>CM046894.1:3446448-3676266 GCA_025688845.1 Cucumis hystrix | reverse complement strand
GTTGTTGTTGTTGTTGTTGTTGTTGTTGTTGTTGTTGTTGTTGTTGTAATAATAATAATAATAATTATTATTATTATTATTATTATTATTATTATTCTTATTATTATTCTTATTATTCTTATTATTATTATTATTATTATTATTATTATTATTATATTGTTGTTGTTGTTATTATTAATTATTATAATAATTATTTTTATTTTTATTATGATTATTATTTTTTTCTTTTATGGTGCCGCCCCACCTCTACCATTTTTCTTTATTTATTTATTCATTTCGAATGAATTTAATCAATGTTTAAAAAAAAAAATTATTCGAAGACTAGTCTATGATAAATTTTGAAAAATTGATAAATTTTAAAATATTATTCTACTTATTTTATGAGATCATTGCTTCAAATATTATAGTAATAAGGGATAAATAAGACATTAGTTTTAAAATAAATTAAAAAATATTTTCAATTCAATATTTGAAATTTGGTGACCGTTTTTTTAAATGGGTGTTGTGGGGTGCTACTACCTTCCCTATACACATAAATGACTCATGAACTCAACTCTATTTTTCGCAGATCATTTTTTTTTAATTTGTTTACTTTATTACGGTGCCTACTCCTATTTTCTTTTTAAAATAACTCTTTTGTAAACGTCGGCCGCTCCGCGTCAGCTTGGGACATGGCGACAATAATAATGCACAATTAATGCAATAATAAAAGTTCATATGGTAGGTTAAAAAACAAAAAATACTAATAATTGATTATTATGGATATGAAATTATATTAATATATCAATCATCAGTTTAAAAAAAGAAATTTATTACTATATTAATTCATATTGTTTCTTTCTATTCATACTTAATAGTTCAGTGAAATAGTATATTAAAAAAAATAGATATTACCTTTTTCTCACAAAGAATTGCTGCAACATTCACATCAGAGGTAAACCAACTGATTACATTTAAAATTTACATTGCTTTAAATTATTGTATAATCATGTTTTAGAATCCAATTTAAGAATTTTTGGGTCTAGGAAAATAAACTAGTTAATGAGAAAAATAATAACATGATCAAATGTATAACTATGTGATAAGACTAAGTGATAGCAAATACGTAAGTATTTGTTGAATTGAAGTACCTTATTTTAAATTAAATTTATTTTATTTTTGTTGAACATTGGAGTATCGAGACCATCGTGCGATGAAAAAATATCAACATTATACATGTACAACAACTTGGTCGAAAATCTAATTGTTTCTAACAATTTACGTGTAATTGTTTCTTTTTTATAGATAGATGGTGATTAATTTGGTAATTTTTTTATAATGTTTAATTTTAGTAATTGTGCTTAATTTTTTTTAAAAGGAATGATTTATTTTAATAAATAAGATTAATATATGGTAAGTTTATTTTTTGACCTGAAAAAAAATTATTGATAATAATTTGGGAGGGTTGATTTTTTTTATGGATAGATAGATGGAGATTAATTTGGTATTTTCTTTTTACAATGATTGATTTTAGTAATTGAGTTAAAAAAATTGTTTTTAATAAATAAAATTAATATATGGAAATTTTTTTTATGATAAAGAATATCATTACATACCTGAGAATTTCTTTTTCATGTCTGTATGAAAATATGAAATATATATTATTCATAAACCAATTTGACATTCAACTACTTCATACAATTTCCTAGATCTTCAATTCTTTCATCAAGGTCCTTATATCGCAAACATATTCAACTTTTCTCAACATTACATATACTAGAGAACAACTAATGTTTTAATAACATATATTACATATACTCATCGTAATTTTTTCTTATAACATAAACAACTTTCATACATAATCACTGTTGTTTCAAACATAATGAAAAATAATGCAAAATGAAAAAAAGAATGGACGGAGAGAGAAAATGGGAGGAAATAATTTTTGAACAAAATCCAAAAGAAAAATAATTAAGAGACAATTTTTATTATAATAGTATCATAATAGAATTAAGGGTCTTTAACTAAGATAGGCTAAAATTGTATACTATATTACAAGATTGACCTAAATTTCTCAAAATTTTTATAAATGTCCTAAATTGACTAATATTTTACACAAATATTAGGTTAAAATGACCAATTTACTCATCTTTATTATTAATAATATATTAAAAAATAGAAAAAGAAAAAAGAAAAGTGGACCATGATTAAGATTTGCATTTATTAGATATCCTATGTAAATATGGTAAGTGATTAATTCTATTATGGTAATATTATAATAAAAATTGTTCCTTAATTATTTTTCTTTTTGTGATTTTGTTAAAAAAAAATTCTCTCCCGATTTCTCTCCCACTTTCCAATTTTTCTCTCCGTTCATTATTTTTTTTCGTTTTGCATTATTTTTCATATATTTCACGTAATTATAGTATATATTGAATAATACGGTGTATATTTTATTAATGAAAGGTTCTTATATCAATTTGTTTATGTATTTTATTTAAATATGCATATCTTACGTAGTGATTATGTATGAAAGTTGTTTATGTTTAAAGATATTATTCAAATATGAAAGTTGTTTAAATATACATATCTTACGTAGTAAATAATATGTTGTGTTTGAAATAATAGTGATTATGTATGAAAGTTATTTATGTTTACAGGAACATGAATGAGAAAAAATTATGATGAGTATATGTAACATATGTCATTAAAACACTAGTTGTTTTCTGGTAGAGGAAAATTGAATATGTTTGCATTGTAGGGACTTTGATGAAAGAATTGAAAATCCAGGAAATTGTATGAAAAAAGTGGTTGAATGTTAGATTGGTTTATGAATAATATATATGAAACAACACATTGTATATTTTATGAATGAAAGGCTATTCTATTAATTTACTGGTTTATGTATCTTATTTCAAATATTCATTTTAAATGTAATAAATAATAAGTTATGTTTGAAACAATAGTAATTAAGGATATATTATAGTATATATTGTTCATTTAAGGTTAGTAATAATTTAAATTTCGTATTCGAAATACACTATAGTATATTGAGTATATTGAAGATAATATCATTTATGTATTATTGAATATATGTAGTATATATGTAACAAATCACATAAGATATATGTATTATGCAGTAGTATATATGTAAGAATTAAACAAAAAATACTTATCGGATACATAATTCATGTTAAATACAGTAAGAACAAATCACAGAACATAAAAAAAAAATATATATATGTGTTGTATTATTGAATATATACAGTAGTATATACGTAACAAATTACAAAACATAAATAAATTATTCAGTAGCATATATGTAACAAATAAAAAAATAATGAATGAATATATAATCTGTATATATACACAGTAAGAAAAAATCACAGAACATAAAAAAGAATGTGTATGTATTATTGAATATATGTAGTAGTATATATGTAACAAATAACATAAATTTATTATTCAATGGTATACCATAGTATATACAAACGACGAAACATTTAATAAAAAATATATGTCGAACATGAAAGGAAAATAAACCGAACAATAAAAAATTAAACAAAATAGAAGGAACATGACCGAAATATATGCTACGAAACAGAAAAAGAAAGAACAAGTTTTTGAAGGAAAAAAATATATGCTACGAAACAGACGAAGAAAGAATACATATGTCATATTGTATATATGAAGTGATACATATGTGTAAGCAAAATCTCGGTAAAGTGCGAAATTTGAATTAAAGGAAAACGAAAGTAATTGATTGAAATTTGAAGAAAAAGAAAGTAAGTGAGGAAGACAACTAACTGGAAGTTGTATATAAAACGAAATTTCAAGATAAACTGAAGAACCAAATTGAAGAACGTTATTGATAACAACGAAATTGAATTATGAAGAAGACAAAATCCTCGTCAGCACCGGAATTTTTATCTCAGAATGTTCGCGGGTGATGCAAATAATGATATAATGTTATAATGTTATCTTTAATCATTAAATTGTTCCATATTATAAAAGATTTCATTTTATATTGAACTAATAAAATATTTCTAATTAATTTCCATAATAAGTTTATACCTTAATTAATTGACCAAATAAGGAAGTTGTCATTTACATAATTAATTTAGTATAATATAAATAAGAAAATCATTTGAATTTAATTTAAAAAATTATATATAATTAATAATTATTATGCGGTTATAATTGTCCTAAAAATTTAGGAAAAACTAGTCAATAAAATAAATTATAATTTATAACATTTGTGAAATTTACTAGTAGATTTAGGTCTTTTGTCTAAATCTTTCTAGAATTAATCACTTACCATATTTACATATAACATATCTAATAAATGTAAATCTTAATCATGGTCTACTTTCTTTTTCATTTTTCTATTTGTTAATATATTATTAATAATAAAGATAGATAAATCGGTTATTTGGGTCATATATTTATGTAAAATATTATTCAATTTAGGACATTTATGAAAATTTTAAGAAATTTGGGTGAATGGTATACCATTTTATATCATGGGCTGTCAACAAGAATAGCAAATTATGAGTTTTACTTTGGGAAAATAGCAAAAATAATTTTAAATTGTTAGAATAGCAAAACATGAAAATTAGAAAAATAAATAAATGAAACAATCTCTCAAATGCCCCTATCCAATATGAAAAATATAATTGTTCACCTAAACCTAAAATATATTGTAATTGAAAAAACATATGCTACATAAAAATCCCAAAAAATATAAAGATTATAAAAGTTGCCATTAATGGAAAGCTTCACCTGTGCATCTTCCTCTTTCTATTCTCCTTATTGGCAATTTCGTAGGATTTTGATTCAAATTTCAAAAACACGGAAGAGAGGCATGGTTCAATCAGCTCCAACAAGAAATCATGAAATCCGACGAAATTTCTTTGAGTCAAAACCTCTCAAACTTTCTTAGATTGAACAATGCAATGATGATATTCGACAAGAATCACCCACTTTTTCTTCAATTCATCAAAGAATTCGCCACAACATTTGACGGAAACAAATGGGGACACAATAAACTTCTTCTTTAATTCTTCTTTCACTGTGCTTGTAATCTCTTGTCGGCTGCCCCCTCCCTCAATCTTCTTTATTTTCTTTTATCTAATAAAACCTAAAAGAAGAAGATTCAAATAATTGCAAAGATGCCATTGACACATAATTAAATTCTAAAATTTAAATTAAAAAAATTATTAAAAAAATTATTAAAAAAATATATTCAAATTGAAATTGAAATTGTTATTAAAAATATATACTCAAATTGCTATTAAAATTTAAATTCAAATTGTTATTAAAAATATATATTATGTATTATTTAATAAATTGTTTAAAATATAACAAATTTAAAAATCTTGTATATATATTTGCCATTATTATAGGAGAAGTTGCAATCTTGTCTAGCAATAAAATAACAAATTTAGTTAAGATTTACCAAATTTGAATGGTGTTTGCAAAATACACTGTTTTCGTGCTATTTCCAATATCATGTCAAATACACTATATTTGGAAAATATAGATTATTTTATATCCAGACGAATGATATTATATCTTGATTGCCAAATTTTTTATCTTTTTATGTGTCCCAAATCTGTTGTTTATAACATCATTCAGACACATATACTATGTTTGAAAATCTTAATTCTATTGGTTATTATAAAGTTTGGTTAGTTAAATGACCAGGATTATTATTCAATGATACTATTTAGGAAATTGTTATTTCCCTTTATGGAAGGAAAACTTTCATTGTTAAATGCATCATAATTACAGGAGAAATAACAAATAAAATTTTATGGAAGGATCCTTAATTGAACCATTCTATGGAAGTTTTAATTTCAATTTATTATTAGGTTAAATAAACCATTTTATGGAAAGATAGTTAAATGCATAATTATAGAGAAAAATACAATATTAATATGAAGTTGTTATTATTGATATAATATAGGGAATAATTGTTACATGCATAATTATAGGAATGATACAATGTTAATATGAAGTTGTTCTTATGTCAAATGCAGATTTTTAGAGATTGATACAATTTTAAATTCAAATTTTAGAGATTTTCCAAC
Source organism: Cucumis hystrix (assembly GCA_025688845.1). Taxonomy (NCBI): domain Eukaryota; kingdom Viridiplantae; phylum Streptophyta; class Magnoliopsida; order Cucurbitales; family Cucurbitaceae; genus Cucumis; species Cucumis hystrix. The sequence goes on along the minus strand of CM046894.1, from coordinate 3,670,195 downwards.
TAAACTTTTAAAATAAAATGATAAAATAAATGTTACTAAGAATTAACCAAACCATAAGAAACGTACAATGAATAAATTATATTATCAATCATTTTATGAATAGCAAAAAGACTATGAATTAAATAGTTATTCTTATATATATTAATAAAAATAAATTATTAATCATTTGATTTGAAGCCTACAAATCCAAAAATCTGGTATTTGAAGGCATAAATCTAGTAGAGGTTGGTTAAATGAGATCAATCCCGAAAATAAATATTTATTTAATATTTTTATAAAACTGCATTATTTTACTATGCACAAATACACTTTATATGAGAAAATTGAGTTTTAGTCTATGAAATGATAAAATCGGTTGAAAAATTGTCAAAAAATATTTTTAAGATTGGTTATTTTTTAAATTATTATATATTATTTTGTCATTCTTAAGATTATCGGTTAAAGGTCCAATAAATAATTAGAAATTAATTCAATCCAATTCAAAATGGTAAAATAGGCCAGCCCATGATTATCTTACAAGCCTATCGGTTATTGGGTCATCAAATTATGGGTTAAATGAGCAACAAGAACCACAATTTGCATGGGCCGTAGCCTTCGTTCAAATTCAATTGTAAAGTACGATTCTACCCCGAAAATATGCAAAAATAACAACTTAGACCCATTTGTTAGTAGGCTCACCCCCGTTCTGCAGAACACCGTCTTCGTTCCCATCTCCCACCGGCGGAAAATGTTGCGGTCAATTCTCAGAGCAACAGCCGCAGCCTCCAAACATCACTTCTGCAATCGAAACCCTTCTCCCATCCTATCTCTTACTTCAAGTTACTCAGCTAAGACCACCAAATCCCCCGTCAAGAAGGGCAAGAAGGGCAAGTCCGAGGCCGATGCCAAAGCCGGCGATGACCCCTCCGCCCCTGCTGCTGCTTCCAACGACTTAGATGCGGCTCTTTCTGATGATAAAATCCGCGCCCGCCGTCTTGCTGCCGAGGAAAATGATACCTCACTCGATGTTGGCCCGAATGGCCGCCCACTCTTTACCTCAGCCTCTTCACTCTCACAGCTCACTCGCAAGAATGCAGGAACTTATTTCAAATTAAAGTACGTATGTTTTCTACATTGTTTATGAGTGCATGTTTATTGGGATTTTTATTCATTTCTTGCGAAATGGAAGTATGGAAGGACTTAATGACGTACTGCCGGAGGGTTTGCCTATGGGGATGGTCAAGGAGTTTGAAGAGTCTATACGAAGTGCTGTGCTTGTGCGGCAGAGTTTCTTGGATCTCCGTGACAATTTCAGGCGGGTGGTTGATCCTTCATTGCTGTCTCAGGCTGGTATTACTTTTCTTCTACTCTCATTTCTTCAAATGGTTCTCGTGTTATTTAGTTATATCGAAGATACTGGTAATTTAGGGTGGAGACTGGACTCTTGAACGTCTGAATCTTTGGTCGAACAAATGTATTTAGCTATTCCTATTCAAATGTCCAGGTTCAAAAATTAGAAAACAGATCGTCTTGGATGGTCCAGTTAATTGTGGAAAGAGTATTGCGCTCGCCATGCTCGTTCAATGGGCTCGCGAAGAAGGGTGGTTAGTTTTATATGTTCCTAGTGGACGTCGGTGGACACATGGAGGGTTCTTCTTTAAAAACCCTCAAACAGGACTTTGGGACACACCCGTTCAGGCTGAAGATGTTCTGAGAGTGAGGACTTTTTCCTGCTACTTAAGAGTTAGATTGAAGTACTGGCGTGTTTTTTTTTTCAGGATCTTCTAGTGCATTTGTCATGATTATGCAGGTCCAAATTTGAATAGTTTTCTTACTGAAGTCTTTGGGATCGCTACCTCATGTTCTATTTTTCCGTGTTTTCTAACTTTCAAACCTTGTATTTACATCGGATTTAGACATGTAGTTTAATGCTGTATTTCCTAATTCCATTGATGGATGTTAATTCTTACTAAATGTTGTTGAGAATCTTGACAAGGGAAATGATCTCTCATGATCATGATTATTCATGGTAGCTGACTGGGAAATGTTTTGCCAAGTGTTTACCGTTTTGTGATGAGCTTTCAGGAGATGATGTGAGGACTTGGGATAAATATATAATACTGAACACTTGACTTATATACTTTTATTTGGCGGGCTGGTTTGAACCAGGATTTTCTGAAGTACAATGAGACCCAGTTAAGACAATTGCCATGCCAAATATCTGAACCTATACTGTTGGGAGAGGGCGCTGGTGTTGGGATGGCTAAAGGTGCTGATTCCATGAGGATGCCTGAAGGTTCTACTTTATATGACTTAATTGATACTGGAATCAAGCACACTCATGTGGCTGTTGGAGTGGTAGTTCGTTTAAGAAAAGAACTATCGCTTGTGACAGATATTCCTGTGCTCATTGCTATTGATCAAGTGAGACACAAAACTACATCTACCCTTTATTTGATTTCTAAAATTAAGTTTCTTGGACGAATTAAATCTTCCAAAATTAATTTAGTTGCAATAATGATTGTTACTTCTTGTCCAGTATAACAACTGGTTTACATTCAGTGAGTATGAAGAACCAGTGACTGTTCGTTCAACTCGACCAATACATGCTAGAGAACTTGCAATGGTTAGTACTACTTTTTTGGATTGAAAATATTGTGTTCTAGTTAATTCTGTTTATTACAATTCATTGGGCGTTCCTAGAATGTCATATCAGTTTTTGTGTTTAGTAACTTACCTCGTGCATTTTAGCTAGCCCCTCTACTTCCATCGTTTTTGTAGTCCTTTTGCCTTGAAATTTCAATTTTTGCTGTGAAACTCATGTCCTTCACTTCTGTTACTTATTTTTATGGTTAGATGTTAGAGACTAAAACATGACAGATAGGGCGATATGATTCAAAAAAGGAAAGTGAAGTTGAAAGAATTATGGAATGAACGATGGAATGATGTTTTTGTGTACACAAGTGAAGAAATATAATAGTTATAGCTTTTTGTGGGAGTCTTTCTGTGTTACTTGTAATTTTTGCGTGTTTCAAGTTTCAACTATGTTTTCTCTTAATCTTTTTTTATTTGATTTTTCCTATTTTTTCTTTTCCTATTTCCCATTTAGATTAGCTTTGGAAATGCATGGTTCAATTTTATATGAATTTTCATAGGTCTTGGATTATCCCATAAAAAAGAAAAAAAGAGGAAAACGGGTTTAAGGCAATGGGGCTTATTAATAGAGTATCAGTATTAGGGAGTACAAATAGATCATCAGGAGAAAGAGAATTGGATGACTCATTCAATAATATTATGTCAATGGCACAACTTGACCGGTGAGTTAAAAATGGAAAACCCAAGTTCGACAATAGTTCAGCAGTTTGGTTCCAAGTGGTTGGAGGATGTAAAAGTTAGGTTCAAGTACACATTTGGCTCAAATTTAGTTGTGTGCAGTAGGTTTTTGAAACTTAAAAATTTATAATAAGTTTTTAAATTTTTTATAGTGTCGGGACTGAAGAAGATTTGAATCATATTCTTTGAAGTTGTGCTTTTGCAATGTGTACTTGGAGTTTATTTATTTCTTCGTGTTTGGTCCATGCCATCCATTGAGATTGAGGGAGATGGTTAAAGAGTTCCTTCCCATCCTACCCTTTTGCGAGAGGGAGAGGTTCCTAATTCCTATGGCAAGTTGGGGTTGGTGCTTTGGTGTGGAGTCTCAGGAGGAGAGGAACAACATATCCTTTAGAGAAGTTGAGAGGGGTTCTTGTGACATTTGGTTACTTTGTCAGGTTTCATGTATCTCTTTAGGTGTTGTTGACGAAGTCTTTTTGTAATTGTTTTCTAAGTCTTATTCTTTTTTATTAGAGTAATTTATCTCTTAAAAGAGTTCTCTTTTCTAACCTTGGTGTTTTTGGATGTCATTGTATTCTTTCAGAGTTGACCCATTTTAATTATTATTATTATTTTATTACTATTACTTTTTTACTTTAATAATGTGTTTGAACTCTGAAAACCAACTGATTAATCTTTGGATTCTCAAGTTCATAAACTTTCACTTGTGTGTCTAAATAGGTTTCTAATCTATGATACGCTATTTAAAGTTCAAAAACTTGTTAGACTCAAAATTAATAACTTAAAGACATTAAAAGCTCTTACCGTTTGGAAATGTGTGATATTTTTAAAGTAAAGGTGCCTTGTACCCATTAGACTCAGGTTTAAAAGTTTCAAACAAAAGATTCTTTTTTTCTAATCAATGATGAGAATTTCTAATCGTTGGCAGGTAAAAGCTTTTAGGTCTATGATGCATGACGATATGATGGTTGGTGCTTTCTCCCATTCAACTGCTGTAGGAAAGTTGCGTCAAGACTTGCCAGATGTTCCTCTAGGTGCACGTGTTAATTTCCCTCGCTACAGTCTTGATGAAGCGGCTTCTGTTTTCCACTACTACCTCAGGTATGCAAACTAATTTCACTGAAATAAATTAAGAATTTAATATAAACTGAAAAAATGAACGTTACAAAAGATTTGTTTGATCAAGGATTTAGAATAAGCCCCCTATTTGGCTATTAGAGTAGATCAGACGCCAACTCCTTTCTTTTGACCTATATTCTAAGAGCTTTCTTATTTCGACGTTCTCAAGTCTTATTGATACTGGATGAACTAGAAAGCTTGTTAATTAACAACCAACCTAGGAGAATCGTGTAGGTATAGATTCCTATTAACGAGTTAAAGCCATTTGGGAAAAAAAATCAAAATATAGTCAAGAAAACTACTAGAATTTCTCCTACTGCAGTAAATGCTTGCTTAGCGAGTAGTTAAAGAAGGAAGAGTGTTAAGAAAAACAACTGTATTGGAAAACTATCAAGAGTTCCATCAACCCTTGGAAGTTTTTTTGCTGCAGATTAGAGTTTCCTTGGCCAAAACAATAGCTTGTTGCATAATTTTCAGTTGACAAGGTAGGGACACTGCTAACTGCTAAGATTGAGGATCCCTTTTGTAATTGTTTACTGTACACATTAATGACCCTCGGAAAACCTTAATTGGTGGGATGGTTGATGAAGTCTAATCGCTTACGTGAGTCTTTTCTATGGGTAAGCATTCAGTACATTTGAGGGGATTAATAGTAATGAACAAGATGCGTATTATCTGTAAGATGAATGACGACTATCTCTTTTTAGTCTAAAATCATTTGCATATATTCGTCTGCTTAGTCTCATACTTACTTGGGCATGATTTTCATTAGCTCACAGCCTGGTTTCTTTGCAAATGTTGCATTGTAGGGTATTGTTTGCTTAGTTAGTTGTTTGTTTTATTGACAGACAAAGACTGATACGTCGTGAAGCCTTCTCTGAGGATGGCTGGAGAAAGATATACTATTTGTCGAATGGAAATGGAGCGGAAATGCGGTGGTTGGCTCCATTGATGCGGTAACAACAATGAGGTTGATTTCCTCCCTGCCTGCTCGACTATGGACTAGGTACCATTGCTTAGTTTCATGCAGATTCCTTCCCTCAGAATCAGATTCCCCTAACCCTTCTCACTCAATATTCTACATATCATGGGTTTGCTGCCCTCTATTACGGAGTCCACTGTTTGTATATGTAAGTTAAGAACCACATCAGAGAATTAACCTTTGGTAGGGCACAATTTTTAGTCTACCTGCCTACACTTTGCTCCTTCTTGTTTTGTTCTTTTTAATAATATATTTTTATATACATTCTTCAGTAAGCTGTCATCTTTAATAAGATACTTCCCATTTTGGTAATTCATTTTGCAATAGTCTTCTGCACTTTCCTATTCTATTTCTTTCATTGTTGTCCTAAATACCATTTTGTCCTTCAACTCTTTTTTGCTGTACAACCTTTACCATATAAAGTTTAGTTCCTGAGCATAAGTCTCCCAATTACCATATCAATTTCAGTTCATGGGTGTTGGCTCATGGGTGTTGGCATGAGCATAGTTCAAACTCAATCAATTGAGGCATAAAAGATCATGGACTGTTGCAAATGGCTATTGTCTATTCTTTTATATATACACAATTATACGGTTTGGGAATCGAACTTCAACATCTAACTGCCATGTTAATTATTGTTAACTTCAATTTTGATCATTGTCTTCTATTCGAAACATATAATTTAGGTAAGATGAGTATTGAATACGTATACCATAGAGAGAAAAAAAAAAGGCATTTGTAGAATATTGAAACTTTCAATATTTGTTTTCAAAGATACACGTCTTGAAAAAAAAAATGTTCCTAATTTTAATATAGCGATCAATTTATTTGAAGTTTTCTAGTAAGTGTGTATTGGATTTTGTTGATCAAATTGACAACCCAAATGACCTAAATAGAATTTGCAACCAAACCCAACCCTTAAAATTCGGATTGGTCTATATCTTTATTTTCTCTTAAAAAATGGGTTGTCAAGAAAAATAACAATTTATGAGTTTTACTTTGGGAAAATAACAAAAATAATTTTAAATTGTTAGAATCTCAAAACATAAAAATTTGAAAAATAAATAAATGAAACAATCTCTCAAATGCCCCTACCCAATCTGAAAAATTTCACCTAAAATCCAAATACGCTGTAATTAAATAACATATGCTACATACAATTAAAATCTATGAAAATCAATTTTTTCCCAAAAACATAAAAATCAGAAAAGTTGTCATTAATGGAAAGCTTCACTCAAAATTTCAAATCTATGCAAATGATCATTTTTTTTCTTGGACTTCGACCGCTTATTTTCTTCTTTCATTCGAAACCATAAAGAAAGTTTGAAATCTAGATTTCTTCATAAGCACATCTGGGCATTCTGCGATTATTTCAAATCTCTTCCTCTTCTTCGACCGCTTTACTTTGCATTGCTTTTGGAAGAATTTCGCACGCTTTACTTCATCTTCAGGTTATTTCGAACCGTCTTCTATTTCTCATAGAAATTTTCGAACAAACTAGTAGTTTCTTCGGTTTTAATCAGATTCTTTGACGCCATTATAGTCCTTTAGTTGCCCTCTTGATTCAAAATTCTTGTTTACACTATGTTCGTTCAAATTTCTTCTTTGAATATTGCCATGCACAACATGGTTAGGACTGTATTTTTGGAAAAGTTGAATATCGACATTGTTGTCGCCTATGTTATTTTGGAAGGCCCGAAAGAGAAGAATAGTTTGAATAAAAAAATTTGTTTTTAATTATGTGATATAATAGATATAACAATCGATTTGATTTTTTTTTTTTTTTATATAAAATAAAATGTACAACAATTATGTCCTCCATTTTAGGAGCAAAAAAAGGGGATTGCTTTGTATTTTGAGTGATTCAAGTTGGAGGAGCTTTGTCTGTGAGTCTATTTTCAAGTGTGAGGTTGCCGATCGAAAAAGATTAAGGGAAGGTTGAGTTTGATGATGAAGAACACAAGAACTCTGAGCAGTGTTGGGTTTCTGGAAGTCACAGAACTCAATACTTTGAATTTAAAGTTAAAATTTTGAGGCAAGATAGCTAACTCATTTTTAACCAAGTTTCAAAAAGGAAGTTTTGTAGTTTGAGTCCTGGATATATAGATATGAATTTTTAAAGATAGTAATTTTTTGGAAAATTTCAGTATTCTGGGTTGTTCTTGAGGTTGGCTGAGCATCAAGGTGAAAAGAGTTGTTCATCGCGCAAGGTAAGAAAAGAGGTTTTTTTGGGCTATTGGAGTGTCATGCGAGATGGTCAAAACGCATATCTGGGCGACAAGGGGCACGGGTTAGGCTATGCGCACAAGGTGTGCATGCGCGCACACGTTGTGTGGTCAGGCAATGAACGTTGCTCGGTACCTTAACACGCAAGGAGGCTAAGCGTGCACAACAAACACACGACTAGACACCCTGATATTTTGCACACGCGCGTGCATGCTTGCCGTCGATGTCTTGTGGCCAGCAACACCATGACACCCAATTTTGACAGTTTTAATGTTTTTGGAATTTGTTTGAGTAATTTTGATTCTAGAAGGTTGGTTTAGGTTTAAATCCTCATTTTTCAGGAGAAGAGACAATTGGGCAAATCTATAGACCGTGTACTGTGAGTGGCCTTTAAGTGTTTTGAAAATGGTTTCTAAATTATTAAAATTCATTGCTAATATATATGCTTTCAAATGTAAATATTTAAATGTATAAGCTCGAGAAAGTTATTTGATTTCAAAACACAAGTTCAGAAATGCTTTTAGTATGCCAAAGGTATTAAAAGATAGAGATTTGTTCATGAAAGCATGTTTTGCAAGCAAAGTTATTTGAATATGAAAGTTTAAGTATGATTTGAAATCCAATGATATGAGATCTATGAAGTATGAGATTTGAAATGTTTAAGTCTATACCAAGCTTATTATGAGATACATATAGCAACCCTACAGGGGATTATAGTTCATGTGCACAGAGGACCTATGGTGAGTGTATTCAGTAGATACTTAGCTTTTCCACCATTTGTGACTAGGTTTGAGATGAGAGCCTCTTCGAACGCCTAGATTTTCCATCCCCTAGCTATCTACAGGATAGGGCACTACTGATGCCTAGGTCATTCGTCCTATAAGTATCGCATCATGAGATAGGGCTTGCATGTCTAGTTTCTTCGACTCGATTGTATATAAACATTTATGGTATAGCAAGACAATGAAAAGTTTTATGTTTCAAAAAGATGTTTTATATGAGCTTGCTTTTCTTTAAAGTCTGTATGACTGTTTTATTCGAGCATATGTTTAAAGCATGTTTTTTGAAAGCTAGTCACTCACTGGGCTATCCAGCTCATGCTTTCCATTTATTTTCAAACTTTTCAGGTAGAGATCGTGGAACTGGTACCTCACTCCATCACCGATATGCTAGTGGCATAGTTTTGAGTCCCTTCAGTATGTGTTGTTTTGAGTTAGTCTTTTGGGTTGTATATAAATATAAACTTGGAGTTTTGATTTTGGGTCTTTCGAGTCTATTAGGTTTAACTCTGATGTTAGTTATTTGTATTCATGTCTATATCACCTTAGTGATGTTATGTAGTTTGGTGGTTGTTGTTGTTTATGTTTTCGTTGTGTTATCCACTTTAAGTAGAGGTAAGTTTGGGGTCAATAGTTGTAACTGAGGTTAGATGCGACATCTGTTGGCCAGTTGCACCATCTCTTGGGTTAAGAATAGATGGCTTGGGAGGGGGTGTGACAATTATGCAATCAATTATAGGAATATATAGAATGGCTTACTGTAATTACAGTGTATTTGTATATTCTGGAACATGCTGACTTATAAATTATGTTTTATTATGGTGTATTTCATTATTGTGATTGTTGTTAACCTAAAGATTACTACTCATCAATACTAGGAGTCGGTCTACTTGATGTCCCATGAACGGAGGAACGAACCTTTGAAAATAAACCTCCAAACAAAAAACAACATAATAAAGAAGATCAAAGAAAACCTTGGTGAAAGATTGACAGCTAGATTTAGGGAGGGAGTATGCGGCCACTTTCTGAAACTTTCCATAACAAACTAGTCATCCCAACTACTGCTACATCTCACTCAACATATGTGCAAATCCAAATCGACCACCCAACTACATTTCTTCATAGGGGGTAGGGTACATAAATTTGGACTAAGAGAACTTGCCTTAATTACAGGCCTAAACTACCAGGAAATATCAGATGTTAATAAAGAGGATATAAAGGGTGTGGGACGGCTGTAAATGGTTTATTTCGAGACCCTAAAGTTAGTAACAATGCATTATTTGAACACTATGTTCAATATAAGTACAGTTGAAACAGATGACGATAGGATAAGAATGGCCAAATTATACTTTCTAGAGAGCTTCCTACTCCCACGACAAGAATCCTTAAGTATAGAGTGGGATCAGATTTTGATGGTCGACGATGACGAATTATTCGATAGGTATCCTTGGGGGAGGGTTGCTTTTGACCTCCTAGTAGATTTCATGAATAGGGTTGTCACTAGCAAAGGGTAAACAGGGATATCCATGAGAGGGTTCATTTTTTCGATCCTTGTTTGGGTTTACAAGGTAATCTCAACCTTGAGTACGCCGCCAAACTTCTTTGTAACATGTATATCAAATGAAGTCCCCCGAATAATAAATTGGGCAGCAGACACGTAACCTAAATGGAGGGACCTACAACATAAAGTCTTTGATTCGCCAACGATATGCAAATCTTTTTACACCATTTTTATTATTTATAAAAGAACTTATAGTTATAACATACTTTTTTTTCTTTATGAAACAACTTGAACTATCCTCCATGCTCACTACACCTGATGAAGTGAACAGACCATACTTTGCGTCGTTCCTTCAGGCAAAAAAAACAATTCTCAAAGAAGCAAAAGAGGAGTTTACAAAGGGCCAACAAGCTGAACGTCTCACGTGTCACTGAGTAGAGGCATGCCCTCTACAAGCCAGCTTGATGGACTAGCCAAGATTGTTGAGAAGATTAAACAAAGCCAAGAGAGGATGAAAAAAAGTATGGAAGATATGATTGGATTCTTCAAGTTTGTGGAGGAGAAAATGGATAAAAAGTTTGAAGAACGGAATGACAAAGTAAACAACATTCTTGAAGACATCAAAAGGAAGCAACCTACTTCTTCAGGTGCCCAGAAGACAAACAAATATATGGTAAGTATAATCTTTAAACTAAAAGTTACTTTTCTGATTATGTGTATATGTAATAAACTTTGAAAATACATTGTATTTGTGATTCAGGGAGCAAGGTCTTTTGAAAAGCACCTTGATAAGGTAGATGAGGGAAAAGAAGAAGAGGATGAAGAAGAAGATGAAGTTGCAGACCTGAACATGGAATCGATCAATCAGAAAGGCCTTGAGAAAAAGGATGACCATGAAGACGGTGAAGGAAAGGGAGGCTTGGCTAGAAGTGGGAACCAAGGTTCCGGAGAGCCAGCTGGTGGAAAAACGACATTGGCAAAACCAAAAACAATACCTCCCAACAATAGGCGAGATGGAGAGCAAACACAGTATAAGGTAATTTATAAAATAAATTATACTCCATCTTGTTGAAACTATTTAGAACACATGTTTGAAACTAAAATGTGTACATAACTGTAATAGGCCACAGAGGATGTCGATGAAGAAATAAACCAACTGACCAGGTCAATTGTTGAGAAGATTATATATGATGAAATTAACACACACAAAAAAGATAAAATGCAAATGGTATAGTGAATGACTGATATTTTATAAGGATTATGAATCATTATTACATTGTATTTCTGACTCTGACTGCATTAGATAGGTTATAGTGTCATCAATGATATGTATATCTTTTTGTTGTGAAACAGGTGTATCTGTTTATTAGCATCAGTGACTATATATTTCTATAAACTATATAATTGATATCTATCTAATTTGTGGTTGGATCACTTAATTGATGAGTTGATTATTGTGTATGTAGATTGTACTATAAGTGATATACTGACAAATACAGTGTATTTGGGATGAATGGAATATGTATGTGTTTGAATATGTCTTTGAATACAGGATTTAATATGCGTTTGACGACGGTATGAAAAATCATATATTAACATGCTTATTACGTAGTTTATATTGGGATCAATTCTATCTATACATGCTTATTATAAGAAATTGTATCTGATTAATAACATCAGCGACTTGTAATCTCTACGAACTATATATTTGAATCCTATTTCTTTTATGGTTTGAGTACTCGATTGATGAGCTAAGTAATCTGTTTATAAAATATTAGTATGCACATGGTCAATCCTCCTTGAGTTCAACAGCCAGCATAATAATAAAAAAAATGCACCCGAATTTTGGAAGGAAAAAAGAAAGACAACAAATGGCAAAGATAATAAGATAAATAATATGAACGTCGGGTTCACAACTTCGGGCATGGTACATTTAAACTTTCTTATGCTACCAACTTATAGGTTAAAGGAAATTTTCCAAGTGAAGACAGACTCTCAAATATAGATGAAAACAATCCAACAACAAGGGTTATATTAAAACATGTAAGAATACCTCGTACTAAAAGATGCCTAATTATACTGTGTAAGTTATAAATCGTATCTTATTTATGCAATACATTTTTTTTAGTTGAACACAACCAAGGAAGAGTTGATAAAGATGGTCGAGGATAAGGAAAAACGACTAAAGATATCAATTGATAACCAGTATAAAGAGATTAAGCCAGCCACCACCGAAAAAAGGATAGATGCAGCAAGAGAGAAAACAGGCACATCATCAAACAACGAGAAGGAGAATGCATATCCAGACATGTCATCATTTGATTTGCATGTGAGTCAAACTTGATAATTTGCCATTAAACTTTTATCCTATGGACTCTTCAATTTACGAAATGAAATTTTGTTTTGTTGGTTTATTTACATTGGAACAATATATTTGTTTATTTAATTAAAATCTATTATTATTTTTAGATACATGAATTTTAAATACACTGTATTTGTTATTCAAATCATTAAAATCTGAATAAAAAATTTGGATATACTTCAAATGGTTAAATCTGAAATGCATGTACAAAAATATAGCATGATTATTCAAAATACCCAATATGTTTGATTTACACATTAAAAGAAGATAATGTCATGACTTTCATATTATGACAATCTCAATGTATCTAGTTTGAAAATTACAATACTTAAGTTTAAAACAGACAACATACAATATAATATATCTTCAAATTGAACATGCTTAGGTAACCTTAAAATATAACAAATACATTGTATGTTAATGAAAAAGGATAAATTTTATAGAAAACAACCATTCAAATTCGATTTACAAATGAAGAAAAAATCAAGTGATAAAAGAATTGTACCTAATGTTGAATGGGTTCTTTACAAGACCTACAATTGTGAACTCGTTGACCACACCTGCAGCAATGAATAGTCCCCTTTACATCGAATGTCAAACGATGTGCAATTGAACCTTAGTGTAACAAATTCAAAACTATTGTTCACAACCAACAAATAAATCATTTTTTAAATACTAACTTAGTTCTGAACTTTACTCTAACCTTAATACGTATTCCAGCATGTGGTGAATCAAACGCATCAACGTCAATAATCCCTGATACATTATGTGAACGTTGATGTCTAATTACTTCATACAATACGATATATTTTTCAACCCTAAACCCTAAACCCTAAACCCTGATACAATACGATATATTTTTCAACCGAATCAGAAGGTGTAGAATCAACCACCACAACTAAATCATTGTCGGAAAATTTCGACAAAACCAACATAAGCCAATACACGTCCTTATCTTCAACAATATGAAGAAGGTTTGAATTGTCGCATCCGTCCCAATAAAGAGTCACCTGACACACAGAAAGATATGAAGATGGGAAAAGTCTACTTTGAATGCATTGTATGAATTTTTGAAACGAAGATGAACATGGAACGTATACATCACGCGATAGTCAATATATCGGAAAGATTCCACCCATCTACCATCAAACACAGTCTTCACACGTTGGAGTGCCATGACAAATAACGCTAAAGGATAACAATAAAAGAAATCCAACACAGTCGTACAAGAAAGTCGAAGCCAGCCATAAAAGAAAGTTGTATGCAAACCCAAAAATATTCCTTCAAATGAAAATAAAATTGAATATTAATTCAAAAAACATCTCATAAAAAAACTATTCAGTATAATTGGTACAATTAAATAATTTTTTCAGATAAAAAGCACCCTATTACCACGGTTTTTATGGAATATTGACATTTAAAATCAAAATTTTAGTATTTTGGCGGTTCCAAATCTAAATTTAAAATCAATTTTTAAATAACAATTATGGAAAATATATAAAGAATAATAACAAGATAATCCTAAAATTTTGAAATTATGTTTGTCAAAGAAATTCAAATTTTTAAGATTTTTCAACTCAATTTTCCAAAAATATTGAATTTTTGTTAGCAATTATTCCTGGAGATGATAGTTTGAAAGAATTTGAAATCATTATAAGATCTAAAATTATTTCAAATTATTATTATGAATATAAAAAGTATGTATTAGGTATGATATAATAAAATGTTAATAAATATTAACCAACCTTTATGATACGGACAATTGATAAAATTATATTATCCATCATTTTATGAATAGCAAAAAAAATATGAATTAAATAGTTATTAATATATATATATATTATGAATTATATAAATAAATTGTTAATCACTTGAAACCTACAAATCCAAAAAAAATATTTATTTAATATTTTTACAAATCTGAATGATTTGCAAATACACTCCCCGTGATTTTAGATTATATTTCATCCTTTTTCATCCTTTTAACCTATACAAATACACATATAAGAATTTCCCTCTATAAAGGGTTAAAATCAACTAAAAAAAAGTGAAAAAAAATTACACCAAGACAGTCAAAAAAATTAGATTTGCTATTTTTCAGTTTGTTATCCATATTTTGCCATTCTCACAGTTTTTCCTCGAACTCAACGCAACTGAAAAAAACATAAAAAAAAAATTGAACCAAACTCAACCCAAAATGAAAACTAACCCAAGCCTTACAATTTGCATCCCATCTTTTTGGTATGGCAAGTCAACTAAGCGTGCAGAAAGGATGATATTATCATCGGAGTGGAAAAATGAATCACAATAGAATAACAGTAAACTACTGGAATTGGTAAAACATACAAAACTCTAGCAGGCTTCGGAGTTGAATTCTTGCACTTTCATTGGGTTGGTTAGCCCGTGAAAAAGTCATAACGATAACCTAAATGATAACCTTATATACAAATCCAGTAAATTACAAAAGCGAACTGTACCCAGCCTATATATTATAATACTTGGGTTGGGGAAAAGAAATATAAATAGAAAAAGTTATGATGATCTCCTATGTCTATGTTGTCGAAAACTGGAGAGATGGTATTTGTGTTCTTCCCCACATTCATTTCATGTTTCCCTTTTCTAGGACGGGGATAGAGGCCTCTTTTCAAGAGGATACAAGAATTTAGACTTTTAAGTTTCTGATTGTGTACCTCTCAACTCCACCATTATTTCAGAGCGGATGCAAGCATTATCTTCAAAACTAGTTGTCTCACCGGAAGGAATTCAGCTTAAAACGGAGACTGGCACAGAGGGCAAGTTGATTTATGTGAAGTCGAAAACCATTTATAAAGGCATGCTGAATGGAACTTGTGTTTGCAGGTCTTGCATGCCAAGCGAGGAATGCTGTGGTTGACTGTGTGAATTACACTGTAACAAATGGGACACTCTTCAACTCCTTCAAACTCCTTGTCAAAATTACGCTTCCATATCCTTATTGCTTCAGCTAAAGCACCATTCTGCATCACACAAGGAAAATCTATATCAACTATTGACCAAATGCCTCTATCTAAATGACCCTAGTCATGGACGTTCATCATTCCAACTTAATTCTATCTGGTTGCAACCTTGAAAAGAAATCTTATTCTTATTATTATGTTGTCACTTGCCAGAGTCCACCTCTGACCATCTATTGGTCTCTCCATACAGCATTTCCTACTCCTAGCAATTGATCATTCACATCTTTCACACCTAACCCAATACATGAAATACCTAATCTGAAAAGTTCATATTTAATGTAGATCTATCTATTGATTTATCCATCCATACATATATATAATTCCTTACCCTTTTTTAAGATGACAGCTAAGATTCTGCATCCTTTCAGACAACATAGATACACACACCACAAATACAATTACCTGATTACGGACAAATGACATCATTGATAATAACCACTTCCGCTGCTTAACTTCACTGATTCCCAAGCTCCTCATACAATCCACATCAACGTGCCTTAGCGGATATGATGAAGGAAGACGAATTACTAGGTCCATCCCCGTCTCATCTTTAGTATAAGTAGCAATTACCTCATTGGCTGATTTACTTACAACAACTGAGAAATTTTCATCAGCAAATTCTGCTTTTTTTATCTGCAGCCAAGAAAATATTTTTGTAAAAAACTGATAGCATTGAACTTCAAAATTAATCTTTATACACACAAACACACACTCACACACAGACACACACATATATATCCATGAGTGTTAGAGCCAGGTTGCAAGCACCTTGACTAATCTCACGGGATAACACATCCGACTTCACAACATTTAGGTGTCAAGGAAACTAGTAAGAGATTAATTCTTAGGTAGGTGATTACCATAGAATGAACCATGACATCTTATCCATTTATTAAAACCGTCTCCTTGTTTACTACTAGGCCAACCCATGATGGTTCCCACACAAATAATATCCAACAAATGCCTCAGGTGGTGCGTAACCTCGCCTTTTCCTTTGTCGTAACCTCGCTGAAAATACCCATTTTGATTCGCATGAAGGTTATAGTTCTATTGTTTTATGCGACTCCGCATTAGCATTTAAGCATGGCGCGTTGGTTGATTGACCAATTTTATGCAATGGTATAAGCATATGTTGGACTTTTACATCAAAAGCAATTAAAAAATTGTACTAAAGGCCAAATTTGACCTACCTTCTAAAAGCCTAAGTTCTTGTGTCACCATGAAGTCAAATTTCAGAATCAACTTGTTGCATATGCGTGTTGATACTCAATTCTCATTTTACTTGCTCTCGCTACTCGTGAAATTTCTTCTCTTTTCTTTTTCAATTTTTTTGAGTTTCCCTCCTCTAGACATTCGTTTAAACGTATTGAATTGAGTAGTGCAACTGGATACCGAGCAATGAGAATTCCAAAAAAAGAAAAGAGAAATGATAATTACACTAATGAAACTTGATTTACCCATAACAAAGGATAATGGTTGATTGACCAATATCCTCTAGAAGTCCATGGAAATATACTCTGCATCAGGAAGACCTTGTTAATAGGAACCCTGACTGGCAAAAAGAAGAAAAGAAAAGGACAGAGAAAACGATAAAATCAGAAAAGGCGTGAAGGGTTAACTGGAGGCAAGGTAAATAGACAGAAATGTCTCAACTACAGCTTTTTAGCATGATACTTGGTTTGGCAACTACACTCTTCAACAAAACTTTCCAAAGCTCTATCAGTTCGCAGGTACAAAAGAAACATCTGTTGAGAAGGTTTGGAATAGTGAGCAATGCAGGTCTTTAAATTTTAGAAGAAGCCAGAAAGATGATGAGATTATGGAATAGGCTGCTTTCACATCTCATCCCTAAATTGAACCTTACTGACCAAAGAGATTTCTGGACATGGAAGCTTGATTCTAATGGTTGTACTACAAAATCATCATACACTTTTTGCACCACCAATCGACACTCAAAGTTGCCTTGTACAAACTATGAAGCTGCGCCTGTCCAAAAAAAATGGCATTCCTTCTTTGGGAAATCACTAAGTCCTTACTTAATACTATGGATAGGTCACAAGAACACTGCCTTTGGATCAACCTATCTCCCTCTTGGGGAATCTGTCCAACATATATTCTTCGATCATCCCTCTTCTAGAAGGATTTGGTTTGGGTTTTTCCCTGCCTTCAACTAGTCTGTTGCATCTCCTTCTGACATCGAGTTGGCTCCAAATCCACCTTTCAAGTGGCCAAAACACATTTGATGAACCCGGGCAAAGCAAAACAAAGATGAACCCGGGCAAAGCAAAAAGGAAAACGACCAACAAACGATCACAAAGAAGAAACAACGAAAGAACCAAAGAAATAGAAAGTTGAGACATTAGTAAAGAGCTTAAGACAAAGAAACTATGAACACTTTGATGAAAAGTGCCCACTTCAGACTAAAAATTTGAGTTCCACATGCTTCAATTTGAAAGGAGATGGGAAAGCCAAAACTATCCAACCCAAATACATTTTTTCAGTGATCTTTGCCCTCCACTGAAAATCACAATGACAAAGACACGACATCCAAAAAGCTAAAAATTTTAAGCTAACAGCATCGATTAGAAAATTTTGCTCTTTCTTGAATATGAGAGAACTAATTCTGAATTAAGTGTTCAATGGACTTGGATACCAACACTTTATCTGCAGCCTTTAAACCTTACAAAGTTCCGATTCTTGGAAGAAAAGGTGGCTGAAATCAGATCTAAAAGAAAAACTAATTTGCATTTTCCTACTATCGACTTTAAATGGGCTGGATTTTTGCTTCCTTATTGCTTAGGAACACCATTGGCCCTTTTGTACCTTTGGATGTCTTTGGATATTTCATTCAATTAATGAGTTTGTATTTTTATGCAAAAAAGAAGATAATTACATCAATGAATCGCAAAGGAGGAAATAATTCCTTTAAAAAAATGAGCGAGTAGCGAGAATCAAAAGTAAGAGTTAAGCATCGTGGAGAATTACACCAAAAAAGCCAGCTATTGAGTGAGAGAGCCAAGCCACTTCAGTACCACATTGGTCATTCCATTCTAACCGATAAGGACAAAGGTGGACCATACTACCTTGGTTTCTAACAATACCTCATCCTTAGAAAGCCGACATCCCAACAGCTAGACCGATGGTACTTGGAAACACCTAGTCAGAACCCTCTGTCGGTGCTCCTCTCTGGAAAGTTGACAACCGACTTTGATACCATTTTTAGGTCCTAAAGTATCTTGGAGAACTAAACTCCAAAAGCTAGCTATTATGTAGGCAATGATGCAGACTTAGAACCAGTATCTAAAGAGTTCTATGATGTGTTTTGGATGACCCAACAAGCCCACTTCCATCTCTATTCATGCTTTCAAAAACAAATTCTGAACACCTCTCAAACAAAGCCTTCTAATTGATAGACTAAATTCAAAGTATCTTAATTTAAAGCCTTCTAATTGATGAGGACATAATTAGTATATTTAGTTTAATATTTGTTTAAGTTGTTAATTTAGATTCATTAAAATCAATTAGTTAGTTAATCAGTCTTATTTCTTTGTAAGGTTATAAATAGCAAATTTAGGGTTGTAATGGGGCCTTTTGATCAATATTTCAATTTATAACATTATTCTTTTAAGGATGGACTTCCCTTATTCGGCACGGATTTGGCATAATACCTCAATCCACTGCTTCAAAACAAAGCCTTCTAATTGATTGACTAAATCCGAAGTATCTTAATTTTAAAGTCTTAGATAAATTATAAACATAACAAGATTTATACTGTCAATAAATGAGCTTCGCCACAAGACTTCCAGAAACATAAAATAACCTGCATTGGCGTGGAAAAGAGAGCACATACCTGGGACAATTCATTTGCGATGAGAGAAGGACTGCACCATACTTTTGTAAAAGATTCAAGTACAGAAGTCTTTGAACGGTCACGCAAGTCACTAAACCATCCTCGAACATAAGCAGGAAGAACACGAAGCATCAACCCAAATATTGCTCCAGCAAATGTTGCCAATTTCACTGGTTCAATGGGCCAAAGAAATTCCACAGAAAACAATAATGAACCTGTGGTAATGGCTTGGTTTGCTGCAGTTGCAGCTTCTGATAGCCCTGCTGGAAGTTCTGTATCTTTCCTCTTCTGAAGAGCCATGCCTTCGACGGGTATATGCTGGAAAAGGCAGTCTAATATCCTAGAACTAGCAGAGTTTTGGATGTATTGGACCAATCTTTCCCTTGCAGATGAAGATGGGGGTAATGACCACAAGTGTGACAGCAACAAAGACCAAGCGAGATATATATTCACCTACAAAGATTAAATCATTTGTATCAGGTCCTACTAAAGAAACAACTATCAACTGAAATTGGATTGTGCTTAAGTTTTGAAATTTCAATCATAGTGAACACTGGAGATTATGTACTCACCCTTTCTTGGGCAATCAACTCCATGCCAAAAACATCATCAGGGAGTTTCTCAATCATACATAATATTTCCTCCTTCAAAAGCACATTATATTCGGACGAAAAATCAACTTGGGTTGACCCCTGTTCAGTGGTTGTATCATAATCCAGGTAGCAAGAAGTATTTTCTCGAATAATTGCGGAGTTAGAAATTGGTTCAGTTGAGAGCATAACATAGGCTGCATATTGCAATGAAGGAACCGGTTTAGGGGAAAAAAGGATGCCATATAAAGAACTAATAGGCCCTTTACTGAGTCCCCAAAATTCAATTGATTTCACAGCTCTCTCTCTAGCATCTTTTGAGGATTTAGTAACGCTTGAAGCTATCAAGTCCCAGAAATAAGGAAGTTCAAGTCTTGATGATGATATAATGGATGCAGCCTTATCACTGAAGGAGCATGCAATGGCCTCAGAAATTCCAGTGCAAAAGAACATGCGAAGAATACCTTCAACGATGCGATCATTGACGTGATTCAATTTATCAAATTGCTGGGGGCTTGAACTTTCCAGATCTTTCAGGCCATGTAGCCCAAGGGAACCATCAAACAAAGAAAATGATAAAAGGGCATTTTTTGAAATGCAAAAGGGGATTGGGTCAGAAATCAGAACACTCTGCTCAAGCTTTTCTAAAATTTCATTTAAATCCATAGTAGTAGAGCTCTTGACAATAATATCATTCACACTTTCAGCAATTTCCTCCATTATTACAACGGCTGATTGAATCCAACTCATTAACTGGAACAACAGAAACTCCCAATCTTCATCACTGAATTGCTTCCAACAGTAACCAACAGACACAACCATAAGCTCTGACAATAACATTTGTACCCGTGGTGCATGATTAACTGCAGGTGATCTACCGGATGCTTTTCTCTGTTTCCGAAATAATTCCAATAAGAGGCTGCCCTCCTCAGTGCTTATATTTCTGTCCAGCTTCAATGTTTGTAAACCTTCAATGGTACAACTAAAGGGATAACAAGATATCACCAACAAAAGCCAATATTCCATATCTGCCAGAAGAGATCAAAAAAGATGAGAAAAAATGAAAGTGCTATGTTTTACTTGTTACCTAATCATGTGGTTACTACAAAATAGCATTTTTTAGGTTTTTAAGAAATATATTTGCAATGGCAGCAAACCCGACCTCTACAACCATCCCGAAGACAAGAAAAAAGAAACAATTAAACAAAAAGAAACATATGTAGAATTTAAATATAATCAAAATGTTCATGTCCATGGCCCATCATTAATGTTGATTACTAAGACACATACCTTGCCCAAGTTGCCATTCATTTAATGATGGGAATAAAAGAACTCTCTGGAGCCAACCCTCGATAGTACTTTGAAAAGTATTTTCCATCAAAGAGTCACCAGAGCACGAACCAGAATCATCAAATGTAGAATTTCTTTCACACATGGGACGAACAAGATAACTCAAAATCAGAGGAAGAATCCTTAAGCAGTCAATATTCACTGCTTCACCAATGAAAAGTCTACTAACAAGCAACTCAAACTGTGAAATAGCTTTGTCTCTCCCCCATATGTTCTCTTTTAATAAACTGAAAAGCAAAGATGCAAGAGCTCTCAAGAATGGTTCTTGAATATCTTCTAGCAAGGAAACTGGATAAGGCCAAATATTGATGAAGCTTTGAGCAGCCCTGCTACTGTAGAGAAGAGCCCCATTCAATAACATGTTGAAGGTGGAATCCGACAAGCTTTCATGTGAGCAGCTCCTTTTAACGTAAGCACAAAATAAAGGAAGGAAAGAGCCTCTAGCATTACCTCCTGGCCACTTCCATGTGCATAATATTTCAGCAACCAGCCAAGCTCGGGAAGTAACCTCATTCTTTGTCATTTTGCTAATGCAAGGAGAAGAATTTTCAACTTGACCAGAAAAAAGTTTCTCAAGTCCAATCTTCGACATAAACATGCTTATTAAAGAAATAAACTTGTGATTTCCAGATTTCTGCATATGAAAAATTGATATAATTAACATTCAATACTAAACACATCAATTAAGCTTTTACAACAGAAAATACAATTTTGATCAGAGATTTGAGAACCAACTAACAATCACTTAATTACTTAAACGGAGAAAAACAGGAATGCGTCAAAGAGGAAATGCTTGACAGGATTGAGTAGAGAGGATGTTTCCATACCTTGTTTGAATTTCTCACGAAATAATAAAATGAAATGCATCTTTCACATTCATATTCAAGCTGATGGTAAAAGTGAAAATTGATTGCTATTTTATTGACAGTGCATCTAGCAAGCAAAATAGAAGGAAACATTGGATGATCACATACCCTCTGTCTAAGTAATCAACCCAATAACGCACGAGGAGACCTAAACACACAGTTATACATGTAGATAGTTTTTTTTTTAATATTAAAATCCAAAAAATGGTAATATATTCGAATAGTTGTCTGAAAATATAGAAAGAAATTGTCAAAATTCAATTAAATGCTAATAAATCAAATCAACCTTGATTGCTATAAGTTTCAGACCATGAAGTTCAGCATCTAGTATCCACAACAGTTTCAAACTGCCGTGAAGAATGAAGTGGTAAAATTTAAACGAAGTCCACTCACATGAATATCCAAGCCAACGTTTTTTGTATTTGGAGCAGCCAATTCATTTGGAGCCATGAAGTCGGGAGCAATCCAGAAAGGCCACGTATCAGTCTTGATCAAAAGCTGGTCTAACATATATTGTTCTTCAAACTGATCCTGAGAGATTTGATCCAGAATTTCAAGCATCCATTGGAAGCACAAAGACACGATTTCTTCACTATCTTCGCTGAAGATGGCAGACCTAATAAATTGAATCAAGATACTTCCATATTTTTTTCTGTGGTGTGTTCTACAGCTATTCCAAAACTGATCTGTTATCTTTTGGCGTAGAGCACGCACAGATTCACCAAAAACCAACCTTGCTTTACTTTCTTCCTTAAATTTTTCATCAAGCATATCATCTTGTTTGCCTTCCATACTGCAATCCCAGTCGATAGCATATATAGTAGCTAAAATACTAGGAAGTAGATAATTTTCTTCACCAAGGTTGCATAAGCAAAAGACACAGCGGTCAAGTACTTCTAGAGCAAAATTTGCCATCACAACAACCTCTGAAGAACTTGTGTACTTGGGGAAAGAAATTTCAGGATAATCAGGCCTAGATATCAGAAGAGAACAAGAATTCCTTGCCCATGTAAAAGGAGAGTGCAATAAGAAACTAACTAACTTCTGAAATAGTGCCTCGAATATAGCAATCAATGCATCTCTTGACACAAAAGAAGAGCAATCATTCTGTACAGAACAACCCAAAACAGAACTGCACATAAGAGACAGGATTAGGATTAAATTACTAAAATATTAAGATAGGACTCTACTTAGGATAAGACAGTTTTTGAATGAGTTATTTCATTACCCAAATGCAAGCAAACTCATATAGATCTTCAGATACACGCAAAAATAGTTGGAAATTATTTAGCCATTTCATCTGTGTGCTCCTGTGCGTACATACATACACACAAATATATACTTCTTTAACAAAGGTGAAAGATGATTGAAGTCTTTTCAAAAAATATGGTACTAAAACAATCCTGAGAAAATGAAAAAAGAAACTTCCAATATTATTATCTGAATCATGGGATCCAATTCCCACTCGAGGAGATAATGCATCCAACACGTTAATCAATGGTTGTTGAACTATCCAGTTAATAAGAGAAGAGGGAACAAAAAAATTGAGAGCCAACTGTACAGTTACTTAAAAATAAAAACAGTACAGTGTAAAAAAACAAGTGAAATGAAGATGCTATTTTCCATGAGACAATCTAACTGAGATTAAAAGATTAAATCAAATTAAACTAGTAACTATGAAATGGTTCAAAACGTGTATCCCATGTGTGTTTTTTCTGAATCTGTAAAGATAACAGTTTTTTTAAGAAAACAAATAAGTAGGTATGGTCATTGTGAGAAGAGATCTGTAGTTCACATACCATACAAAATCCGTAAATGAACTTCTGATCGGAGCATGGGATTGAGCTATGGCAACAGCAGCAGATTCCAAATGCCCATGATGCCAGTTCCCAAGATTAGCCCTCTGCCAAGTATGGGTGACTTTTCTTGCTTCACTATTTGTAAGTTTTCCTCTTACTCTGTTTAAAAGCTTAGCCAACACGGCTAGACTTTCTGAGTTCATTGACTCAAGCACAACTTCAGTATGATCTAAATTAGTTGAGTAACTCATAACGGAATGCCATTGATCAGAGAAATGTTCATCATCAATTAGTGCAAGCAAGAGATCTAATCGAGCGCTAGAAGAGCTATTATTTCCTTGCAAACACCAAGGAACAAAAACATCATTAAATACTTGCATGAATTGCTTTGCCTCCAAATCTTGGGCCTCAACACCAGAAAACTGAGTAGAGGACATTCCATTATTATTAATAAATAATTCTTGAACAATCTTGCGAGGTCCAAAAACAGACACTGCAGCAGATAGAAGTCTCACACCATCCGAAGAGTCCTGGTGCCAACAAATCAAGAATAATATAATTTGAGTTAGATATACTTAAAGTTCAATTGTGGAGAAGGGCAAAAGAATTAAAACCTATTATAGAATTTATGGAACAGGAGCTCGAATCAAATCATTCAAACTAGATTGAAAATTCATGTGCTAGGTCTTTCCTTCAGAGTAATATTTAGACATGTACTTAAAAGGATAGGTCTAAAATTTGATGCACTGTAACTATACTACCTGTCTAATGTATAAACCTTCCTGATTTGACAAATATCAAAGGTGTGAGTGGCTAAGTGCAAAGAACAAATACTTTGAAGAAAGTCTTCACAACAAGTATGAGATATTTAACTTACAAGTGATTGTATAATGGGGAAAGTATTTGCCAGTGTTGGTCCTACCAAGTGAACCAAGAGCCAGGTATCATCCTTGTCCATGGAAAGTTGTTCCAATTCTAATATAAATCCTATAATCTGTTCTATGGTTTCCGAGGCTACTCCTACATTATCTGTCAACTGGAACATATCAAGACAATTCTTTTGAAATTCCATACCAAAAATAGAAAGTAGATCATGTTTCACTAAGTGAATGCTAGAGAGAATTTCGACAATGCATTTTCTCAGATCTTGTAAGTAGCTCATTGGATACTTTGTACTTGGTAAGTCCTCTATCATCTTGTTATTCAAGGGTTCATCTTCGGAGAATACCCTGTCTTGATTCTTTAGATATTGAACATGTAAGTAATCCTTCCATAAAAGCTTGACAAGAATGGCATCAACGAGGGTGACTTGAAAATGAGCGAAGTCATCTCCATTGCAGAAGCTGAGAGAAAAAAACAAAAGAAAATTATGAACTGAAGGTTAAAGCTTAATTTAAAAAAGTCCAGTTATGAATAAAGTGGCCGTAAAGAACCTCGTAACAAGGAAAGAAATGATCTCGCATTCTAAAGTAACAAAAGGATGGAAAAACAAGATCAAGAAACTACCACCTACCTTGATGCATTCTGAATCCCCCAAAGAAAACATTCTTTAAAAGCCTGGAAAAATGCAAGCCTTTCTGTACTTGAGGAATGGAATGGGTTCCTTCCAGCCCATAAGTTCTCAAAAAAATCGAGAAGAAATTTCTCCCCTCCTACAGCACGAGGTGGAACTGTGTCCAAAAATAAAATCAAAGTTGGGTAAGAAATCTTCTGGGATCCAAAGCACCCATTTCTAAGAAAATTCCAAAATCTATTCAGTACAGATTTCTGAACATTAACATATGTCCAACAGTTGGGCAGTCTTTTAGAAAAAAGTAGCACTGCATCCCACATTGGTGAATGGCAAGAAGGATCTTTCTCCTGAAAAGCACCAAGGATAGACCCGGCAATAGTTTTCATGTTCTGTTCCTTAAAAGCGTGAGGAATGTTTTTGACAAGGCTCCTCATGACTGAATAGGTAGCAAATCGAACAAGGTTACTTTTGGACTTCAACAGGTCTATAAAGTATTTATGCTCAGTGAACAATTTTTCAGCAAATGAAATAGCAGTCTCCCGAGACCTAGACTTAGAAGCATGTTTTGTTTCACCACTGCTTTTCCCAGTCCCTGATCTTTCAGACCGCCCACTCACTAACGCATCAATTAATGTAGCTAGAGCAAGCAATGATGAAGAGATAACCTGCATTCAAAGACAGAAGACTGCACTAAACAGCATGACTTGAAACAAAAATAAAATCACCAAGCAGAAATTAGCAGTATTTTCAATTACGCATCAGGAAACTTGATATAGAACAAAACAATATAAAGAGAAAATACAACCAAAAGAGAGCATCTAACATGGAATCTAAATATTAGAAACCATCTCTGTTTCAGAAGCTAGGACTTCAAGGTGGTAAGGCCCCAGGAATGAATGCATTAGCACTATTACTAGACAATGCCACAATGAAGACAGATATTTAATTAAATAGTAATAGGGAAAAAGGAGAATAGAAAAAAATCTATGTGCTTGCTTGTGCTATGAAAAAAGGACATGATCCATTGTGATATATATTCAACCTGTAATAGACAAATATGTGCAGAATCTAAGAGAGGGAGGTGTTGAAAGCATACTGTTAGGTACTAGATATTTAGTATGTTGTCATCTAAGGGTGGTTACTAGTAGTTATTGTATAAGTGTGGTTACTAGGGTGGTTACATCTTGTTATAAATAGAGGGAGGGGATTCAGTGGAGTGATCTAGGCCTTGGATGAGAGTACTCAAGAGGGAGGTTTCAAGTGCCTTATACTTGGGTTTATGTTGTATTTTCTTATAGTTAAATTATAATAAATTCAGATCTTGTTCTTGTTAGGAAGTATCCTAACACATACCTGCTGGTGCATCTCTTCCAATTCATCCTTGGCAACTACTTTTTCAGACAAAGTATCTGGCGTGAGCTTCAAGTTTTCCTCCAGGTATATAAATATCTCAGTTGTAAATAAAATTAAAGCATCTACTCTCTTTTCCTGAGCAGGAAATGCTGCCTGCGTTCACAATTGATTTAAAGTGAGAATATCAAAACTCCTTGTTTAAATAGATTGAAATCAAGTTGTCTATAGATTGAAATAAAAATGGCTTGAATCCTATTTTGGTTCCTTAACTTGGTTTATTATGTTTTGGTCCCTGAACTTTCAAAATATTTATTTTAGTCTTCAAGTTTGTTCAATTTTGACACCCAAACTTTTATGACTATTTTAGACCTCAAACTTAAAAAGTAACCATTTTGGTTCTTTCTGCCTTGAAGCTGTCATTAATTTGTTAAAAAAAAAATTAAAAAATTATTTTAACAAGTTAACGACACAGCTTTGAGTACGTGTACTAGTATGTTAATAGGAGCATGATTTCACACCAAATAAGTGTGTTGGACAAATCAGATTTAAGGTAAAAATATACCTTTGCAAGGACCAAATTTAAATAGAACAAACTTTGAACTAAAAGAATGAAATATAAACAAAGAAAAGAAAAGATAGATCAAAGGATATTTAGTGTTCAATGAAAATTAACAGCAATCTGTCCACACACGGTGCAGTATGCCACCAAGTTAGGTAACAGAGTGAAAAATCAATTAAGGTCCAAGAGAAAACCACATGGAGCCCGACAACACAGAGACTATAGTCTCATATATTGCCATCTAACATAACCAAACTAAAAGAAAATCACATGGAGCCCGGCAACACAGAGACTATAGTCTCATATATTGCCATTTAACATAACCAAACTAAAAGAAAGAAGTTTCCAGCATCTGCTGTTTGTAGTTCATAAGATTTAACAAGAATTTTAGTTTACAAAACAATTTGTGTTGCTTAACTTCATAACGTTCAAACAATAAGTGTTTGTCAAATGGTCCTACAATTTTCACGTACACAATAATTTTCATTTTGTTTAGCAACGCAATAGAGATAATTAGAGGAGTTTGGGTCAATCGACAACATACACTAACGAGAAGCACATAGATCATCTTTTATTATTCTCTTTAAAAAAAACTAGAGCCAAAATTTCTAAAAAATGAAACACCATGGTGCTTGCACACACATTATGCATTTGATTGATCAAAGTACCAAATTTGGGATTGTGAACCCAAATTTCTGGAGGTTTAAGTGTGAACCTTGCTCTATCCAGCCATCGTCTTGAGTCATCACTAGTTCCATAAAAGAAAAGGCTAATTGGTGACATTACGTTAGTAACAAACCTGCAATGATTGCATTGCACTTTGCGAGACTTCAGAAACTGAATCAAATTGAGAAAACCACCATGGCCCCATCAAGGATTTCAGATGCGGAGCTATCTCTCTCCTGAAGAACATACATGAAATCCGAAAAGCTAAGTCAGTGCCTATGCCTAATGGCCAAATGAATTTACTAGCTTTATTACATTAATCAGATCTGGCAATTTATCCATTGAACATGTTACATAAATGAGTTCTACCAGCCCACCAGTGACAGTGTAAATGTCCAAGTCCAACTTTATACGTCACAAGGTATTAAACAAGAAGGTTTGGGAATGAGGAGAAAATTAGTCCATATCAGATGTCTATTTATAGTAGTAGAATACTTATCTATAACCTTCTTAGCTAAAGGGACTTTGGAGCTTTTTATCTTGAAATGGCCTCAAGACAGTACGAGGTGTAAGCCCCAAAGTTAATTATAAACACTTTACAAATCCTAAAATAGCCTGACCAAGTATTGCTGAACATACTAATCAAAGAAAATTGTTTAAAACAAAAAAGATCACGCCTATCAATTGCCACTTGAATACAAATTCTAAAAGGATATCCTTAACATCACTACTATAATCATTAATAAGATTGACGTACCGATGCAAGTCTTTTTAGGGTAATTAGTTATTACCAAGGGCCTTTATGTTAGGTTCTCTAAAGTTCCTTGTATTTTGTATTAATTCTTTAGGACATACTCTGTTTTCTGTTTTACAGGGCCGTTAGTGTATTTTTAAAAGTTAATTGGTCTATCAACCTCAAGGTTATAAATAGCCTTCTGTGACCTTTTGGAAGGGCAATCTTTGAAGAAAATTCATTTCCAGAATTTAGTTTCCATCACTTACGCTATAAAGTTTTGTCTTCTAATCATTACATGAGGCGTAGAGACTTTAAACCCCGTTAGTCATTGCGCTTTCACAAATATGCAAGCCTCTTCTATGAGAGGTGTCTGCCTCTTACAGTTCAACAAATGCATTTCAAACAAAAAATAGCCTAGGTTGTGAAACCCATCATTACTCTACAATCTAGAAGCTTAACATCAACAAGAAATGGAGAAAGAAGTAGGTACCCAGCAGCCATGACAAGATTGGTCATTGTGTCATGCGTAGCACGTCGAACATCCCTATTATAATCCATCAACAATTTCTTGTATTCAAATACCTAAAAAAAATAAGCATAAAAAAACATCTCAACAATGACTACAATTTAAATTGGCTGGTGGATAATATTAAATGGTTGAAGACATTATGCTTCTTTTTTTTTTTTTTTTTTTTGGGGGGGGGGGGGGGGGGGGGGGGGCAGGGGAACTTCAGTTAACTATGCAGCCTGTATGATGTACATGAAAACACTTACGAGCAAAGATACATAAGACTTAAGTACAAATCCAACTAAATAATAAGAATCAAGAAAAATGTTATCCCACCATATGCCATGGCTGAAAGGAAATGAACAAAAGAGAACAATTTAAAAAAAGAACAGGAAAAGGAAAATTCTTTTATCATTTTTTAAAAGCAAGCCGGTAAGCTTCATTCCTATAAGAGTATAAGACAAGACATAAAGCTGATGGTTGTGAACCAGCGGTTCAATTTTAATTTATTTATTATCGATATTATCATTTTAATAAAAACCAACTTTTATTAAGAAAAAAAATGAAAGAATATGAGGGCATAAAAAAACCAACAATGCAAAAGGAAGTCTGATAAGAGAAAAACATTCCAATCAATAAGAATAAGAACTAACAAAATTACAAAAAGAATTCACCACTAATGTGCAAAGAGAAACATTGAACCTATCGAGAGACCAGACACCACTAGTACACCTCTCAACTCCTACAAAGGTCTTATTGTTTCTCTCCCTCCAAAGACCCCAACAATAGAGCATAAACCTCAGCCTGCTCAGTCCTTTTGGAAGAAGATTCTCACATGTTTCAACTACCAAATGGTCTTCCCAAACAATCCTCTCACTCTATTGAATATGCTTCTTATTGGCCACCCCTTCAAAAACAAAAAAGATATCTTCTGGCGCTTCATCATCAAAGCCTTCCTTTGGCTCATTTGGAATGAGCGGAACCATCGTACTTTCAAAGATAAGGAATCGGACTTCACCCGCTTCTTTGATCACCTCTTTTATACTTTGTTTACTTGGTGTAAATTCACCCAATACTATCGAGATTACAAACTTCTCTTATTACACAGTGGCATAGCATTATGTAATCACTCACGGCTTATGTGCCCTTCTGTAATTTCATTCCATCAATGAAATTATTCACAGGTTTCTCAAAAAAAAAACACCAGAAGAACCTACCCATTTCCCAATATTGTGGATGGAGAAGAAGAAAAAAAGAACAACTTCAAACTGACAGAGCAAACAAACAACCCCAAAGGATATGATCTAAATCTTCCTCCACCCTTTGACAAAGAATCCAACAAAACAGCCCAACCAGAGAAGGTGATTTTCTCGAAAACATATCATGATTTTGTGTAGGGACATGAGAAGATTGAAGACTAGAAGAAGAAGAAGAGGTTTGTCAAGAAATTTAATATGATTTGAAGGATGTTTCTAACATTATGTGATTCTTTAAGGGAGAGAAAAAGAAGAAGAAAGAAAAAAAATGTAAAAAAACCTGTCCAAAATAAACAAGACTTTAAACTGAGTTCATTAGGAGATTGAGAGGTATTGATTTTAAGGACTCCACAGAAACTTCTCAGGTCTTTAAAGTTGTGGTGTGGAGGTATATGCAAAAGCTTTCTCGTTGCACTTTTCAGAAGTTAGATGGAGTTTTGGGTTATCAGGTACTTATAGCAAATAGAGAGCTCGAAAACATCAATCGTTGTTGTGACAGTCATGCAGTGTTGTTGCGTTCCTAAATCCTAAGAATGGCTTAATTATCTTGAAAACCCTAAAACTTTTAAGCTTTTGTGCATAGCCTTGTTCTCATTCAAATTCCACAAACTCAGTGCAAATGGGGAAACAATGAGTAACTTTTCTCCACACAATCAAAACTTCTTGTGGTCAAATCTAAGAGATCTCTTTCTTTTTTCTCCCTTTTTTTTTCCTTTTTTCTCCTTATTTTTCTTCTTATTATTATCTTTTTTCCTTCTAACAAAACTGATGACTCCTATTTAGGGATATAAAAGTGCAAAAAGTAGCATCTAAAAAGGAACAACCAACCACAAAGACCTAACTCTAAAGACAAAGTTTATCCAAAAAGAAAAATTAAGAGGAAGTTATATTAACACAAGGAACTTCAAAGAAATTGTTCCTAAACTAATATACATCCATGCATACATACATATATATACTAACAAACAACAAACATGCATAATTTCCCAAATTCCATGCTCCTGCTCACAACTCAATTTCTCTTTCACCTCTGGTTTCTATTCTATCCAACCACGGCCCACACTCTTACGACAGAGTCTAATAACATAATAAATGACAATTCATAAAGTATGCAACCTAAAGACCAAATCAAATTAAATAGGAAAGTGAATGAATACATTGTGCCATAACTACAGAACATGGAGAAGGGAGATACCCATTGAGGAATAATTGATGCAACGTCTTTACCGGATTTCTGCTTAAGAATCTCAGACAAAGAGGCCAATGCTTTAAGCTGTTGAAAATCTAAAATCAAATTAGTTCTTAATAAAGAGCCCTTATAGTTTCAACAATAAAAATTAAAAATTAAAAAAAAAATGTGCATATCATTCACCGTAGAAGCTCAAAAAGTTTCCTCTACAATATGTATGGTAAGTGAAAATTTGATGCAAAAGACTCAGCCAAACTTGGTTGACAATGGTGCTTTCAAATGCAAGAGTGTTGTGACTATCTTTGAACTTAAAAAATTCCTGCACTACACCTCACCTTTCACTTGATAAAATTACACATTGCAATTGATCCATTATTACTATCGTTGTGCTACCATTCTGAATTTGAGGGAGAGTGGAATGTGTGGTCAAAAAGAATCTCATTCCAAGAAGCAACCACTCCTCCAAACAATGAGAAGTGGTACAAGAATAATACAGCATTTAGATAGAAAAGGAAAAAATTGCCCCAAACCATGTGTTTTTTTTTTTCCTTTCATTTTTTTATAAAGGCAACAACTTTCATTGAGTAAAATGAAAGTTTGGTTTCTCTTTTATTTCCACTAAGAAGACAACTGATGTTTTGAACAGACGGCAGTTACGTAGTCCGGTGATAGTTCTTAACTGGTCGCGGAGACTATGGAGTAGTGTTGTACATTGAAAGAGAAATGTCAATCATCTCTCAACGATAAAAAAACGCATTCTTACTCATACGTCAGAAACTCTAGCGACTTATTTCCTCGTGAAGAGCCTTGTTTCATGGTAGAGGAAGACAACAGAGAAATATATACAAATTACCTTGGTAGTTGGGTCTTTCCTTGAAAGCCTTTTCAAGTGCTGTGCAACTTCACTGTCAATATCCTGCGTACGCACAGCAATCATCAAAAGAACACCCGTTAACGAATACAGAGTCATCAATCAAGCAATTTTTTTTTGCAATAACGTGACATATCAATGCTCCTAAACCGGCATACCGAAAAAGGTGCTGCATCATCTCCAGTGAGAGAATAATCGAGCCGGTAACTACCAAGAAAGCCGCCGAATCCAGCAGCGTTAGCGGCAGAATCCGATGGCAGAAGTGATGCTGCCAAACTGGGAGCACAAGAAAAGTTCAATTTGTCAAGGGAATATGAACGAAAAAAAAAAAAAAAAAAGAATTGAAGTTAATGGAAAAACTGAAAGCGATGATCACCCAGCACCTGCTGCTTGAAGGTCTAGCCTTGCTTCTAGCTCCGTCTCCCTTGGGCCTACCCATTCAATTGATGGAGAATAGTGCAGATGAAAAATAAAGAGGGATTGAGGAATTTGAGAGGAGAGGTGGAAACCGGGAGAATGTTCGGAAGTCCGGGAATAGGAAGGGGGACGTTCTGCTGCGAATGCGATAGGCCGCCCGCTGCCTTCCCACTGAAATCAGAAGATTGAAATTGTTGTTCAGCGAGGAAGGGCGCGTCCTTGCTAAAGGCGGTGTCTTGCGTAGGGAAATGGGTTGTATTGTTGTAGTTGTTGCGCGAAGAAACGCGAATGCAATTTCAAGTTCCTAAGTGCAGCTGCGACGCATATCTGACTCTTCGTATTTCCTTTTCCTCACATGTAGGGAGGGACTAGGGTGGGCTTGGGAAGCTAAATTGATATAGCCCGCGGAGTTTATATATGTCTTGGACGAGTAGTTTATGCATGTTTTGAGGTGCATACTTCTTTGGTATGAGTTTATATGTTTGTAGTTGTTGCTCTTTCCTTTACCACTTTTTCTACAATTACTTTACTACATTTGTTTGAAACTTTTTTTCAATAATTTCACAAATCAAAGATTGAGTTACAATTTTTCTTTTCACAAGAGTAACCATTAACAAATTACATTTTTCTGCCTAATATAGTTAAACAAAATAAGAAATCGAAACTTGTGATTACAAAACTTCTCCATGAATTTATTCATCACGTTTTTCTTATTTTTCTCTTTTTTCTCTTTGTTCATGTTGTTTGCTTTGTATTTTTCTTCCGTAGTTAATCTTTTTCAATGAAGTCTCCACTCTCATCTTAGAGGCCAATGCAATATCACTATTTTTTCAACAATTCCACCTTCAATTCATTCGAGGATTATCAAATAACAAATCTTATTTTCATGTTATAAAATGCTCTAGAAAACAAATACCTATTTTATTTTATTTTTTGTTATTTGCTATTCTTGTTTTGAGTTTTGGTTTTTGTTTGTTTTTCTTAGCTTTTTGTTTCTCCCTTCCATACTTTTTCAAGTTCTTAACATCTATTTGATATGTGAATTCATTTTACGTATCAAATGAAGACAAAATACAATTAATTATATAATCAACAACCCTACAACACATTTTAACGGTCAGAAAAAATAATGCTTAACGTGCACAAAAAATCAAAGACCAAATGTTCTTGAAGTTGATCACGTGGAGGTCGTTGTCAAAGCTCGAACTTGGATGCCGGTGTTAGTAATTGACCATTGGAGTTGGATGTCGGAAGGTGGTCGTCAGATGCGTCATTAGAATGATTGTCGGAGCTCATAATTGATTGTCGGTGTTGATCGTCGAAGCTATCATTGGAGTGAGTCATAGCTCATAATTGGTTGTTGGAGATGTCGTCGAAGCCCAGAGTTGGACTTGTGAAAGTGGTCGTAGGAGTTGGTTTTTTTAAATGTGGCAATGATACCTGTCGACAATGGTTATGAAGAGTTGAGGTAAGTTTGTAAAATATATCAACTCAACTCCACCAACATTTTAAGTTGGTGAGCCAAACAATGAGTTAGTATACTATAACAACTAAACTAAACTCACTTTGATGTTCCAAACACCCACAGACACCAAGTATTTAACTGACATCAAGTATGTATGTGCTATCAATATCAATATTTTGTTTTCAAAGTGATGTCAACATCGATATCAAAGGTCAATCTCATCCCACACATTTGTTGTCATTCAAATAAGAAATATTTAGACAAAAGACCTAAATCTACTAGGAAATTTCACAAACGTCATAAATTATAATTTATTTCATTTATTAGGTTTTTGTATATTTTTAGGTCAATTATAACCTTATCATAATGATTAATTATATATAATTTTTTAAATTAAATTCAAATTATTTTTTTATTTATATTATACTCAATTTATTATGTAAATGAAAACTTCCTTAATTACTAATACATATATATTTGAATTTACTAATGGAATATTTATTACCTTTTCAATAATTTAAATATGGTATAAATTATTATGCTATAGGGTAATACTATTTTTAATTATACTACAAAATAATTATTTTCAATTTCATGCCCAAACCAAAAACTTTTTTCTTGCAATCATCAATTCCGGTGTTGGTTTTCTTCTCCGATTTGTATTTCAAAAAAAAAAATTCTTCTTCCATTTCGATTTGCTACAGAATATACAGTTACTCTTTTTTTTTCTTTCATTTTTCGTTTTGTATATCTTTCTTCTTTCGTTTCTAGCTCGCATATATTTTTTTCCTTAAAAAATTTATTATTCTACCGTTCCGTAGCATATATTATGATAATGTTCCTCCTATTTTGTTTAATTTTCTATTATTCAGTTCATCCTCCTGTCATGGTCGACATAAATTTTTTATTAAATGTCTCGTCATCCGTATATACTATGGTATAACATTGAATAATGAATTAATTTTTTATGATTTGTCACATATATACTACTGTATATATTCAATAATACATATACATTTTTTTTTGGTGTCTCTGATTTTTTTCTTATTGACTATATATACCAATATATACACAAATTATATATCTATTAAGTATTTTTTTATTTATTACATATATTCTACTAAATAATTCATTTATGTTATGTGATTTGTTACATATATACTACTGCACATATTTAATAAAACATACATATATTTTTTTTTCATGTTTTGTCATTTTTTCTTACTACATTTATATACCATTGCATACACATATTATGTATCCGGTCAGTATTTTTTTTGAATTCTTACATATATATACTACTGCATAATACATATATTTTATGTGATTTGTTACATATATACTACTTCATATATTCAATAATACATAAATGGTGTTATCTTCAATATACTCAATATACCCTAACGTATTTCAAATGCAAAATATAAATTCTTACTAATCTTAAATTTTTGCCATTTTTTCTCTCGAAAGATCATTACACCAATCGGCCGCCGACGTTCTTCTCCTTCACTGCTTATACTTCCCCAAATCTTCTATTATTCGGCGTCTTTTGTGAAGAAAATGGAATCAATGTTCAACGTATTCGAAGAAGGAAATTTTTATTTTTTTAAAAATTTTATAAACCGTAACCCACGTCTCTGATTTATCTCATTGTCGGTCCACCTTTTATAAACAAATTGTCATAAGAACTTTTCATTCATAAAATATACACCGTATTATTCAATATATACTATAATTAGGTGGAATATGTGAAAAATAATGCAAAACGAAAGAAAAAAATGGACGGAGAGAGAGATTGAAAAGTGAGAGAGATCGAGGGGAAGTCTTTTGGAACAAAATCACCAAAATAAAAATAATTGAGAGAGATTTTTTATTTTAATATTTTCATAATAGAATTAATCACTTACCATATTTACATAAGATATATAATAAATGCAAATATTAATCATGGTTCACTTTCTATTTTCATTTTTTTATTTTTTTAATATATTATTTAAATAAAGATGGATAAATTGATTATTTGGGCTTATATCTGTGTAAAATATTAGTCAATTTATGATATTTATGAAAAAATTGGAAAATTTAAGTTAGTTTTGTAATATGATATCCCATTTTAGTCGTAATACCCTTCAAATAAATGAGAGCTCTTTTATTGGTTTGCGCTCGGTTCGTCTGTAAGTCTGGCCTTTGGGCTCCGTTAATTGGACTTGGGCCTTTATTTGGCATTTGAGCCACAAGTGTAGATCGTGATTCAAATAAATTGAAAATTACCATTTCTTCCAACATTCTCTTTTTTTGTTTCTTTCACTAAATTGTTGGATCAGAGAATCAGACCCATCAAACAACACAAACAAGATTATTACATTACTAGCTCTGCATAATTGCTCAGGTGTGTTATATTTATCCATCAGAGATTATTACAATCGAAATCACAATCAATGGTGAATCCGCAAAACCAGAAAAAATGGTTAGTCAATCTTCTTCTGACCCAAACAAATTTGATGAAGCTTGTCTGCATCAAAAACCCAATAATCATCTGAACTCCTTTACTTACCTTACCACAAATGCAAATGGCTCTTTGTAGTTAATGCACACAAATTAAATAATGTGACGATCTTGTCAACTGATCGATGACTGAGCCTATAAACGATGTCATGGAGGAATTAGTCACGTAGTCGGAATGAGAGTTGGTACTTTATACCAACTAAACTCAAGAGATCAACGGAAATTGGGAGAGCTGCATAGCCTATGGCAGGATCGTAAGAATTAGGAGCCATAAACAATAAGATTTGCAACATAAATGAATATATATACACAGTAGAACAGAACTTGAGAGGACCAAAGGATAAAGATTAAAAGAATTTCGGAGTATCGTTTAATTTTCTTAATTCTTAAGCAGCCTTGAACTTGAAAGAAAGAAAGAATGAACACAACGAATATGGTCTTTTTGATTTGTGGAAAGCTAGAACTCAACTTGATGACAATGAAATAAGATAAGTCCCACGATTAGTTGAGTTTGATGGACAAAGGTGTTGGTTTGTCCATCACCATTTCTCGGGTAAAATAAATGACAAAATATCAATTTGTACCGGACTTGTATAATTTAAACTTGTAAATATATCATTTTATACCTTTTTCTAGATTTCATTTTGGGGTTTTTTAAAAAATAGAACAAAACGCCAAATGGTTACACGCTATACAACAATTAGAAAAAAAAAAAAAAGTAAAAAACTTACAAGCCCACAACCTAAAATAACAAAAATACCCTTGCGATTAATTAGTCTCACACACATGAAAAAATAATTTTGTACCCAATCTAAATGATCTTTTATCAACGATCACGTAGTAAGTACTCTAAACGATCTTGTACCATTCTACCTAGTCTAAGCGATCTCGTAGCAAGTCTAAACGATATGGTATCCTTGTACCTAGTCTAAACAATCTTGTACTCAATCTAAACGATATTATATCAAATCAAAATGATTTATTAGTGATAGTGGTCTATCGTTGTCTATTTGGAATAGACAACTGATCGTTTAGATATTGGTATACGATCGTTTAGATCAGGTACCAATAACATTTAGATCTCGTACCAATAAGAAAAAAAAAAAGAAATGAAGAAGAAAAAAAAATTATGAAAGAGGAAATGAAGAAATTGGTAAATATTTACATAAATAACAAAAATATTGTAAAATGAAGAAGAAGGAATAATATGAAAATAAGATGAATAAATCACAAAGAAGAAAAAGAAGTGAAAATTTGTTAGGATTATTCAAGGGCAAATCTAAAATTTATGAAAATACCATGAGTTTTTTGGTTTTGTTACACGGGTCGTAAATATTTTGATGTTTTGTTATATTTATGAAAATTAACCTTTCATTTATTTATTGTCGTGTGAAACTTATAATTTGAGTCAATTAATATAACGCCCCAAGTTTAGGAGGGGACATAAATGAATCAGTATTCCATATGAATGAGAAGGATCCTGAGAACATGAAATGAGGACACGAAAGTAATGTTAAGAAATATTTTAAAAAATTAAAAGTTACTACCTATACCAACAATGTGCACCTTCCTTTTCGGTGGCTCGATTATAGGAACTCCAAAGTTAAGCTTACTTAGCTTGGAGCAATTCTATATTGAATAACCTCATGAGAATTTTATAAAGATGCATGTGGGTGAGGATGAAGCATGAAAGGACTCGTGGGTTTGTGGGGAAAACTTTCGCTAATAAGTCTTTATGACATGTAAGGATGATGCTGCCAGATCGCAGAGATGCAAGGGAAATGATCAGTTTTATAAAATGATTTTCAAAGAACAGTTTGTTTTAAAAATCTTAAACTTGATCCATCTATAAAAACTCATGAATTTAATTAATACAATTATACTTAATATGACTTTTTTTCAAATGAATTGTCATAGAGAATATAAATTGATACACTTAAAAAAAAATTATGATTTAACTTGATATAATAATTAGATTAAGATTTAAATTGACGTAACTCTTAAAATTTAGAATTTAGACTTTAGAGTGTGGATTAAGAAAAATGAAAGGGTTGATTTAATATAACCATCTCCCATCTTCAAGCCTACCACCATAACTACTTTGAATTATTGTTATTTTACTAATGAAAAAACAAGGGGATTAAATAGAAACGTGGGCTTAGGAGGTTAAAACACCTTCTAGCCCACTAACTAATACCCACTGTCATAACTAAACGTAAAAAAATCAAAGCTCTCTTTATTTTACTTTACACAAATTTAAAAAGTGTATATCATGGCTTAGTGAGGTATCAAATGCGCATGGGTTGATGTCAAGAGAACATAGAGGCTTTCTATTTTTATTTTGTTATAATACACACAGTACACCCAGTGATTGGGTTGGGGTTTAGTTATATTTTGAGTTGCGTTCAGCTTTAGGTTTCTTTCTTATGAGTATTTAAGGCTCCATTTCAGCACAGCCTCACATTTAGTTTCATGTTCAATCAAATTTCAAATCAACTTTTTTTTTTTAATTTTATCATTTGTTTCTGACCCTTTCCCACACATCTTTTTTTAGACGTTAGATCTTCAGAGTTTGATATTATTTTGAATTCTTCCCCACCTTTTTTCCCCAATATAATCTCCACTTTTTTTCCTTATCAAAAACAAAATGTCAAAAATGTGTGTGAGATATGTTTCTATAAAAATAAACTTCATAGAAATATAATCAATTAATAATAATCATCATTTAATTATAGTTAATCACATCCATTAATGTTGAATGTAGTGGTATGTGTTTGCACCACATTTCTACGAGCATAGCCACAATATATTATAAATTTTAATTATATATGAACGATCTCTTAATTGGTTGATGTCAAAATTGTGTTTAAAGTGATGAGTACTAATAAGAGACGACTTATATTTAAAGATCAGGTGATATTAATACCCTAGCTATCTTCATAGTTAAAATAATTTTAAAAGATTTGTTCATATATTTACAACAACATCATTAGAAATGAACAAGAATTTAGCGAAATTCTGATTTTTTTGTTCATAATTATAATCCTAATTATTAGTTTTTTTTTGTGTGTGTATTATTGTATCCTATATAGTCTTCCCTTCACACTTTTGTAAAAGGATGTTGATTATTATGTTAATTATTTGATAAAATACACAAACTATTAAAATTAATCAAATAAATATGTAAAATATTTGATAATGTGTGATCAAAATTAGTGTTGAACAAACTAAACTAGGTAAGCTAATAGTGGGTAGGACAAATAAATGTATATTAAAATGTGTGTTATGTATTGGGAATTAAGGATTATAAATGAAACAATAAGATGTTTAAGTAAAGAAGAAAAATAGTGAGAATTAAGGAAAAAAAAGAAATGATAGAGATCAAGACATGATAAGGAAAATTAATTAGAGAATATAATTAATGGAAAATGGAGAGATTTAATTTTAAAATTTATGGAAGGAGGAGGGTATATAGGAATTGGTTCATATATAAAAAATTAAAAGAAAAAATATTAATAAAAATTGCAAAAAATTAAGTTCTCAAAGAAGGATTTCTAGAGGGAATAA
This sequence comes from Cucumis hystrix, assembly GCA_025688845.1. Lineage (NCBI taxonomy): Eukaryota > Viridiplantae > Streptophyta > Magnoliopsida > Cucurbitales > Cucurbitaceae > Cucumis > Cucumis hystrix. The sequence continues at coordinate 3,629,858 of CM046894.1, read as the reverse complement.
TTAATTTATGAAAAAGCGTTTTTTTTTTTTTTAATACAACTTAGAGGAAGCTTTGAACTTGGAACTCTTGTCTTTAGATAACATCGATTGAATTGAGTTATTGTTGACAAATTGTTAGATTTTATTTTTCTTATCTCCTAAAATTTACGTTTGCGCTTTTAGCTTTCATTAACATAGATTTAATTTGTGTTAACATCGTCAAACTTGTGTTCTTTCTAACAAAGAAAATGCATAAAAAAATATTTTAAATTAAGTTTGTTAATTAAGAAAAGAAAAAGAAAATAATCCATTATTAATCTATGCTAATAAAACAGTGTTTACTTTTCTCTACACAAAGTAGTAGTCTCCAACTTATGAAAGAAACCAGAATCAATAAAGAAAAAAAAGAAAAAAAAAAAGAGAAGAAATGGTAAAAACAATAACATTTTATAAAGTATCTACCCTAGAAAAATGGAGTATAATAAATATTATTTTTTAGTGATAAATATGATTTTTTAGTGAATTTATTTTATGAAGTGTATTTTTGTCCAAATTTATTTTTATCTCTGAGTGGTTTTATTTTGTAAAATGCATTTTATTTTATACTAAAAAATAAATGTTTGTCAAATTTCATTTTACCTTGTTTTTGTCATTTCTTTAAAATTATATGGTTAAAATCAACTCACCTATTTTGAGTGGTTGTCAAACACTCCAATTTATTCTAAAATGACTTATTTTTTAAATTAAATACTTAAGAATATATTCCAAGCACGTCGATAAACTTACAAATTCACATGTTGGTATACAAGGATATAATCGACTCTCCAGTTTCGCTTCACCATAATAATCGGTTCAAAGAGACACCCTTATCAATATATTTTTTAAACTATTTATCCATATTTAAACATTTGGCGCTTTTCTTTAGTACAATTTTTTTTTGTTATCACACTTATTTATCTTAATTGAGCTAATTTTATTTAGCTATATTTAAACATACTTGAATAATAACGAAGAGAAAATATTAATTTATACTCCTAAATTTTGATGTATATATCAATTTTATATCTTCAATGTTCGAAAGTGTATGATGAAGAAACTACATATATATAAATTGAATAATCCACGTACGAGTTTCAAATTTATTCTTAATAAATAATCTAAATAGATTCACTTCTAATAAATTTCAAGTTTAATTAAACAAAAATTTATATGTTTTGCATTTTTACACTAATATTTTTCTAACCAAGTCTAAATGATAGTGTTAGTCAAATTAATATAGTTTAAGTTTAAATTAATACAATTTATATCAATAATAATATAGGGTACCATCCTCATCCTCATAGCCACTCATGCATGTCTACCCATTTTCATTTTTCAAGAAAAATTAAGATGATATGTCTAATTTATAGGATATTTATAAATATATGTATTTTTTTTTATTGTTTTTTCAAATTATATTTTGGTCCATGAACTTTATAACTTGTTTTATTTTAGTCTATAAATATTTTCAAACGTTTGTTTTTTAGTCCCTAAAGAAGGATAAAATTTGGTTCTTGCCCAGATTATATTAACTTTTTAACGTAATGACAGTGCAACATAACTTCTATATATATAAATGATTAGAATGAAGTCCATCATATTACTTAAATTGATAAATAACCCATAAATGTTCTTAATTTATTCTATTAAATTATGTGAAAATAAAAAAGATAATTTACATATATGTGACAAAATCCAAAAATATTCACGATTTGCGTACCAACAAAAAAATAAAAGCCCATGAAGCAAAATATTTTCATAATTTCAAGATTATCTTTGAATATTGGAGACGATTCGTTACTTCTCTTTCTTCTTCTTTGTGATTTATTCATCTTCTTTTCTATATTTTATTTTTTATAATTTTAAACGATTTATTTTTATGTTTAAATCTTCTATTTCATCTTCACCATTTTCGACAAGATTCTTTGAAATTACTTCATCTTCCTCCTATTTGAGAATATCAAAATTGTTTAAATATCATTTTGACATGACATAAACGATAGTAAATCATTCGTTTAAACTGTAGTACACAATCGTTTAGAAGAAGATTACTTGAGCGCGTGTGTGACCGATTAATCGTGTGTTGACTATAACATTTTTTGGTATTGTTCATTGTGGGTCTATGAGCTTTATTTCGTTTTCAAAATTGTTAATATTTTAATATTAAGCTGTAGTAATTACTTTTCTTTTTTTCCTTTAAATTAAATATCACTTTGACATGATTTAAACAATCGTTTACTATGGTCAACACGATCGTTTAAATTTGAAATCTTTTTCACATCGTTTTAAATGAAATAAACAATTGTGTTGGCCTCATCTAAATGATCGCTTACCATAGTTAACACAATTGTTTAGCATGATCAACACGATCGTTTTATTTGAAAATTTTAACGATCATTTACATTGAACTACATGATCACTTACCATAATCATCTTGATTGTTTGCCATGGTCAACACGATGGCTTAAATTTGAAATCTTTTTCCTCATCGTTAAAAGAAAACTACACGATCGTGTATCATGACCTAAACGACAATAGATTATTCGTTTAAACCGTAGTACACGATCGTTTAGAAGAGGGTTACTTGCGAGAGCGTGTGACCAATTAATCACGTGTTGACTGCGAGACATTTTTTGTATTTTCTATTATAGGTCTATGATTTTTTTTTTTCGTTTTTAGAATTGTTAATATTTTACCGATTTGTTGTATTTCTATTAAAAAAAACCCCAAATAGAAAATAACGAACACATTTATCGAATTAATTTTAAAACTATTTTAATCTTTTTCCTCCAAAACTCAAATCTCTCACATCTCCCCCTCCTCCCTTTCTACCCTTTACTAATTTTTTTTTTTATATTGGAATCTTGAAGCATATTAGAACATTGAATAAAATAAATTAAAAACAAACAAACAAAATAAAATAAATGGGACATCTTGTGTTACCATCCATGTCAAAGTAAAAAATAGAAGAATAAAATAAAGAATAAAATAAGTACAATTTATTTAAGTTGAATGTCAATGCATGCTTCAAAATGGTGGCGATAAAAAGAATTAATATTCGTTTTTAAAAGTAACAATGCCGGTATATAGAGGCATCTTGAGAGTTTTGGATGCCCTCCTGTAACAGATGCCTTCCTACAACGTGAGTTTTTAGAATTATATGGCATCTAAATTTTAACTTTTTAACATTTTTTTCATATAAATATAAACTTCATTCTTATTTATTTTAATTTTATAATTAAAATAAATATGGTCTTTATTATATTGTAGTTATTTTGTTTTTAATTTTTTCAATAAAAATATTCAAATTTAAATCTAAATTATAAATCTTAAACTAATTTGTTGTTTTGTTGAGAAAACTAGCAAATAAAAAAGTAAAAGTATGGTTTTTTTTTTCAAATAATAATAATAAAAAAATGATTTACACTTCATAAAAGAAAATACTAAAAGACAAAAATATAAATAATAATAGAAGACTATCATAAAATTCAAAATTTTGCCTTGTAAGTATTTTAATATATTTTGTTATTTTTAAAAATTCTCCTTTAATTTTTATATGGAATCTAAATATTTTGTAAATTTTTCTCCTTCACAGTTTCTCAATGATAAATTCAAAGAAACAAATGTACATTTAAAAAACAAAATTGCTATTTTACCTTAAATATTATTGGACGGGTGTGTAACAATGTAAGGAAATAGAGCCCTATATTTTTACCTTTTGCAGATTTTCTTTTAATTTGTATTTGAATTTTTTCAAAAATAAAAAAGTTGACAAACTATTAAACAAAATCACTCGAACATAAAATTAATTACACATGATTTTTTTCAATATTTTATTTTTGATAAATTTTTAACTTTTTTAAAAGTATATTTTAAAAAATAACAAAATATTAATATTATTTACAACAATATAGTCAATCTTTTTAGTTTATTTAGTTTTTTTTTTGGTATATTTTGTAAATAGTTTTTTTTTTCTTCATAACAATTTTCATTTTTTAAAACTATATTTCAAATCTTGAAAAGGTTGAAAGCGATTTTAGTATTATAAAATAATCATCAACTAAATATTTGGTAATTAATTTACATGCAGATGTTCTATGTTAAAACTTTTTGTCTGATTATTAATTATATAATTTATAATATATTATGTTATACATATGACTTAATTCATTAAACCAAATCAAAAGGAATTGTTGATAATACATATTAAATATTAGTTCATGTTACTTGGATACTAGCATGATTTTTCACTACATATGAGATTTTAAAAGATATATATGAGTGTGTTGTATGTATGTGAATACTGCATGTGTGTGGATATATTATATTCTCATAAACTGTATGGTAAAAAAAAAAAATTGAAATCTTGAGAATATAATTTTGATAATTAAAGTTGTGTTATTTATACTATTTTTTCTTTAAAGAAAAGCATTCGACTATTCATATATAGCAAATGAGGTAGGCCAAATTTACTTTAACCAAAAGACACATCAAATAAAAAAACCATACTTTCTCAAAAGAAATAAAAATATAAATAGAAAACGTAATATATAAGAGCAGTACAGTAGCATGGCATTGCATGCACGTTCCATTATTGTGGCACACAGTTGTTTTATTGTTGATGTTTGGTAGTGCTTAATTTTTCTACAACATATTAAAATGAATCTAAAATTTGATTCTCCATCATACGTACAAAAAATGAATTAAAATGCTTCAAAAGGACAACATAAGATAAGTGTATGCCATAAATCTAAAAGAATGTAGTAGAAATTAAGTTGGTTATTTTTATAAGATAAAAAAAACTTGAGTAGTTCCTTAATATTACTATTCCGGTGGAGTTCTGATTTGAATCTCCCACCTCTGAAATGAAAGATCATGCCAACATTAGATGTTAAGTTAATAAATATTAAGTTAATAAAGAGGAAATTACATCTTAAGAAAATTTCAAATAGTATTACTGTCATCTCCACCCGAACAGAAACGTTACTTTTGGTATTATGAAGGTTGAAGAATAATTTATGAATGTGTGTAGTGACTGAGTAAGAGGTGGAGCGGAGTACGTCCATTTAATGCATAAACTGCATTGTAATTAACAATAACAATTCGGCCTCCAACACCAAAACTCAAAACCTACCTTCATTACTTCATTACTTTTATTAATATTCTTTTCTTAAATACCCTTCCTTTTCATACACTAATTTTTTTTAAAAATGAAATATAGAAATGGAGAAAATTAAAATGAGGAAGAGATATACATAATACATATAAATTTGAATATATTAGGGTCCTACAATTGTCATATTCCCCTCAAGATTCTTTCCTTTTTCTCCACAAATAATATTTGTCTGTGTACAGTTGGAAACGCTGCTCCCCTTTCCACCCTTAAAACACAATAACAACAAACCAATATCTTTGAAGATTTTAACGAAGTTTCTATTTCAAAACCCAACCCTATATATACTTAATTCATATCCTTCTATTATATGAATTAACCCTGTCCCTTAGGGACTAAAGTAGGGTAGTTGTTGTATTAGTAATTATCTATATTTCTTTCAACCAAAAAGGAATCAAAATCAAAGGGAAAATTTTATTACCTACAAATTCTATAATCTTATTCTCCCTTCCTTTCTTTCTTCAAATATTGTTTAAAAACAATTTTTTTTACCATAACTATTAAGTCTACATCACATGATTTTCGCATTTTACTAAGTAATGAAAACAACCGTTGGACTATTTACCCTTGTAAGGTTGAGATTTATGTCACCATAATTGAGTTTGAATGATTAAAAATGTATTTGAATATTAACTTTTATTTAATAATACGAGGTTTTATCTATATAGAATTTTCAATATGTCTTTTCAAGATGATGTCTTTTTCAAGTTCATTATTCTTGGCTAGATTTTATTTTATTTTTATTAGACCGAATACCCATGGGATCTACACCATATTATTGATAATGACATTTTTTTATGTTTTAAATATGATATTCTTAACCATTTCAACTAATTCACTTAGGACACCTAAGCAAATCACTCCATTAATGTTCAATGCGGTGGTCTATAATCAACCACATTTTAATGACCATAACCGCATAGATTCGTATTACCATAAACATTATAAATTATACGATCCTCTTTTTTTTTTTTCTCATTCATTCCATAATAATAATTTAAAAAACCATCAAAATCAATCCTCCCCTGTTTCCAATTCTCCCATCTTTCTGTTTTCTTGGCAGAGGAAAAAAAAAAAAAGGAAACATACAAAACAGAAACTCCCTCCCATGCCTTCTTCTTCCATAGTCTTCCAATGGCTCAGCCTCATCGGAATCATATGGCTTCAATCCATCAATGGCACCAGCTTCAACTTCCCCTCTTACTCTTCTCAACTCAAACAACAACTTTCCATGTCACAATTACAACTTAACAACCTCGCATTCGCCTCCGATGCCGGCAAGCTCTTCGCTTGCTTCTCCGGCCTTGCTGCTAACTATTTACCTCTTTGGTTAGTCCTCTTCATCGGCTCATCTCTTGGCCTCATTGGCTATGGCGTTCAATATCTCTTCATAACCAACCAATTCCACTCTCCTTCTTATTGGCTCATCTTCTTCCTCACTGTCTTAGCCGGAAACAGCATCTGTTGGATCAACACAGTCTGTTATATGGTTGCCATTACAAACTTTAAGTCGTCTAGTCGCCAAGTGGCTGTTGGTATATCGACTAGTTACCAAGGATTAAGCGCCAAGGTGTATACGGATATCGTGGGTTCAATATTCTCTAATAAACACTCTTCGAAAACAGCTGAAACATTTCTTCTACTGAACTCTGTTTTACCCTTGGGGGTTTGTGTATTAGTGTCTCCATTGGCTAGATTTGTGAAAATAGTGGAAGAACAAGGAAAATTGGAAGTTGGGTTTTTTGTTATCTTTGTGATAACCATAGCCACTGGGATTTTTGCAACAATTACAAGTGTGGGATCGGTTTCCAGAATGTTGTCGGCATTGAGTGGGCTAGTTGGGATTATGGTGTTTTTGGTTCTTCCATTAGTGGTTGTAGTTGTGGAGAAAGTGAAGGAGAGGGTAGAAGAAGGGAAAGAAGGAAAGGTTTATCATTTTACAGTGGAAGAGAAAAACGATGTAGAGAGAATGAGAGGGGAAAATGAAAGGAAAGTGGAAAGAACAGATGATGGCGAAGCAATGGAGGAGATTGGAGCTAAAGAGATGGTGAAAAGAATAAACTTTTGGTTATACTTTGGTGTTTATTTATTTGGTGCAACATTGGGATTGGCATTCTTAAACAACTTGGGACAAATAGCAGAGTCTCGTGGAAGTTCGAGTGTGTCATCATTGGTTTCTTTGTCGTCTTCCTTCGGCTTCTTTGGTCGCCTCTTGCCCTCAATTCTCGACTATTTTCTGTCAAGGTAAAGTCATTAATTTAAGCTTTTCAACCTACGTTTTTGTACAAATCATCCAATCCAACTTTTAGAATGTATATAATTTTAATAGTACTGAAGTGGTGTGTTGGTGCAGGAGGAATAAGTTTATGAAATCAAAGCCAGGATGGATGGTGGGACTCATGGGAGCATTATGTGGAGGTTTCTTCCTTCTATTAAGTCCAAGTGATACGAGCCTTTGTATGAGCACTGCCATAATTGCAATATGCACAGGTGCAATTACTTCAATTTCTGTGTCCACAACCACTGACTTATTTGGGGCAACTAATTTCTCAATAAACCACAACATTGTTGTAGCCAATATACCTCTTGGATCATTTATATTTGGTTATATGGCTGCTTTTCTTTACCACAAACAAGCTGGCCATGGCGTTGATCCTGGGAAATGCATTGGAGTTGAGTGCTATAGAACTACTTTTTTGATATGGGGTTGCTTCTCTTCCTTCGGAACTTTCTTGGCCTTGCTTTTGTTTGCTCGAACTAGAAGCTTCTACTCTACAACAAAATAATCTTAGTATATTCCATCAAATTAATTATTCGTTTCAAGTTTTGTTAGATTAGTTTAGAAGCAACTCTAACATATATATAATACCAACGTTACGTTTAAAATTACACTTCCTATACTTTTTTTGTTCTTATCTATTGTAAAATATGAAATTGACTCCACTTCTTCTTCAAAAATCTGCATTATGCTTTGTTGTATTCTCAGAAAAGCAATGTATTTATTTTAGGAGAAGTTAATTTTGTACACTTATCATATTATAACAGTAATTAAAGTAAAAAAAAAAAAGAGAGAAAAATTCAAAATTGACTGTTGTGTATATCATTTGAATTCTGAAGTTGTAGTTTTATAAATGGTATTGATGTTAGTTGTGGAGGTACTAAATCTAATGTTACCTTCTCATTTTCCTCACAGGTGGTTGAGTATTTGAACCCCACGTGCCACGTGGTAGGTTACTCCCTTAATAAATTCCAACTTTACTGTTATTGGATTTTTACAATATTTGTTAGCACATAAATCAAACCTCTCAATTAAACATACTTCCCAATTTAATGTTTTAATTTTAAATTTCTTCCAATTTATTATTTTTGGCTTCAAAATTATTTTATAAACCTCTCAACTAATTATAATGGTTTTTAAACATGACAAAATAAATCAAAATATTTAAGAAAAAGAATAAAATTTTTAAATATGACAAAATAAATCAAAATATTTTTTTTTTAAAAATAAAATTTTATTGTCTAAATAACGATATGTTACTATAGACTAATTAGTGTTAGGATAGACATAAATAACGATTTAGAAATAGTTGCAAATATAACAATTAGATTCAAACTAATTAGACATATAACAACATAATAAAAAATTATCAATATAGCAAAATCTGTAAAGTCTATCAATTATAGGAGTCAATCACTATCTATAAAAGTCTATCACTAATAGATTTTGTTATATTTAAATTTGTTTAAAGATGTTATGTACTTAATTATTATTGATAAAATTGCTACTTAGCCAACAATCTATCACAGTCTTGTTAAATGTCAAGTAAATATTCTCTATAATTTTGTTAATTTAAAACAATTTCTTTGATTTTAAAATTTAAAATTTTATAAACGTACCATATACAAATTAAATCCAAAGCTTAGTGTTTACTGTAATATAAACATCAATTTTAACTGTAATAACTTTATCAATCTTTTAAATACATCACGAACCTTTCACCATCAAATTTGAAGTTTGTGAAATTATTAAATACTTTCAAAACTTATGAATATATTAGATAGGAAACCAAAAATTTATTGAAAAACTAACAATTGATTTTAAAACTTATGAGTTTATTTTACAAGTATACGAGTTAAAAGATTTTTTTGTTATATAATTCAAAATTGTAATTGTCTAGTTGAGATGTGTTTAAGTTGACCGTTTAATTGAATTACTTAGACATTTTTTAAAAATTATGGTTGTTTTTTTACAAATTTTTAAAACAATTCTAAAACATAACGAATTAAAATATATAAAATTAAAATTTATATTTCAACTTTTTTTTTAAAGAAAGAAAAAACACTTCTAAAATATAGATAACGAAATATTGAGATTAAAATAGACGATAATATTATTTTTTTTAGACAAAATGTGTGGTTGCGTGAGATCCATATACATATTTGATTTAAAGCTAAATAATATTTAAAAGTGGTTTTATAACTTAGTTTAAAAGGAAAAGTAATTATTAAATGGGGGTAACCAAATAATATATAGGGGTGGTTGGTTTGTATTAAATTGGAATTAAATGAATTTGATAATACCATATGGAAACATACAACGTCTCATAAGTGAGGACACAAATAAAATGATTAACCACAAGATGTTGTTTATAGTTTCATCACTAACTTTTCTTTGTATTATTTATTTTTATTATAGTATGAATTACCAATCTCTCTAGTAGGAGTGAGGTGCAAAACAAATAGATTATGATATATTATTTCAATTTTTTTTATAATAAATTCTCAATTTATTTGACCATTTATAATCTATTAGATATAAAATAAAATTAAAATTTTAAATTAGTGGAAGCAGAGACAATTACATAATAAATTTGTAATATGTTGTAATTCCATAGAACGTTTTGAATTCTTTAATACCAAATTCGTTGAATGAATTAATGTAGTTTTCAACCTAATTTCTTACCATGTTCGTGCTTCTCACCCTCCTTCCGTCCTCAACAGTTGATGAGTGGGTGCATCAGCGTGACGCCATGTTTACATGAGCCGAAATGATGCCGTCCCATCAAAATATTTGACAGATGGGTTTCGTAAATGCAAAGGAATTAATTGAATGCTGCGCCCCCACGCTTGACTTCTAATGCATAACCATAACACACACACATAAAACACTTCTTCTCCTATATGTCAATATGAAGTCCTGCAGGCCTCACTTCTTCATTCTTTCATACAAATGCATGCTCTAGTTATAGAGATGTATTATTCATAAACCTTGACTCATATATATCTATTAGCGATCAACTTTAGTCATACATTTGATTTATTAGTTATAGATCATAGCTAATGATATGTAATCAAGTTAAGATTGTATCATATCTATAAATGTTTTTAGATAATAATAGATTACTATTGTTTTGTGTTAGAATATCGTATATGTAATTGTCTCTGCTTCGACTAATTTAAAATTTTAATTTTATTTTATATCTAATAGACTAAAATGGTCAAATAAATTGAAAATTTATTATAAAAAAATTGAAATAATATATCATAATCTATTTGTTTTGTACCTCACTCCTACTAGAGAGATTGGTAATTCATACTATAATAAAAATAAATAAAACAAAGAAAAGTTAGTGATAGAAACTATAAACAACGTCTTGTGGTTAATCATTTTATTTGTGTATAAAGCTATTTTCAAATATAGCAAATGAATCAATATATTTATAAAATATAATAAAATATCACAATTTATTTCTAGTGGACACCGATATCATAATAAACATTTGTGATATTTTGATATATTTATATATATATCTTGAGAAGTATTGCAATTTAAAATAATTTTTATTAAATAAAATTAAAATAAGAGCAACTTGCAAAAACCACTCATAAAATATGATCGTAGTTGTAATTATACTTTTAAATTTTTAATAATAACAATTGGGCTCTTAAATTTCTAAAAATGTTAAAATTGGACCATAAAGCTTACAATAATTGTGGAAATTAGACCCTCAAATGATAAAAATTGAATTTAAAAATCATAATTAATACAATTTATACCATTACATAACTTTGAGAAGTTTAAGGGTCCAATATAGAACTCAATTTTTGATTTCGAAAGTTTAGGATAATTACAACCACCATTATACCTCAGGGATGGTTTTTGCAATTTGTCCTTATAATATATATAAGTATATATGATTTTATCTTATGCAACTATTTTTTTAGAAAAAGTTGAACACCTCTAGTAGTAAACACATACCAAAAAGATTGGATACACAGTTAAAAACTGAATTATACTCGAAGTTGGGCTCAAACATCCCTTATTATAGTTAGAAAGATTCAGAGAAATCACCTATTTCAGATATGAAATTTCACCAATGTACTAAAATTTTATTTATTATCTTAGGTAAGAATTCATGTTTTTTTAGGACAATTTTAACCTTCACATCAATATTTAATATAATTGATTTTCGAAATTATAAACAAAATATTTGCTTAATTATCAAATGACAAATTTATTTATAATTTATAACTTTCATAATTATTTCCACATTTATATTTGTATTTATTATTAGAATATCATTTAATGTAGATATACTTTTAATATGGTATAAATTCTTATCTAATACGATAATAATATGTTTAATTATTTCTATAAATTAACTATTTTCAATTTCATAATCAACGCAAAACATATTATTTTTGCGAACGTATTTTTCAGCGCCGTCAAAATATTTCGGTCATCTTATTCATTTTTTTGTTTAGTAAAGTTTCGTGAACAATATATACATTTTTATACTTTTAATCTACTTCAAGTATGTGATTTAACTGGCCGTCGAAAGTCTTCTTCTTCACCGCGTAGATTTTCCAAAATTTTCTACTATCAGACTTCTTTAGTGAAGAAAATGAAAGGAATAATCAACCATTGTCGAAGAAGGAAAGTTCTCTTCCGATTTTTGACTTTGCCTAAACCGTCATCCACCTTCCTAATATCACATGTTCGGTCCACTCCCTTTTTATTTATTTAAATATCTAATTACTAATCACAATAGATAGATTTGTAAATTGGTCCATATTTTTATGTAATATATAAGTCCATTAAGAACATTTATGAAAAATATAGACAAAAATGATCCATGGTATACCATTGTAGTTCTTAGTAAAAGCCCCATATAGTTATTGTTTATTGTTTTTTAAAAAAGAAGCATTAGATAAGAAATGGGGTTGGAGAGACTGTCCAGACATATGTATTACTCCATTCTGAAGGGAGGTTTTCTACGAAGATTAATGAAAGACCAACCATAAGATATAAATGCATATTCTATAACAAATAAAACAATAAACAGTATGTCATTGTAAATTAAGAGGGAAAGCGACATGAAATGTTCACAATGGGTATTAGTCAAAGTTTAGATCCAAATTGCCATCAGAAATGAAGTTGATCAACATCAATACAGCCCTGTGTCAAAGGCTCACCTACATATTTCGCCTTTTAAGCCATTTAACATTGAATGCGAGTTCACTCCCTTGTGGCTTGTGCCAAGTCCCGAGTTGATTGTCTGCAGTTGATGCTGCGCTATTTAAACGCCCCCCGGCTGGTGGGTGGCCACAGACCACGTCCATTCAATGCCAATTCCCCTAATTTATGCCATTAATAACTCCCCTAACTCAAACTCAACTGCTTCCAATCCTTCTTCAACATTCAAGTCTTTGACTACTTCCAACAACAGAGGGGCAGATAAAAAAACACAACATAATTCAAAGGCTATCTTGATTTTTCATGATCAGATCAATGTTCCCTGTTCTTCCATGCTTTCCAAGCACTCCTAACTTCATCCAATTCTTCATTCGGAATGCTTGTGTACTTGTCCAATTTCTCCACCCATTCTTTCCATGGGGGGCTTTCTGTGTCCAGGAACTTAGTTACCTGGGGCAATATCGCTGATCTGTAGAATTCATTCACTGACTTGACTATGTCATCTGATTCATCGAGTGTGAACAACTCTGACCTTATTGGAGCTCCTGGCCGTTTTCTGTTGGAAAAACTGTTCCCTCTTAGGACTAAGACCTCAGCTGGAGCAATGGGTAAAACTATTCTAGAAAACTTGGTCAGTGACAATGCTATAATATCTCTTGGGAGAAGTTTCCGCTTCACTGCCACAGCCGTTGCTATCATTTTCCGAATCTGCCAAGGATGTAATAAAAGTTGCATCAGAATGGCCCTTTCGTTTTAAAACTAGAACATTAACTACCCTTTATTAATTACTAATGAAAACAACTTCATTGTCCATAAGATATGTTATTGATGTTCTTTTTTAATAGGAAAACATCATATTATCAGCTCAAAAGTTACAAAGAGAATGAAAATGAGAAATCTGCCAAAAGAAAGCCTGACACCTTTTCACCTCCCATTTCTCCTTCCAATTCCTAAACTTAATAATAGATTCTAGTTTCTCATAAAGCTTGAACTCATGAATTATGAACCTTAGGGAGTAAATGAAGGTTATGATGGTATATATTTAACAAGTCAAGCTCATAAAGCTTGAACTCATCAACTCATATCTTCTGTCCAGCAATGCACAGGGACCATGCTGATCCTACAAATTTAGAACCTCAGGCAGTAAATGAAGGTTATAATGTTAGATATTGAACAAGTCAAGCTCATAAAACTTGAACCCATTGACTACTATCTTTCGTCCAGGAATGGGTAGGACCATCAAATTATTTAATCGATGGTAATATTTTAGAATTTAATTTAATTTCCTAAAACATAAACCCATAGCTATTTCTTAATTTTTTGGACTACTAGCACAGGAAAAAGCCCATTAAGCCAGTATTGATTTCCAAAGAGGGAAAAGAGTTTAAAAAGTGAAATAATGCAGCAAAAAAGTTGTTGAGTGGGCACCAAAGTACAGTTATAAAACCAAATTTTGGCTCCCACATGGCCAGAAGCAAGATATAAGCTACCAGAGGCATTACAACGGCAAACCTATCTAAGCAATAGAGCTACCAACTGAAATTAAGAATAAATGGAGTAAATATAGATTAACTTACAAATTGGAATGAAAATGGATGAGAACAAATTATGTACCATAAAAACAATGTTAGAGAAAGACTAACTTGATGCAACATGAACGATTCTCCCCAAATGGATATCTCAATGAAATCATATCCAATGTATGTTTCCAGCTTCCCACAAGAACAGTAAAGAATCCTTCTGAAGTGTGAGGCGCCTATACGATCTTTCTCATCTGGCTCATGAAGCCATCTTGCACGAACATCCTTCAGAAGTTCTGATCCATCTTCAAGTTTACTGCATACTTCAGTTAGATTTTCACAGACGCTTAAGCTTGGAGAACGTTGATCGGGTTCCTTGACTCCTTCAACAAAAGTATCATTTTCTTGATCACTTCCCTCAAACTCAGAGTTTGACATATCACCGGGTGATACCTTCTTGCCTGACTTAAGGGCATATACTAGTCGCTTGGCTCTAATTCTCGTTCTATAATTGGAGCGTATTGTATAATTATGAAAAGGATGGTCCCCCTGTGGCCAAAAAGAATTCACCTTTGTTCTTCAACGACATATAATTGTCTTCCCAAATAACAGCACTATACTGTATCAAATAACAAATCATGTTTCTTGCAGTGAAGGAAGGGGCAATACGATGCGTATGTAATTAATGGAAGGAGATCATAACGTACCTCAAAGGAATTTAATATATCTTTAAAGTCTGAGATGTGGCAATCAATTTCAGTAGTTTCAAGTTTACTTTCAATTCCAATAAGCTTAGCAGGGAGGAGATATGAATACTTCCGAACATCACACTCCTTTCTAGGATCAAACCTCCTTGACAAGTAACAAAATTGATGCAATGTTACCACTTTGTAGTTTATGCGTAAAAGTGTATCATGCTGGTGCTAACACTTCATTTACTCACTTAAAAAGCACCAATGAAAAAACCTCAGAACACTCACTTCTGTGCAGGTACAATGCCAAAAACGTTGATATTATCAGGAAGATAAGAGTTGATGTAATCAGCAAGTGAAATACCACAAGGGTCGTCTATCCATGCACTTTCAGGGATTTCCATTTTAAAGGTTATTGTTGTAGCCAAAGAATGAACCTTGAATTAGAAAGAGATGAAATAACAATTCAAAACAATCAATAAGTTTATAGAAGTCATAAAATGAGGTACTAAGACATTCAAGATATTTACTCCTTTATCAGTGCGGCTACTCCTTGCCCATGAGATTTTGTTCAGATTTCCATAGTTACTATCACAAATTCCACCAGCTTTATATATTGCAGCTTCCAATTCTTGTTCGATTGCTATTCATCAAAACTTTATGAGGTTAATTTTCTGCGTTGTAATTCCCCGCAAAAGGAAGAAAAAAAGAGTCTTTACACAGTATTATCATATTCCATGCCTTGGTACTTTATTATCATAGCCAACGGAAACCCTTTAATATTGTTTAATGCCATGGTAAAAGAAACATTGAAAGGAAAAAAAATGCTTATCTAGGATACTTAGAGAAGTGTAAAATATATATAAATGTCAAGGTTAGTTAAATGGTTAAGTGGATAATCAGTTTACGTGTATTTAATCAGTTATTGATCTGGTGACATACATACTAAGTTCGATTATTTCAGTCAATCATTATGCAACTAGATTGTAATGAAATAGTTGTAGTTAGGAACTGACATATGGTGAGAACAAAATTTAATGGCATTGGTAATGTTTATAATCCTTTTCATCAACTCTTTTAGCAGTAACTATTCTGCCACACATCTTTAGTTCTCCCAAAGCATGTACCAGCAAGATTGTTTAACACTTCTCCTTGAAAATTTGCCTATTAGAATGCACTGTCTTCAGTACATGGAATCCAATCCGTCAGTCCATCATAAGAAGATGGATTGAAAATTCCTCCTGTGAAAGTTTCAAGTGCAAGTTGAATAAATAGCTTAAACTATGAATACTCTATTGAGTCATTGACGAGTCCTTATATATTAGAAACAAACAAACAAACTTCATCAAGATAGATGAAAAAATATACAAGGGCAAAGGAATAAGGCTTACATCTTATTATTCACTGTTGACCGTCACCAACCTCCCCTCTCCTTCCCTCTCTGGCAGCCAGGTTTTTCAGCAGTCCTCTCCGTTAAGTCTCAGAGCACATTATGGAGGTTGTTAGTTGTAAAATTGACCGGCAAGAAGGAAGATGTAGAAGCCGGCAGAAGCATCTCTCTCTTCGTTAGCCAACTTAGATGGATCCTATCAGCTTTAACTGATCTTATCAGATTTCCGATGGACAGACATTTTAGGAAACTCGGGGACATTGACAGAGGAATATTGAGAATTTCAAAGTTTCAAGCTAAGTTTGGTTGGATACTCAGCTGTGATCGTTGGCCATATTCAGGGGGCTCTTCAATATTAGAGTGTGCTTAGGTAATGAGCAGCAAGGTTGGAAGCTGTTTTGCTCGATGCTGGGTAAGTTTGTTGAAAAACTGGATTACGCTAGATGGTTTTCTGATAATTCCTCCAAGATACCTTCTCCGAATTTGAGTAGGAAGCTAAGCTATGTTGAAATCGCAAAATCAAGTCTTTCCAACTCCCTCGTGCCAAGGTTAGAAGTTAAGGTAACTGGCCAAATTCCTAGTCAAAAAAGGAAGATTCAGGAGCCAGTCCTTCTTCCCCTTTCAAAATAAAAGGATTGGCTGATTAAGAATCATGAAGTTGTGAATGTCAATTTCGAAAATTTATGGATTATAACAAAATTATTTGACTGACAACTGGAAACTGATCCGAAAGAGGCTGGAAGTTCTTTTCCAAACAAAAATTGTTATAAATCCTCTATATGATGAGAATGCCCTCATTAGCATTGACCAAGGATCAATTTTAGATTCCATCCGTGAGGAAGGAAAATGGCAGGCCTAGGGTAATGTTCACCTCAAATTCGAAAGATGGGATAACCTCAAACACAACCGGCAACTTGTTCAAAAAGGATATGGCGGCTGGCTCAAGATTAAAAACCTTCCTTTGGATTACTGGTGTAGAAGTATCTTTGAGGTCATTGAGGATCATTTTGGAGGTCTCTTAGATATAGCCTTCGAAACTCTGAATTTAATCAATGTTAGTGAAGCCCGAATTCAAGTTAAGAACTTATGTGGCTTTGTGCCGTCCACGATTGAAATCACCGATCTAAAGAGGGGAAATATCTACCTTCATTTTGATGATTTGGAATTTTTAAATCCTACTAGTCCCCTCAAAACCCCTAACTTTCAGGATGATTTTAAGAACTCTCTTGATTGTTTGAGAGTTAGAGAATTTATGCTTGATGAAGATCTTGATTCCTCCCTCTTTCCATCAGTAGAAAATCCCAAAATGAGCATTTGCATTTCTCCCTAGAATCAGAAATCCATTTGAAATTTTGAAGAATTTTCCGACCATCGCACTCGCGCCGGAGAAGAATACAATGGCCGGCGCCAGTGATTGTGGAATTATTCTGGCTTAATTTAGAAGTGCAGCCATCTTTTCCCTTCTCCCAACTATTATGAAGATCGTCTCCTGGAACACTAGGGGATTGAATGATTCCTCTAAACATGCAACATTCAAACAGTTCATAAAAAATTGCAGTCTGGATGTAGTTGTGATCCAAGAGTCTAAGAAGGATAACTTGAATTCGGTTTTTATAAAATCACTGTGGAGTTCCAAGGATATTGGCGGGGAATTTGTGGCCTCTGTCGAGTCTTGTGGGGGAATTCTTACCATGTGGGACAGTAGTAAAATTTTGGTAACTGAGGTTATTAAAAGACGTTTCTCTCTGTCTATCAAATGCCTCACTTTGTGCAGAAAGGTCTGTTGGTTTTCAAATGTCTAGTTTGGAAATTGGTTTGGCCTGAATTGTCTTCCTTAGCTGCTTGTTCAGCTGTGACTTGGTGTGTAGGTGGGGATTTTAATATCACTTGTTGGGCCCATGAAAGATTTCCAATCCACAGGAGCACTCGAGGACTATCATTGTTTAATAAGTTTATTGATTTGGTTAATTTCATGGAAATTCCATTGCAAAATGGAAGGTTTACTTGGTCTAGAGAAGATAATTCTCCTTCCAGATCATTATTAGACAGATTTTTCATAAATCAGGAGTGGGATGTCCTTTTGAATAATTCTCAGGTTTCTCGCAAAGCACGTATTTTCTCGGATCACTTTCCTTTAATTTTAGAGGCTGGTGCTTTTCTTTGAGGTCCTTCTCCTTTTCGGTTTTGTAACAGTTGGTTGCTGTCCAGTGAATGTAATCAGAGTATTGCTGAAACAGTTAGTAGTTCAAACTTCCATGGATGGGCCTGTTTCATACTTCATAAGCAGTTGAGATCAGTTAAAATGGCAGTAAAAGAATGGAATATGGCAGCGCAAGCCAAGTTAAAAGAAATAGAAAAAACTTGCTATTAGAATTAGAAAAATACGATTTTGTGGCTGAGTTAATTGGGTTAAATGAAGAGGAATTGAGTTCTAGAACAACTCTACAAGCTGAATTACTCGATATTTACCAAAGTGAAGAGCGTAATTATATTCAGAAATGTAAACTTAATTGGTTGTCTTTGGGTGATGAGAACATGGGTTTCTTCCACCGCTTTTTAAATGCAAAGAAAAGAAGGAATCCCATAACAGAATTAAAAGACGATGGGGTAGTGTCAACTTCGTTTCGCGACATTGAAAGACTTCTGCTAGATTTTTTGAGACACTTTATACAAGAATTCCGGGGGACAGATTCATACCTATTAATAGCAATTGGTCATGTGTTTCCTCAATTTAGAATGTGGCTCTTGTTGCTCAATTTTCAGTGGAGGAAATTTTTAAAGCTTTTAAAGGCACTTGGCAGCAATAAAGCTCCAAGCCCGGATGGATTCATAGCGGAGTTCCTAATCAAACATTGGTCTAATTTCAAGGATATTTTCAAATCCTTAATGGACGATTTCCACATAAATGGAAGATTAAATGCTTGCATTCAAGAAAATTACATTTGTTTAGTGCAAAAAAAAAAAAAAGAATGCAACTCCAGTCAAGGATTTCCGCCCAATCAGCCTTACTACCTTAACATGTAAGGTAGTTGCAAAGGTTCTATCTGAACGACTGAAACACGTTATGGATGCAATTATAAGTCACCCAAAGTGCTTTTATTGAAGGTAGGCAGATTCTTGACCCAATATTAATTGCTAACGAGGCAGTGGAAAATTATAGAGCAAAAAGGAAAAAAGGCTGCATTTTAAAATTTGATCTTGAAAAAGGCTTTGTTAGGGTCGATTGGAACTTTCTAGAAAAGGTTTTATCTCTTAAAAAGTTTAGCTCCACGTGGATTTCATAGATAATGGCTGCCTAAGGAGTCCAAAATTTTCAGTCTTCATTAATGGTAAGCCAAGAGGCCGAAGAACAACATCTTGAGGTATCAGCCAAGGGGACCCCCTCTCCCCCTTTTTATTTCTCTTAGTAAGTGAGGTTCTAGGAGAAATCATAAATAAGCTTTGTACTGACAGCCAGTTTGAAGGTTTCCTTGTTGGCAAAGATATGATCCACCTCCCTTTGCTTCAATTTGCCGATGACACTCTCCTATTTTGTAGGTATGATGTGAAGATGCTTCGTAAGCTTAAGGATGCCATTAGGTTATTCGAATGATGTTCGGGGCAGAAAGTAAACTGGGAGAAATCAGCCCTTAGCGGTGTTAATGTGGGAGAGGATGATTTGATTCAAACAGCAAATCTGCTAGGGTGCAAGGCAGAAAAGTTACCGCCTATATATTTAGGTCTCCTTTTGGGAGGCTACCCTTGACAAAAGGTGTTCTGGCAACCAGTCATCGATCGAATTCACAGGAAACTAGAAGGTGGAAAAGATATAACATGTCTAGAGACGGAAGACATACTTTGTGCAACTCAATTCTGGTTAAGTCTTCCCAAATATTACCTATCTTTATTTTCAATACCTGAAAGTGTGACTGCCACTTTGGAGAGAATCATGCGAAACTTCTTTTGGAAAGGTCATGCCGGTAGCAAAATCAACCACCTTGTTAAATGGAACAAGGTCTCATCTCCTCTAAAAGATGGGGGTCTCGGCCTAGGAGGAATTAAATCCATAACATTGCTTTGCTCGCTATATGGGGTTGGAGATTCTCAAAAGAAGAGTTAGATCTTTGGAGGCAAATAATTAGAAGCATCCACGGTAAGGAGGGTTTTGATTGGTTCACTAAAGGAAAGTCCAATAACAGTCTAAGGAGTCCTTGGGTTAATATTGCTAGAGTTTGAAGGTCGATTGACTCATTAGCCTCCTTTATTTTTTGTAATGGCCATAGAATCAGATTTTGGACATATCCTTGGGTTGGTAATGCCACCATCAAGGAGCAATTTTCTAGGCTCTTTAGAATTGCCCTTTTGCCCACCAGTTTAGTAGCAGCACATTGGGACCATGACACTTCATCTTGGTCATTGGCCTTTAGAAGATGTTTGAAGGATGATGAAATTGCTGAATTTCAATCACTACTATCCCTTCTCTCAACTGAAAAAGTGGTTACTTCCAACAATTATAGATCATGGTCCATTGATCTCCAAGGCCGATTTTCCGTTAAGTCTCTTTCAGCCCACTTAAAATCTGCCTCCCCGATGGATAGACATTTTTTTTCAGCAATTTGAAAATTAGGCAGCCCACGGAGAATTAACATTTTGATTTGGATTATGGTCTTCGGGTCCCTCAATAATTCAGAAATTTTGCAAAAGAAATCCCCCAATAAAAGCCTCTCTCCTTCGATTTGTCCTCTATGTTTGAAGGCTAGTGAGAATCTTCCTCGTATTTTTTTGACTGTCCCGTCTCTTCCTTCTGCTGGGTAAGGATTTTCTCCTTGCTCAATTTAGTTTGGGTATTTGATCGTTCCATAAGCGCTAATGTGGTTCAACTTTTGTCGGGTCCGATTTTAACCTAAAAATCTAGTATCATATGGGAAAATTTGTCAAAAGATTTACCCCCAGAATTATGGTTCGAGCGAAATCAACGTATCTTCCATGATAAAGCAAGACCAAGGGCAAAAAATATGTGTGCAGTAGATCCCAATGCTGCAGCTCGGTGTTCCTTAAAAAAGGAGTTCGTTAATCATTCCATTCAAGACATTCACCTCAATTGGGCTGCTTTTCTTACTCAGCCTGCCTAATCGTTGCTGCATTAGATCCATTGTTTTCAGATTACACAGTCTGAAGCCCTTTTCTACATTTTGAAGCTTTGAAGGATTGCCTCTGTTTTAGCCTTTAATTTTGAGATTGTATTTTTGGGCCTTCCCTTTTGTTTCTTGCTGTTTTTTCTAGTCCTGTATTGTTTTCTGGACCATTGTAATAAGCTAGATGCTTTAGTATTGTATCTTTGTTTGGTTTCTATGCTTTTACACGAGATATGATGATTGGCACTATGAGGGTGCCAACCTAGTTGAGATGTCCAGGTGCACCTCCTAATCCCTCTAGGACTCCCTTGATTACAACTTCTTTATTGCTCTCTTTGTATAACTCTTTTGTACTTTGAGCTCATATTAATAAAGAAGTTTTGTCTCCATTTTAAAAAAAAAAGATATACAAGGGCAATACAAAAGACAAGTAAAAAACGACAGCTCTCGTGACAATTACAAAAAATTTGTATTAATAATTGCTCACAAGGATGAATTAAACCTAATCACATCCTAAAGATAGACTGCTCGATACTACGAAACATTCTACAATTCCTATCAAGCCAAATGCCCCACAACAAACCAATAATAATAATTATATTAAAAAATAAACGGCCAAAGAATGTCGTTTCTCACGAAAAGGAGGATTTGAGAGCAACTCCTAAAACATTGAACAACAACCTCTAATATGAGAAAGCACAAGCCCAAAGGTTCTAAAGAACCTGTTCAACTAAGAGGCAACAAACTCACAATCCCAAACAAAATGGTCAAAGATCCTCTTCCTCCCCCCTAAGAAGGATACACAATTGAAGATGCAACACCCACCTTCAAAAACTTAAAACGCTGACAAGTCAAGTAAGAAACCAGATTCCTGGTTTTGGAGCTAAGGAAAAAAAATGATATTCATGGTTATTCGCCTCAATGATAGGAAGAATTAGGACTAGATTAGTGAATATTTTCACATCTTGTGGAGTACTTTGGAAAAGGCTTTCACTATGAGGTGTTAAATGAAAGTGGAACAGTAAAAAGATCAACTTGAAGAACAAAAACAAAGGCAGCTTACCAATGTAAAACTATTTTAGAAAAATGAAATTTTTGCACTTGTTATGCAGCAGGGTGAGCACCAAGAGTCAACTTTGATTGAAGAACTGCCTGCAAAGTTAATTAATCCCACGATTTTTGCATGGGATTGGATGCTAGCAGGAAGGCTACAAAAACCCAAACTCATATTACATAATGTAAAGCCAAAGTATTCGTGAGTTCTTCAAAGGTGCCTTTAAGTGCAAATTCAGTTCAACAGTCTTGAATCGAATGCAATGAGCTTGAGAAAGTTCCACTTGGGTCATAAACGATTCAAAATGTTCCATCACGATATGCTCACAAAGCCACTTTCAGTAGCCACTACTGTTTGAGATTCCTCCCCTAAACTGAGCTTGCCAGGGGAATGTTAAGTCATTACATGGTTAATTAGTTAAAATGTAATGAACGAACTATAAAGTTGTTAATTGCTTACAGAATCTCAATAGTTTCAGTTGGTCACTGTGAACTAAATTAGTTGTTGAACCGTACATTGGATAAGTAAGTAATTGAGCAAACCACAATCACATTCAAAGTGCGAGTAGTATTAAATCATAACACAGCAACAGAATATTCAGGGGATGCCATGGTCAATCCATCGATAGGAATTTTCCTGATATAATGTAGAGAAAAACTTACTTGGATGTGATAGTTGGTTGCGTTGCATTTGTAGCCCTGAATTGTCAAAACTAGTGAGTTAATGAGAAATGGTGAAGGATTCACAAGAGGATGGTCAAGAGAAACAGAGAGTAACGTGAAATGAGGACCTCGATAATCAGTCCCGACATAGCCGATTCGCAAAACGACCTTTTTCTTACGGAAAGCTTGCCATTTCCGGAGCTGATCCGGAGCGCACCGAGTGGAAAAAGCATCGGTGGAGGCAGTAGAAGATGAGAAAAAGTGGAGCAGTGTGCCAGGCGTAAGAGGAGGAGTCCGGGAAACGAAAACAGGGTCGGGGAAACGAAAACATGAAGATGAAGTTTTGGTTATCCATGGGGAAAGTGGGAGTCGCAAAGAAGAGACTGACATTGCACCTAATTCTTGGGGGGCGGGAATTGGAGGAGCTAACAAAATTAGGTTTGTTTAGGAAGGATCAAAAAAGAAAAAAGAAAAAAGAAAAAAGAAAAAAGAAAAAAAGGAATTTGAAAGGACCTGTAAGAAAAACAAATGAAGATTAGGGACTAGTGGAGGTAAAATTGCAAATATAAAAAGTACAGGGGTTGTTTTTGCAGTTAATTGATCATCATCATCATCAGCATCCCCATGTCCATGTCCATGTGGCATTGGCATTGTCTTCTTCTCCTTCCTCGTTCAATTCAATCCCCTTGGGCGCCTGCTCCCCTTAATCAACTCTGCTAAACCCTATAAAAGCCTCCCTGAACTGAACCATAACCTAATACAGCTCTCCTTCCCTGCCTTATCTACCCTCCATTAATCCTCACTTTATCCCTCACAACACCATTGGAGGGAGAAATGAATCCCTCTACGCTTCTCGCTTCTCATTTCTCAAACAACCGCTTTTCCACCTCCTCTTATCTCCTCAATCCTCTCCCTCTTCCAACTCCCACTAACTTCAATCTCTCCAGACGTCGCCACTTCAGAGTCTCAATTCCCCGTGCCTCCTCCGAGGTTGCACAACAAGACGTCTCCTCCTCCTCCTCCCCTTCCTCGCTTGATATCTTTGGCGGCAAGAAGGAGCTTACTGGGCTTCAGCCTATTGTTCACCTTCTACCTCCGCCTTTACGCTTAGCAACCTCTGCCATTGTTGTTGCCGGAGCTGTAGCCGCCGGTTATGGACTCGGCTTGCGCTTTGGTAAGTCCAGCAACGCAGCTTTGGGTGGGGCTGCTGCTCTCGCTGCGGCTAGTGGAGCCGCTGTATACTCCTTTAATTCTTGTGTTCCTGAAGTTGCGGCCGTCGATTTGCATAATTATGTGGCCGGTTTTGATGATCCCAAGAACGTGAAGAAGGAGGAAATTGAAAGCATTGCCACAAAGTTGGTTTGATTTTCTTTTTTCCCATTTCTATTCCTTTAGTTTCTTTCAGCTGTATAGACTTGACGAACAGGAACTTTTTTATTTTACTAGAGTTGATAAACTATGGTTTGCTTGTCCGCAGATATCATTACTCAAAAGTTTTGGATAAAAAATTTGAGAATTGGCATTTTGTTGCAATAGTAGGTTAAATTTTTCTATTTCGCGTTAATCTTCAGATATGGAGTTAGCAAGCAAGATGAGGCGTTTAACGCGGAGCTTTGTGACTTGTATTGTCGGTAAGACCCGCGTGAACTGCAACTGCTTAATGAACTACGGGAAAAACGGGTTTTCGATGCTCAAGCTCAATATATTAGTGTTGTAAATTTCTACTCGCCTCTATATTTCCCTAGAAATTTGAGAGCTGCTACGTATAACTTTTGTGGACACCTGTTTTAAAGGTAGATAGATGTAAGGTAAGATTATGTGGTTCTTCGCCATAAGACCCTTCTACGGGAATCGAGTTGGTAAGAAGTATAAGAATCTCTGAAAGAGAGGAACTTATGGATGGCGGGGTTCTTCAGTTTTTCTGCTATGTAGTTTTATTCGCATGCCCTTTTATGATTTTTGCCAATTTGGACAGACATTCCTTTGACTTTGTCGGTCTTTTCCTTGTAAATTCCTCTCATCCGTGAAATTTAGTCTCTTATTTTTAAGAATGGAAGTGAGATATTTTCCCATCCACTGTAAGGTTTGAGCTTTTAAAACATCACTCCTTGCTTTCAAACTCCTTAAATCTTCTCATCGTTTGCCTTCAAAGTTTTGCATCAGAAAATTTGTGTAGGAAGAAATAAAACAAATTATAAGGAGTTGAGAGGGACAAATACGATTTTGGGAAAATGGTACTTTGTCAGTCCTATTTGGAGTTCCCAGCTAAAACTTTTGCAACTATTACCCCTTCCGATTCATGCTAATTGAAGTATGTTTCTCAGAGTTTCTTTATTTTCACTTTTCTGGATACAATGCCTCAAATATCTTTCAAATAAAAAGGTCTGTACAACCTTTTGTTTTCTATTATGCTTTCGGGAATGTTAGGATCTTTAAGATGATGAGACTAGCACAATGATCAATTAATTTCCTACGAGTTTCTTTGACACCTAAATGTTGTTGAGTCACATGAGTTGTCTTGTGAAATTAGTCGGTGCATGTAAGTTGGTCCAAACACTTACCGATATCAAAAAAAGAAAAAAAAAATCTTGCTCCCACTAGTTTTTATATCTAATTTCTTTATACAACATGTTGCTTCTCATTAAAAAAAATTGTTCAGATTTGTGTCTTCTGTTCTTCCCTCGGGAAGTCAAGATCTTAGTGGGGACGAGGTTGACACAATCATCAAGTTCAAAAGTGCCTTGGGCATTGATGACCCTGATGCAGCTGCTATGCATATGGAGGTAAGTATTCGATACTGGTCTTTGCATCTTGACGTGGGAGATATGAATTATCTTTGTGGGTGTTAATGTTTGTTGAACTAATTCGGCGTGATTTTAAAGAAAACTAATCATTTTTTTTGGGTTTCTAGATTGGTCGAAGAATTTTTAGGCAACGGCTTGAAACTGGAGACCGTGATGGTGACCTAGAGGAACGTCGGGTACGTCACTATGCTCAATTTTTATGTGTATGAATGGTTTGATTGGTTGAGATATTTGTCATTGTCTTGAAAAATGGAGCTTGACCATTAAGGGTGAACCTCCAGTGCAGGCATTTCAGAAACTTATATACGTATCAACCCTTGTGTTTGGGGATGCATCGTCTTTCCTGTTACCTTGGAAACGTGTTTTTAAGGTTACTGATTCTCAGGTATTGAACATAAATATTTTAAATACAACTTCCATTTATTCTCCTGTTTTGTCGTTTAGTCAATTTGTTTGCTGGTTTGATTGAATGCATCTAAATTGACAACTGTTTTATAATATTATACTCAGGTCGAGATTGCCATCCGCGACAACGCTCAACGCCTGTATATTTCTGAGCTAAAATCAGTTGGAAGAGGTAAACATGTTGTAAGCAAGTTTACATTCAGGATTTTCCTGGCATACACTCAGGTTCTTATGCATTTATTGAATCCTGAAGGGTTTGGGTTTGCCTTTGTTTTTGCTTTCTCCTGTCTTAATAAGGAAAGACTCAAGAGGGCATTTCTAGGTTACTGAAAGGGTTGAACTTTAACTACATTTTCATTGTGGATAGATGATTAAATGTAGTTAAACGGTGGTATCTTATTATAATTTCAATTAGGCATTCAGTTGAAAATTCAGTTTATCTTTTCTGATAGGAAAAGATCAAATTTTGAGATTGATTAAACTTGTAAATGATTATAGTACATTTGTCAATCATTATTGGAAAATGACCTTTAACATCTCAGTGCATTGTCCCCACGTCTATCCTGATTGGTATGTCATTGATGAATATTTTTAGATCTTAATGCCGAAAAGCTCATAAGCCTCAAGGATGCACAACGTTTGTATCGACTTTCTGATGAGGTATCTCAACTTTTCATTTCAAGAGCTTTTCTAAGGACATATTTGTTTCTTTTTCCAACATTATAGTTTATTTTCGTGTAGCTGGCAGATGATTTATTTAAGGAGCATACAAGGAAGCTTGTTGAGGAAAATATATCAGTAGCACTCAATATACTCAAGTCCAGAACAAGGGCAGTGTATGGTTACCATTCCTTCTG
Organism: Cucumis hystrix; assembly: GCA_025688845.1. Classification (NCBI taxonomy): domain Eukaryota; kingdom Viridiplantae; phylum Streptophyta; class Magnoliopsida; order Cucurbitales; family Cucurbitaceae; genus Cucumis; species Cucumis hystrix. Next base: position 3,602,692 of record CM046894.1, on the reverse strand, counting down.
TCTAGTTTCAGTTCGTAGTAATTTTTAAAGTCACAAAGAAACATTTCTGTTAACTTTTCATTGTAATATAGTAAATTAGATTCCCTGTTTGTTAATGTTTCGTTGATGGATTCTCTCTCCTCCTTCCCTCTTAAAGAAAAGAAATATTCCTATTTACAAAAGAAAAAAGAAAGTAAAGAAGAAAATTTGAGGAAAAGAAGGCATACCTATTTACCCAAATGGATGTTGTAGAAAAACTCTCCACTTGATTAGAATTTCAGAAGCTGACAAGTATAACATTTTTGGATAGGATAGACCATCTTAAACCTCGAAAGTTGATTCTCTATAATTTCTTCAGGAGTTGAGAAATTGTCTTCAAAGGGTCAACTAGTTTATGACCTACCACTACCACCAAAGATCTCCAAAACATCTTTTCTGTTTCCCACACAATCTTTCATTTGTTTATGTATAGTTTTATGAATATATGTATTTTATATTTGGGTTCTTTACTTTGTTTAATTGTTTTCTGTTATACTCTAATAACTTTGGGGTTCCAGCCGGGGAGTCATCGAAGTTGTGGAAGAGCTTGATAAGATACTTGAGTTCAACAGTTTGCTTATTTCATTAAAGAACCATCCAGATGCCAATCGCTTTGCTCCTGGTGTTGGCCCAGTTTCTCTCCTGGGTAGGTTTTAAGTTCAATATTGTTATTTCTAATTTCGTGGATGAATCACATATGACTTTCTTTTATCCCTCATTTGGGTTAGGTGGAGAGTATGATGGTGACAGGAAGATAGATGATTTGAAGCTCCTCTATCGAACCTATGTTACAGATTCTTTATCTAATGGCCGCATGGAAGAAGATAAGGTGCATTTAATAATACCAATCCATGTACTGTCTTATCTTTTAATGTATAGTTTAAAATGATCATTTGGTTCCTATGGTTTTAATGGGATAAAATTTAGCCTCTGTGGTTTGTAACTAGAATTTAGTCCTTTTGGTTTGATAAAATCATAGAAAACGTAGGTACTATTTATGAAGGTTGTCAAATCATAAGGACCATTTATGATATTTTATCAAACTATAGGCTAAACTCTAACTTTCTCCAAACAATAGAGACTAAAATTGTAGTTTAACCAATTTTTTAAATATAAATTATATTCATAAATAAATAAATAAATAATAGCTTATTATAAGCTAAATCTTAGTGAATAAATAAGACTAGTTTTATGATGTATAAATATATAGTATGAAATATATTTAAACAACTTTTAAAACTAGAATTCAAATTTTGAATCTGTTATCAAAGACATATCTGAAAAACATAAAATACACTTTTGTTTTCATTGAATTCCTTATTTTCAAATTTCTGTTTTCAGATTCTCTACCAAACATGCTCTAAATTTCTCTGACTAATGATTGTTATAAATATTTTCTTGAGAATTTTCTCTTTAGGTCAATGCAGTTCTGGTCTATCTCTCTATTAGTAGTTGATTTGTTGCAAATAACTCCCCCTTCCCCCCTTATAAAGGATAGTAATCATTCATTTTTCTTCTTTTTTTTCCCTCTCAGCTTGCTGCCTTGAATCAATTGAGAAATATATTTGGTTTAGGGACGCGAGAAGCAGAAAACATTACACTTGATGTTACCTCAAAGGTTTATCGCAAACGTCTTTCACAGTCTGTTAGTAGTGGTGATTTGGAGATAGCAGATAGTAAAGCAGCCTTCCTCCAAAATCTCTGTGAGGAGCTTCACTTTGATCCATTGAAGGCCAGTGAGATTCATGAAGGTATTTTATTTTAGAGATTGCAACTGGTTGTGGGATCTGGCTCCCCTGTGTTTGGTCTGTGCTGTCAATAATCAGTTTCCACTTTGAGCTTTCCTAGTATTCATTCAGCTAGTTCATACATCTTTATCCATATTTTCGAGTGCCTGTTTACAAGTCACCTATCTTTTTTACGATTATTTCTGAATTACTCGTTGTGTTATGAAGAAATTTACCGACAAAAGCTTCAGCAATGTGTTGCTGATGGAGAGCTGAGTGATGAGGATGTATCGGCACTGCTGAGGTTAAGAGTTATGCTTTGCATACCTCAACAGACTGTCGAAGCGGCACATACAGATATTTGTGGTTCCTTGTTTGAAAAGGTAATGATATTTAGCCTCTCTTTGTTTATTGTGTCTAGTGCCTTGGTGTCTAACAGTTCATTTTCACTTATTAAGTTCTTGTTTATAGGTTTCATAAAACAGTTGGACTTGTTTCTGTCTGTAATTTGACACACTATCTGGTGGGACTTCCACTTCTATTCTATCAAGACTAATGTTTCTAATTTTTTTTCCAGGTTGTAAGGGAGGCCATTGCTGCAGGTGTTGATGGTTATGATGCAGATATAAAGAAATCTGTGAAGAAGGCAGCTCATGGCTTGCGCTTGACTAGGGAGGCTGCCATTTCAATTGCCAGCAAAGCAGTGAGTAATCATCTTTATTGTGTTCTTTCAATAACTTGAGATAAATTTTTGTTGCTCTCATCCTGATTCCCTTTATACTATCCAATTCTTGAAGGTTCGTAAGATTTTCATCAACTATATAAAGCGAGCTCGTGGAGTTGGAAATCGTACTGAAGCTGCAAAAGAACTTAAGAAGATGATTGCTTTTAATACGCTAGTTGTTACAGAATTGGTGGCTGATATAAAAGGGGAATCTTCTGATGCTGATGCCTCATCGGAAGAGCCTATCAAAGAAGTTGAGGAACAACTTGAGGAGGACGAGGAATGGGAATCACTTCAGACTTTGAGGAAAATAAAACCAAACAAAGAGCTTTCTGCAAAATTGGGGAAACCTGGTCAGACAGAGATCACTTTGAAGGATGACCTGCCAGAAAGAGAACGAACCGACCTTTACAAGACATATTTGCTTTTTTGTATAACTGGTGAAGTTACCCGTATTCCTTTTGGTGCTCAGATTACGACAAAGAAGGATGATTCTGAGTATGTCTTACTAAATCAGCTTGGCAACATTTTGGGTTTAACCACTAAGGAGACTGTTGAAGTACATAGGAGCCTTGCTGAGCAGGCCTTCCAGCAACAAGCTGAGGTAATTTTGGCCGATGGTCAACTTACAAAGGCCAGGGTAGAACAGCTCAACGAGTTACAGAAGAAAGTTGGGTTGCCTGCTGAATATGCCAATAAGATCATTAAGAACATAACAACCACAAAAATGGCTGCTGCCATCGAAACTGCTGTTGGTCAAGGACGGCTCAACATTAAGCAGATTAGAGAACTTAAGGAAGCAAATGTTGATTTAGATAGCATGATATCTGAGAGATTGCGAGAGAATCTCTTCAAAAAGACCGTGGATGACATTTTCTCATCCGGCACTGGCGAGTTCGATGAAGAAGAAGTCTATGAGAAAATCCCGTTGGACCTCAACATTAATGCTGAGAAGGCAAAACGGGTTGTACACGAGCTGGCAGAGAGCAGGTTGTCAAACTCCTTAGTTCAGGCCGTGGCATTGTTCAGGCAGAGAAATCGTCAGGGGGTGGTGAGATATGTTTCACTTTAATTATTTTCATTTGTAGATTAAACAACCGAGATTGAAGTTGTGCAAATATCTTCAGTTAATTAGTGAGTACTATTGACTTAGATTCCAAGTGTAATGGGGCGTTTTTATTTCTTCAGGTATCATCTCTCAATGATCTTCTTGCATGTGACAAAGCTGTTCCATCGAAGCCTTTATCATGGGATGTGTCGGAAGAACTTGCGGATTTGTACTCTGTATATGCAAAGAGCGAGCCGACCCCTGAGAAGTTGTCTCGTTTGCAATATTTGCTGGGCATAGATGACTCTACTGCAGCTGCTATTCGAGAGATGGGGGATAGATTACAACCTCTTGGTGCGGAGGAGGAAAACTTTGTATTTTGATTTTTGTGCAATAATAATAGGAAGTGAATTTTGGTCATTATTGTTCCAATTTTTGTTTTCATAATTTTCCTAGACCTGACGAAAACCGAGAGGCAACAATAATTGATAGATTGAGATATATGATGTGGTGTGATATTTTTGTATTTTGTAGCCAGAGATTTGCTTAATAATCGTACTGCTCCATTAACAATTTTTTACTCTCCCGGTGACCCAGTCTAGAGTACATATTGGGTGACAAGAATATAGTAAAATGGACAAAATTTTCAAATATTCTAAAATTTTAACTCTTTAACTCTATCAATGATAGTCTATCATTAATAAGATTTGTTATATTTGCAATTTTTAAAGAATATTGTCACATAATTATTATTAATTGAGAATCAACTTATATCCTTTATAATCCAATGATGTCCTTTATTGTTCAATTGTCTATAGAAGGGGTTACCTAAATGATTGGTTTTGAAAATTATAGGTCAAACTTGTATAAATTGACATATTCATGGCAGGATATTTCGTTGTAGGGTTGCAAAATGATGCTTAGAAACTTCTTCAGCCTCCATTTAGACCGAAGCTTTAATTAATTTTCAAAAGTGAAATATTAATATCTGATTTTCTGAGCTGTAAGCTGCAAGAAAGCTTGTATGAATGTTTGTGACCCCTACCTTAGCTTGTTCGCAGTCCATTATAACATTTGAAAATTTTGTCACATTTTAGGCACTGGAAGATTCTAAAGTTTGGGGGATTAGCAAAATCATATGGAATTGAATATCTCCTAATTAGTCTTACATTTACCAATGCAATATAGTGTATAGATTTAAAAGCACTAATAATTTGACCAAGTATAAGATTCCTAATATGCATTCTGTTCACACATCCAATATGATTTAGTTAAAACTCACCCCAATCAGTGCTGCCTCGACGACATCAACTTTCACTTCTTCAAGTCTAATTAAGAATATATATATATATATATATATTAAAATCACTATTCAATGAATTCAGCTAGTTGAACTTTCCCATGCTTAAGAAAATGAAAGCTATATAGTCAATGAAATTTCAAATTGAGCTATTTAAAACAATTAAAGCCAAGACAAAAACAAAAAATACCAGATAAAGTAGTAATTAAGATTTGGTACACCCACCCACACTAGTGTGGGTTTAGGCTCGTGAAAATTCATTTCCTTTCTGTTTTTGTTCACAAAATTTCAACATTTGAACTTGACTTTGTACAAAAGGTAAACCGCCAAGATGCAACAAGCTGAAACTTGGGTCACTATATATTCATAGTTTGAGATACCAACATTCCTTACAGAATCCAAACATAATATCACTGAGACGATAATAATAATGGGACCAAAGTGCAGCAACTTGTGGTGTGTTTTGGTGTTTGCTTCATTGGTAACTTTGAGCTCTGGCAGTTTATCTGCCAAGTTCTATGCGAGTACATGCCCAAAGTTACTCTCTATTGTCCGAAGTGAAGTCGTGAAAGCAGTAGATAAAGAGTATAGAATGGGAGCATCGTTGCTTCGCCTTCATTTTCACGATTGCTTTGTCAATGCATGTGATCTATATCTTTAACTCATTTTGTATTTTACAATATTTTTCTCATGTGTGTAAATAACATAGAGAAAAAATTTACATTTAAGTACATTTTAGGGGAAAAAATGATTGCATTTTATAATACATTCAAGTATTGTTGATGAAATGGTTATATATGTTCGTGTAGGGATGTGATGCGTCGGTGCTGTTGGATGACACATCAAACTTTACCGGAGAAAAAACGGCGATTCCAAACAAAGATTCACTAAGAGGTTTTGAAGTGATCGACTCAATAAAAACGTTGGTGGAGGCTGCTTGTCCTTCTGCGGTTTCTTGTGCTGATATTTTGTCCCTTGCAGCTCGAGATTCTGTGATTGCAGTAAGTTCAAACGCTATGCATTCTAAAAGAGTAATTGCACTAACAATGTATGTTAACATTTTGCATAGTATTATTTTTGCTAATACTTAATTGTAATTCTTTTACGTGTACTGTATTTCCTAATTTTTATATTTACAATGGTCTCTTTTCGGTTTTTATATTTATGTTTTTAGTCATTTAAAAAAAAAAAATTAAAAATTTTAGCTTTGGTTTTGAAACATCAACGAATTTGATATCAAATGAATGAGGAAATATTGTTTATAAGTTTAATTTTTAAAAAACCAAAAAATTCTTATTATCAAACCAGCCTTGTGTAATTAATAATTATTTTAATTTAAACTCTAAAATTTAAGTGCATTAATTTATATTTTCTATTACATTATATCCTCGTGAAACTTATAATTTTATTGGATTTTAAATAGATTTTATTTTGAGAATGTGTTATGAAATATAAAATCTAATTGCAAATTTAGTTAATTAGTCTATAAGGATGGATGGATCTAAGACATATGATATGATTAGGAATATAAAATGATATTTGGATCCCAATGTTTTTAATAGATAGGTTATAGTAAGTATTTATAAAAAGATAGGAAAGATATGCATGCATTTGCATTTGCATAATATATAATAATGCATATGGAATATGATGTTACGTTGTTTGGAGCGTTAAAGTAATCGGTTTGGTTTTTGCAGCTTGGAGGGCCTTCGTGGGTAGTTGGACTTGGGCGGAGGGACTCAACCACAGCCAGCTTCGACAACGCAAACAATGACCTTCCTTCTCCCTTCCTCGACCTTCCTGATCTCATCTCTGCCTTTTCTAACAAAGGCTTCGACACCAAAGAATTGGTCGCCCTTTCAGGTTTTTCACTTTTCTTCTTTTTAATCCTTAATTAATTCATCTCCAAACAAAAAGTTAACCACCCTTGAATTGATATTTCCTGAAGGATCTCACACAATTGGACAAGCAAGGTGCTCCATGTTCAGAGTAAGGGCCCATAACGAAACAACCACCATTGATCCAGATTTTGCAGCCTCTCTAAGAACCAACTGCCCTTTCTCCGGCGACGATCAAAATCTTTCCCCTTTGGATCTCAATACTCAATCCTTGTTCGACAACGCTTATTTCAAAAATTTGGTTCAAAACAAAGGCCTTCTTCACTCCGATCAAGCTCTCTTCACCAACTCCTCCTCCTCCTCCTCTGCAGATTCTCACGTCAATTCCTACATCTCCGACCCTAAAGCTTTCTTCTCCGACTTCGCCGCTGCCATGGTTAAGATGTCCAACCTCTCCCCTCTCACCGGCTCCGACGGCCAGATTCGCTCCGACTGCCGTAAAATCAATTGAAGTTTTAACAACTAATTAAAAACTGCTTTTTAATTTTATTTACATATCATTCCTACCTTTAGTTTGTTTGTGTTTCGGTCGGCGTCGGCCCTTCATAAATCATATGATTGCTCGCCGCCGACTTATCTTTTTCTCGCATCCATGTTTGTTTTTACTATTTAATTAATAATAAGACGAAAGATTATTGTAATGTCAGCATTATTTATTATCAAGTTTCAAAAGTATAACATTAACCTTTTTTTTATTTTTATTACAATATGTTCGAGATTTATGCTTTATGTAAACACTATTTTAAAACTTCAAATTTACTATTTATTTTGATGTTATTTATCTTTGATTTTGATTCTTTTTGTTGAATTGATAACATGTGAATATTCATTTTTTTAGATTTATTCCTAAACCTTAAGTATTTGATCTTCTAATTATTGGGAGAATATATGAATATATAAACATCCTAGAGTTGTCATCTTTTGGCTCAAATATTAACATAGACAATATATAAAGGGATCTCTCAAGTCTTGTTTTAAATTTTAATTTGTAACACGTGAGATTTTAATTAGTCCAAAATTTTATAGTTTGTATTTAAGTTTTAATTGCGATTTGATTTGATGACTAATTCACACATAACCCTAAAATCGTCTTTTAGTTAGTTTGGTTTAAATTGAATAATGTTTGGATCTTGAAGTTATGAAAGCCTAGTAACCAACATTATTTACAGGAGCTAATTCACAATTTCAAACCCCTATTTTTCCAAAGAGAGTTGACTTCAAATTGTTAAGAGTGAAAGGGCAATTAATCAAGTAATTAGATCTTTAATTTTATATGTTTACATATGTATATTTATTGTCACCGACATTATAATATTTATATAATAATCTGAAATGGGTTCCAAATTATATATGTTGGTTATAACTTAATTATATTATATTATATACTATTTGTCAACACTTTGAATTGGCCTTCATACCAATCCTTCAACTCTCTCTCCCACGCCTTCCATCATGTTTTATTATTCATTGTTCCATTATATTATATAATACATATATATATATATAACTGTAACTACCTCATCCAAATTTTGTTTTGTTTTGCTTGGTTAATTTGGGATATAAAAGGTCATAAGAGCCAAGAACAGTGATATATGGAATTGAAATATGTGGATACATATATGATGGAATACATTTTTGTTTATGAAAGGAGAATATGAACAGTATGATGAAGATCCCAAGTACTGGTGCTTCTCTTCTATCCCCTCTTATCAATGGTTAATTAAACTCAAGAAAAAACAAAAAGCAAAACAAAACGCATGTAGTGTATATATATATGGCTCTCTTCTCAATATATCATAAAAGTACTTCGTCTGTTTAATTTCATTTAGAATATCTAGTGAATACCTTGACCAATTTTGGGTAGCATCCTTTATCACTTCGACGTCCAAAGAACAAAGTAGAAACAGGTGATTCTAAGTTGCCGTCTTCATTTTCGTCGTCGTCGTCGTCGTCCACTCTCGAATCAAACGACAATCTCCTAGGACTTGCGGATCTCCGTCTTTCCATGGTAGAGCTTGAGGAGGAGGAAGAAGCAGGGGAGGGAGGCTGGAGAGTGGGCTTCACAGAAAACTTTCTGAAGACAGTGTTGAGGAAACTTGGCTTATTAAAAGAAGGCTTAGAAGAAAGATGGATCATAGGGGATGAGTTGATGATAAGATGATTGGAGAAATAGGAAGGTGGGGGATTGAGAGGAGAAAGAAGAGATCCATTATTACTATCATTCAAATTAGCCTTTGGAGTTCCTGGTTCTGACTCCCATTGGAATGGAACTGAGGCTGATAATCCTGTGTGGTAATCTTCTTCTTCTACCATTATTGTCGACATGTCCTCCCTCGTTCTTAGCTTCTTTAGCCTCATCTTCCCTGATTTTCTACCTCCCAATTCACCTGAATTTCTTCCCCCCATGTTCATCTTTCCTCTCTCCCTATTTCACTTCCAATATCTATCCCCTATATATACATACATGTTTTCTTTTAATTAATACTCAGAATGGGTCAAACCTTTCAAATCAAATAATACTTTTAAATACTATTTCAACTTTTGGTTCATTTTGATCCATTGATCACAAATTGATTTCAAAAATAAAGATAACTATTTTACAAGTAAATGAACTAAAACCAAAAGTATAGGAAACCAATAAAATATCATAATCTCTTTTAAATATTTTACTTCCTGCAAGTCTTTTTTTTTTTTTCTTCTTCTTCTTCTTCATATTTATTACACCTCAAATCTCATGATAAATTAATACAGTTGGTCAATGATAATATGAAAGACAACTGACACACATATGCATATGAATGAATTGATGATGTCCATGTGTATGTGTGTGCTTTGAGTGTTGACCCCAAAACGAAGGCAGAAATGAAGAGGACAAGCATATTACAATTAACTTTATCATCGCTAATCTAGGATCTAATTAACCCTTAATTAAGATCCAACTTAAGTATGATTTTATAAACAAGGAATTCAAATTAACATATACACCCCCTTTGCGTTTTGAGAGAGGAACATACAGAAAAAACAAATTAAGAAAACAGAACAGGTTGAGCCAAATGTACCTCTTATTATGTGCTGATCTAATGGGTGTTGATATTGGGTTTGTTTCTGCAATATTATTCATTCAAACCAAATGAGATATTATGTCTGCCATTACTGTCTCCTTTTGGGGAAACAAAAATGGTAAAGACAAAAGCCATCCATCACTCAATAACTTAATTAATTTCTACCATCAATCACTCAATAAACCTCTCTTTGTTTCTGTGGTCTTCCTCTTTTCCTATCTTATTGGGACTTCAATGTTTGTTACCATACACAATTCTTCACCAACACAATCTCTCTCTCTCTCTCTCTCTCTCTACTCCATAGATTTTCTAAAATCAAATTAAATCTCACCAACCCATTTCTCCAATGGATGAAAATCTGCATTTCCCTTCCCAATTGGTAAATTCTATCTACCGTACAAATTGTACTTGTTTGGAGTCATGAATCTCATCTAAAAAGGCATAGTTTTTAATAAAACAATTGAGATGACATATTTTTACGATGGAAGACCATATTAATTATCATTAAACTAGGATCGTTTTGAGAACTTGAAAGACGTAGTTATTTGGTTGGGTATGAATTCTATTCGAAAATATTTAATATCATAGAGATTGCATAAATTACATGTGGACTGAAGCTTTGCAATGGTATAAACATCTGTTGAAATATGGTTTTACCCTGAGTTGAAATTATCAAGCGCTTCGCATTCCTTTTGACATCAACTATAAAACAATATTAAAATTTGTTCATATAACAAAAACAAATTATTACAATAAGACAATTTAAAAAAAAATAAAAAAAAATGATTGAACGGATATAAATCTTATTGATTTTGCAATATATAAATATTGGACACGAAGTTTAATGAAGAACCTTATGAGAAAAAAAATATATATAAATTATGAATTGCAATTTTTTAAGTTTATCAATATGACCGGTGGTGATAGATTTTTTTCTTTCTAAATTTTAAGAACGATACAATTATCACTTAGATGATTCACCTTCATTTTCTCCTTGCTTGAATTTCTGTTCATATGCCTCTCTAAACTCAATCTCTCTTCCATTGTTTTTCCTTGTCAAAACAGGAAAGGTACATACAAGGAAGGAATGTGACTCGAGCAAAGAGAAAAAAGTAAAAGAAATTCTCTCATCCTCCATCCATATAGTAGTATAGAGTATAGATAGATATGTAACCAAGGTGTAGTTGCATAGTTCAACATTGATCCCGGTCGTTTGAAACAAATTAATTGATACCACAACCGATTCAATGTTATTTTCACACTTTGATTCCCCTAAAAATGATGCCTTTGCAAGAGAGGCTGTTATTATAATTATTATATATAACTTGACAACACGTTCCCCTCTTATTTGGTCTAGTCAACCATAGTTGAGCCCACGTTATCTCTGAAAGGGTTGAGAAGATGCTGTCTGTTATAGTAATACTACCTCTTCATTGCAAAAATGAAACTTTTCATGAAAACTCATTCCATATCTCCTATATGCACAATAATCCAAATCCATCCATCCTTCTACAATTGGATAAATGTAGGAGATTTAGTCAAGTCAATCATCTCAGACTTACCGGAAGTAACTCTTCTCTTGAATCTATGCGAACTTGTTCGGCAGTCCGGAGACGGGGTAGACACATCGATAACCTCATACTCAACAGTTGGAACCCGGCCATTATTCCACCTTGAAACTTTACTGATTTCAGAAGCTATTCCTGATGTTAAATTCTCCCTACCTGGTTGCTCCTGCAAGTTCATACTACTCCCTTCTAATTGGTTTTCCTCTCCGTCATCAATGACAATTTCAGTCCTAGATGTACCTGCTACAATGCAAGACTGACCACACGAAGCTGCCTCTCTTTCATCATTCTCGAGTCCTTCATCACATGCACACAAGTCATAAGACATACCCACATCAATATAAGACGGAGTACATGAAGAAGGTGGCACTTGTTCATTGGTCTCAAGCTCCTTATCACATCCAAGCAACACGTGAGGAGGTCTTCCATCTGTACCTGTCTGATAATCCATTATCTTTTGAGGAACTTCATTTGAAACTTCTTTCATTGATCCATATACTCGAAAACTACAAATTTCTTCACGTTCTCTATTATACTCCCAGTCACCTTCATTTTCAAGCATATCTTGATCTCCTTCGGAATAGCATGGAAGCTCATTGATGGGGGAAACTTGGACCTTCATATGCTCTGGCAAACTTGGGCAACCAGCCGCATTCTTCATGAACTTTGTTGAGAAGTAGTTTACAGTTATATTTAAACTGCAAGGATAAGGAGAAATAAGTGAATAAAGAGATTGCCAGACAAATTTGATTGAAATTACATCAGTTTGTTGCTCCTTCATAAATCACAGTAGTAAGATATCGCCCTTTTCACTCTCAAACTTTGGTTTTGCCCCAAAAACCAGACAGTTATAAGATTGTTGTCTTTATTGAGATACTATAAATCTTTCAATTTTCTTGCTGATATGGAGGATTATCCAAGGATTAAAATATTCATGTCCACACATCGATTTGAAGATTTGATGTTTACAAGCATTTATAGAAGATATTGGAGATGTTCATCAATATTTAATATCAATGTCAAACCTTTCAATACATGTTGATGTATGTTTTCATTATTTTTAGGTTTCTCTTCACGCTTCTCGCAATTTAACAGACAAATTCGATAAGATTGTATAAATTTTTTCAAATGTCATACCCACGCCAAGCAGGAAGTGTGAGCATTGTGTATGCAAGTTTAACTTTGTTAGCAACTCCAGAGAGAGACTTGAAAGTTGCAGCAGCACTTCTTACAGCCAGTGACTCATTAGGATGCTGCCACGCCCATTCAAACTGTACCCACAGTTTAGAACATCAAATTCTAGAATTGATGGAAACTTACAAGAAAATAAATGGCTAAAGAAGGAAATTAAAGCAGCAACAAATTTTGGTATATTCTTTAAGCCATAAATCCCCAATATGCAAGCCACTATTTCTTAAGATAAAAAAAAAAAAAGAGTTCTGAGAGAGAATCTGCTTTTTTTCTTCTTTTAATCTAACATCTCAACATTTGCATAATCATCGAAGTGTCATTCATTCAGCTAGTAAAAGAGAATCAAGTAGAAAAAACGCAGAATCAAACTAGTTTAGAGCTGAAAGTCAGGAAATGTAACCTGAAGAGCAGAAACATTAGTAGGGAAGCCATAAATGCACAAGACCATCTCCCAAGGCCTCTTCCTCTTAGTACGCCAAGCACCGCATCTAATTTCACCATTGTGTTGTCTGATTCTGCGCTTCGGGTTCACTGTGAATCTAAAATTTCATATAAACAGTCATCAAATCAATTCCCAGCAGATCAGATCGACTCACCAACAGTTCTTTATGTTTTCCCTCACTCAATCTAAGCAAAAGAACCGAACCAGAGATGGTAAAGAAATTCGAAAATAGGGAATTTAGAAAGCAAATAGAAGGTCCGATGTAGGGAAGCAAGGAGCTAAAAATGGAGTGGGAAAGATTCAAACCCGATATAGGTATGGCCTTTGAAACGAGGGCAAGCAGAGGCCAAGAGATAGCATGAAAAGAAGCCATTCACTTCGTTTCCCCTCTCTTCTTCTTCATCGTCTTCCTTCTCCTCATCCATGGTTTTACAGATTTCCGGTTTCTCTTTCCTCTTCCGCATCTTTCGCTCTCTCTCTCTCTCTCTGTCTCCGTAGAAGATGAAAATTTTACTCAAAAATACAATTCGGCCGTTGGTGAAATACATGAAAAATATGGTATTTTTTTATTTTGAATTCATTACAGCAATTGAGTTGGGTTCGTGAATTTACCGTTTTGCCCTAATTCATACAAGAGATTTTTTATTTTTTATTTTTCCTTTGAAATAATAATTTAAATTATAAAAATTGGACTTAAGGCTTATGGACACTAAACTTCACTTCTTCAGTTGTTTTTTAATTAAATAATAATAATCAAACGCATCCACAAGTCTCGATTTCACCGCAACATCAGAAGACTTCTCTCAACTTTGGTTTACCCTAAACCCAAATTAAATTAACTTTAATTTAATTTAATTAGGAAGCCTGATCTCGACACTTGCAGGAATTCAATGATTGATTGATTCATTCATTCATCGTGTCTATTGTATCTGCAAAACCCTCAGTTTGATCTGTTTGTTCAGAAAATCCCAATTGGAATCCGATCAAGCATTTGTGAACAGTTTGAATACATATAGTAATTGGATAGGAAGGGAAGAAGAGGGGTGGAAATTAAAGGGATCGGAACAATGAAGATAACAAGGAGAAGATACAATTAATCCAAACGAAACCCTTAACCCCTAACCCCTTCACCAAACACAACTCATCATATCCATCAATCGGAAGCCTTCTCCGACGACGACGACGAAAACAAATGCCTCCATAAGTAGCGACCGGAAGCCATATCTACCACCGTCCAGAACCCCGATGAGATCTGTTCAAACATATATATATATACAACACGTACGTACACACCAATTAATGAAAGAAAGATTTGCGATATTGAAATGGAAGAAATTAAAGAAGAATTGTATTAGAAGAGAGAGGAAGAAGGACCTTGTTGGAGTTGGGGGATGAAGAGGAATTGGAATCGGAAGTATGGTCGTCGGCGTGGAAATCTTGAGAGGGAGATTTGAGGTTACGGATAAGGAAGAAGCCTGCAAGAGTCGCTGAGAGAAATATGAGAATCAATCTCAGCGGACACATTTTCTATGGGGCCTTTCTTCCTTCCTTAGATTCTTCTCCAAATGGAAGGGAAATATTAAATAGTTAGAAAATTTCATGCCAATGCCATATCATATCAAACCAAGGCTTGGTTGCTTTTTTCACCACACCTAACCCAACCCACCCATATATAAAATACACACAACTACATCAACACCACAATCCATTACACAACTTAGGCCAAACCCAACATTTAAAAACTCAATTCATATACAAAGAAAAAATATATATTTTAAATGAGATCATTTCTAAAAATATTTATAGCAAAATATCATAATCAAACAAAAATGAATTTTATAAATATTTAGGTGAATGAAAAAAAAAAATATCAGCTAACATACCCAATCAAAAATATAGGAATAGAAAATCGTGGCTTTCCTTGAAATGTCACTAAAGGTGCCCAACTCAATTGGTGTATCCATACAATTTATTAGCATTCTTTCCAAAATTTATTAAAATTATGAGTATCATTAATATATGAACACTTCTTCATCTATTATTCAATTTTCAACTATAGCATTTTGTGTATTAATAATATATCAATACTCATTAAACATGTCATTCAAGTGTATCACTAATAATATATCAACACTAATTTAAAACACAATTTCAAGCAAATTGTTCGTGTGGGTACCAATTATTTTTTAGCACTCATATATTCAAATTTTATGTAAAATATGACATTATTATTGCATCAATAGTGTACCAATAGTCATTAAAAATTAATTTCAAGGTATAACATCAATGTATAGGTGACATATCAACAATCATATATTCTA
Source organism: Cucumis hystrix (assembly GCA_025688845.1). Taxonomy (NCBI): domain Eukaryota; kingdom Viridiplantae; phylum Streptophyta; class Magnoliopsida; order Cucurbitales; family Cucurbitaceae; genus Cucumis; species Cucumis hystrix. The sequence goes on along the minus strand of CM046894.1, from coordinate 3,587,393 downwards.
AAATAAAATTTCAAGTATTAGGTTGGTGTATTATTAGTGTCTCATTATAATTTAAAATCCATTTCAAATATAACAATGATGTGACAATGATTTATCATTAGCACATCTACCTTTTCGAAGAATGCAGTCGTTTAAATATATCATTACTATATCGACACTATTTTAAAATACAAAATTTTGAAGTATAATTCAATTCAAGTGTACCATAACAAATTAATTATAGTTCAAATCAAGTCTACAAAATTATAAATGTACAGTCACACTTGTTGATTAGTAAATTTGGTATAGCAATTGTGTAACTTATAGTCAAATATAAATCATATTCAATAAATTATATCAATTGATTTATTTATTTATTTATTTGCTATATTTACAAATTTCAATAAATTATTGCTAAATTTGTAAATTAAATTTTATAAAAAAAACTTTTGATATCAAAGTGGATAGTGCAATGACGAATTTAAAAGCTTGTGTGATTCTATATATATGATATGTGAGAAAAGTGATCCATGTAATTATTACTTCAGTAAAATCACGATCTACAAATCGACACATAATATATATAATCACCATAGTTAATTAAACACACACATAGCTTTTTTACATATTAATATAATTACAAACACACACACACACACATATATAGAATTCGCAATAAATCTATATTATTTTTACAAAACAGAGATGAAAATAGTTAGCGGTAATTTGCACATACCATACCCAACTTAATTACCTACACCACCAGTAGCGGCAGTAGTACCCATCGGTAAATTCATGGTTGTTGATCACGGCATGTAAAGCTTGTTCCCACATTTGCATCTCCATGCTTCCGGGTAGTATTCGGCCGTCACCGGAGTTCCCGGCGGCACCGGCACATGGACCGCAGTGCAGGGCGTACACTTGCCGCACTTTGAGGCGCAACGTGGCGGCGATGATCCCGGCCCACCCAATCCTCTTCTCGGCAATCTCATGAACTGATCTTGATGATCATCTTCACAATTTGCGATAATGGAGTACTGAAAATGTCAATATTAAACCACTACAAAACTTAACCAATTTCGGCCTTAACAAACTCACTCTTGTATGCATTAATGAACCCAAGTCAATTATGTATGTGCTAGTGTTCGAATCTTTGGTGATATAGCAAAGACAAACACCTATAATATATAGAGTGAGGGAGACATCTTTCGAAGTTTAAAAAATAATGCATGTATTTTTAACTCACTATTTTTTATGTGTGTAAATAGATTATTAAGTATAGTCTAATCAAGATATTTTGAAAGAGAGATAATATGCTTGGTACATTTCTCACCACAAATTCTTCATGCAATAACCCTTTTAAATCTTAAAGAGACAAATGTTAAGAAAACAAAATTGGTCACGTTGTGATTGAATGCTTAGATTAGATTTTAAAAAGAGAGAGAGAGAGAGAGTACCTATGTGATGCATCCAAATAATGGGTCAGTATCTCAGTGCCAGCTTATGATAGATTATGATGGAATTGATGGATGGATGTGTTTGTTTAGAAGAGATGTGATAGATTATATATGACTGTATATATAATGTATGAATCCAGCTGACTAGCTATCTACTCTGTACTTACCCATTTTCTAACTACCATTATCTATCTACATTGAATAAATAACTATCACACCATATACACATAAACAAAATCAAAATAAATTTAATTAATTACCTGGACAGCTTTACCAAATGAGCAGCTCCTAGTGTTATCTGAAGAACATAACATCAGCACACATCCATCAGGATATCACAGAGAAATACATATATATGTACATCAAGCTTTAGAGCTAAAATTAACTCTCTTTATGATCATGATATCTCACCTGAATCCCCATTATATGAACTCATGATGCTGCTACAGAATGATGACAATATGAATACCATTAAAAACAAGAAGAAGAAGAAGGAGATGAAGATCAAGATCAAGATGAAGATGGGTTTAGGGTTGGTTTTGTTCTCAATGACTACTCTGCTTCTATTAAACTCCATTCACAGCAGAGGAAAATTTGCAGAAATATTAAAAAAAAAATTATAAATATATATAGATTTACTTGAACAAGTTAAAACAATGATGAAATATATATGATTCACAAACTTTGGATATGTATTTCTCTGTTTCTTATAGGGAATTAATAATGGTTTTGCGATATGTGGATGGAGAGAGAGAGAGAGAGAGAGAGAGAGAGAGAGTAATTATAATTTTAACAAGATAAAGATGGATTCTTATGAAGTGCTTTTGGTGTTACTTCTTTCAATGATTACCAAATGAAGAAATAGTACAACAACTGAACAACCCATTTAGCTTCTGACCTCTCTTATCTAAATTTCTTTCTCCAAATATCCCATAGTTTCTCCTTAGTCAATTAATCCAAACTTGGAAATAATTATATGCCTTTTGGGGTTCCATATGATAATAAAATTGTTTAATTAATTTTCAAAGTAGTATCAGTTTAGCAAGGGATTATAACAGTAGAGATTCACATGGGGTTGCAAATACCAATCAAACATCCTTAAAATCATTGTACACAAATATAGGTAAAATGTACAAAAAGGGTTTGTGATAGAGAAATGGGGTGTGTGTGTGTTCATATAGAATCTGTTCTGGACAATACAGTAGAGTCCAAGAGTATTTTGCACTCAAAATAGGCAAATTTTAATTTATATCCGCCTATTTCTAAACTTTCGATTATATCAATTAAAACTATTATTATATTTGAAAATTATCAATACAATGCATCTATTCTTACACATGTAGATTTATTACTGATGAGTTTAAATTGATTTGATCATAAAAGTTTAGAGGTTTAACTAAAATCACAAATCTCACGCCATCTTTATCCAAATAAAACATAATCAAGGGTTTAAATTGATATACGCAATCCCAAATTTTAGATAAATGAATTGATATTTGTCCATATGAAGTATATATCATCTTCACTTTTAACCTTTATGATATTGTCTATTTTGAACTTAGACTATTGGTGTCGTGTTACATACCTAAAAAGAACGTTGATGGGATCGCGATTATTCTTGAATAATGTGGTCCCTATTAGAAAGAGGATGAATAGGTTTTTTTTTCACGTTTATGGGTATGAAGTACATTGTTGGAGTTGAGGTATATTATTTTGTTTGGGATGTTTCTTGAGCAGTTGGTTTTTACTAGAAAAAGCAGTGGATGCATCCGATATATATATATATATTTTTAATTTCACTTTGGCCTTTTGGTGTTGACAGAGATGAGCAAACAGTACATGTGCAAATATATTGTTAATCAACCAAATATAATCAAAGGAAAATTAATCTTTGCTAGCTTTCTCATACTTTTTGTTGCTAAGTTTTTGTTTTCATTCAGATTCCTCTACTGATGCATCAACTTTCTTTCAATTTTTATTAGAAAAAGTTTTTCTTCCTTGTAACATAATTAAATGATAAATATAGCATATACATACTGATATTATTATTGAAGAATAATAATGAGGGTTTATGTATAGCTCAATAATCTCCATTTTGAGTATATATAGTTAACTTGTATGAACATGCTGTCTAAAAATTGATTTTTGAAATTTTCTGATCTGGGGTTGAAATTATCTTTTAACCACTGAGATTACAACTACATGCGCAACAAAATGTTTAATTTGTGTAGACCAAAGAGTAGGGTATACGATCCAATAACCGAAAACTCATCATATCCTTCATTTGTTAAACCCCAATGAGACTTGATCTGGCCCAGTGCTCTATCCCTTGCCAATTCAAAGACAGTGGTCGAGTCGATCGTCTCAGTATATATAGTGAGGAAAAATAACTTTGGTGCCACATTCATCCATTTTGTATATTGGGATATGAGTCTCTCTACAAGCTCTAATTGATAACATATTAGTATGCATAAAATTACAAAACATTGACAATATATTATATTATATATTGTTGTTAAATTAATGATATTATCGATCTTACTTAATTGAATGTATACCTATATGTATCAAAAATATCTCTTTTTCATTTAACAAACTTCAACTGTTCAATATCTCTGCACCCAAGTCTGTAGCAAACTGGACTACTTAACATCTCCACAACAGCCGGCTTAGCTATAAGTGTACTTGGCTACTTCAAAGCTCTCACTTTAATTATGCATTCTATATATTGTATGTATGATTATTGGACGATGACTTGATAATTTCTCGATCTTCCAGGGCTTCCATAGTGTAGATGTTGTAGATATATACTCGGGCCTAAACGCTCCATTGTCATCATCAGACCGCCAACAATACAACACTGCCTACATACCGACGACTTTTATAATTTCCAGCCTCCCACCACTACAAAGAAGGGAAAACTATATCGATATTTTGTTCAATCTAAAAAACTGCAACCTTTATATATTGACACAAAGGTGGTGTTTAGAGGTCAATGGTTACGTTCCCTTCTACTTTTGATCTAAAGTATTTTGGTATTTCTGAAGTCATCAGTCTCACATAGACTATATTTTTTTTTTGTGTATTTTGTGAAATTTACGGCCGGTTGAGTGTTCATAAAAACATCTTTATGGTGGCTGTGAGCTCCGAGACTAAATGTTTTGAGGGGATCAATTTGCATCTTCTTCTTCTGTGTAATCCAAGATTTTTGTTATAAACTTAAGAGTCATTAGACTCTCTATATACACTTTTTTGTTCTTCTATTACAAAATAAATATCCATTTTATGATCTCCCATATCAAATATTTTATAATATTTTAGCTGGTTCAAAGTAAAACCTTTTTTAAATTTAATATGTAAGGTGATCATAGTATTAAAATTTTACTTCTTTATCTATAATTTATCATTTATGTCAATTAAATCTATACTCACGTTGACAATAACGATAATTTAAAAGAATCAGTAGTATTATAACTATTTTATTTATACAATTTGGTATAACTTGTAAAGTTATAGGGTATTATTCTATTATAAGGATCTTTCAAATTGAGTGAGACTCAGTATATGTTTGGATCTAATACGAAGTATGTAATTTAGTTTGTATATAGCTTTGGGAATTATTGGTTGAAATTAAACATAAAGAACTTGTTAAATTTAGTTTGTTTAGTCGTTATGGTTAGTTATTTAAATATATGTATTTTTTGTGGTTACTCGAATGGATGAAGTGCCTCAATTTGGTATAAATTTGTCAAGATTATCGATAATTATATGGTAATGATTAATGTATGAGACAAACATTACATATTTTTTATTATTGTCACAAAACTTTCTAATTTTTGGAAAGAGGAAACTAATTAGGGCTCAAATTTGGTGAGTTATTTGTTGGAGAAATATTGAAATGTAAGAGTTGATTAATAAACTAGTATTTTGATTACTTTCACTAGATAATATACACATTATATATTATAATAATGTTGAAACAAAAAAAAATGAAAATAGATAATTGTTTGTTCTTATACATATTTTAAATAGAAATTTTTTATGATTATAATAATAAATAATATCATAATAGAATCGTTAAGTTTTTAATAGGATGTATTTTCTTTTAAGAATGAAAATCACAAACCAATTAAATTAATTCGGTCAAAAGTATTTATAGAGTTTAGCTCAACTGGCACTTGTATGTATATGTGGACAGGAGGTCTCACGTTCAACTCTCCACCCCTGCACACATTCAATGATAGACTCTGGTCAATCAATAATAGACCAATATTGGTGATAGAATTTGAAAATTTTTGCTATACTTATAAATTTTTTAAAATGTTGTTACTTAATTATTTTGATTTATCCGATTGCTAAAATTTGCAAGTATCCTTTCTAAAATTGCTATCAAAGCTTCATATTTAAGTTGGGCTCATAACTGTATATATCAAAATGGGCCTAAAATTAAAGCCCATTAGTAAACAATCTCGCCGCCGTTTGAAATCCGGTTGCCGGCCAACGAAACGACGAGCGGACGGAACCCTTCCAAATAAGGAACCGAAACGAAAACTGCTGTCGAGAAAATTCGATTTCTCAAATCGTTTTGACCTCCAATCGAAGGGGGAAGAACGCTCTATCCACAGGCATGGCCGGACGAAGTCATCAGCCGAATGCCTTGAAACGGCGCGAAGTTCCGTTGAGCCGAAGCCCGCCTGATGATCGTCGATCTCATCATCGTCTTTCTCACTCATCTTCCGTCGGCGCTTCTTCCAGGGCTCACCATGCAATCCTTCTCGAAGATCGGATATCTGCCCAGCACCGAGAGATTCAAACTCTCCTCTCTGATAACCAAAGCCTTGCTGCCACTCACGTGGCGCTCAAGCAAGAGCTGGCCTCGGCTGAGCAAGAGCTCCGGCACTTATCAGCCACTGCGGCTAAAGTCAAGGCCGAGAGAGACGCTGAGGTCAGGGAGGTTTATGAGAAATCGCTGAAGATGGACGCCGAGGTTCGTGCGATGGACGCTATGATGGCGGAGCTCGTTCAAATACGGGCGGATACACAGAAGCTGAGTACCATCAAGAAAGAGTTAACTGCCGAGTTGCAAGCTATTCGCGACGACCTTACTAAAGCCTCCTCGGAGTCACAGCCATTGCTGTCTATTAAAGCTGAAATTGATAGAATGCACCATGAAATTCAAAGAGGAAGGTAAATTTTTATTGCTCCTTTGGACGTTTTTCTTTAGTTTTACAATATCTTTTTCTTCCCTATAGTTCGAAGTAGCCTTTTCAAGTTTTATGTTGAGTTGCTCTGGCTGGGAAGGTTTCTCCCATCTATTGTTCCTGAGTTAGCTTAATTCTTTTATAGCTTTATGTTTTTGCTGCAAAGAGGATATCAAATTATCAATTCAAATGCTAAGCCTTTTCTTTCAATTTTTTGAACATTAGTACCTACCTGAAAGTTTGACCATTAAAAGACTCTAAAGTTTGTTCTTTTGGTCTAGCTGTTCTTGTTATTGATATCATTACTATCACAGTGGTTGCTTTCGAGGCCCTTTCTTAATTTATGTTTACATGAGTGGCCACTTTTGAAAGACATGGTTCAACAATTATGGAATTGGAAAGATTGGAAAACGAGATGTGAACACAAGCCCGGGAAACAAACGCCGGCCACCTTGATTAAAGAACAAGTAGTCTCTTTTATTCAATGATTGAACACCCGGAGATATAGGCATAGTAGGTCAGTCTCAACGAGATAAGAATTCCATTTTGGAGTATACTTTGTTTGGGTTAGGCGAAGTTGAGAGGTGAAGCGAGATACCTCCATGCCAAGAAAGTTTAAATTGGTTGTCAAGCTAAAAACATTGTATATCAAAACCATCCCATCCTAAAAGGAAAAGCAGTATGCTTTTTCAAGGAAACAATCCTAGTATCACTTCACTTGGTGCAAAACTATGTTCTCTTTAATATTAGATCTTATATGATCTTACTGGACGAACAATATGCTTGGTTTAGTCATAGAGTTGGCACCATTCTCTTTGCAAAAATATTATATTCAATATGATGAAGTTGTTCGAACCATTGGAATAAAAAGAATTATAGAATCAGAAAAGTTAGGAGGAGGAAGATGTAAGAAGATTGTTTTGAGGTCGGCAGGTGGAAGTTTCATCATTTTCTAGTTAACTCCAATGTTTCTTCTTGTTTGTTGATTGCAAAACAAAACAACTTGATATTATATAACAGAGTGGGCAAAAGAATTGGTAGGATCACTCCTTTTATGCAGAAGAAATCCAATGCAGTATCCTATTTATTTGAGAAGTATAATTGAGGCTTGAAAATTACCTCTTCTTATTCGTTGTTGATCTGAACAGGGCTGCTATTGAATATGAGAAAAGAACACACGCTAGTAATCTTGAGCAGGCTGAGGCAATGGAAAAGGGTATGGTTTCCATGTCTCAGGAAGTTGAAAAATTGCGTGCGGAACTGGCCAATGCAGAGAAGAGAGCAAGGGCTGCAGCAGCTCTAACGAGTCCTTGTAAGCCTGTCTTTTTGCCCTTGGTAACTTATCCATCATTCTGTTTTTTCCACTGACTCTCTTATATTGCACTTTCATACAGTTTCCGGTTATGCTGCAGCTTATGGCCATCCAGACATAAGATATGGCGGAAGTTCATATCCCCCAGACCCTTATGGCATGCATCAGGTATGTCCTCTATGTCTGTATTAGTTCCATGGCCCAACAATTTAGTGCAGCGCTGGTACTTCCTTGATTCTTGGTGAACAACATTGAGGTCATTGGAACCTGAAGTTGAACTATCAACTATAAGTAACCATAATAGGATTGAGCATCTAAAGAATTGGTTATCAACTTATCAAACAATGAAGGGATTGTAACTGAAGCTAAAAGCATTTCCGGACATGCTTTATATGATCAAAACTAAAAACCAAGCAACAAAATTGCTTCCTTTAACGGAAATTAGAATTGTAAAAAAATTCTGTAGAGGTGACTGTGAAGGTGTTTTTATAGGAGGGCAACATGCCCTTGGTTACTTGCAACTTAAAATGGGTGGAATTGTTTGTTAAAACTATTATGACAGCCCTTGAACCGACTATAAAAACATGGGGTTTTAGCTTAAGAAGTTTCTTGTGTGGTTTATTTTGCTTGAGTTGAATGAACGTAGAGGGGTTTTAAGTTTTTAACCTCTAACCTCAAAGAAAAAGAGTGGTGTCTTAATTATGAAGTTGTCCTCATGTTAGTATGTGTTCCGTTATATCTATTAGATATGACAAATCAATGTATTCTCAATAATTATCATCTCTGAACCTCCATAATTATAGGATGAGGATCTGTTTCAGGTTCAAGGAGGATCTGGCATCGATATTGTTTCGCAATACGCACGTGCACCACCGACACATGGACCACCTTACAACATACAACCAACACCGCCACAGCATATGCAATGAATGGGCAGAATGATGTGTGGATATGTTTTGTGCACGATGAGGAGGACGGTCTCAGTGTCTTAGATTCCATGAGAGTGGAAAGACACTGTAAATACTGCTGTGGAAGCTCTGTTTTTCCCTCGGAAATTCCTTTCCTCCAGGGTCACGGAGGAGGTTCGGTAGCCACTTTTATGTACATTGAACTTGCTGTGACCCATTGCAATTCTGAAAGTTGTTCAATATCATAGTTGGGCTAAGTTTTGACATGCTCTTTTGATTCACCCACAAAATGATATTGCAAATATCTTATCCTCATTAGAACCCAATGTTTGAATCTTATGTAGTAAAATATGAAACAAACAAGGTAATAGTACATCATGGCATTTCTATCCTACTTTTCCATTTTTTCGTTTATGAAAGGAGGATAGAAGAATTTGAATATTTGATCTCAGAGGATATAAGTTTGAGCACAAATTAGCATATTTATCTTTGTTGATTTCTTAGGTTGTACTCTTCCCCTTTTTTTTTTCATCTATTGAGAACTCTTTTAGTAATTTGTGATCATATTTTTTAACATCATTTTAGAATTTTAGTGTATGGAGAATGTATGTAAAACTCTATTTATCTTTTTGAAAAAATAACTCGGAGGCATATCTAACTGTTGGAACTAAATTCCCCCTAAATTTTCACAAAATATGAAGTATGATTCAATGATTCAAGCAAAAGTCTAAACTTCTCACAAAGTTTAAGTTTTATTGATGCAAAGATAGAGGATTGAAAAGATTCTTAAGACAAAAACAACTTTAGTATATTTTCAATTTGAATAAATCACGTATAAATGATTGGTTCATCACTTCTCATATGGTATAAATGATTAAGATCAAGTTATACAAAATGTCCTAAAACTTTATAAAAAAAATAGTTCAAAAATAATCTGTTATTTTTTTATAAAAATCATTAAAGCGTTGTTTAAAATATACCTTTAAACTATTGAAAAGTATCACAACACTTTTGAGATTAAGAAAAATTGAAAATACATTCAAATTTTACACCTATTTTCTAACAAAAAAATTTAATTTAAATTAATAGTTCTATTATACAAAGTGATGTGAAGTTTTATTTATTTGACTAATTATTATTTTATTATTTTACGAGATTCGTAGAATTTTATATTTTAACCCCTTCGATATGTTAAAGTCTTTACTTTACACAAATTTCGATCTCAAAAGATAATTTGGAAAGACTATACCAACAAAAATTATATTCTAATTATACTAGTCTCATTTTATATATATATATATATATAATGTTTTTGTAATTCATGAATTTTTCAACGCCTATGATGAAATTGATATCGATGTAAATTAAAACTGGTTTAACTTAAAATTTTAGTTTTTATTTTCAATGCTAAGAAATTTGTGAAAAAATTGGATTAATGATAATATATTGACTTTTTTCTTAGGTTAAATGATATTTATAAAACCTTTCAATAGTTGATGATATTTTTGATACAAAGTCCATTTGTTTGATGATCACACGATATCGTCACTTACATTCGAGACTGTCTCTTCTCCAAAGGTGTACTATTCAAATGCTATTGATGGTTTGGGAAGAAAAATATGAACATACAGAAATTTGTCATCCATTGCTCAAACACACTAGTTTATGCAATATGTCAAAAATCAGGCAACAAAGCAACCCCCCCATGACCTTAGAGGAGGGGAAAACAAGTACATAAAGTCTTTTCAATAACAAAATCGACTCCTAAGACAAAAATCCGAAACTAATGCTGAATATTACCTCGGGAGAGCTCCAAAGAAGCCCAACGCAGCAAACGAATGTGCAGAATGTAAATGGCAGCACCACGGCATCAGAATCCATGACTTTAGTGTTTGCCTTAAGACCCAACTAAAATAAATCTTTACAAGATTTGGAGTGTCAGACATTGTTGCACCACAGTGTTCCCAGAAGAAATATGCAACATTGCCAAAAACCCAAATCGACATCCCATTACCCCCACCCCAAAAACACAGTAAAAAGGTGAAGTTCCTATATTGGATATGAATTATCCCTACCTTCTAACTTGAACATCCGACATAAAACCCCAATCCAAAAAATGAACAATTCCAAAGTTCCATGGGGGCAACAGTTGACAGTTGACAGTTGACAGTTGTACTTGACAGAAGTAACTTACCACCACAACGTAAAACCTAGGTTGACTTACTAATATGATGGTCTTTTTTAAGATAATAACAAGCTAAATCAAACATCATATGATCACAAGCAGCCTTGAACACACATGTGAGATGAATAAGAAAAGAATTCAGACCATCCCTAGCAAATAGATAATAAATAATAATAAAGGGCGTTAAAGAGTAAAGAACATGGCAAGTAAATATTTAATAATTAAACTATGAATGCAGAATTATGATCAAAGGCTAAGATATGCTTGCATCAGATCCAACAAGGATGTAGCTGAGAGATCAGGTGGAGCTTTATACATCAGAGCACCAAGTGCATAATTCTAAGAATGGTTATGGAAAGAGAAGCACTCACCTGAAAACATCAACACCTACCTTAGCAACAAGCAGTTTGGAGATTATCCGCCTGCCTCTATAAAAAAAAACATCCACACAACTAGATTAATCTCAAGCCCCAGCAAGATTATAATCCTCCAGGCACCACTATAGATAAAAAGGAGCAAAGAGGTCTCTTGCCCATAGAAAGTGAACAACCTACCTCTTTGGTCTCCAATTCAAGAATCCAGCCATGGAACAAAACTAAAACACTTAAGATCACAATTCCCATTACATAAAATGCTCAATGCCGAATCTCTCAGTAAGGACGTGATCGATTTCCACCATGCTGATGTCTATCAGGTCCAGAGCCTCCGTCCCTGTAGCTATCTCTGCGCCTATCTCCACCACCTCCATATCCACCTCTACCACCACCACTGCAACATGAAAGGGCAGTTTATGGAGTGCAAGACAACAAGTTTTCTAAACAATAATAATCATATAAGAAAAAAAAACTTGGGTGCATGCTGAACTACACCCATCCCACCCAATTATCCATTCGCAAATTGCCACATGTGAAACTCTTTTCTCCACATTTTTTAAACGTTTTTTTCCCATTGTGGTAGAAGTGAGCTGCAAAAAGATGAGTATAGCCCAAAGTAACACCAAAGTATTGCTAATTATATAATAGTATAAATGATATGGTTAAAATATCCATACATAAGAATATTGGCAGAAAAGGAGAAGATAAAAAAGTATCCACCCTCCACACTCAAGAAATAAGAAAACTGGTATCCTACTAAGACTAATGAGTCATCCTAAGCAGTAAGAAGACAAATACTGTAATACATAACATTTCTACAAAAATGAGTGACAGGAAAACTTATTTCAAAGCCTTATTATTAAAAATGTTTGGATCTCAGAGCAAAAAATCAAAACAATGCATAATGTCGATAGTTCCTAGATAGGATAAACTCGGAGGATATCGAACAGTATCAAATATTGGACAAAACGGCAACTTGTCCCTCCTAATTCTGGCAACAAGAACCTTTTTCCACCCATGCATATGTATAAGAACGAGAAAACCAAGGGAGAATAAAAGCTATGGAAACAAGAACCAAATCTATTAGCTCTCACTAGTAATTACATTTGTCAATTTATCAGCCTTATGAACAAACACCAAGAAAGAACTAGTAAGTACATAGTTCTAGATATATGCAGGCCTGAACTCTCTCAGATTTCTCTATTTGTTTTGAAAAAATAATGGAAAAGCAAGTACCCATGGTTATATGTAGGTGGAGCCCTCGGTGCAGACTTCTCAGCCATTGCAACATTGATGCTATAACCTCTCAAATCATAATCTGAGGATACAAAAATATTATCATTGAAAAATGATACAGTAGAAACTCAAACTAAAATTAACACCATAGTAGCTAATATTGTCATTATAATACTATAGGAGCACAGTAGTTACTGTTATAGAAACCGCCAGCAGAATGCGCTGCTGAGGGGTCTTCATATGATACACATGCATCGCCTTTGTTATTTCCCATCTCATCTGTATATATTTTTATGTTCCAAGGCCATTGATCCTTGTAGCCCCTCTTCTGCTTGATTCTTCCAATCTTCAAATTGAAAATGCAAAAAAGGCTTCAATTAAACAGTTCAATAAGAAAAACCCAATGGAGAAAAAGTTCTCCAGCACTTGAGAAGCAAAAGCCACTTCATTTACAATAACTATAGAGCTAGACCTACAAAACCTCCTAAATCATTAACAAACTTCTCAGACAGAACTCAAACATGCATATTCTAAACAAGAGATTATCATTCATTTAGAAAATAGATGAAAGTATACTTGTTATTTGAAAAGGACCAACTATCATTCAGGAATACAATATCCAGATGCAGTTTAAAGAAGCCAGAACATTAATTGCAGACACTTCATTGGCAGAGAGGATAGAACTAGCTCTATAAGAGCTTCATATATCACAAACCATTGCCTCGTAATCCAAAGTCAAGTTTCTAAATATGGAAATATAATTTGAAATTCTATATATTGTTTAAACGAGACTTGACGACCACATGGTTCCCATTCAACAAGGATAAAACCCCAGAAGCAACAGAATATAGCTTAAGGGAAGGTTACTTACTTGACCAATTCCACCAAATAATTCTCTCAATTCATCAATGGTCACATCTGGTGGCAAATTGGATACATAGATTCTAGAGTTATCACATGAATCGTCGCAATTATCATCACACTGTTTAACCTGTGCTGGCTCTGCTGCTGGTGTACTTCCATAACCACTAGCTCTACCACCACTGGCATTATAGCTTCCTCCTCTACCACCAGCATTATAGCCACCTCTACCACCCGCATTGTAGCCACCATCATATCCAGCTGATGGCCCACCCCGAGTAGCAGCACCACGCCCATCACCTAGACTGTCACCACCATAGCCACCAGTGGGACCACCATAAGTTGGAGGGTATGTTGTTCCACTATAGCTTGCGGGAGGAGGAACTGCATCAGTCCCGTAATCTGAACTTCCACCATGGTAAGATGGTGGATAAGAGCCAGCAAGACCACCAGATGACGGTGCCGAGGATGGGGGAACTTGACCGTACCCGCTATCTTCTCCTCCCTGGTGACCACCATAAGAATTACCACCTCTGCTCCCTCCTTCATTTCGACCTCCATCATGAGTTCCACTTCTACCACCGTGGAAACTACCACCTCTGCCATTCCGACTGCCACCATAGCCACTGTCACCTCCACCTCTATTATAACCACCACCACCACTTCGATCGCTAGCACCACCGGGTGAGGGTGCACCACACTTGTTACACTCTACTCTTCTAGCAAAGTTCAAATTTCCACAGCTATATGGCATAAATAAATAAAAAAAACAAGAGTTTCAATCAAGAACTTAGATAGCATAAGATAAGTTGCCCATATAAATGTCTAAAATATATGTATTTAGGGATGGGGAGTCGCTCAGTTTACCCATGAAAATGAAGTAAAACAAAAGAATCAAACAGTAGATGAAGAGGGGGAAAAAACCTACCCAGGATTAGGGCAGACCCAATCCCCATCTCTGCCGCTTCCGCCACGACCACCCCCGCCACCACGTCCAGCGCCTCGCCCTCCTCGATCTCCTCCTTGATATCCGCCTCCGCGATCTCCTCCTTGATATCCGCCACCGCCGCCTAATTTAAATCAAAACAAAAAGGAAAATAAAGAAACCGAGACGAGGAAGAACATGTAAGTCTTTAGGGGAAAACAAAAGACAAAAAACAATCCAATGTTAGCTTCACAGTTAGATCCGATCGCAGGAAATTTACTTAACAAATACAAGTCAGACACCCCACCCAATAGCAAGAAATGAACCTTTCCGAAGCACTACAGAGCAATAGTGTCATCGAACCAACAGAACAAAACGAAAGTGATCCCAACAAGAATTAAAAGTAAAGGATAAAAATCATAATTTTATTGAAAACAATGAACTTCCTTTTCCCCAAAGATTCTTGTCACTAAACGATTAAGATAAAATATTAATAGTAACAAATCGAATGACAAAAGAGAAGTACATACCACGACCACCATAGCCTCCGCCTCCGCCTCCGCCTCCGCCGCCACCTCGTCCTCCATAGCCTCTACCACCGCCGCCGCCGCCCCCACGGCCTCCGCCTCCATATCCACCATCACCGCCCTTCCCACCATAGCCTGCTCCACCACCGCCTCCGTATCCACCGCCTCCAGGGGCTCCGTAGGACGGAGCAGCGTCTCCTCCTTGATCGTACATACCAGACATTAGCTTTTTTTTAGGGCTAAGTTCAGAGAGAGAGAAAGAGAGGGACGAAGATGGATTAGGGTTGAATAATTTGTGAGGGTGTATACATCCTACGCGACTTCAAGATAAAGTTTTGATTCCATTGACTTGGGCCGGCCCACTTTAATTTTATACAGAATCCATATCTATTTCTATTTTTTTTTTTTTGAGATTTAGACAAAGGCTTTAGGATTTTTCACATATGTACCAAATTTGAAATTATTTTCTAAAATATGATTTCGTATAAATTTGGGACAATAATAACCTTTTAATAATTATATATTATATATTATATTCGTAAGTAATTTTAAATTATTTCTTTATTAAATATACTTTCAATTTATTGTCATAGTAATTAATTCTTTATATGATTGTGTGTTATTATTATGGAAATTATTTGACTATATTTTGTAATGAAGTATAATACAAAATATAATCCAATATGGTAATTTATTGGAATTAATTTATCATAACGTGGGAATTGTTTATCTTCATCACCAAACTCCATTCAATTTCCAATTGCCGCCGTCTACCTTTTATTTCCATAACCTCAACCTTTCAATTTTTCATTGATTTCGTCGTCGGCAACCGTTCATCTTCATTACGTTTACCTTTGATTAATAAACAAACATCTAATTTTCTTCACATTTTTCTTTATCCTTCAACATCCTTTTCATTAACCTTACTATTTTTCGTATATTTCATTTCCTTTCGGTTAGTATTTGGTTGGACTTTTCTTTATTCATTTTCTTTTCAGTAGACTTCCGGTTAGTAGGAATTTTCAATTATTTTCATTATTCTTCATTTCATATATTTCAAGAACATATATATACACATATTTTATAGTATGTTTTCCGTCACTTCTCTATCATAAATTTTCA
Organism: Cucumis hystrix; assembly: GCA_025688845.1. Classification (NCBI taxonomy): domain Eukaryota; kingdom Viridiplantae; phylum Streptophyta; class Magnoliopsida; order Cucurbitales; family Cucurbitaceae; genus Cucumis; species Cucumis hystrix. Next base: position 3,571,306 of record CM046894.1, on the reverse strand, counting down.
TTATCGTACTATCACGTTTTTTTGACATGATTTATTAAATATATACCACATATTATTTATAATTATACTAAGTTTTTAATATTCCCGCAAAACAGAATAGGTTATATATTTCATTTATTACATATATACGACATCTAACTTTCGATTATAATCGTTGTTTAATGTTCCAGTATGATGTTTTATTATATATATACTACATCTTATTGAATATCTTCAATATACCCAATATACCCAAATGAATGTAAATAACCCCTAGAATCTTCTTCACGCCCAAAATGTGACGGCCCTCAAATTTCATCTTCTTCACGCCCGAAACCTCAACAATCCCTACAATCTACCACATTCTAAATTACAGTTTCTTTGCCTAATAATCTGAATATCTTCAATATACCCAGTATACCCAATGTATTATTTAACAAAACTAACCTCGAAATTACTTCAAAGTTTCGAGCGATATTTCTTCACAGTGGTCAGCCGTCAAACGTCTTCTTCGTCTTCAATCTTTCTGTCGAACTTTGTCATTCGTTTTTCTCTTCGGCGAATAAAATGGAGTACATGGGACGGTTTTTGGTATATGGAAAGTATTAAAGTTTTCCAATACTTTCCAAAACCGTACAACCCACCGTTCATTCCTTTTTTAAAAAAAATAATAATAATAAACTAATCCAATATTATAAAATGGGCAAAGAAGTAATTTGGGCCCTATATTTGTGAAATATATTGGCCCATTTAGGCCTTTTGTAAAAATTATTAGAAAGTTAGGTCTTTCATGTAATATCATATAGCAATTTATGCAATATGAGTTAAAAACCCTATATTTTTTTAAAAATTGTAACAATTAGACTCTTGTGGTTATTTTAAATTTAATTGTAACTATCTAAAAAAACCACATTTAACCTTATATGCTTCACATCATTGAGTTTTTAATTTATTTAACTTTACTCCTATACTTTAAATGGGTATGAATAACAACTTTCATATTAAATGAATGTTTATTTAGGAACAACTCACAATTAGATAAATAGTGTAAAGTTTGTATATTAAAAAAAAAAGTCAGATTTTTTTTTTTAAATTCATGGAAGAAAATGAAGGGAGTGAAGCAAAGCTTCTATCGAATTCAACAATTTCAACAATCTAAACACAAGTGTCGCATGAATTGAAAGCACAGATTCAATAGTTAATATTACATTTGAATCTTTAATGTGATTTTAAGATGGATTTTCTTCTCATAACCTATAAGTATAACTTTAATATGCATCACATTTACATTAAATTTAACTCATAATTTTAATATGAATTTCATCCATATTAACTTAGAGTTTTAATATCAACCTCATTCATATAATTTAATATTGAAATCTTATTCAAATGCGTTGTTCTCTCGTACTACATACTCTTTAAGATACATTAAATAACATTGAACTTTAATTTATTGAATTGAGTTGTACAAGTCTAATGATTGAATAAGATAGCTTTTTATTTTATTACATAAATATACACAAATTTTGTGCATCATTTCTCATCATTAAGACAAAAATAAAATATTTAAAAAATGAAACTTGTCTCATGACAAATTATGACTGAACAATTCGATAAGATGCACGTAGAAAACATGTGTTATATATCGAAGATGCACTCAACTATGTTTTGCCAAGTTATGATCCCACGTTACATGTAACTTTTAGAGGCAAACCTCAAGTATGTTATTATTTAAACAACATCAAATTATAAATACGAGCATAAATAACACTGTAACAAGAATGGGTAATACACATTGAATTAAACTTATTTACACCATTTCACAAATCAAATTCAATCTACAATAGCCCCATAACCAACTCCTCGTCAAGTTGTTTCAATCCCGACAAATAAAGTTAGGTTATCCCTTCGGGCTAGCATACTCTCCAAACGGAAATTGCTTGAGTTGCCACCATCTCCCTTTTCCATATTTGGTAACTTCATTACTACACTTAAAAGATTCGATTAACATGTAACATATATGTGTAGTTTGATACAATCTATTGATCATGAAGACCATCTTGATCTATAAGGAGGCAAACCAAGTCTCGAATGAGTCACAAACTTTATCAAACTCCTCATCACACAACAACTTTGTGTATTTTGAAAAATATCGTCCTACTAACCAATCAACTTTTAATTTGATTGCGACAATCAAAGAGCTAGTGGTTCAAATTTAAAAAAAATAAGACCTCTTTTTTTACATGTTCATCGGCTTTAGTTTGTTGTACCATGATCATTAATGGATGCTTTTGTTAGCTTAAATAATAGTTCAAAATATTTAATGTTGACATCGAGTAGTGTAGTAAAGGTAAATTTGTATTACCAACGAAAAACCATATCAACACTCTAGAAAACAATCCAAATTGAACATCAATGTAGTGTTAACCCATGGACACTATGACGTCGAAGTTAGAATCGAGTTTATAAATTAGTTAGCAAAATACTTTAAACATTTTTTACTTACCTTTGACAGGTTACATATTCTACCTCGAATATACAAGAATAATCAGTACATAACGAAAGTATAAAGTCAATAGTGAACACTTGTGGGTCTCTTAGACTTCTTAAATCATTATCAACTATGTAATGGTTAAAGTAGTAATGTAACCAAAATCTATACGCTCTTAATTCTTTGTTAACAACAATGACAATATAATCATTTTTGTTCAAAAGGATTGCTCTTTGATTCCTTAACTGTTCTCCTTTGAGTTCAACTAATATTAATCATTACTACATTTACATCAACGATTCGTTAAACACCCTTTGATTAAAATATCGATAAAGTCGAGTCCAAGGGATAGACTATATAACCTTGATCAAGACACACACTCAGCTGAAGGGAAAGAGTTAGACCATCTACTTCATATTGCTTTACCATTGTGCTAGACTTGGTTTCTTTTTTTTCTTTTTAAATTAAACTTAGATGGATTCAGTTTTAACCTTAATTAAACTTAAGAAAAACTGGATATTTAATACTCAAATGTGTTTTGCTTTGTAAGAAAATAATTGCTCTAATAAAAACAAATTAGTTAATTATATATAAGTAATACTGTATTAAAAATCAACATTAAAACTCTTATTAAACTTGGTTAATTCAAATGGATATAGAAGAACTCAACAAACTCAAATGCAAATTAAATTAAATTTTATTGATAACTCTTAACATCCTACAATAATTGTATATAATTATAATTTAGTTAAAATATCATTTGTTTTTATTTTATTCCATATACTTTAAAATGTTGAATTTTGGTTTATGTAATTTGAATAAAGCTTGAAAATAGTCTCTATTGAATTAGAGAGAGGAGATGAATGTGTTTTTTTTTGGTAGGAAAACGAAATTGAAGAGAAGAGAAGAAGAAGGTTGAATAAAGAAAGAAATTGAAAGGGGAGTGTGGGTGGATGTATATAGATAGCTCAAATTTAGGATAAAGGTAATTTATGATAAGAGAGTGAGTTGAAAGTGATATCAAGTTTGATGGGTTTGTAGCTACTAGATGTTTATTTTCATTTGCATGTAATGAAATAGAGATGAATTGTTAAACAAAATATGAATGGTTTGGTGATGTTTAAGAAATTATAAGAAATATAGAAAGGTGAGGTTGATGATGGAGAAGATGATGATGATACGAAAGGAAAAGAAGAGAGAAATTGAAAATATAATTTTATTTTGATCCGTTTGAAACGAAAAAGGGCGGGCCCCAATACCCGACCCGTAATAAACTGCAGTTTGCCACTGGCTTCCCTTCTTCCCTTCTTCCCTTCTTCCCTTCTTCCCTCCCCCACTCCCAGCAGGCCCTCACCTTTCTCCATTTTTCTCCCTCGCTCAGATTCCTCCTTCTTCTTCCTTTCTCACTTTTTTATCTCTCTTCTTCATTCCACTTCAATGGCTTCCACTTCTGGAGATGGATCGTCTCTCGATCCACCCACCTCCAGCGACGCCCAGCTGCCTCCAATTCAGCCTGTGAGGATGCCTACAGTTGAAGAGATTCGCGGCCAAGATATTTGGGACAACTGTGCTGTTCGTAGTGTTGTTAGTGGAGTCATGGGTATGTCACCCACTTTGCCTTTTTTTTTTTTTTTTTTTTTTTTTTTTTTTGTAAGTTCTCTCCAGCATTCTCACTTACGAACTCTGCTCTGGTTTCTCTCCCCATCCAGCCAAACGAATCTTCGTTGTTTTGATCGATTATAACTGCGATAACTTTCCATCTCTCTCAATATGATACGTATAATTTGGTTTTTAAATGAGATTGGTTTATGTAGTTTGGGTCTGGGTAGTATTTTTAATTGTTTTCAAGTGGATTAAGACTGGGAGGCTTAATCTTTCTCATATAAACATTGTTAGTTTAAACTTCACTAGAACAACCACCGTCTTAATTATCATTTTTTAGTTACTATTAGTTAATTACGTTTCTCCCTCACTATGAGATATATGCAGGTGGTGGGCTTGGATTTTTCGTGGGATTATTTTTGGCGTCGACGGATACTTCAATGGTGCAAGATGAGATGACTGCTAGACAACAGTTTGTTAATACTGCTAAACAGATGGGACGGCGGAGTTGGGGTTCTGCAAAATCGTTTGCAGTCATGGGTTTAATTTTCTCAGCAGCAGAATGTGTTGTAGAAAAGGTATCAATTTCGTGTCTTATGCACAATTGCACATGGTTTTTTATTTTACGGGTTCTAATTCCATTTCGCTGATGTGTGTAGGCTCGAGGTAAACATGATATGACGAATACAATAGTTGCTGGTTGTGTAACTGGTGGTTCAATATCAGCTAAAGGTTGGCCTTCTTACCCTTCCTACTTACCTTATTTTCCAGTCAAGTGTTGCATACATGTGAATTTTCAGCTAGCCATGTAAAGATATTTTTCTGGAAACAATCTTGTGATTATCAATGTGTGATTCTTAACCTTCGAACTTGTGATTCATTACTCTGGTCGAAACTAAAATATTTGTAGGTACCGGTGGTTATCAATGTGTGTGGATTAGTAGTTCAACCGTCTTGCTATTTTATTGTACTTCCATAATCTCTGATTGCATTTTGTTGATATCTCATCTCGTAAGTTGCCGGGGAATAACCTGTTTATTTTTCATGGTTGGCATCGATTGCACTGCTGTGTCTGCATTCTGCACAAGATTGTGCCATTCTTTTTCTTTTCATTTTTTGCTATTTGCTAATATGCTCTAAAATTGCAATTTGAGAGACAAACCTGTGCTCTGTGCAGATTCCTTTCCTGGTCTTGTTCTTTGTTTAAGTCTCCTAGTAAAGTCCAAAGTGAAGCTTTTACCTTCATAGGATATACCTGTCTTTTCCTGAGAAGTTCATCTTTGTTTGTGTAAGCCTCCAAGTAAAGTCCAAAGCGAAGCTGTTACCTTCATTGGATAATCGTGACTTTTCCTGAGAAGTTCATCTTTGTTTGTGTAAGCCTCCAAGTGAAGTCCAAACTGAAACTTTTTCCTTCATTGGGTTCTTGTCATTTCTTTTCCTGATTAACCTTTCTTTGTCAATTCTCATTGCTACTAACATTACAGTTTTTCAGCATCAGAGAAGGATTTTCCATTCCTAAATCTTCCCGTCTTTCAAATTTCCATGCAAATTAAAGAACAGAGAGCTATGTTAGCGAACTGCCTTACAGATACAAGTTTGCTACTAGTTAGATCATACATAGCCTGTGAATGGTGTTTGACAGTGGCTGGTCCACGATTCAAATATCTTAAGAAGTTTAACCTGTTTTCTCTGCCAACGTGTTTAAGGAAATCTTAACTTCTACAAAAAGAATGATTGGTAGAACTTATGAGGAAAGACCACACATGAACATAGGTGAAACACCCATCGAATGAACTACTTAACAATTACCGCAAGAAGGGGGGAGGTTTTAGGTTGGTTCGTAGTAGCTTCCTCTTTGATTTGTATTAGGAGCTCAATTTTTTTGCATGCCATTTTGGCTCATACAACCAAAGACATGTACATTTTTAATGTGGAGAAAATTCTAGGACAGTACGAGGAGAGTTTTGGTAAAGCTTTAGGAGCAATCTCAAGAAAAATTTCTTTAGAACGATATAGGCATGCCTTCTGATCTTCACTTAGGGAATGAGGTATGATTCTTGTTGACTTAACTCTCTTTAAACCTTTGATTATAAAACGTATCCCTGATTTAAAAGATTTGAAGTAGAACCATGTTGGAACTCTATCCTCCAACAAGAGAGCTTAAGAAATATAATCACTGTATTGATAACGTAAAGGATACAAGATAGAAATCGAATCACCAAAAGCAATTCGATTAAACAAACAGGAATTAAACTCACAAACAGAAAGTAAACTCTCACCCTGTAATTCTCTCTTTCAAGAATTTCCAGAAATGCCTTTCTCCCCAAAATACTCAATGCCCTCTCTCTCTCACTTCTTCTTTATAAACTCCCTCTCCCACATTGTGGTCCCCTCCTATTCAGTTACAAAATAACTACCCACTCTCCCCCATACTTTTCTATTTTCTTTTTCCTCCTAAAATAACTAACTCACTCTCCTCCCAGCTTTTCTATTTTCTTTTTCCTCCTACTATACTGATGGATGATTGGTGGTCTAACAAACCAACTGCCATCTAACAGTACACTTCTCGGCTCCTCTTCACTGTTAGCAAGAGCAAAGGCGAATTTATTGACGAGCTATTTTGTTGGGTCCCGTTGGTTGAATATGAATTTGTAACCAAAAACTGAATTGATATTTAGCAATTCAACCAAGTAGTCTGGGGTTTCTAATCCCAGTCGTTCTCAGTTGAAGTAAACAACGAGGGTGGGACTTCCAATGGGTTTTTGGATAACAAGAGATCGTTAAAATTTTATTTTGATCTTATACCTTGGACCTCATTTTATTTTGGTACTTCCAAATGTTTCTATACTTTCAAAAATATTAAATTCAGTTTATATTGTTAGTTTGAAGTTATTTGTTGTTGTTTTGTCAAACATGGTAAAGTAATAATAATAATACTTTTCATTAAGAAAAGTCACGATGTGAATCTGCTTCTAAAATATATAGAGGAAAGAATGAATACCAAAAGGCTTAGAGAGAATGAGTTATGGTCACTATCTACTTAGGATTTAATAGTCGAGATGTGAGCAAGTCGACCCATCTATATGGGATTTAAATAGTAAGACTATTTTTTAAGATTTATTGAATATAAAGGGATTAAATTTAGACCATCCGGAAGTACAGAGAGGGAGTTATATTGACCAAAATGATATTTAAACCAAAATCCTTGAAATTGAGAGATGATTTCTTTTGGTGCCTTCTGTAGAAATCTGAATTGTAGTTTCTGCTTTAATTTTGCATAGCTATTCTGCATCAAACTTGATGACAATCTCTTTGGCCTCCTACCATTCTTTTATCTATTGATCAATGTATGAAGAGTGAATAGGCAAAATAACATAACTGGCTATGTTAACTGAGATTGTCTTTATTTTAACGTTGTCAATTATACGCTTCTCATTTTCATCCCAAGCTGCCACATCTCATCTTATATGGTCTTAATCTCAGGTGGCCCAAAGGCAGCTTGTGCTGGTTGTGCAGGTTTTGCAGCATTCTCAGCGTTGATAGAGAAGTTTTTGGAAAGACATACTTGAGATGCGTTTGTGCTCACAATTTTCCGATAGCAAAAGCAAATCAATGGTAGAGAAATAATAGTTAGCCTGCAGCGTTACCGTTCTTTTCTTAGTAAAAATATGAACCTTCTTTTCTTTTGTTTTTTTTCTTTATTTGGGATAACTTTTAGAATATTGTCCCCATTGTTTTAGTAAAACATTATTCACGATTCCATTTGATTTGGAAGTTGTTTACTTTAATAGAGAGGAAATTCAGCTATTTAGTGTGAACCTCAGTTGTCATTCAGATGGGGTCTCCATATTTACAGTAAGAAACGCCTATGAACTATAATGGTTGCTGTTAAATTCACTTACGAAAATGTTCATGTATAGCTTAAGTAGATCTAATTACATATGGGAATTAAATTTGAGGGTTAGATTTGTCAAACGAAAGCATGTACAATTGTTTTGCTATACATTTAATGGTAAAAGCTTTAATGAAAATGAAAAAAAGAAATATCAATTTAAATTAGCTCCACAAAATGTGACTGTTTTAAAAGAAAGAAAAATGAACCAAAATTATTTATAAATATAACAAAATATCATAATTTATCTCAGCGGTAGTGTGTCTATCTATTATGACCTAAAATAATTCTCCAAAAAAATCATTAAAAAGAAGATTTAATATGGAGTTGAATCAAAGCAATCTATCAACGAGTAAGTTTTAAGTCTAAAGATTTTGTTGCTTTCTTTTTCTTTTGAGTCTTTGGTAGATGATGATAGAAACCAACCTGATATTAAACATACCGAACCATTTGAGTAGAATGGATACCAAAATTGAAGTTAGAAAGACATAAAAGAGGGATCTTTCATAATCTAAAATTGTCCATCCATAATCTATGACACAACAACAATAACTATTTCTATTTCTTTCAAAGGTTTGGTTAAAATATTTTTTGGGTTTGTGGAGTTTGTGTTCCATTGGATTTTTGTCCAATCATTTCAATAAGATCTTAAGAGTAGTTTAAAGATTTTTTTTGTAAGTTGAAGTTAAGAGTTACACGAGTACTTACGTTGAGCTGTGGTGTCGTATATTTTAAGGATGATGTTCCTTTAAAAGGGCTGAAAGAAATTGAATCTAAGAAGAAAAAAAGCAGCGGGTCCCTGAATTCAATCAATCATTGTGGTCGCCATTGATTTCCTAAGCTCAGCATAAGGTAAGAAACCCATCCAATCATCACCATTCACCACACCCATCAATTTTCTTCACCACAGTCATGTCCACCACCCAGAATCCTGAACTTGTTTGTGTCACCGGCGCCAGTGGCTGTATCGGATCCTGGCTCGTTCACCTCCTTCTCCTCCGCGGCTACTCCGTCCATGCCACAGTTCAAAATATCAGTTAACTTAACACTCTCACTTTCATCTCCATCTTTCTCTTCATTCTTTTCAAACTTCCCCTTGTGATGTGCTGCTTATCCTTACATTAATTACTATTTGATTTTGCTCAATGGTTTGCATGATTGATCCACTAATGCAGAGGACGAGGCTGAAACCAAGCATCTGCAGGATTTAGAAGGAGCGGATGCTCGTCTTCGTCTCTTCCAAATCGACCTTCTCGATTATGATTCCATTGTCCCCGCCGTCACTGGTTGTGCTGGTGTCTTCCACGTTGCGTCTCCTTGCATTGTTGATGCTGTTGAGGATCCTCAGGTGTGATATTTGTCTCACCTCACGACTACTACAAAACATGAAATGGAAGTTCTATTTTATGCTTTGAGGTTATAATTTGTAGATCAGTCATAATTAACTCTCGCATTGTATCTGTAGAGGGATTTATTGGATCCGGCTATCAAAGGAACCATCAATGTCCTGACGGCGGCTAAGGAGGCTGGTGTACGACGTGTAGTGGTGACTTCTTCTATCTCCGCCATGATTCCGAACCCTAACTGGCCGGCGAATGTTGTAAGGAATGAAGAAAGCTGGACCGATGTTGATTACTGCAAGCAAAAAGAGGTGAGTGCTTTATTTGGTTTGAATCTTTACCTCAGCTTGAGAACTATTACTATCGCAATAGGAATTCCCAGGATAATGGAGAAAGTTGAAGGATAAAAGGAGATTTGAAAGGCCAATAATTCCTGATTCTTTTTCTAGTTTAATCTTCTTCTTGTTGGTTATAATGGAAGTTTTTCTTTCAATGCCATTTATAGTCAATATAGTTGATAACTCAATTTCTCGTTATGTTTTTCTTCTCCTAACAAGGGAAGTGGAACTATTGAAAGTTCCATGTTTACTTTCTGCCAATCAATCTGAAGCTCGTATTCTTGTGGTGATTGCATCATAGTAGGGATTTGAAAATTTGGCCAGATTTTCCAATTTCCTTCCTATTTTTAGATTTTTTCCTCCTTCTTGTAGCTGTGGTATTCAATTTCAAAAACTCTAGCAGAAAAGGCTGCTTGGGATTTTGCCAAGGAGAAAGGATTGGATGTGGTGGTGATTAATCCAGGCACAGTCATGGGCCCTGTGTTTCCTCCCAGAATCAATGCAAGCATGCAAATGCTTTTAAAACTTCTCGAGGGTGATTTCTCTTACTTAATTCCTACCATACTCTCTTCAAGATGGCACCATTTTTACACGCAGAAATTGCAGACTTGCAGTTCAATTTTGACTTTAACCAATTGTAGCTAAACAATCCAGTATATAAAGACACTGATTTGCATCAGGGTGGTTGTTGAACAGTTTAGTTGGAAATCACTCATTTATTATTTGATGGTTTCCTAAGGCCCCATTTGATGGCTTCAAAATGCAGACTTTGTACGATTTCGATTTTAGATTATGCTTGTTTCTTTCTAATTTTACCTTCCTAAAAAAAACATTTAAAAATTACCTTTCTAAAAGAAACATTTAGATTTCTAGTCAAACTATAAAAACAAAGGTTACCTTTTGAAAATTACTTTTCTTCATCTAAAAAATTGACTTTGATTTGGAAACTATCAGCAAAAAGTAGATAACAAAACATACTCCTAACTTTGGAGTGGAAGTATTATTTATAAGCTTAGCTAAAAAGCAAATGGTTCTAAATCTTTGTGTCTTCTAAGTTTTAGTTTTCCATCAGAATGGGACGGAAAAGAATTCACGTAACAATCCGTCTACGAAGTTTCCTTGAATTCTATACAGATCATGGCTTTTTTGTTCTTGGGCAGGGACCAGTGAGACATACGGGGATGTGTTTATCGGAGTAGTGCACTTTAAAGATGTTGCATTAGCACACATTTTGGTGTATGAAAACAAATCAGCTACAGGAAGACACCTTTGTGCCGAGTCCATAGCTCGTTACTCTGACTATGTTGCGAAGGCTGCTGAACTCTTTCCTCACTACAAGGTGCCCAGGTAAGGGGAATTTATGTGATCTTATCTACAGCTAAGTGGACTGCTGAGTACTATATAAGCAACAAGAAACCGTAGGATTTTTAATTATAGATAATGTTTTTATCCAAATATACATAATATAGCCTCTTGCTGCTGTTGCCCTTCACAAGTTCTCTTTTATAGCATCATTTAATAGATTAACTTGCACTGGAAATGCTTTTTATATTAGTTCTCTAAAATGGGGATTTGTCTACCCTCATTAGGTTCTTTCCCCTTTCATTTTGATTTTTAAGTGTACTGTGTTCTAAGCTGCACCTGTTCTATGCATCCCTTAATCCCAAAGGAAAAAAAACTAAAAAAGAAAATATCACATGGCAACTTGTGATTAGACACTAAGTTGGATTGCACAAAGATGAGTGTAGACCATGACGTACCAAAATATATTTTTGAACTTACTCTAAATATGTAAAGGCTCGGGTGTATTTAGTTTTTGTTTATTTGTATTTTAAAAGGTTGTAACAATCTCTTCAGTTTTGAGCTTCTGATCTCGTCTACTTCCCTTTTCAGATCGATAGAAGATTCACAGCCTGATTTGGTGAGAGCAAAAGATGGAGCTAAGAAGTTGATGAACCTGGGGTTGGAATTCATTCCAATGGAACAAATTCTCAAGGACGCCGTTGAGGATCTAAAAAAGAAGGGATATATTTCCTGAATATAAAATCATATGGTCATCTGTAAGTCCTCCTTTCAGTTAGTCAGTCCTATCGCTGCGAGCCTGTGACCATGAGACCACCTTTATTGTAGTATTGTTATAAAAGTTTCTGTTGATGTGGGCAGTCTGAATTTTATAAAAATGTTGATAAACAAACATTTTTAATCATATAAACAAAGTGATCCACAATGTAGAACAATGTAATTTCTTTTAAAGTGCACCATTCCTACCAAGAAGTGCTTGTGTGCCCCCTCTGTTACAGACCAAAATATGAGATTAGCTTAGAAAGAACATGTGCGTGAAGAAACTAAAAAAAAGGGTAAATTAGTGGTTATAGTGGAAGAGGATAGATATTCCTTAATCCAAACCTCGTCCTGGTAAGAATAAGTCACTCGTGATTTTGGTCCTACTTATACAATGTACTAAGGGTAGCCAACTAGCATTAAGCAGAGAGTAGCAATGTTACAATGTTAAAACGTTGTTGGGAGTCAAAAAATGTTTACCCTTGAAAAAAGGGTTTGTGCATCAACTAAGATGTGTCTTGCTGGTTTATATCGGTGTTCAATCAGGTCGTTGATACCTTAACCCATGATGTACAGTAGGGGTGAACATGATGGATCGAAAAACTGACCCGACAGATCAAATCGAAGTTTGTCGACCGAAAAACGAGAGCAGTCGATTGGGGTCGGTTTTGAAAAGTTTCAAATCGAAATTTTTTGAAAAGTATTTGTAAATATTAAACCGACCGACCCTTACTCATCGATGTCGAGGTTGGTTTGAACATTTACTAAACTGACTATGATTTGTTCGAGAAAAACTGACTTCGACTAACCGATGATCACCGTCCCTAAATTGTATAGATACTAATATTGTACTAGACATAACAATCAACACTCAAGATCACAACTACAATATGAAATAACTCATCGATATAATAACAAATCAACTCAATCATCTATCTACCCATAATTTTTTTGATTCACTAAAGCTGAAGTCTAGAATTTTAGTATCAATAAAAGAGATGTTCTTTAGTTAAAATAGCTAACCTATTTAAGTTAAAAGAAGATTAGTCATTTTTATTATAATCCAATCCATAAATACAAACTTTTTTCTTCAAATGGGTGCTTTAAACAAATAATTCTTGGATTTAACTAGTAGATAAGGATGCATTGATTGAAAAACGTTCTTAGTCAAAAACCAAGATTGTTTCTTCTTAATCTATATTTGTATGAAGTAGACTTTTCATGCTACCAAACCAGGAACCTAAATATGTGAGTTTGGAGAATAAAAATCATGATATTAACTCTATCAATTTGCATAAAAATATATCGCAAGAGAGATATCGACGAGAGATCGTCTTAAAAATTCCATTAAGCAATATTGTGGAGTTACTATATACAAAATTGCTAAATCCAACCAAGACATTTAACTTTTAAATATCAATAATATGATGTCTTATATATATATAAAAACACAAACATTAATCATTCCATGCAGATATTTATCCATACTAATGAAAAATTATCACAACTGACAAGTTAGATATTTTTTAAAAAAAATTATAGAAAGAAAAAGATATTTATAATTTTATGAAGAAATATTGAATATTTTCAAACTAGTTTTAATTTTAATTTTTTTTTTTCGTGGTTCACAATTTAAGAAAAAACACAATAAAAGAATAAATTGCGTGTAAAAATATTGCAACAAAGGAAAAGAATGATTCATGCAGTATTCCCAAAGCGAAAGAAAAAAATAGTTCATATGTAATGTAGAGAAGAGATTCCAAAGAAAAGAGTTAGATTCGTTCTTTTTTCTATTTAACAAAGAATCTGTGTAATGTAATCAATGGAGTCTCCCCCTAAACTCTGTTCCTTCCTTTACATTTCTTATCTCATTCTCTTCCTCTCCTCTTTCTTCCTTCTTCTTTCATCTGCTTCAACCTCCACTTATGGCACCCACAAAGTTTCCCTCAAACTCTATTATGAGTCCCTTTGTCCTTACAGCGCCAATTTCTTTGTCAACTATCTGGTTAAGCTTTTTGATGACGATCTCATCTCCATAGTTGATCTCAGACTCGTTCCTTATGGCAACGCAAGGGTTGGCCGCAATGATTCCATCACTTGTCAGGTCCTCCTCTGTTTGATTAACTTACATTTCTGCTTTGATTACTTGCTTAATGAATTTCCTGTTTTGGTTCTTCTCTGTGCAATTTCATTTTGGGGTTTTCGTTGTCGGACCCAATTTGAAATTTTTATATATTTCGATGGGGAATTTCATATTCCCAATTTCTTCTTAATGTTTATCAGGTTAAACTGCTTTAAGTTGATTGATCTTCACTGTTCTGTACTATTTCTTGATGGATCTAAAGAGACAGTTTTATTAACTTGTTGTACTGCGTGTTTAATTTCAGCATGGCCCTAGTGAATGCCTGTTGAACACTATGGAAGCCTGTGCCATTAACGCCTGGCCTGAGCTGGTAAGACTTTCTCATGGGACTATGACACTTTAAAACTACCGAGTACTGTATATAACTCCATTTTCTTTGTTTCATTTTACTTGGGTAACTACTTATTTGCTGATCGTTGATATTAGTTTCGTCAAATTTTCTTATTAATATTGTTTTATCATTGACTGTTCTATGTTGTTGGTTCGGGTGAACATAGTCTCTTTATGTGTGTTTCTGTTTGACATCTTGGGATTGAAATGTTGAAACTCAAAATCATTGCCACATTTTTTTTATCAACATATGTTACCTCCAACTCCATATGAAGTTTTATCATTAGTTACTAAGTTAGAGAATTGGATTATGGAGGATAAATTTCTTCACTGATGAGTGATGCAGGATGGACATTTTCCTTTCATCTACTGTGTTGAGTATCTGGTGTACAAACGGAAGTACACCCAGTGGGAGTCATGTTTTGAGAAGTTGGGGTTGAATCCCAAGCCCATCAGTGATTGCTACAGTACCGAGCTCGGGAAAAAGGTGAGTTCCTTTAAATAATCTTGACACCTGTTCAACTGAACTCACACGAACCTGTGACAATAGGTTCCTAGCTGACAACACATCTAGCTGTCCTTGGTTTTCTACTGTCTGAAGACTGAGAAGTAGGGGTTCCGTCCATAATCAGTTCACTGTCTCTGGTTTATGGTTTAGTATACAAACATATTAGAGATAGTCAAAGTGGAGTGTTCTTGTAATTGGACTCTTATCATCTTTCTGCAGCTTGAACTGGAATATGCAGCTGAGACCGATAATCTTCAGCCTCCTCACAAATACGTGCCTTGGGTTGTTGTAGATGGGCAACCACTATATGAGGTTTGTTTCCTTCTTTCTGTTACAGTCACTCATCGTTCAGGTACGAATGAACTGCATATATAAGTCTAGGCTTGGCATATACAAACATGGACATGAAGACAGTCTATTATTATTTTCTTGGCTCCGACTTATAACCATTTGGTTTTTTGAAAATTATGTTTATAAATAAACACTCATTTGTGGATCTTATTACCATTTACTTTTAGAATTTGGCATTGGATTATTTCATACACTTCTTAAAGAAAATATGAAAATTAGAGAAATAACGAGAACAACTTCTTCATCAGGTATGGTATACACTTTCATGAACGTCTAAACTGATGAGGATTTCCATAATCTTTTCTGTTGCTGTAGGATTATGAAAACTTCATAAATTACATATGTGAGGCGTATAAGGGACCAGCTGTGCCCACTGCTTGTAAAGCTTCATCCATTAGTGTCATTTGAAGATAAGAAGCATAGTTTAGCCTCCCAGATAACCCCAAGATGACTGATAAAGTTTGTTGATTTAATCCGCAAGAAAGCGGTGGAGGTGATAATATTATCATACACTGCTTGAATTATATCTCGTCCTACATGCCTCATACTCTTTAATTGGATTCAGCTTTATAAATAAATCAAGATTCGGTGTAGTTTGATAAAATGATTAGAAACTATGTATGGAAGGACATTCTACAAGGGATTTGATTCGACATTTGTATTTGATATAATAATAAAACAATTGTGATACGTTAGAAGGAAAAAGAAAAAAAGAGAAGAAATGCCACTTGTGCTACTATAACACCAACAATTAGTAAAACAACTTATTTAAAAGTACTTAAGGTTTATTTGTTAATTTACATATTTTTTTTGAAGTTCCTTTGTTTTCATAATTTTTAGAAACACGGACAATGATTTTTCATGGGTATTTTTTTTTATCGCAACATGACACTAGAGCCATTGCAAAACAAAAACAATTTCTCGATTTCTTGACCATTTGCACTATGACTTGAAACAAAATTACACTATTGAGTGTGATTTTAACAAAACTACACTGATTACAAAATATGGAGTATTTCAAATATATAATTGGTTTACTAAATTATATTATCGATACACTCAATTTTGTTTAGATGGAGAAAGCACCCCAATTGATAGGTGAGGCTTCAAAAAAGATTTTAAGTCGGCCAATTTTAGTGATCTTAAATTGTGGTAAAAATCTGTTGGATACTAGAAGATGCAAATAATGGTTAATCAAAATCTGAGTATAGGTGAATGCAAAGCGAAAAAGAGAGTTCATATGCTAAAGTGGAGTTCTCAAAGTCTAACTCAATAGCAAATAGTTGATAAGGATCAATATTAGAGTGATTTTGGACTGAAGGAATGTATGTACGTTTGTATATGTAAAAGTAAATTCATCCTTCTCAAAATTTATAGCTTCTATAGTTTCCATCTTTCGTTTGAGTTAAAAGATATGTTTTTTCTTAGAAGTTTGATTCAGGGGTATCTTTTAAAATAAATGAATGATTTAGAATGGCGTGCCAGCAGCATCAATCTTGGATTTATTTCATTCTCATGGCATTTCCATCCATGTTGATCTCTTTACGTAATTCCGCTGACATGCAGCAGCGGATCACAGTCAACAAACCTTCAGCGATGCAAATTCTAAACAAGTAGCCTTTTCTTTTCTTCATTTGCAGTTTTTGGTTCGCAAATCGAATAACTTGTTTATCATGGATTGTTGCCCTAGAATCATACCCTCATTCCTTTGCCTCTTTCATCTCCTACTCTTGCTATGCTCCCTGGTTTCAGCTTCACCACCAATCCCTAATTATGGGTGTGAAAAAGTGTCTCTGGATGTTTACTATGAATCTCTCTGTCCAGACAGTGTGAAATTTATAGTGGACAATTTGATTGAGTTGTTTGAAGGTGACCTCCTCTCCATAGTTGATCTCAGATTCGTTCCTTACGGCAATGCAAGGCTCGATCGAAACAGTTCCATCACTTGTCAGGTCTGCCTCTACATCATTATACAATCTTCAGTGTTTCTTTTGGAATGAAAATAGTTGGATTAAAATCTTTTCATAAGGATTTCATTTCAACCTTGATTTGCTGGCCTAGGAAGACGGGTAATAGTTCGATTGCGTAGTTAGAATGACCTGGGTTTGTGGCTTTTAATTTCTTGATCCCATTTCCCATTGTTGGCTATACCCTACCCAGAGAGCTTCCTTCACCCACCTAATCTATTTTTCTCTTGGCCTTTCTGCTTTTTCTTACCTTAGTTATAGAACTCAAAATAAGAACAACCACCCACCACATTTAAACCCCCGAATTAAATGCTAAAGGAAGTCTTTTTCTTGGACGAAATGCTAAAGGATTATACCCAAAAACAACAAACGTTAGATTTTTTGGTCATTCATTGAATGATAACTAGCCTTATTTGAATTAACTTTCCTTGTTCTATGAGGAATGAGGAATCTGCCTTGCAATTCCTTTTCCATAAGACATGGCTGGGGAGAAGGGAGCAAGGCTGTCTCTTAAAAATTCAAGAGATGTCTTCATGTTCTTAGTTCTATCGTTTATTAACTTACATTGATTTTCTATTCTTTCATGGTTTTCCGTTCCATTTCAAGTTGACATTTTGTTTTTGCCTTTCTCAGGCTTAATTCTGGAAAACCTAGTAATCACACAACGTGCACACACATGTATGAAAATACATTTCATTTATGGTGGCTGATGAACTTGCATTTTGTGGTGTTGATTTCAGCATGGGCCGAATGAATGTCTCCTGAACACTGTGGAAGCCTGCGCCATTCATGCCTTGCCTGATCTGGTAAGTCCCGTGATGAGAGACCTAAATCGTCATAGATTGCTTCTGGCATTTGTTACCTGTGTTTTCCTTTCTCAGTTAATTTATCTGACATTCAACCATGAAACTATTCATATCAAAATTACATTGTGAATGTAGACAGGGGCCACAGGGCATTTTCCTTTTATTTACTGTGTTCAGACTGTGGTGTACGAGCGGAAGTATACCCAATGGAAGACTTGCTTCGAGAAATTGGGATTGAATTCTAAGCCTATTTATGATTGCTATTCTTCTGGGCTTGGGAAAGAGGTGAGTCTCACTAAGACTAAAACCAACACAAGTAAGGTTATACTTTGTTGTTTGCTCAATTGCCCCTTTGTGAAAATTATTACATTCTTATGCTGTGAGCGTTAAATCAATGGCAACTCGATAAAGGTAGCTAAATCCATGAGGATTGACTCTGTTCATGACCAGAATTATCATTTCTATGCAGCTTGAACTACAATATGCAGCTGAAACCAACAATCTTCAGCCTCCTCATAAATACGTTCCTTGGGTTGTTGTTGATGGACAACCACTTTATGAGGTTTGTTTTTTCTCACATCCAAACACATTAAAAAACCGAATCATGGGAATGTTGATTCTCAGAGTGTGATGATTGGACATTAATTTATATACAGTACATAGTTTTAAGCATTTTGACTTTACCATATATCCGAAGCTTCTAAGGATTGACTTAATTTAATGTTTCTGCAGGACTATGAAAACTTCGTCAGTTACATCTGTGCAGCGTATAAAGGTTTTTCCGTGCCAACAGCTTGTAGAGCTAAATCCCTTAGTGACATTTAAAAAAGGAAAGTTTTTCAAAATATGCTTTGGAGAAGAAGATAATGCTGTTGGGTTTACCTGCAATGCAATAATGTTCAAATCTGATGTTGAATTATATGTTAACAAATAAAGTTAGTATTGAAGACTTTTGTGGCGTTGATGTGAACGTTAATAGTTTTATGTTCAAATCTGATGTCTTCAGACTATGAAGGGAGCATTTAGACTGTGTCTTCATGCCCTTTTTTCTTATATGTGTGTGTGTGTGTGTAGTACAATTTTCAATAACTCAAAAACCCAAAATCAAATAATTACTACACGGAATCTCGTTCTTTATTTTTGAGGAAAAGAAAAAAATATATATAATTGTTACTAAATTGGTTTTCATGCTTTCCATTTTTAGCCAAATTTAGGAAAAGGAAACAAGTCTTTGAAATCTATATCTTTAAGATTTTGTGATTTGATAACCACTTGGATTTTTAGCTTTCAATTGTTTAGAATGAGCATTTTTTAAAATAGCAAAATAAATTAAAATATTTACAAACTATCAATAATAGTCTTTTATCATTATAGCATATCAATTACTATTGGTGATAGAATTTGTTATAGGTTGTAAATATTTTGTAAAATTTCTTTTTAAATTGTGAATTTACGATTAATTACTTCTACTTAAGGTTTTCTATTTCTTTCCTTTCTTTTCTTTTCTAAGCTTCATCACTTACTTTCCAAATATGTTTGCCTTTGAAATACAAAAGAGTTGTTTTCAAAAACTTATTTTTGTTACAAAATTCAAATGTATTTAAAATAAAATTAGAGAACTTGCCAAAAAAAAAATTGTGAGAAATATAAAAGAAATGATGAACTATATATCAACTCAATTTTAAAGTTGACTTGAATTTTAAAAATATTCCTAAAAACTAAACCAATAAAACGAAAATTTTATTACATCAAACAATTTCAAGGTACATAGTTTAATTATGTATTGTACTAAGAAAAACAGAAAAAAAAAATTTTAATATTGATTTTTGATTTTTGAAGAATGTGGAGACTTTTGGAGGGGAAAAAGAAAACAATTAAAAAAGGTGGGACTTTGTATATATTGGAATTCCCAAAGTAGTAAAAAAGAGAGGGTTTTATTTTGATTGATGGAAGAGAGAGAGAAGTGTTTTAGTTGGTTAGTGAAGAGCCCAAAGAAAGAACTTCATGAACAACAAGTTCCTACACCTTCTTCCATTTGGGAAGATGATTTCAGAGCTTTTTTCGACCTCACCCACGAAGAAACCCCCCCGCCGCCGCTGCATCACCCGGACTACTACCTTTTCCAGGACCACGTCAATGACGTTATGGAAAACAACAACAAGGTTTCTAATTTGAATTTAAATCTTAACTATGAAGAGGTTTTGGAAGCATGGTCCGACCGTGGATCTCTTTGGGCCGCTGCATCCTCTTCTCATTCCAACGACTCAACTCACGCCCCTTATGTAAGCATCGTCATTCCCTCCTTCATGTCCCTTCACTTCCTGCTTCTTTTCATACCTGAAGTAGTTCCATTTTCTGTACACTTCACACACACACATTCATTGTAAAAAAAAATATGAAAGTTATTGATAATGTTGAATATATATATAATATATGAGTGTGTGTGTATAGATGGGAGAGGTTCCAATAATAAGAATGGAGGAAGAAAGAAGAAGAAGGGTGAAGAGATATAAGGAAAAGCGTCAAGCAAGAATATTCTGTAAGAAGATAAGATACCAAGTTCGTAAGCTCAATGCTGACAGAAGGCCTAGAATTAAGGTCTTTCTTTTTTTCTTTTATTTCTTTTATTATACTATACTTTACTTATGATCTTATTCATCATCTTTTCATTACCATCTCATTTAACACCTAGCTACCTTATTATATTGAAAACGTTTTTCAAAACCTCATACTCATACGAAGAAAATAGTTACACCCATGGCCATGTATTAACTTCTTTTAAAAATATATAAGGAAAGAAAAAATCATTTGGTAACCATTTTAATTACCTTTTTTCTAAGATAAACCCTTTAATTTTTAGTTAACTTCTAAAAATAAAAACTACTATTGAAAATTCTCTCTTTTTTAGTTTTCAAAATTTAGCTTGGTTTCTTCAAACATGGGTGGAGTACGTATGGATAAATAAAAAGAAAAGAAAAACTAGAAAACCCTAAACCATGAAGACCCCTTTTAAGTAATCATTTTGTTAATGGTTTATGAAAAATGTTATTTGAATATTCCATTGATGTGAAGAAATTAAAGTGTTGATTTGATTTGACACAGGGGCGTTTTGTGAAGACAGATTGTTGAATGAAGAAAGAAAGAAAGAAAGAAAGAAAGAAAAAGTTGAAAAATATCTCAACACAAAAATAAAAGTCTCTCTCCAACTTTTCCTTTATTAACATTCTTCATGAAAATATCTAAAATTTGTATGCACTTTATTATTTCACATAGATATAATATATCTGTGTGATGCTCAGAAGCTTTGTGTGTGGGACTGTGGGGTTTCTAATTTCAATAATGGTGGGTCTGATCTCCAGAGGGACCCCAACTTAATTGTCTATTGAATTGATACACACCCTCTCAGCTTCACCATACCTTTATCTACATTTGTTACTCATCTCATCACCACCATCATCATCATCACTCATCTCTCCCTCAACAAACCTTAAATTATTGTAACAATAGAACTTCCCCATCACCTTTTTAAGTGTGAGTGTGTGTTTGGACACCACAGACTTAATTAAGGAGCACTCTGATGGAAATGCTTCATATTTTCATGATCCACTTTGCTGTACTCCAACAACAACATCATCATTAATTACATTTTGTTTGAATTGTCAAAACATATATACTCCCTTTTTAAGATTTAAGGGCCAAATTTATCACCCGTGGTCTCCAAATTCATCTAATAAAATCTCAAAACTTTTAATTGTAAATCGATTGAACAAAGATGTAAATCCTACAATATTCGAGAGTTCAAAGACTATTTAGAATTTAACCATAACTTTTATTTAATCTTTGGAGACAAATCTTCACACACACATGTATATGTATATGTTCAGAAACACCAACCATTTCAATTATTTCTGAAAAAAAGTACAAAAAGATTTAAGCAATGAACTTTTTCCATGTGATTGAAAGGGAAATGTAAGATATTTTTTTTTCCAATTTGGTTTTCTAACTTTTGATGGTCCCACAAAAAAGTGCCAAAAGTGAAGAGCTATAATAATTTTTGTTCACATTAATGAGATTCAGAGGGCAATAAATTGTTCACAATTATCATGTGCTTTTAATTCTTGGGTCCTATATATGATTTTTCATATACATTATTACAAATGATTTTTCATATAACTTACCTATTTTGTAAACTTTGAAATAATTTAATGTCTTAAGTTCTCATTGACAATGAATGACTATATGAATGTCTATAAGATATGTGTATACAAGCCTGTTTAAGATCGTGTGTGTGTGTGTGTATAACGAATTAGATATTTGTTTTTCACAACAAACTAATTCAAAATTTTTGTTAAAAGATATTCATGAAAATTAATTAATAGGAGACTAAAATATAGCTTTTGGCATGAAATTAGACATTAAAACAAAAGACCTATTAGTTAAAAAGTTTAAAATGCAATAATAAATGTGTGAGTTTATAAACTAAAATGAAATAGTTAGACCTAATCAAAATTGGTTTGGATATGCATAAATATTAAAAAGGTATCAAGGCAACCACACAAACAAAATTGTGGAATTTCTTAACCATATTATCAATTCTTCAATTTCTTAAATCTGCTAACTATAAATATATAATATGATCCATAATTCTTTTGGGTTGGCAAAGGTTATAGAGTTCTAAGATGCAATTTTACACAGAGGCCTTTTCATAAAGTCATTATTCGATTATTACCTTCTTGAAAACAACCGATAATATCATGCTTTTCCTTTGTCATATATGGTTTTGTACTTGGCTCCTTCATCTACCAAATTACCATTTTGTTTCATCCAATGGAACGGTAAATAGTTCTGTTAGGCCGTAGATTCTGATTTTGACTCATCTCACTTTGACGTTTAAAGGAGAAATGAAATATATAAACTTATATTTGATAATTATTAGACAATATGTGATTTTTAATTAATATTCAAGAGCTACTATGAGACAAATCACATTGTTGTATTAATTTGTCTCATAAAATGTTAGTACGACATTAGTTTTGTGAATAATGACAGTCAAGATTATTAGTATGGTTGACAAAAAAGTTTCAATCGTAGTCAATATAAAAAACAGAGAAATATGACTATATAAGTAAAAGTAAATCATGATTTCAACTTCACTTAGAAGTAAATGTCTAAGTCTAAAGTCATTCCACACATGATCAAAATATAGTCGACTTGATGAATCTATCTCCTTTTTGTAAATGACATGTACAATTGCACTACTTTACTTTCTCTAATTTGTTTCTTTTTACATTATAAAGAACTACTTAGCATTTGGGTAGTGATGAACATACAAGAGTCATCCTAAGCCTCTTCTTCTTCCCTCTTTTTTCTTTCTCCATCTTTCCAACCTTTTACCTATCTACCTTTATCTATGGCTGCCATCACTATCTATTTTTCTTCTTTATTGTTGACACTGGAAACTTGTATAGATCTTTTATGTCCCCTCTAACTTGCTCCTACAAGAGTACTAGTGTAGTGTGACCTAGGTGCTCTGTGTCACAATCGTAGCGTTTCAACCTTGAGACGGACGATTGTGCGGCACTTGTTCTAACTCGATGAACCTTAGTCGATCAAAATCCGAAAGTTGTGGGTAACGTCGACGTATGTCGTAACCTTCCTTAGCGTTCTTGGGAAATTTGTTTATAAAACGCGGGAAAGAAAGAAATACATTGAAATAGACGTTACAATAAGCATTAAAGACTGTCAATTGCAAGGAAAAAGAGTTGCTTGCAAAGAGTACAACTAATGTTTGGGCGGGGATTCAACTGGTATGCCTCCCCTATAGTACATTTTGAACATTTTCAGCTCTGGTAGGCTTGCATATGAAAATACTGAAACGTCACACCCAAGCTTTATGACTTAAAATGAAATGCAAATGCCTAAACTAAGTATGGTGCTTAAAGATAAGATAAGTGGGAGCTAATCGAAGCATATAACCATAGGTAAACACACCTTGGAAAAATATGTCCGTGACACACTCCCCCACTTAAACTGTTGACGTCCCCGTCGACTGGCAAAGCTGGAATCCTTCGATCTTCTGCTTCCATGCTTAACGGTCTTGGTACGTCTTCCACATGCTTCCACTTCACCATGAACTTGTGTCTCCTCCCCGTGGGTCTTCTTCTTCCCTTTTCCCGCTTCCTTAGCAAGGACTTCCTCTAGTTCCTCGTGTCTTCTCACGAGGTGATGATCTTGGTGTCTTCACAATTGAGTCAGTTCAAGTCGCCGTTTGATGATGACTTGGTCTTCCACACGAAAACTCAAGGGGCGATGTTTCTTATCTGCCCACTTTTCCCGCCACTTCAAGGCTTCCTCTCGATCGGTCTAGACGATGTTTGACTTCTGCTTCCACCTCTGTGTCACGCTACGAATCTGAGGACCCTTTCTCATACAAGGAAAATCAACAAGGCGCGACAACACATGTCGTCCGCCACCAACACTCTGTTGGACTTCTGTCAGTTGACGAATTATTCTCAGCTGTGACACAAGGTTGGGTTGCCTTCAACGACTGACCCCCACTCCTTTGCACTAACTTATTGGCCTTCGTCAAGCTCGCGCTATTTTGAGCGACAGAGTTTTTCTGCAGGAATTCCTTTGACGCGTCCCGCATTGGGCCATCAACTTGACATGCCCGTGTACGAGCCAACATCTGTGGAACCCCATGATTGCTTATCTTACTAAGGGCCTCAATTGCCCAATTATTTGCTCCTTTGCTACGTTCTGACCCAAAACCAAGTTTGAGCGTGTCACTCCGTCTCCCTACTTGATTCGAAGTCAGATTCGGTTGAGTGCCAAAATGGCCGGCAACATCGTCGTTCATCTCTCTGACAAAAGTTGATCTATGGGAATACTGTCTCCCATGCCTCAGACTGTGTGCTATGGCAAGCGTTTCTTCTGCAGACACCATACAGGTACCTTCTGTCGTATTCTGCTTCTGACTCTCAAATGCGATCAGGTGTCCATTCCGCACTAGGACACCACTCAACGCACGATTAGACGCCTCAGCGTAAGCTTCAACAGGTTGGGTCACACTCACGGACCCAAGAATTGGCCCTCTCCTCGGGGCTTGCTTCGGAACACGGCTGTCCATATCCAACTGTCCTTCCTCTTCTTCACGTAAAAAGTTTCGTACTTGATACGAAACTTTTGCAGGTCTAGTGCACCCTGCACTCGACAATCTTTGCGACTGTCTACGGAGTCCAGTTGACTCTGACTGTGCCATACGACAATTATTCTTCGTAGGCAATTCTGACATGGACAAACTATCATGTTTTCCATCACAACATTTCTCCACGACACACCTGGTGTCTTCCTGAACACGGCCCTCCCTCAGTTGCATGGCCGAGATCATTCTCAGTCCTTTGGGTTGCCGAAGGTCTGTCTGCACAACGGTGGGGGTAGACCCCGTGATCACCAGACATCTAGCTGCAGGCATCATGATCACTTGATGTCCGAGAAAGAATTCCATTCCGAGAACTATATCAAAGTCATCCATGCCTACAACCACGAAATCAACGAAACAACTCCATCCTCCCAACTGTATCACCGCTCGTTCCACTACTCCAACGACGGGTAGAGCTGTAGAGTTCACAACCTTCATCTTTCCCGTATCCTTCTTCCAATAAAGGTTTAATCGTCTGGCTTCGACCACCGTTATAAAATTATGAGTTGCACCGGAGTCGACCATAGTGCTCCTTGCACGCTTTCGGTTGATCCAGGTGTCAACATATATCAGACCTCACTTGTTTCCCCCGCTTTCTTCTGAAGGGATGACAAGAGTCTTATGGCTCCCACTCTGACATTTTGGATTTCCTCCACTTGCCCATCTTCCTTCTTTGGTTGACTCAGTTGGTCTTCTGAATCCGCAGCCAAAGAGGCTTGAAAGACATAGAAGGCCGATTTATCCGGACATTCCCTTGCCAGATGTGGCCTGTTACATATATAACAACTGATAGGACGTTTCGACGTGTTTGGACTATCACGTCTTTTCCAGGTGTCCCTTGTGTTGGACTGGGAAGGCTTGCGGTCTCTACCGGGACTTCTGTTTTCACTGGCAACCTTGGAAGAATTCGGTCGGCTGTTTCTGTCTCTTCCAGGTGAAGAGCTTTGATGACGTCTCGCGTCCTGAGAGTCACCAGACAGATCAAACAAACGTTCATCTATTGCATAGGCTGACGTGAGGTCTTGAACTTTCTGCTCATACAGCTTAGTCCTTGCCCACGGCTTAGTCCTTGCCCACGGCTTCAACCCTTCAATAAAACTGAAGATTTTGTCCTTTTTGGTCATGTCTGATATATCCAGCATCAGCCCCGCGAATTGCTTCACATACTCCCGAATGGTTCCAGTGTGTTTTAATTCTCGCAGTTTTCGTCGAGCCAGAATCTCGACATTCTCGGGGAAAAACTGCGAGCGGAGTTCTCTCTTCAAACTGTCCCAAGTATCTATGGTGCAACGCCCTTCCTGAATGTCCACATACAGGAATCTCCACCACAACTTTGCATCTTCAGATAGACGCATGGTCGCCAATGCCACTTTGGCTTCTTCCGTATTAGTATTCGTGGCTTTGAAATATTGCTCAATGTCAAAGATAAAGTTTTCCAGTGCCTTTGCATCTCTTGCCCCACAGAAGGGCTTAGGTTCTGGGACCTTCATCTTGCCACCTGTAATTGCTCCTCCAGCTGGAGCTTGATTTGCCAACGCTCGCATTGTAAGGTTCACCTTCGTGTGCACCTCTGCGATTTCATTTCTAACGACATCCAGGGTGGCTCGAAAATCCTTTGTCATGCCGTTTATCATTTCCATTATGTCCTTCTGAGAGTTATCTAGCTCAATAACTCGTTCTTCCATATGGGCAGCAGCGCCCGACGAACTGTCCCCACGCTCGTAGGTGACATTTTCAGTTCTCCTGATTTGTGACTCTAACGTGTCCACTCTAGCCAACAAATCTTGTATGGGTAATCCGTCAAGGCGACCGGACACCGCATCAACAGCATCGGCTCTCTTGGAAACTTCCTCAAGCCGCTTCTCAAGAAATCGGATGGAATCAGGAACTTCCATCAGGTGGAGCATCTGCTCTTCGATCTCCACCAATCGCTCATCATGGGTCTTACCCGTACGTTTCGTAGCCGACATCTTGTGTCTCAACTGTCGCTCAGCCAACTTGGGCTCTGATACCACTTGTCACAATCGTAGCGTTTCAACCTTGAGACGGACGATTGTGCGGCACTTGTTCTAACTCGATGAACAAGTCAGCCGATCAAAATCCGAAAGTTGTGGGTAACGTCGACGCGGAAAATAAAGAAATACATTGAAATAGACGTTACAATAAGCATTAAAGACTGTCAATTGCAAGGAAAAATGGTTGCTTGCAAAGAGTACAACTAATGCTTGGGCGGGGATTCAACTGGTATGCCTCCCCTATAGTACATTTTGAACATTTTCAGCTATGGTAGGCTTGCATATGAAAATGCCGAAACGTCACACCCAAGCTTTATGACTTAAAATGAAATGCAAATGCCTAAACTAAGTATGGTGCTTAAAGATAAGATAAGTGGGAGCTAATCGGAGCATATAACCATAGGTAAACACACCTTGGAAAAATATGTCCGTGACACTCTGCGACGCTTAAATTAGTACATAAAACTTGCTTACTACTTGCTATTGTTATGTAGCTATTTATTTGACTCATCTTTAGATGTCCAGTTGGGAATATGTGTGATATCGACGCTGTCATAATAATTGTTGCCTTCGAGATTGTAGTGTCAAAGCAAGTTTGACTCAACCATTATTTTGCTTTGATGAAACTCTACAAGCTTGGCTAGTCGACTTGAAACACGAGGGTTTAACTATCCTTTTGTGACACATAGACCCTACACAAACTTCTGTCCTCATTGGTCTTGGGTCTATCTGTCGATAATTAAGAGTGTAGAGTTGAAAGGAGGAAGAAGACAACGGGTATCCTGTGTTCAAATTTGTTTGCATAAGCACATACAAGCATTTTCATCTATAAATTTAAATATTTAATGCCAAAGCTAAGTAATCAAAACAAACTTATAGTTCAAAGATATTTTTCTGAGAAATGCCTGGCTTGACACAACGGAAGAATTCCAAATATGGAACAATCCAAAATTACCCAAATTATGGACTAATTCACATTCTAAAAGAAAAGGAAACCTATTGTCATGAATTAGCCATTAACAGCTTAAAAGAGAATTCCTTTCCTCTTCGACAAAATGTTAATGGGGTAGGAGAATTTTGAATCCAACCTTTAGACCAACTTAATATGATTTATTGAGTTGTCATTCATTAATCATGAGAGATAACAAAGTCTTTCAGTCCGAACACATCAGTTGATGAGAGTGCCAGCCAATCCTTCAGAAAGTTCTTCAAGAGAATGATACTAAAGTCATGGAGAGATAACAAAGTCTGGCACGGTGACTTTTCGAGCAGCGTCTAGGATTCTTTTTATAAACGTTTGGTATGGTGTGTACTTATCATAGAGACGTCAGTGCTATGATTGAGGAATTCCTCAATCTACTTTTTGGGGGGAAAATGAAACCTACGTCAGCTATGATCGGGGAATTCCACCCCAATCTGCTTTTTGGAGAGAGGCCGGTTTCATTGGCTTGGTAGAGTGTGGTTTTGTGGGCCGAGCAGAAATGTAGGTCATTTAGGGGTGTGAAGAGGGATCCTAGAGAGCTTTGGTTTTTAGCTCGCCTTCATGTTTCCTTTAGACTTCGATTTCAAAGACTTTTTGTAATTATTCTATAGGTATGATTACTCGGGGTTGGAGGCCATTTTTTTTTTGTATGCTCATGATTGTTTCATGAAATTTGTTATTTTCTTCTTGCATTTAAAAAAAAAGAAAAGTTAACAGGTTTGCGATGTAAATGCAGATCATGTTGATGAAGTGGATCAAATTTCAGGACTTTCTTCAACACATAAAGCAGGTCTTCGAAAAGTGATTGAAGAGAATGATAGTAAGTCATGGAAATTATCTTGGATTGCATAGCAAGGGTACCGACAGCAGACTGCTTACTATTCACTTCTTTCTATTAGTTTAAATCCGAAATGATGGAAACTTTGAACTGGAATTTCGAATTCCTATCTACCCGATTGGTCCTGCTACACCCTATTTTGAACTTGAAGACGAACCTCGATGGCTACAATGATCAACAACGGTTGAATTTCCAACCTCCTAACTCTGTGTTACACATTTCATTGGGAAGTTTCCTTTTGGTCTCAGCTTCCCAGATGGGTGAAATAGCTTCTTGACTATGAAATAGTGGTGTTCAGTTCTTATGGGTGACCCGAGGGGAAGCTCATCGGCTGAAGAAGCGATGCGAAGAAAAGGGATTAGTAGTGCCATGGTGTGAACAATTGAAGGTCTTGTGTCATTCCTCAGTAGGTAGGTTTTGGAGTCATTGTGGCTGTTCAACTCTTGAAGCTGTTTATGCAGGGATTCCTATGATCACTTTTCTTCTATTTTTTGATCAAACTCCCAACAGTACCCACATCGTTGAAGATTGGAAGATTGGGTGTAGGGTTAAAAGAACCAAGGTTGGAACTGAAACATTAATTGTAAAAGAAGAAATATCAGATGTTGTCCAAAGGTTTGTGGATCTCAGCAGCTCCGAGGGAAAGCAAATGAGGGATAGAGCCAAAAACCTAAAAGATATTTGTCACAGAGCAACATGGGCAGGTGGATCATCTCGTCACAACCTGGATGGATTTATATGGAGCATTTCAAAAGTTGACACCAAATAGGATGGATTTCATCTAGTCTATTCTATCT
Organism: Cucumis hystrix; assembly: GCA_025688845.1. Taxonomy (NCBI): domain Eukaryota; kingdom Viridiplantae; phylum Streptophyta; class Magnoliopsida; order Cucurbitales; family Cucurbitaceae; genus Cucumis; species Cucumis hystrix. The sequence goes on along the minus strand of CM046894.1, from coordinate 3,541,665 downwards.
AATACTTGGGATTCTCAACCCAATCATTCCCTAATGTTCTGACTGTAAGATAATGTGTTGAACCGACTGGCCTTTTTACTTCATTGTTGAGGGTTGGGACCATCTTGTCAAATAATGCGGGTGCATGTAATTTATTATGTGACAGATCTTTGATGTAAATAATTAGTTTACAAGAATGGATTGTGGAACCAAATTATATACTGTGTTGCATTTCACTGTAACCTTTGTTGAGAAAATGATAAGATCACGTGCTCACCACCTGACCGACGACCACAGTGATATCATCAAGCTTTCCCCCTGTTCAGAGAGAGAAAGGTCTAAAGTTAACTACCAATGTAAATTCATGGGAATCTTAGATTATATGAGTCAAATTCTTGCCTGTAAGCTTCATTCCCAGCATTTTTTTCCAAAAAGGAAGATCATAACCCTGTGAAAATTTAATATGAAAAAACTTAAGATATCCATTGAAAGGAAGCCAATAGAGGAGGTGCAAACTCTGGAACCTCACACACATTAAAGTATTGATGCTAAAAAACGGATTTTACCTTAAATCTAGCCTCCAATGAATACGGTGATTCAAAGGCTATATCCGCTGAATGACTACTTGCAAGGTTAGCCAGTGCCTTAGCTAGCAACGAGAAACAAATTAAACATGGTCAAGCTGATTGAATAATTGAGAGACAAACCTTCCAACAGACAGTGAACCAGATGCCACATACCAGCCTCACCGACATCAATGTATTTGGTTGCTGTTGCAACAATCTCATGGTCAAAAACATTATCAAAAAGACCATCCGAGCCCATAACTAAAATATCTCCCTCTATTAGCTCCACATTGCTAACCTGTTTGCAATATTAAGACATGATATATCTGTCGATCTCAATGATCATGGTGCAATTATAGATTTTATATTGTTAAGGGAAGCAGTAAAGTAACCAAAACATAGTCACGTAACACCAAAAACTCATGCCATACTCTCTAGTTTATGATTTGTTCATGTAAATTAGGAAGTACCAAGTCCTTTGGGTGGGGAAGATCATCGGTCATACATACAATGATCACAAAAGTAAAACAACTTGTTTTATCCATTTCAGTTATCCATTCCATCTTTCTGACTGTAATATGCCATGTAAAAGTTAAGAAACGCTTCTTTTGAAATGTTAGTTTATAAAAACATTGTCACTTCTTTTCACTTCTACTTTTCCATATTGTGGAGAACTTTGCTGGAAGAACAACGAAGATATGTAGAAGTTGACAAAAATAAATGTAAAAGTAGGGGCATCATAAATGTTAACCTCTTTGTGATTATACTTCAACAAAATCAATATAGATATAGAAAATCATCATACCATGGCATCAAGGAATGTCTGGCCAACCCGTTCAGAGCTAAGTTGATACGGGCAGTCAAAGAAATGCTCTTGTGGAGACGTGGAAAATATAATTTGACCTAAGGAAATCAATTTTATGTTTATATAAAGAAATTAAGATTCGGAACCAAACAGTTGAAGCTGAATTCAAATAAAATTAAACATTAGTGGAAAGAACCTTTACGAATGATCTTTAATCCACAATCTCCAACATTAGCAATCTTGAGCATGCCATCCCTCTCCATCATTGCAATAATTCTGCCTATCCCAGTGAAAGGAAAGCTAAGGTAAATCATAAAGCTTAAACATAGCCAGGTGCATGCTTCAAATCAAACTTCTTATAATTGTAAGTGGATGGGAAGATTTACACAGTAGCTGAACCAGTTGCAGAGGTAGCAGCATGAGCCTTTCTCAGAAGAATTCGAGGGTCGTTGTTAACCTGCTTAATTAGCACATCATAGTTTTTTCCATTACTGAAAAATAAGATAGAAAGAAACATCACATTGTCCAAGAATAAGAAACGACAATAGTAATCGAACTCTTTTCATTCTATAAATTATCAAGAATTTATAAACCATACAAGCAATTAAGTTAAAGATGGTTATCATGATACACCTCATCGTCATTCCCCACCAAATCTGAAGCGTTAGCCAAGAACTCTCGAGGGAACAAAGAAGGATCCACATTTTCTTCAGCCCAACTAGGAAAGAAAACAATCCAAGAACGACCATAATTGAACAAGATATTAATTGGAATATACTAATCTCCAGTATATGAAGAGAAAACAAGATGAATTAATCAATAAAATAGATTTCTCCATCTCAGATTCTCAACCCATACCCAGAGACACCATCAGCAACAGCAATAACTCCTCCAGAGTAGCTACTGACAAAGAAAGCATCCTCCCCTCCAGTGAGTGCCTTGAAGCACACGAGAAAAATAAGAAAGTCAAGAGTGGGCATTTTATTTAGTTGAAGAAGGTTAATGAAAGGCTGCTGCAGCCTACACTCACCTTGTTGGGGTGTGGAATGAGATGAGTTCCAACGGACAACGTCATCTCTGATCTAAAATCAAGAATATTAATAGATATAGCTCAGAAATTGGTACTGTGTAGGACTTGGAAGATAGAATTAGAGAGTAGCCAGCACCGCAATTGGTAATACATCCATGTAAATCGAATTTACACAACAATGAAGGGAGAAAGAGGATTGAAGCTTCAATTCGGATAGAGATGAATTGCAACAGGAAAAAAAAAGTAGAAAAACATACCGGACATAGTGGAGTTGAGGTGGAGCACAAAAGAGCAAATTCCTTCTGTTCGAAGATTGAGAGAATGTTGAAAAAGAAAAGGAAGGGAAAGGAATGAATGGCTGAGACTGCGGAACAGAGGCATGGAGAGCGAGCGCCGCCATTTCCCGCTTCAACCTTTCTCGCGTCTCATCTCTCACAACAATAGCAAAATCTATTCTTGTGGCTTCCATTGAAGTTTATTTTATTTACTACATCTTTATTTGTTCATCATTTTCTTATCAAGCACCAGTGGTCTAGTGGTAGAATAGTACCCTGCCACGGTACAGACCCGGGTTCGATTCCCGGCTGGTGCATTTTGTTTCTATATTTTTTTTTTTCAAAGAAGGATTATATTTTAAAACGAAATTTGGCTTTTCTATTGTTGTTGTTGGCTTTTTCTATTGTTGTTGTTGGCTTTAGATACTTATGATCCGAGGCTTTGGCGCAGAATGCCCTAATTAGCCATCGTCGGTGCTTTTTCCGATTACAGAATGAATGCAACGTTGAATTCTGGAATTGTTTTCACTGAAGGTACGTAGAGAGATGTTTTTTTTATTTTGTGTTTTCTGTTCTTTCATGTGATTCAATTTTGTTGAGTTCTTTGGTGATGATGTTTCTGGCAGACATAGCCGACGGTAGTGATTCGGATACGAATTCAGCTGAAGGATCGGATTACTACGAGCCGATCTCGGCCATTGATGGTGAAGAATCGGATATAGCTGAATCAGAGGACGAAACCTACAGCTACGATCCTCATTTCCACCAGTTACCTAACGGATGCGGTGTAGAGAATGCAGTTTCATCTCTTACCTTGAACGACGATGTGGAGAGAAGGTGTAGTGATGACGAAGAGGAGGAGAGGATGAGAGAGGCTTCTGATTCGGCGATAAGAATGGCGTTTAGAGAGGATGAAACTCGGCGGAATGCACCGCTGTCGCCGGAGAATACAACGAGAATTATGGAAGCCATGCGCGGCATTTCGTTTGATGGCTCTGCTCCAGATTGGACTCGGATTGTTTCCGAGGATCGTTGGATTGATCAGCTTCGAAGGCTTAGGCAAACGCCTACTGTTTCCAATAGTCTCGGGAACTGATAGATGGAACGTTTGGCATTTCAAAATCCCTTCTTCTTCTTCTTCTTCTTCTTCTTCTTCTTCTTCATCATCATTCCTTTGGTTTATGTTAAAGAATTATCCCATGACTCTCTGGACTATCCTCATGAATAAAGATCCTTCTGGGTTTTGATTCACGAACAGTTCCCCCATTTCTCAATCCTAAGTGATTTCTTCCATATATCATAAATTGAATGCCATTCAACATATGCTTAGAATGAGTTTTATGATTCAAACTTGTGGTTTCCTGTTGAGTTAATCTTGAAAGAATTCCGAAGCCATGACCTTCAATGAGCTGCTTGCTTGATTAAAGCTCTTGAAGCCACAATGTATTGATTTCTGTCCAACCCGGGCTAGAACCTGATGATGAAATGGTTCCCAAAATAAGCTCAAAATAGAGGTTAGGGTTGCCATTACTAACCTCATTGAATTGACGATGTTAGATTCAAACTCTTTCCTCCTCCCCTCTTTGTTTTCTTTAATCCTTGCTTCCAAATATGTAATATTGATATTGATGAAGTTGAAACAAATTCTTAGTGAAAATTTGTATTGTCACTCTGTCCTCTTTGCCTTTGTTGTAGGTTTTAACAATATCTAAGTATTATATTTTAGTTAAACTAGAATAGTTTATACCAAAACTCAATGTTATAACTCAAACTGACCAACAATCTTTCAATCCAACTTTGATGATCATTGAAGGCATGTTCGAGAGGATTTAGTTTATTAGTTTAACTGCTTCATAAAAACAAGTCTGATGAGAATACAAACTGAACTAATCGAAACAATCTCAAACAAATCAAAATTGAAAACCAAACCAAATACACAGACTCATTTTGCACATTATTTCTCATGGAAAGCTTCCAACTATGATGAATTATCCTAGTAACTAATAAGTAAAGATTATCGTGCATTTGTTTAGAAACTTGCAGCTCTAGAACTAATTGTAACATTTGGAGGAAAAAGGGGATGAACAATGAGCATTGCACTAATTTATGTTAGATGCTTTTGGCAATGATGGATGGGGAGATAGCCAGAGCAGATAGGGAAAGAACTCTGCCACCATCAGTAAGCTGTTTGCTTCAATCTACACTTCATTAAGCTGCAATATTCTCAATTTCTGCACTTTTGTCCACTCTCTTGACAATCCCAGCTATAACCTATTGACCCAAAATAGGTGACACTTGTGAGAATAACCCAAAATATATTTTACCTAATATAAGTTGAGTTAAAATTGATGTAGAGTTTCATACCTTTCCGGGGCCCAATTCATAACTCTTCTTCAGCCCCTTGGAGAGTAGAGTTTTTACTGTTGTTTCCCATTGAACAGGAGAAGTCACCTGTAGTTTTGAAATGGGAATAATGAGCAATGTCAGGATTCATTGACATACAGAAGAAACTACCTGATCTTGTCCCCTAAATAAAGTGACTCATATGTCTATCGGTTGTTTTACGCAAGATGCAAAATGCATACTTCATTCTAAATGTTATGAGTTAATTTTACCTGGCGTGCCAAAATTTTCTTGATTGTTCTAGGATCTGCATGTGGCTGTGCGTCAACATTGGAGATGACTGGTATTCTGGGAGTTCTAATCTCTGTTGCTGCAAGTGCGGCTTCTAATCTTGAAACAGCAGGTTCCATGAAACTAGTATGGAATGCACCTGCTACAGCTAGACGTACCTACAATTCCGTAGTGCACCCATTGCCGTGTGAGTTCTAATGGGAAAGAAATATATTAGCTTCAAATATCAAGTTCAGTATAGGACAGATACCGTCATTCGAGCTTTGAATGACTTTGCCTTGGCTTCCACTGCTTCTATTCCTTTAAGACCTCCTGATACGGCATAATTGCCCTGTGATGGTAGCAAGGCCTTGCATGAGCATGACAGTGTAACTATGCTAATGAAATTTAAAACATACAGCTTATTGAGCTGAAGGGTATTTAAAAGAACCTTACAGGACATAAGAAATTTGCTATCTGAACTTTATTGGCTTCATCGACTTCTTGATTAGCTGCATCACACAGCAGTTGAACCTTCTCTGAGTCTAACCCTATGATACTGACCATGGCACTTTTAGCACCATCAGCAGCTGCCTGAAGGGAGTTATGGGAGAAGTCGTTTTCAGTGACTACAACAACATGCACGTCGCAAGATGAAGTAAAAACATATCCACTACCCAATTATTTATGTTTACCTGCATTGCCTCGCCCCTCAGTTTGACTAGCCTGAGTCCATCCTCAAAACTAAAAATGTAACAAAAACCATTAGAAAATTAAACTTGTTTGATGCTATTTACTGGACCAATAATCTATATATGCAAGTGGGTACACATAAGGATTACAGTCAGTCTGATTAGACACCTGAAAGCCCCCGCAAATGCTAAAGCAGTATACTCTCCCAAGCTTAGACCACAAGTGACATCAACAAAGTCAATTATTTGTTGGCCTCCATCACGTGCACGAAGTAGCTCAACTGCAGCTAGACTAGTGACGTAGATAGCTGGCTGCAATTGTACAATCAATTCAGAGGTTAAAACCTTAAACGGGGATATATATAAGCATAGATGCATTAAATTGAATAGTGGCTTGCATTGCCATCCTCTGACAATAAGTAAATAAAAAGCAAGCTCAGAGAAGACTGAAAAGTACAAGACAAAGCACCTGACTTATAACAGTTGAATCTAGTTTCTCCTTTGGCCCATTTGTGCAGACATCAAGAAGATCAAACCTGCAAAGAGAGACTATGTAACATTACACCACATGGCAATCATTTCATTAATTGGTCATCTGAGATGAGTATCAAGACAACTCTCAATGTATGATTGACCTTGAACAGGCCAATGCAAGGACTAATGCAAGATGGAGGAATACTAATAGGAAACATACCCTAAAATATCATTTGCTCTCTTGAACAAGTCAGCTGCAGCAGTAACACTTTGAGATTCCTTTCCCATGCCCACAGCTTGTGCACCCTGACTCAGTGAAGAAAAGAAAAGGCTTCATAAAAGAATAAGAAAATCATAACTACTGTCCAACATCCAGCTTCATGATATATGCGAGATAATTATGAAATTTGAACAGTAAGAGGTAAATCTTAAGACAATATACTGGTTCTAATCCTTGATCAATGTATAAGCCATTATATGCATGCCACCTGTGCATGACTTAACAAAAGAAACCTTCATAAAACATGACCAGCAGAGTCACCATAGAAGGTAGAATACTTGTTTCTCTTGCTATGGGCATTGGGCCAATAGTTGTACAATTCAGGACAACGATGAACTCGTTAGCTACTGCTTCCAAAGAACTGAACTTTCATATCCTTTTTCCAGGCTCCTCTTTCCTTAGCCTTCAACTCTCATGAAAATTGAAGATCACCATTTTTGTAGAATTTCCATTGATGCATAAAAAAGACTGTCTTTAACACCGCCGTGACATGCTCCTTTTATGAAAGATGAATGACAAGCTTTGCACACGCCAACCCACAAAAAGAAAAAAAAGAAACAAACAAACACGAATCTACTTTTCCCATCAAAAAGCAAGAAATGATTTAGGCAAATCCTTATCCACAACCACATTTCACAACTGAAAATTTTCGCTTTCAATTCAAAACAAAATCCAATCGAGTGCATAGTTTAAGTAAACACCAAAGCAACAAAAACAAGGAAAACCTCAAAAACCAGTACGAACTGACCTGACCAGGAAACAAAAAAGCCGAAGTGGGTTTGTAATCCAAGAACAGGGAATCATCAACCAAAGTCTGGGATCCAACAGACGCGCTCATGAGAACCCTAGATCGAGAAATGGATGCAGTGCGGAATCCATTTCTGAAAGAGGAGGATGCATTGAGAGGGAATTTCTTGAGGGAAATAGTGGAAGGGAGAGCGAAAGAAGAAGCCATGACGGGGATGAAGATCAAATTGGGAATGTGAAGAGGAAAAGTATGGAAAAAAATGGAGGTTTGTTTGTAGTGTTCAATGGAAATAACAAAGGTTTTTGCGGAGTTCTCAAAGAGTATAGACGTTGTGAAGATGGCAGCAAAATCCAATAAAAACCGCTCAACTGTTTCTTGATATTAAAGGGAAAAAAAAAAAAAAGCACTTCTAAATCCTTCAACTTATTTTTTCCCACCAAATTCATGTAAAAATACAAAAGTTAAAAGTTGAATTTTTGTAAAATTGGAGGTTAGATCTAAATATAATAATAAAACATCAACCTCTAACTTCAAAATTAACGATACTAATTGAAGTAAGCTTATTTTGGTAGGTTTGTAACATTGAATTTTTGTTATTATATAGCATCTTTTACATAATTCTAAAATTGTTCTACTTGTTTTTCATTATATAATTTTGTAACGGGTCGATGTTGTGTTATCTAAACTTTGTATCTTGTTTTATTTTGTTTCCCACGTTAAACAAATATATATTTTAGTCTTCAAACTTGAAAAAAAAAACAAAAGAATTTGATGATGACTAAACTTTATTCATCATATTAATTAAATTGATTTATTCGGATAATATTTATTTACAATTTCGTAGAGTTTATTTTCTATATGGATTGTAATTTTCTAATTCATTTTTACCTCACCGTGGATGTTACATTGTAATGTTCTTATGATTTGTTTAAGATTCATGTTTGTGAAAAACCTTTTAAAAGCAAAAATAAAGGGTGTGGGAGGGGACATGAGAAAGTTGAGGTTTGGAGGAAAAAAATTATTTCTTGGATTTATTTGATGTAATGTTGGTTATGGGTTTGGATTGATTTAAGAAAACGAAATGTTTTTCTAAAAATTCATTTTTGTTTAAATTCATGTTTGTGAAAATTGTTTAAAGTATACTTAAAAAAAAAGTTTTGAGTAGCTTTCTAACACTTTAATTTTTTTCAAAATAACTTATGTTTTAAATTAAACACTTGAAAATGTAATCCAAACAACCATATGTTTGGGCGGATTTATTAAGGAGCCAGAGGGCACGTGCCCCCTCACATTATCTATTTTTGTATTTTAATATTAATTTTGAAGTATTAGATTACAATATATATATTAAATTTAGCTTCATTTATACTAAATTTTGCTTCTGTTGCAGTGACTGTGCCCCTGCACAAGAAAGATATTGACTTTTCTTCATAAATTTCAATGATTTTCTAAAATGAAGATAATTTTTTAAAAAGAGGACAAAAAAACCATCTAAAATAAAATTGATCTAAACTTCCACTCTTCCAACAATATTCCATGGAAAATGTATTTTTTTTTTTTTAATGTAAATCTTAAATTCACATATTTACATTACAAAAAATCATATAAAAATTGATGTTCTTTCTTTATTGCTACAAATGTAGTTAATGTTATTGGAGCATCAGTGATATGTCGAGATATTTTTGTAAACATTTTTTAGTGTGTTTATTATATAGTGTCTGATGCCCCTGTATAAAATTTCTAGATCTGCCACTGTCTATGTTAATATAAAAAATTATAGAATAAATTAGCATGATTTTCAAATTATTTACCAATTCAATTAATATGATTAATCTAGAGTTTTGATTTCCAAATATAGAAGTCATATAATCATTCTGTTACGTAAACGAAATTATAACATAAGAATCAAAGTAAGCTCTTTTTAAAAGTCTGGAGATTAAAACAAATATTTTTTAAAATGTAGAGACCAAAATAGAACAAGATATCATGTTTAGGGGCGATTTTTTTTTTCTTTTTCAACTGAGAATAAAGAAATTCAAATCACAAGCTTAATGTTTAGTAACAGGTGTTCACACGAGAGTTCGAAGAAATGTTTTTCGTGGAATTGAACTTTGTATATTGATAAATATTGTGAATACAATCTCTAGTATTTACTACTTTGATGCTTTCTCTCAAATACAAGATAAAAACTTTAAAACTTCTTAGTCTTCGGTCTTCAGGATGTTATAGTTGCAAGTCAATTTGAGCTTCGATCTTTTGGAATCCAAGGAAAGTTTAATCTTCCAAGTCTTCAATCTTTCAAAGATGTTGATCTCGAGCTTGATAAGAACTTCCACGTCTTGATAGTTTTTTAGAAGTTTCAATCTTTAATTCAGTACTGCAGAGCTTCAAATCTTACTTTAACCAAAGATCCCCACCAAATGAATGACAATGGTCTCTATTTATAGAGAAATTCCGTGGGCTTTAGGTGGGCTTGTGCTCATTTGCTTGTTGGACTTGGTCTTGAACCCATTTTCATGTTGAATTTGAGTTTGGACCTGGACCCATTTGTTTGACGGACTTGGACCCATTATTTCTTTAGCTCAATTTTTACATCGAGAGCTTGAATTGGTTGGATATGAGAAAAATTGACTATTCAAACCTAATTAGATTATGGATATCAACATTTTGCTGTGATGACATGGCACGATTTAATTGGCCAAAATTTCTTATATATATGATTTGTGAATTGAGCTATGATTTAACAAAATAACAATAATTTAATAAATACTTAATTATATTAATTTAATGGGATTTAATCATTCATTCATTGCAATTAATTTATTATAATGGAATAGCTGATCATATTAATTGTTGCACATTATTACCCATTTATTTTAATATCTCATTAACTTAAGTTTACCTAATCTCTATAAAAGAAAAATAAATTACTTTATGAAGGTTTCTAGAGAAAGAAGACGATGTATCTTTCATTTAGATTTGTTGAGATATGTATTTGTTTGGATATGCCAGATAATTAATCTATATAAATTTTCTACTTATCAATTATATATATATAACTAAAATTAATAATTACTCTTTGAAGGTTTGGTAATTTGAACTTGGAACGTCCTCATTCTCCATACATAATTATATGTGTCATTATTGGTAATAATTACTTAATTAAACATAAAAGAACATCTAATATAGTCATAAAAATATATATTTTTAAGGAGGTTGTTAAAAAATATAACAAAGAAACAAAATACTTACATATAAATCAATTTCGAAAACAGAAAAAGCATATGTAATTTAGAAAATAGAAAAAGCTTAGGCTCACAATGAAAAGTACAAAAAAACTGTCCCATCAACACGGGATTAATTTGACACTCGTGAGCGCAATATATTTGGTACACAACCTTGTACCAAATAATACAAGATTTATGAATGATTGGAAAAAAATCATTATTTCAAAAAAAAAAATATATGACAAAAAAAAATAAGAGAAGAAAAACAATGGAAGGAAAAAAAATGGCAGAAGAGAAAGAGGATGAAGAGGAACGACAAGCCTAAAATATTTAAAAAAATGAACAAAATCATCAATTAAAAGTAATTTAATCATGCCAATGACATACTTAGAATGTTGCAACTTACAATTCTAAAATGAAAAAATTCGATCAAATTTATACCTGTCTTGTTATAGTATGTGATTTCATCTCAAAACCAATTAGCAAAAATAAGAGTAATCCATCTATATTATACAGGATGTGAGTCTACATGTATATAGAACTTTGCTGACCATTTGTCTATGAAAGCACTATTGGTACGTTACAATACTTGAAAGATACAACACCACATGTTTCTTTCTTGCTTCATCTCAATCACCTCAACCAATCTCTCAAAAGTCTAATACATCAACACAGGTAGGCAGTAAAAAGAGTGTAGCAATATGTAGTGGAAGCATCAACTATGGCATTCTTATTCAACGGTGTCATGATCTACCCTTTTTTTTTTTTTTTTTTTGCATATGAACAAGAAATCCAAAACATCAAACCAATGAATTCGACAACTGATGATGTATTATATTACAAATATGGTGTACTGTACATATGAACAAGAACAACTCCCCTGGAAGTGGTCAGTGTTTTACAAAATCAGATTGACTGAACACTGAAGTAAGGGATAGCATTGAATTTGATTTCTTACCGGAAGTCGTCAAGGCATCTCTGCTGCTGCTTCTACATGTACTCGTCTTGACGTCATGAATGTGTAGCTGATTGTGTTTCCATGAGATGTAATAATCTTGCAAACAGCAGAATCCAAGCTAAAGGACAGATGATCTGATGATGAGGTGTATCTAAATTCTAAACCCCACACCACATAAAGGAAGCATGATGCAGATTCTTCTTCTGTCAAACAGAAATTAGAAGGTATTTAAGACTACAGTTGAATTTGCTTCACATTCTGTTGAGCTTCTGATTGTTCTGATGAGAAATAAATACGTATTATTATTAAATGGCCAAGAAGTTAGAAAATTATATGGTTTCTTCCAACCAAAAAAAAAAAAAAAAAAAAGAAGAGGAGATTATATGATTTTAATGACTGTTTTAATTAGCAGATAAATATGATGGGGAAGAAAGAGTTGGTCTTTAATTTATGGTTTATCAATACCTTGCTATATATAGTTAACAACTTGAAGTTCCCTACTAAACCTATCCCTCTTGCTCCTGATAACTCTAACTTTGTCGTCTCTGATTTCTAGTACCTGGTAAAAGTAAAAGGTATTGGAAATATTAGTGGGTAGTCAGAATACGATTTATAAACAATAAAGAATGATGCATAGTTATTATTATAATCTTATACTTCGTCACTTGCGACATCTTGATCCTTATAGTTTATATGCAAATATGACATCAAGAAATCACGTTAGCTTTCACATTACCACATTATATTTTCATTACTTTTAACTAGATAACTAATATTGAGAACTAAACTAGTACACTAATAAAAGTAAAAAAAGAGAATAAATGGAACAAGACAAAGTATTGAGAAAAAAAGGTCGAAAATGTTGTAGAATCCAGGTATTTAGAATTGTAATATCATACAAAGAACTAAGGACACAGAAAGTTTGCAATGAGTTTAGAATAAAATGAATCAATGGATGTATAAACCTAAAATTAACTATGACATCGCCATTAGGCATATTCACATTGTTAGAAATAGTGGGTTTGGGTCATGTTGAAAACTTGAGAGCCCAAGAATAGTTCTGATTTACTTAACCCTAATTTTTTATTCTTTTAATAAGGTTCGTGTTGCCTATAAATATTTTTCCTTTATACTTTTATTATCATAAGAAAATAGTAAGAAATATCGGCATCGTGGTTTTTCTCCTTGTTCTAAGATTTCCATGTAAATTTTTGTTTGTTCTACGTAGACGTTCAATACACATACCTCAGGTCTCGAGTGAAGAACTCCACTAGACATCCCAACATCAACTCGCCAAATGCTACAATTGTATTTGCTGCAAGAAAAAACCAAAATTTTAAGAGAATTATATAAAGGGTAAATGTAATCTCTTCAATGAAGACCATAACAAATTGTATAATGCCTTTATTTAAAGATAAGAAAGATTTAAAGTTCATTTTGAGATGAACATTTGCAAAAGACCTCTCATATCTCATGGTCATACCAGTTTACTCCAGCCATTTGAGGAGTGTGGCCGACTACCATTGCCTTTGCACCAACTGCTTCTAATGTGTCTTTGAGAATTGAATTTATCTGTCAAGAAAAAATAATGTAGGTTGTTAGGATTTGAATGCTTATGAAGTTTCCGAACAGATAAAAGAGAAGAAAAGGGATAGAGAGACTCTGCATAGCTATGAAAACAGCTCAACCAAAAGCCTACATCCAATTAATATGAAGCTCTTTCACTTGAAGAAAATACGGTCAAAGACACAAACACTCTCGTTCATTTCACACTTTTTATATATTTTTAACAAGTCAAGGGGTGTTATATAGTATTTGTTGAGTAAGTTACTTTTCCAACAGTCTATACACTGATTTACGTAAGAACCCAACCTCCAGTGGGTTGAAAAAATTAATAAGTTACTTTTCCAAATTCATTAGAAAGCTTAGTTGGGGTCTAGTTGTTTTCTCTTAACAAAGCATGCCTGTTGCCAGCTGCTGAATAAAAAGTAGAGAACAAGTCCAAGTTTCGAGGCTTACCTGTTCGCTCTCAAAGTCTTCCAAATCTCCAAAATCTCTCGAGTATAATCTGTTCCATACAACACTATCATAGCCCCTAGTTGCGAGGAAAGGAAAGGAACTATTACCACTTTCACCAAGGCCCTTCATCCACTGGGATACTCCCCGGTTCATCCTCTCTATGCCATATGAAACTGTGGAAGGACCAATATTCCTGTCAGACATTTCAAATTTGAAAGCATAAAATATCTGGAATTAGTTTGAAAATAAGATATCGGATACTTGCTAATTTGTCTTATAGTTTCAATCAATTTTAACACATCCTCCATGGTCCAAAAACAATCATCTAACTTAATATATAATTTGAAAAACCTTTTAGGTACCATAAGAATTGTGTTAGTAACATCTACCTGTTGAGATGACACATTCGCAAAAGGATGAGAGGGAAAAAAAGGGCGCGCGTACTATTTTCTAAACCATGTTAAGAAGAAACACTTCATTTTATACTACAAAGAATGTGTTTGCTATTTTTCATTTCTGTCAAAATAAATGCATATTACAAAACGAGTAACAGCACTCAGTTTACCATGGTGAGGAAGAAGACCACCATGACAGAAGACCCAGTCATTAACTTTAAGAACAACTGCATGTCTTGCCAACTCACGTGCCAAACGACCACCGGGTCTGAATAAGATTGATCTAGCAACCACGCCTTTTTGCTTCTGACAAAAATTTGAGTATAATTGTAATCAAGAATATCCAAATATCACAAGTTCGATGAAACCAAACTTGTTAGCATCATGCTAACTTAATATGTAATCAAACATGAGAGAACATGGTTACACAGAGAACGGGGGTCATTTATATAATTGGCCGGATCTTTCAGAATATTATTGTATCAAAACTCGTTTACAATAATCAAAATCAACACTAAGTTTTGAAAAAATTGAGTTCTGTTGATCAAATTGATCACCAGGGTTTAAGGTCATTTCTTATATCATTCTTATTGGATGCAGTGATTTCTATATAATTCTTATTATCTCCTGCATCAGGGCAAGGTGAGAATTGAAACGTATTTGTTATGATCAGTACCAGTTATTCTAATTAAATAAACTAACAAAATAAGACAGATAGAAAGAGCCATTTAGCACCTTCACCAAATTCATAGGACCCCAAAAATTTTGTGATTTCCTCTGATCTTTCCACCTTTCTGAGACTTGGACCCAATTAAGAAAAGCCTCCTCAAAGTGATCTCTATAGTCTTCCATGTATTCCAAGAAATTCAGACACTCATCAAAAGCCCCAGAATCAACATACCTGAAATCCCCTTCCACATTCATAGTCTCGTGATTCCCATTCACCTGGATATCCAGATTGAACAGTGACACAACAAAAAGAAAAAACATCCTACAACGTCAGTCATCGAACTCAAGAACTATTTTGATTTTTGAATTAGCTTTTTCAGCACAAACCTGAAAGACAGCACCACCTTGTGCTCTTGCTTGGACATCCAATGATCTCAATAAAGACAATATAGCTATTTCATCTTCTCCTCTGTCCAGTATATCTCCAAGCTGAACCAACACCTAAACCACAAGAAAAACAGCCTTGAAGTTATGCTATACTATATTTTGTATGGGGAATTCAAACCTCTTGCAAAGTCCTGTTATACTATTATGAACATTAGTTTTGAATAAAGTAGAACAAGTATGAAGAAAGTTTTTTTTTAAAAAAAGTGTGTATAGAAATGAGAAATAAAGACAGACCGTTTGTCCACCAGTCCACAAGTTGTGAGTGTCAGAGCCCAATACACCAGCCATCTCAAGCGCCAATCTAGTTTGTTTAAGGTCTCCATGCAAATCCCCAACTACATAACCCAACAGTACACAAATAGAAAACAAAAGAACAATAATAATAATAATAAGAAATGCAAAGTGGTGAAAATGAAAATGAAAATGAAAAACTAACCAGCAACGATTCGGCGAGCAGGAGCAGAGACGAAAGTGGGAGGATTTCCAGTGACGACGATAGGTTTTAAGGTGTTGCGACTGAGAGAAGAAGAAGAAGAAGGTAATGAGGAATCGAAAAGTGTAGGAGGTTGGTATGAGGAAGGAGGAGGATGGAAGGAATTGAAATTGAGGCAGAGTGAAGCCATTGAGTTGAATGGCGATGAGAATGTGTCGTGTTATGAGTGTGTGTGTGTGTTACACTTTAGCATTGCCTCCATTCAAATCAAACAAATACAAATAACTTATGGTGAGAAGATAGTGTGTGTGTGTGTGTGTGTGTTGTTGGTCACCACATATTTTTTTCCCTTTCCCTTCTCTTCCCTTCTCTTCCCTTCATCTTTTTTCCACTCTCTCTTTTTCTTTCTTTTTAAAAACACCCCTTGGCCCCTCCGACATTTACCAATCCCCAATCAAAATTATTTATATAATTCTAAACAAAATTATCATTTTTAAACCAAACTTAATTTAATTAATTTTTATCATTACAAATTTTTCATCAACACCAAGTCAGGATAATATTTATATACGTAGATGATGTTAGTTAGTTAAATAATCTTTATTTTAGTTCTTCCATATGCATCAACATGGTACATATATGGATACCAAGATATATTACAATTTACAAGGTTGAATATGAGATAAATTAGTAGGGACCTGGCCCATTACCAACTTACAATAACCATAGTTAAACACAATTCATCTGTCACATCAATTTGTTACTAAATATTTCGTGATTCATATACTAACTTACATTTGATTCTTTGATTTCAAATTACAGCCTAACTAAAAAATTAAACTTAAAAACTAAATTGAAATTGAACATTTTAAAACTTATGATCACCCAAATAAAAAACGAACTCAAAACCAAGAAAAAACGTTACTTTTGAACAATTATAGAAAACTCCTTTCAACTTTATACTTTGGATAAAAAAAACAGTTGTAAAGTTCTAAAAATTTAAATAATACTTTCAAATTGAAAAAAAAAAAGTTACTTTTATGGTAAAAAATATCCCTAAATTTTAGAACATTTAAAAATTAATTACCATGAATAGATGAACACAAACTATAAATATTTCGTTTTAAAGTTAAAGAGTATTCTTATCGTTAATAGATGAACACAAATTATAAACATTTCGTTTTAAAATTATCGTTAAAAAGTACTATCCTCCGATAATCTGAACTTTATAAAGAAAACAAAAGTAAAGTTTAAAAAGTTTAAAAAAAGTTAAAGTACTTTTATTGTAAAAAATATCCCTACATTTTAAATCAGTTAAAAATACTTCATTTCAAAGTATTGTCGAACTTTCAAAAAGTGCCGTTTTCCACTATTCTAAATCTTATATATATAAAAAAAAAAATTAGTGCTCATACCATGAAGGCATTAAAACTAATGTTCAATGATCATTATTTGAAGTCGTCTTAAATAGAAAGAGTGAATCAATTTCAAAACTATTATGTACGTACTTTTATTTTTATTTATTTTTATTTATTTTTTAATAGAATTCAAAATTTTACTATAACTTTGTAAATATTTTAATTTAATTTTCTATTTTAGAAATTTCTTTGATAATAAATTAATAATAATGCACACATATTTTCTTGTTTTCTCTCATATTAGTTGTTTTCTCTCTTTGGCGGTTTAAACTTGAACGATGTATTAAGACATATACACAAGGACATACAATTTTATAAGAAAAAAATGTAAGTGATCTTAAGATATTTTTTTGGTGGTTTCATTATTATTATCTTTCTTCTTGCTAATATCTTAACCAAAAATCAGTACTGTATATATAGACGCAATGGCGCATACTAACTATATCAATAACAAGAAAAAGGAGAATCAATCATTGAATAGAAAAGATGGAAGAAGTTGAATAGGAGTATTAAAAATGAAAGAGAAGAAAATAGAAGAAAGATAATAAAAGAAGTGCTAAGTAGGACCAAACGATGTAGATCAATGATAACTTCATTCATTTAGATAAATTGTATTAGATGACAAAAAAATTTAGAAAAAACTAGTTCATATCAAAAAAATGTTTATATTGCAAATATAACAAATATGAAGTAATTAGATATATTAGAGGTCTATCTATTTTTAAATTTGGTATTTTTACAATTTAAAAATGTAATGATATGGACCATATTAAACATATTTTTTCCTGACCACCGTATTAACCATTTTTTTCATTAACTAATTTCAGCCAAATGTGCCTTTGCCTTTTTTTTTTTTTTTTTTATTTTAATTTGACTGCATTTATAAGAGGAACATTTTTAAAAATAGCAAAATAAATTAAAATATTTATAAGTTATAGAAAAATATTAGATTCTATCGATGATAGTTTTCTTTTACTATAACATATTAATAACTATCGGTGATAGAATTTTCTATAAGTTGTAAATATTTTATAAAATTTGCTATTTTATAAAATTCCTCATTATAAAATTATGGAAGTTGAATTTATTTTAAAAAATAGAGACTTATTTAAAACTAATTATAAATATATATATATATATATATATATATATATTAAATTTAGAGTTATTTTTTTTATGCAAAATGCAAAATATTCACAAAATTGAGTATTGAGTCCATTATTATAGTATATATTTAGTGTAGTATCCATGAGTTATAATACTCAATATGCTATAATAGTTTGTCTCGAATTTATACTATTTTTTATAATTGTAATAGTTTATGTTTACGCCCTAAAATATATTTGCTTTGGTGAAAAATAATAATTATAGACTATAACAAAGAAGAAAAGAAAAGTTGAGTGAAAGTTAAAATAGTACTTAAGTAATATTGTGTTTGAAATAATAATCAAATGTATAATTTTAAAAAATAAAAAAATTTGATCAGAGCTTAACATAGCTTTTTAATGCATTTTAAATATTATTTTACTAAAAAAAATTCAAATAAAAATATAAATTTTAAAAAAGACACGCTATTTCTTAAACAATTAAAATGAACACTTAATCATAGATTATTTCCTTATCAAGAATTATAATAACAATCTTTTATTACATTAAATAGTGTTTAAAAGTTTCCAATTAACTTAAAAGTAAACATTTAACCAAACTAAAATAACATTTAGAGAAAGTGTAGGAGAGGAAGTGAAAGAGAAATTTTATTGACAATAATAGAGAGATAATTACATGATGTAAATAAAAATCATGGTTAGAAAATTAAAAGAGAAGAAGAGTGAAATCTAAGTTATGGAAAACCCTGAGGAGCATGCACTGCTACACACTGACAAGCTGCTTTTTCCAAGAGAATTCAAAACCCCTTTCCTTTCTTCTTCTCTCTTCCTTTCAGTTCTGTCAGCCTTAGCTTCCATTATCAACAACCCTCCTCTCTCTTCAAAAACTCTTCCCAATCACCTCATTCTTCTCTCTCTCTCTCTCTCTACCCCATTCATACCTACACTTACTTCCAAAACTCTCCCTAATCTTACCCTACTTCCCTCCCCCTCTACGTTGATCACATCAGACACCAATTCATTCATCCCTATTACTGTAATATTAAATTGTAACAAACAAATTGTATATCCAAGTCTCTTTTGGAGTGGTATGTAAAATTTGACAGATATTTTCTGATTTTTCTCTAATTTATGATCTAGAGTGCATTAAAAAAACCTATCGTACATTGTTTTACACTCTAGAAGATACGTTTGAGAATGACATTGAAAGTCTAAAACCTCAATTTTTAAATTAACTTTTTACAGGTAGAGAGTGAGAAATGCAGAAAACTAGAAAGAGAAAATGAGATGAGTAGAGAGTTTTGAGAGTGGAGCTAGAGCTGAAATACGATAGATGAAGAGAAGACATGACGACCATGACGACATGTGGTCTATATCTTAAGGCATTAATAATATAATAGTACTACAACCCACAAAAAAATAAGCCTTCATTACAACCCAAAATTTAAAATAAATTAATAGATAGTAATTCTAAATAATAATAAATGAATAAAAGGCAGAAGAAAACTTGTGGTTTATAATCTTCAACCTTTAGTTGTATACAAACAAAACAACATAAAAAGTAGAAGGAAGCATGTGAGGACATGTAGTTTTACATATATGTACGTGAATCATAAATAAATCAGTTCTAGCATACAAATGAAAGATAATAATATTAAGAAAAAGTCATATAGTCTAAGGACATGAGAACTTAATCGTAGCTGCACTCTAGAGTTTGTCCCCAAGGTTAAAAGATTATACAAGTAAACTTAATATTAGTTAGACATACAAAAATTTAACTCCACCATATCAATCTACTCGTAGTTGTTTAAAAAGTCAGTACTCGACGAAGAAAGCAAAGAAATACAATGACATGTTGTATAGCTACATGCATAGTCTTTTAAGCATATTCTGTTAGTAAGCACGATGTCAAAATGAAAGTAAAAAAAAGAAGGAGAAGAAAGTGTAACATTAAAGGAGGAGAAGCCGAGCAAGAAGAAGCAATGAAACTCAGGATGGATAGCGCCATTAACAAAAGCGAAGTGTGAAGCTTTGAATGAAAATTATTTTGTAATATTAATTGGCGCTATCCCTCCTGAGCTTTACAGGTTCTTCCATACTAAATCTTGATCAAAAACCCTTATCCTTTTTACTTTCCCACAGCACTCTCTCATTTCTTTAGCTTTTGAGGTTTTGGTGGGCAAAACTATGCCAACCCCAAACCTTTATTTATAGCCCAAAACCCCATGCCCTTTACCTTTATGCTTTGCTTTTGGACTTTTGGAGTATTTGTTTTAAACTATTTAATTTAAACTAAAGTATTTCAAAAGAATCAAACAAAAACATTCACATAAAGTTTACGGATATTTTAGAGAAATTATACTCATAGATATAAAAAATGGTTATGTTTTTGTAAATATTTGATTTATTATATCATATTTTAAAAAAATTAGAACCATAATATTTAAATTCCAAGAATTATAGATTCATGCATGGAATTATAAAAGTATGAAATCATATTTATGTAGATATTTGTGCTATTTACCAATGTTTCGAAAATACACCTTAAAGACTACTTATTAATTTATATTTAATTTAATATAGTTTGAACTAGTTGTGATTTTATTAATTTTAATTTCTTTTTAAATTTACATAATTTTCTTGATTTTGTTTGAATTTTCATAAGGTTATTTTTTCAACAGTAAATAATATATATAACAGACAAATACAAAAAACAAGTAAAAGGTGCCTTTAAACATGAGAATCTAGAAAATTTCATATTCTAAAGAACATAAAAAAATCTCGAGATGGCAAAAACCAAATACAGTAATTTTGTTATTTTCTGTTGATTCGCACACTATATATGTTTTGTAATTTATTTAGCATACACATGGGAAAATGTTTAAAAGAACAAATATATCAAAACAAAACCCAATAATTAGAAGGTAACTTTGCAATATCTGTATTTCAAGTTCAATCTGATTATAAAAGCTATGACTTGGAAACTTTAAGCAAACCATTGACTTGGCCTTACAAAAGTTATATCCAATATATAGCACAGATCGATACAATATATGACGTAAATATTCCATCGTTTAATTTTAAAAACCAACTAGGCAACTACTACCTACAGTGTTAGTATTAATAATAATATTATTATTGTTATTAATAAGTGCTTTCATATCATAATGCCATAAGAAGAAGGCTTGGTGACGACTTTGTCAGTAGCTTTTATTTTACTGTATTAGGGAAGAGGGTAGATGTATGTTGAATTAACCTTTTAATCATTTTTTTTACTGTTTCTTCTGTCACTTTCTTTCTTCCCTATCTCCCTCTCGTTGACGTTCACACTGATCACTTGGGGTTTAAAATTAAATAAATGTCAGCCAAAGGAAATTTGGTTTACCATATATTTTTCAACCCATTTCTCATTTACTTATGCAGAGTTGATGTAAATAATGAGTGGTTGGAATATAATCTATTTTTTTTATCCCTACAACACAATCCAACTTGGAGACCAAATCCTACTCTTAGTATTACAAGTCTCTAACACAAATTCATACTATCAGTTTGACGTATAATCATAAACAAATTAGTCGTCTATCATCGTTTTGTGCTATAAGCTTATAAATAGTTCAACACTTAAGAAAATCAGCTGCAAACTCAAATAGTATATATGTTCAATATATCTAATAACTTTCTAAACTCTACTATGATAGGAGGATTGAAAAGAGAAAGAATAGATGATGTTTGTTAGAGCGCTAGCAACTGAAGTGATCTCCATATTTAGTCACTAAATTGGTTGTTAAAGGTGAGCAATAGGAGGGAAGGAGGGTTGATTGTTTTTAACAATTAAATTGTAAATGTAGAGTTGTTAGTCAAAGGTTTGAGTGTAGGTAAAAGAAGAAAAAATAGAGGTTCCAAAAGGAGAGTGTGCTCTGAAATTGAGGCCCCTATAATGGCTAGCTCACTGCACTGCACTGCACTTTGATCTTAATCTAAAGACTAAAACCCTAACAAAAAAACATTATTATTTTGTAATAATTAAAAAGAAATTGCATGGGGGACTCCCTCTACTATACTCTATACCAAAAATAAATAATAAATAAAAAAGAAAAGGACTCTGCTTTTGTGCTTTCTGAAACCTTCCCATTCCAATTCCAATTCCACCAAAAATAGGTCAAGTCAAAGCTTACGTTAAGTTGTGTGATCCTCTTTCATTGTACTATTCTTACATTTTCTGTCCCTTTTCTTTTCCCTTCTCTCTTCTCACCTTTTTAGTAACTATATCTTTCCCCTTTTTCTTCCTTTTACCCCTTTTTTCCCAATCTATATCTAATCATAAATCAAACTTGGAATTCAGCCACCCCATGATCAATTGCTCATTGCCCTAAATATGATGACCTTTTCTCATTTCATTCCTCAATTCCTACTAAAGTTTTCCTTTATTTTTCCCAACATGGGATTGAAGCTTTTATTAACTTTCCCCCCATGAACACTCATTTACACGGAAGTAATAATGAAAATAAAAAGGGTGAGTAATGTGAATGACAAATGTTCTCTCCATGGAAAACCTTTTTTCTTTTACTCCCTTGCTTCCATGAAAAATTTAAAATGTTCATAAATAACATATATAAAATCATAATGAAATTAGTTGTGGAAAGAATAGATGAATGAATATAATTCTACATATTTTTTTGTCATAGTTAGAAGTGGGAAGTTGTTTATAACATAAGGTAAGGGAAAAGTGGAAAACTAATAGATAGGATTTAAAAAAAGTTATGAATTCCAAAATTTAAGAGTAAAAAAAAAAAAAATAATATAATGAATAGATTGGAAGGTAAAAGTCAAATGGAGGTGTGGTGATTGGGAAAGGGATAAAAGTTACTTTACAATGTCGGCAACCCCCTGCCCTGCTTGCTGCTATGCTATGCTATGCTCTGCTTCCCCGTCACATCGTATCTTCGATATTGAGAAATGAAAATTTAGTATTCAACACATAAATTATCTTCCCTTTGTAAAAATATCCATTTATTCTGATCTAACAATGGATCAAGGTGACATGCTTCCTTCTTCAATTTTCAAGGCTTAGAGGCAAATAAGCCACAATACCTTCTACTCATCAGACAGAGAGAGGAGGGATCCATCCAACCTCACCCTTGATTAAGGCCAAGGCGAGTTAACCCTTTTTGTTAAGATCACTTCAATCTCTTAGTCCAATATTGCATGATTTACACCAATATTGATAGGTTCATGTTGATTAATATGTAGAAGGGCATGAGTTAAAAAGCAGAAAAGGTAAAATGTGTAAATGAATGATGGTTGGTTGGGGGATTGATGGGGGAAATGGAAAAAGAATAAAGTTGAAATTGTATTGGTGTTATGTGGCATTTAATGGCACCTTAGAAGAGCTCAAAACCCTATCTATCTATTTCTCTATCATCATTTTTGTGCAAATAAACAGAAAAGAGAATCCCCCACTGCCCACAAAAACCTCCTCTTTCTTATGTTTACCTTTTCACTGCCAAACCCCATGCCTACCCCTTTCTTTCCTTTGACCCCTACTTTCTTTTCTGTTCTTTTCTCCACCAACTCTCTCTATATTTACCAAATATTACTATCTCTCTCTCTCCCTCTCTTTTATTTTGTCCCATTGTTATATTTTTAATATATCTTTTTTTCTCAATGTCATTTCATAGTTTCATATAGACACTCTTATCATTATTTTAGGTTCCATTCAGTAAAGGTTAATAAAGGAGAATTGAAATCAAGTCACTTTGGAAATCTTTTATTATTCTACCTTTAATTGCAATTTAAAACTTAATTTTATTCTCTCTATATTATAATTTAATAAAAATTTAATAAAAACTCTCTGTACAAGATTCTGACTAGTATGTTTCCATATAAACGATTTAGGATCATATTGTTTGTACAAAATATAAAGCATACAACATCTATAATGTCCGTGCAAGTATTCACACTACAATCAAGTAAATATTAAAAAATTTCATTAGTTTATTGGATTCGAAGTTTATAACGAGCAAATATTCTATTCAATAACAAGAATATTGAATATTATCACATATTTACTAAATAATAAAATAGTTTAAAATTGTTTGAGGATAAAATTTTAGTCGTCTGTAGAATTAGAAAGCTAGCCTTCCCATCCCAGTTGGATGGAGGAAATTAACTAAACTGATAAAGATTGAATTGAATAATCTATTTTTAACCAAGAGTGTCAAAACAAACCAAACTGATCATCAACAAACAATAATGATGCTAAACTTTGTATGGAAATAGGAACCAAAGCTAAGGCTGCAAATTGTCCTAAACACAAAGGATCACATAAATGATATAACCCACCAACAGTACTAAGACTAAAAACGACTAGATCCAGGAGTGATAACCCTCCACACCCACATACTCCAACTGTGGGAACTACCTGATCAAATGCTTCCACCTAAATGACCCACCACAATATCTTCAACAAACAAACATAACCCAATACTTCATATAGTACAAAGAATATTATACATTATAAAAATATAAAAACTATGGATATCTAGATAGACCACCCTCACATTTTGGATAAACCAAAGAAGAAGATTGATTTTCATTGAGCTGTAAATTGAAAGAGGTTTGACCATATTTGAAAACGATCGTAGGGTATGTACGTAAATAAATAAAATAAAAAAAAAAAAAAAAAAAGAAGAAGAGAAAAAGGGATTATAAGAAGCACAGGAACCACAGAGGAAGAAGAGAAAAATGGTCGATTGAGCATAAAAGACGATTGGAATATAAGAGTTGAAAAATCCCCATTCAACGCGTCTCCACTCTCCTTTGAATGATTTCTTTCTAATTTCTTCTTTTGATGTAAAAAAATTAAAGAAAGAAAGAAAGAAACAACAACAATAATAAAATAGTTATTATTACAATTTGCAATTGCATGGTAAGGGTGATTCCAGTAGTGGGTGGTAACTTTGCGCAATATGTGTGGCGCAACTTCCACGGCGGTGGCGGGGATATTATTACTGAAAAGATGGCGGAGGGAATTCAGGTGGTGGGCGGAGTGGGAGAGAAAACCGGCCAGGACGGACCCAGCATGACATGTAGGGTTTCACATCCAAAAACTCCGGGGGTTTTTTATGGATCCAACCCTCTTGAAGATTCATTCTCGGCTTTGCTTTTGGATCTTGTCATTGTAATTTTCATTATTCATCTTCTACATTTTATACTTAGGCCTCTCCATCAGCCTAAAATCGTCTCTCAGATCCTCGTAAGATCTTCTTTTTCCCTTCACTCTTATTAATTCCTTCCTATTTTATCAATCTATCCATCTTTATGCTACTGCTACTGTTCATTTAGTTTTTAAACTTTTACGAGTTATGGCTGATTCTTCGACTCTTATTTTCGTTTTTGAAACAAAAATTCAAATACACCTTATGTGTCTAACATTTTGAAATCTAACCACAAAAACAATGTAATTTTTCGATTCAAATTTATATCTAACGTAGATTAATTATTTTATACAAATGTATTTATGTGATAGGTAGATTCTTTATAACTCATTTAATTGGATTCTCAAAATTTTTATATAAATTTAAAATGGTCTGGTTTTAAATATATGTGTAGAGCAATTTTGTGGTTTCAAAATGACCAACCTAAGTTTAATGATAGTACTAAACTTTGAAAGTTAAGATTTAAATTTTTTTCCATTATGTTGTTAATATTTTAAAGTTTAGATTGTTATATATATTTGAGATGAGAGCACATTTTATCATACCATAGCTCAATCTAATTTATGATTATCATTGGATTGATGGTGGATTATTTGATTGTTTGTTGTGTATAAAAGGGGGGTTTTATCATAGGACCATCGGTTCTAGGCCACAACAAGAATTTCAGACTAAATTTGTTTCCAGAAGATGTGAGTTTCTTGCTATCCAACATCGGTTTAATCGGTTTCATGTATTTCTTATTCATTTCCGGAGTCAAAACGGATCTCAGCCTCATAAAAAAAGCAGGAAAGAAAGAATATTCCATTGCTTCTTTTAGCGTAGTGGTTCCATTAGTACTAAACATCTCATTTGCATTACTCATAAGAAAATCCATGGACGAAAACCTTGCCAAATTCTCTTCCATTGGTGCTGTTACTTCCTCTTTAGCCATCACTGCCTTCCCTGTCGTCCACCCGATTCTCCATGAGCTCAATCTCTTGAGCTCTGAGGTCGGTCGTATGTCGATGTCGATCTCGATAATCAGCGACGCCGTAGGCATCAATGCAGTCATTGCGTTTGAGGCTGCAATACAAGGAGAAACGGATGCAATGAATGCATTATGGTACCTAATTTCACTAATTATTTTGTTGGGTTTCATTGTGTTTGGTGTAAGAAGAGTAATGCATTGGATTATTAAGAGGACTCCTGAAGGGCAAGCCGTGGAACAAGGATTTGTTATAGCAATTTTGCTTGGGGTTTTGATAATGGGCTTTTTAACTGATTTGTTTGGGATTGCTATTCTTAATGGTCCACTTTGGTTGGGTATGGCTATTCCTGATGGTCCTCCTTTGGGCTCAACTCTTGTGGAGAGGAGTGAGACTATAATTTCTGAGCTTTTGATGCCTGTTTCATTTGCTTTTGTGGGGCTTCACACTGATGTTTTCGAAATGGCTAAGGCTGGTTGGCCTACTTTGGCGCCATTGTTTTTCTTGGCATTGGCTGGTCATTTCTTTAAGCTTGGTGCTACTCTCATTCCGTCTCTTTACTTTCAATTGCCCCTTCGAGATAGTTTTGCGGTTAGTTTCATCATGTGCTTGAGAGGCCAAGTCGAAATCATTCTCCTTCTTCATTGGATTGATAAAAGGGTAAGCATATACATCATACAATAACTTACTTTTGATTTTCTCTTATAAACTATAAACTAAGATGTCAATTTTTATACTAAAAAACCAAACCAAACTTGTTTTGTTTTGTTTTTGTTGCACTTCTAACCGAGACAGTTATGTGACAGATAATAAAAATCCCAGAATTCACAATGCTGGTGCTAATGACTGCAACGGTAACAGCAATAGTAACTCCATTAATAAGCATATTGTACGACCCAACAAAGCCATACATGGTGAACAAAAGAAGAACAATTCAACACTTACCGCCACAGACAAAGATGAAAATAGTAGTGTGCATAGAAGATCAAGAAGATGTAGCAGCATTAGTGAGTTTACTAGACATGTCTAACCCAACGGCGGCTAGCCCATTCTCCATCTACGCCCTCCATCTCATCGAGCTAGTAGGCCGAGCTGCCCCCGTCTTCATCGACCACAAAAAAAGCAAAGCTCCTTCGAAGTACACCGCCTCTGACTCCATCCACAATGCTCTCAAGCTCTACGAGGAGGCTCGCTCCGAGCTCATCAAATTACGTACCTACACTGCTGTCGCACCTAAGCGAACCATGAATCAAGACATTTGCGAGCTTGGTTTGATCAAAAGGGCCAATCTCATCGTTCTCCCTTTTAGCAGGTAAAAATAGTTCCTGTTTTGGTTCTTATATTTTAAATTCTTCAGTTTTGGTCGATGTACAGAGATCTAATTTTAGTCTTCATACTTAAATTGGATACATTTTCAAAATTTATAGTAAAAATAGTAATGGATGATAAAATGTTTTTTTGAAAATAAATAATCAACTAGAAGAGGAAAGAGTAACTCGGGTATATTTTACACGTACAAGAAATGGACAACATTCAGGAGTGAGATTACAAGATATGAACACAAGTGTATTAGAACATGCACCATGTTCAGTGGGGATTCTAGTAGACAAATGCAATCTGCACAGCCCAATGGTAGGACAAGCATTTTGGAACTCAGCTCAACATTTTGTTGTTCTGTTTCTTGGAGGAGCAGATGCAAGAGAAGCACTTGCATATGCAGACAGAGTCATCGGAAACCAGGACGTTTACGTATCGGTAATAAGATTTCTGGCACAAAATTCAAGAGGAGACAATGAGTTTGAGAAGAAACTTGATGATGGAATGGTAACTTGGTTTTGGGTAAAGAATGAAGCAAATGAGAGAGTGATTTATAGAGAAGTAGTAGTGAGAAATGGAGCAGAGACAATTACAGCAATACAATCAATGAATGATGATTCATATGATTTAGTGATTGTTGGAAGAAAACAAGGGATAAATCCAGTGCTTCTTGAAGGATTATCAAGCTGGAGTAATCAAAATGAGTTGGGAATTGTTGGTGATTTTGTTGCTTCTGAGGATTTTACTGCAGCAAGTTCCGTTTTGGTTATGCAACAGCAAGTTTTAAGAGATCAAGGTCAGTTTTCTTCTGGGATTTGTGGCAAAATTAGGTTTGATATTCGCTAGGAATATATTTCAATGTTGTTGTGTGTACATTATGTAATTAATTAACTAATTATTTGATTAGACTTAGATTGTTATTGTTATTGTGTACATGGAATCAAATTTTATATATATATATGATTCAACCAAATCTAACCTTTTGAATGCCTTTGACTCAAGTTCGAAATTGCATTTCTTATTTTTGTGTTATTTGTACATGTATGATTCTAAAGTTGAGATGAATGTGTTAATATACTCTCTAAATTCTAGAAGTACCACCATTTTGTAATTAATTCTCTCTAATAAAATTGTTCTCCATTTTTTCATGGAAGTATTCGATCTTAGTGAACCATGCAAATCCGTTTGTCGATTTTGGTAACGTTCTTTATTTGTTGATATCATAACAGTAACATTGCTAATATATGTCTTGCTTTAATCAATTAGATCCAAAGGAAGAAGTTTGACCAAACAATTTGAAACTTTAATGGGAATTAAGATGAGATATATGGAGAAAGAAAAGGATACACTTTGTGTTGCCAATGTAAATAACGAAGGCTTCATTTTCACTCACATAATTAAGGATCGTGACATTGATATGTTACTATTTCTTTTTGGTGTGTTTTGGCAATGAAAATGGAAAAGTAAAATCATAATAATTATAAAAAAAAATGCATGCAAGCTAGAAGGAATTAAAACCCTTTCACAATGGATGGGTTATTGGATTAACAAGGAGGGAGATCAGGCGGTGGAGGAATAACAGATTGCATCTCTCCTTCTCCATTCTCAACAAGAAAAACCATGGCTAATCCCCAAGCAAGGTGTGAGTCTATATGGCAATGCATCAACCAAGCTCCTGCATGTATCATCATTTTTAGCAATAGTTCGTTACCATTTAATTAATCAATTAATTCGTGTATATATAACACATAATCATTGCAAACTAGCTCTCACCTGGGTTATCAGCAATGAAACGAATTGCAACCCAGCCACCGGTGGGCGTTCCAATGGTGTTTCTCACCGGGGGGTCGATAAGATTAAACCTCGCTGGGTCTGTCCTCGGGTTGAAATTACCAAAACCGGAACCAACCACGTAGAAATGGTAGCCATGGAGATGCATTGGGTGGTTTTCAGGAGTTACGATGCTAGTATCTTGCAACACAATTTGCACACTCGATCCATATTTAAGCTTATAAGCCTTTGTCCCTCGGCGTGGCTGCCACAACCCTCTGCTCACATTCCCAGTGTAATCGAATTGCAGCGGTGGAAACGGCGGAAAGTCGGCGGTGAAAACGCCGGGAACACCTTGGTAATAGGCTTGCATTATGGAATTGGACTTTGGGAAAACGAAGGAAACATTGTTAATGCTGGCAGTGAAGCGAGTGCCGTTGGGGCCTTGGCAGCGAGGGCTGTTTGGGTTGGTGCAGTTGTTGAGGCCTAATCCAACAGTGAAGAATAAGTTCTCATCGATGTGCAAGGGGACGCTCACTCGGTTGGGGCTTCGGAGTTGGTCGGTGAATCGGGTGGCGGTTGGGGTGTCGTTGAAATTTGGGAGTTGGGCTAGAATGGGTTGTGGATTTTGTTGTGGTGGGAGATTGTTGTATTGGAGGATGGCGGTGGTGGTGGTGTTGTCGAAGGGGGCGTTTTGGGCGGTGTTGTAGGCTGTGGCCGCCATGTAGTAATAAGCTGGTGGTTGGTTGGCTGTTACAAGAACGTCAGTGGTTTGACCGGGTCCAATCATTATAACATTTGTAGCAAATGGTTTGGTGTAAGCTGCGTCCACTGCCACTACTGTCATCTGGTGGTTTGCGATGGAAAAGAACAGCTCTTGATTCAATGCAGAGTTTATAATTCTTAGAAGAATCGTCTCACCCGAATCCACTGCCAATCTCATCGTCTCTGCCCAATAACATTAACAAAACCTCTTTCCTTACTTCTCCGGTGGAATGATTAAAATACTTAAGCTAAAGTAATTGCACTATTAACCCTTAAACAAAACATAATAATTATCAATTTATTCAAACTAACCTTTCTTGGAACAAATATAGAAATCGCCCGGCTGCCCATTGATGGTGTAAGCATCAGAGACATTAGGTCCTGCTCCGGTAAAAAGTGCTTGCCTCAACACACTAATTGGGTCTCTGTCAAACCATTCCCCTGTTTCATAAAAACAAGATTATCATTTTATTTATTTGACAACAGAACAACACAAGTGACTAACTCATGTATTTTCTTTTGAAAGATTTGATGAGAGATATTTGGAGTTACCAAGAAGAAGAGGAAATTCTTTTTTAGGCATTATGAAAGGGCGTGGAGAACCGAGCTTGGGATAGATAATGAGAGCACCATAGACAGTAGCTCGAAGCCATCGGCTGTGAGCATGCCACCACAGAGTCCCCTCTTGGCCCTCAATGGTGAATCTGTAGGTGTAGGTGCCCCCTGGCTTTATGGAGCATTGGGTTATAAACTCTGGCCCATCCGCCCATGGATTCCTCAGCTGCCTTATCCCATGCCTATTCGTATCACACCCAAAATTAAGCCAAATATTCAATCAAACAAGGGTTGTCACCACAACTTGAAAAGGGTTTATTGAATTGATTGGTTCTAAGTACTCTTAACAAAAATCTATGTCTTTCATTTTATTAAATTCTATCTAAGGGTCGGCTTAGATTAGCCAAAGAGAAAGTTCATTCTCATTTAAAATCATTTTATAGAAACCTTTTTTTTTAAAAAAAATAAATAAATTTAAATTGAATAATTATTGACACCCTTAATCATCACCTACTTACCATCCAAAAAGGATTAAGCTAAATTGTTGAATAATGAATACTATTTAATCCATATGTTTGACTTATACACACTATTCTATTCTGTTTAAGTTTTCCTTTTGTATAATTGGAAACAAAAAGAAAGAGTTACCTTTTTGGGAATGACTTGTAAAGTTAGAGATTTGCCATTAAAAGATAAAGATTTGTTAATTGTTGTTAAATCAATAATTGTGGGTTAGAGAGTAATGAATTTTGGTTAGAAGAAAATTACCAATGGAGAGAAACATTGTAACGGGCAGCATTAACAACTTTGATGACAAGGGAATCCCCATCTCTTACTGCTAGAGTTGGTCCTGGGAATTGCCCATTCACTGTTATGATGTTGTGGACTTTGCACAGCCTCTTCACTGCTTTTGGTTGCACCTGACCGTTCATTTTTCCAACAAAAACACACCTATGTCAAGAGAGTCCTACGCTTCGTTTTGTAACCTATTTTATTTTCATCAAAAACTTTTACCATCGTTTGCACATTTTTTCAAGTACAAGTGTTGAATACTTGGTGACTTTTCTTGTCAAATTTTGGTTTGATTTATGAAAATATTGGTTTTTAAAAAATAGATAAGAAAGAAAGAAGTTTAGAGTTAGGAACGACGGTTTAAAACCTAATATATTTTTTTTAATTTTTAGAAAAATTAAATAGTTGTTAAACGAGGTTTTATTTTTCAATTTGGTTAATAATTGAAATATTTATGTAGAATAAGCTAAAACTATGAGTGAGACGGTGCAAGAAAATAAGTATACATAAATTTTGAAAATTAAAGTATTGTTCGGTAACCATTTGAATATTTTTTAAATTACGTGTAGAGCGAAAGAGTGCTAAATTTTTATATTTGTAGAGCAAGAAAGTTGGGGTGAAAACTATATCACTAAACAAGAAATGTAAAGTTAAATGTAGAAAACAAAAGAGAGGAGAGAGTTTGCATGCAAAGAATTGGAGAACTTACAATGAACTGATGGTAGTGAGTTTTTGGAAGAGGAAAAGCAGAGAGCAAAGGGAGGAAGGCCAAAAGAGAAATAAGTAAGAAGAAAGAGCAGAAAGACTTGTCTCTGTTAACAAACTCCTCCATTTCTCTCTGTTTGTGATCTGTGATGTGTTTTTGGTAGATGAAGAAGGAAGTTAACAAGAGGAGATATTTATAATCAGAAAAAGAAAAGAAGAAGAGGGATAATGAAATATTAAATGAAACATATTGTTGGAAGATTAGGTTTAGAGAGTGAGCAGAGGTGTGTAGTGAGGATTTAAGGTTTAAATGATCTTTTTGGTCCAACCATAATGGGGATTTGTTGTACCCACTTCCCTTCTCCCTTCTCACACTGCTACTGATCATTTTCCATAACACACAAACATTCAATTCTAACTTCATATACTATACTATACCATGTAATTAACCACACATAATATCTCATTATGGGTATATTCCAAGGCCTCATCATCAATAGTTTCATGCCACCAATTCATGGAAATACGATCAACAGAATTAGCTTTGCTATTATATTAAAATGTATTGAAGCTAAGTGTATCGATTTACTCTCTCCTCATTGTATCGAGTTTATAATTTGAGTAAAACGTATTTAAGTACTTAGAGTTGGGCTTTAATTAAGGATTGGTTAGCTCATTTAAGAGTGAGTTGTTTACTACGTACTTGGGGTTGGTTTTAATAAATATAAACTTTATTCTTTTTAATATATACATACACATAGAATAAACTTTGGAAAAAAAATTAATGTGTATTTAAAGATTTATAAAATAATAAAACAACTTCAATCAATATAGAAGTGAAGCGAAAAGTAAAATTATGTAAACTTATATCCAAATTATGGTCAATTATATGTCACAGTGACATAAATAATCTTGAATAAGAATGACACATATATAGATGACTTTTCTATCGGATGCTTAGCGATCCTTTTATTTAAGTGTATATATTATATAAAGAAGAAGCATATTACTTAACATAATATATTTTAGGTACTATAGTATATATTGTTTCTTTCATGGTGTAAATAGATTAAATAAAATAATAGAATCCATTTACACCCCTAGACTTTAGATGTTGTATTCTTTTTGGAACATATGCGAGGTATAGGAATCGAGTCCTCTAGCCTCCCAGTTGACCGAACAAATTTTACGTTCATTATGAAAAAAAAAAAAAAAATGGTTTTGATTATATGGATGGTTTAGTTATTGAAAAAAGTATTGATATATATATATATATATATAAAAGAAACCCAAGTTGAATGTTTAGATAGAAGAGATTGAAAATGAATGTGCATTGAATATTCTTAGGCAATCAAGTCAAGCACTATACCTAATTCTTTAAAGTTGTCAAACTTCAATTTGTTCATTCTCAAACATAAATATAAAAAGCTTTTTCCCTATGGTACTAAATGGCTTAGTGTGTGATTATTATTATTATTTATTTTGCTTTTGAATAATAAGTAAGTGTTATTTTGTATAAATTATAATTAAATTGTAGTATAATAACAAAGTCAAAAGTAGTTAATGTTGTAATTAAACATCAATCAAGGCACTAATTGGAAATGTGTAGTTGTTAAGTATAATAAATAAAATAAAAGAAGCAGGTCAAGAAGGGAGGGTTAGAGAGATTCGTTATAACAAATTAGTTAGCCTACCTTATTGACATATATATTCACCCAAAATCATTATGCACCTTAACAACAATTTTGTTTTTCAAGTATAACACCAATCAACATCTTCCACATCAAAATTAAAGGAAATAAAATAAATAAGTGTGATTGGTTTAAGTGATTAATTAAGTACAAAACTTATAAAGATAGTGTTTTTGTTTTTGGGATTTATATTTGTTGTCTCCCAAATTTTCGATTACGGTTTTTACATTTCTTAAAGAAGCATTTGTAATCGCCATATCAACTTGGTAGTCGATTTGAATCTTACCAAGATAAGGTTTTTTATACCAATACTTGGACGGACAGTTTGAGTTCAATATAGTAACGACAAGTTTAAAGTAGTTCTTTTAGCTTGTATTACTAAAGATGTTTCCTTTAGTCCGATTAAACATGGTAGGACAACAAACTTTTAAAGTATTTTCACAATGGTATGATATTGTCTACTTTGGATAATACACCATCGATAGTTGTCCTCACTTATATACGTAGAACTTTGGTCGCATTAAAAACAAACAAGACTACAAAAAATGCCAAATCGAAGATGATTGATATATTCTTGAAAAAAATACAATGACACAAAACCAATGCGATAAGAAGGGATACCCCTCTTCTCCAATATGAAGGTCATGAAATAGGTTGTCCTCTCATCAATCATAATATCTATTACATGTATCATTATGGTTGTATATGAAATGTTGGCCAAACCCTCTCCAAGACTCCAAAGATCTCATTAATTAAGGAGATAGATGGTTCTGTAGCTAGCTAGCCATGGACTCATGGGACACCAAGCTTTGCAGAAAACTCAAACCACACCATCGTCGTTATGTTCTTAAATGTAGAGGGAGAGGTCATGGATCATTTGCATCAAACAAGAGGGCATTAGAAAATGAATTAATAGGACTAAGAAGAATGTCATAATCAGAAGTCCTCAGTCCCATCTCCTTCATTCATTAAATGTCAAAGATTTCCATTAACCACAAAGCTTATCTTTTTTTTTTTTTTATTTTAATTTTTAGAAAAGTCCACGAGAAATTCCACAAGGATATTGAAAATCTCGGGAGAAGAACACGAAACACTATTTTTACGATACTACCCCTGATCGTTCTTTCTTCCCGTAGACGGGAAGATTTCCTAAAACGGCACCGTTTGCGCCTGAAGGGCTTCACAGTGGCCACGTGCTTGTCTTCCTCACCAGCTTCTCTCCGCCACGCTGCTCGGTGCTCTCCTCCGTTACTCTGCTCTACTCCTCATCTCTTGTTTCTTCAATTCTTCTTTATTGCTCAGCAGCTCATCAAACCAAGTGGTATTTCCTGAATTCTCTCTTCTTTTACTGGATTTTGTTTCCGGGATTAGGTTATAGGATGATGGACTCGGAGAATCAGGGCTTTGAACCAGCCCAATTGTATTCCTCTCGTGCTGAGATGGAGAATTTGGTTCTCAAGGAGCCCTTAAGCTCCAAATCTTTCTCTAACTATCGCAGTGCTATGTCCTCCCTCTCTGATTCCCACCACCCTTTGGCGCCGCCCACTATTCTTACACCCGCTGACTCAGATCCCCTGCTTTCGCCGCCGCTCGATCGAGATCTCCGTAAACCTAATGCGTCTGATCATTTTATCTCTGAGCCGCTTCACTTTTCTGATCTGAGTTTCGGTCCGGTCGATGGGAATCATGTTACTGATGTTAATGGTGTTGAAAGCCCTAGTAAGAGTTCCGTGAGTTCTGGGGGTTTGTCTAGATCTTCCTCTTCCAACTCTGATTATATTAGAATTACAGTCTCGAATCCTCAGAAGGAGCAAGACGTTTCGAATTCGATAGTGCCTGGTGGGAATTCGTACGTTACGTATCTGATCACTACGAGGACGAATATAGCAGAGTTTGGAGGATCAGAATTTAGCGTTCGAAGGAGGTTTAAGGATGTTGTGACGCTATCTGAACGTTTGGCGGAGTCTTACAGAGGATTCTTTATACCTCCACGGCCGGATAAGAGTGTAGTGGAGGGGCAAGTGATGCAGAAACAAGAATTTGTTGAGCAGAGAAGGGTGGCGCTGGAGAAATACTTGAGGAAACTAGCAGGGCATCCGGTGATTAGAAAGAGCGATGAGTTTAAGGTATTTCTGCAGGTTCAAGGGAGATTGCCGCTGCCAACGACGACTGATGTTGCGTCTCGGATGCTTGATGGAGCAGTTAATCTCCCTAAGCAGTTGCTCAATGAGAGCGCAATGGAGCCTCAGGAGGTGGTTCAGCCAGCCAAAGGTGGAAGGGATTTGTTAAGATTGTTTAAAGAATTGAAACAATCTGTGACGAATGACTGGGGCAGTTCAAAGCCTCCAGTTGTCGAGGAGGATAAGGAATTCTTGGAAAAGAAAGAAAAGTTGCGCGATTTTGAGCAGCAGCTCAGTGCTACATCTCAGCAGGTGAGATGCTTGCTATACTTTATCAGTTAGCCAAACTTTGTATTTGAAAATTTGTATGTTTTTGGTCGTTTTAATTATGGTGACACTTATCTCAGGCTGAATCTTTGGTGAAAGCTCAGCAAGATATGGCAGAAACATTTGGAGAGTTAGGTTTGACGTTGATTAAGTTGACAAAATTCGAAAATGAGGAGGCTGTATTCAACTGTCAAAGAGTCTGTGCGAATGACACAAAAAATATAGCAACTGCTGCTGTGAAAGCAAGCAGATTATATCGAGAGCTCAATGCTCAAACTGTGAAACATTTGGTAATTTTTTTAATCTTCCTCAAGATTATGAACTGAAACTTTGCTATTTTTGTTCAAGTTACTTTGCAAATGGCTCTTCTTTTATGTATTACACTGGACAGTTAGTATTGCTGAAGAAACTCGTACACTCCATACCCTATTCAATTTATCATTTATGTATGTAGACTATGAACCTTATAGTTCATTCATGTACTGATAGAATAATAGCAGCTAACTGAAGACTTGTGCATTTTATTATAATACTCTAATTATTTCATAGCTAAATTATATTTTCAGGATGTACTTCACGATTACCTTGGGCTAATGCTAGCAGTTCACGGTGCATTCTCAGAACGCTCAAGTGCTTTACTGACCGAGCAAACTCTATTGTCTGACTTGTCCTCATTGCATACAAGGGCTGAAAAGCTTGAAGCCGCATCATCTAAAGTATTTGGTGGTGACAAATCAAGGATCCAGAAGTTAGAGCAGTTAAAAGAAACCATAAGGACTACAGAGGATGCTAAAAATGTAGCAGTGCGAGAATACGGGCGTATAAAGGTGCTTTCCCATCACATCTTGCAGTGTCTTTCCTTTAATATATATTTTTAACTGCAGTACATGGATGGGATGTATGTGATGGCATAATTCTCACCTTGATTTGGAAGCTCCATTGCTCTTATTATCCAGAGTGTTGTAGCTTGTAGTATTTAGAGTTTTGTTTTGATTTTTCTTTGTAATGTTTAAGGATATTTCTGTGGAAGATGCTCCCATTATTGTTTAGCCTCTCCTTGGGTATATATAGATCTTAAATTATGAACTCAGAAAGTTACACCTGATGCCTATTTTTTACTGGCATCGATATTCTAGAGTTGTTACTATAATATGTGCATGCCTAGCATTTTACCGGCATCTTATTTTTTACATTGTCGTTGAGAGGACGTAGGGTTGCTTTCATCAAAAAGCTCTTGGGAAATGTCAGTCACTGAAATTGTTTTATTTTATTTATTTTTCTTTATGATCATGGACACAACTTAAATGGAGGAATTAATTTAGCACACTACCTTGTTATCAAGATTAGGGCAAGCGCTTGTCATTTATGTGTAAGTGTAAACGATTCATTCTTGTAGCCTGTCGGATATGGATAGAGATCTGTTTCATTCATATTAGAGGATTTGATTCAGTGCTTTAAGAGTATGTCAAAAGAGATGAAATTTGTTTTGTTATGTTTGAGGAACCTTTAACTAGGGTTTGATTAAACCATCATGAGTTGGCTCTATAGTCAAAGGGGCAAGGTGTAAAATCAGATGTCTTCGAGGTTGCGGTAAAACCATGGCTAGCTACTTCGTATGTATTCCTACGTACATGTAAGCTGACTCACGTACTTCTACTTCTAAAGGAGGAAAAAGATTTCCTCATTTTGGAGATGATTCATAATTAGGAAGTGCTTATCTGATCTTGAGATACTTAGTTGTGAGATTTTCTTTCCTTCTTTTTTGAACAGTAAGATTATTCTCAAGGTGTCAGATCTAGAAGTTCTTTATGTTTTATCCTGATGCCTTATTTCAATATCAATAACTATTGTCATTTTTTTTATTTCCTTGGAGTAAAGGAGTGAGACACAATGAGATAAGACTTGAACTTTTAGCCTCTAGACTCCATTGAACCATAAGAAGCTTAAGGGCACTGAAGTTTAAAGTCTGTTCGTCTTGTGTATTGATTAGAAAACTAATATTAGTTTATCTCATTCTTAAAAAATATTAGAATTTGAGTTGTGAGTTTTGTGACAATTTGAACTACGGCTTTACTAGTGTCAAACAGAAGCTTATAGTGTAAGTCAAATCTTTTTTATTTTATTATTATTATTATAAGAGTGTAAATCAATCTTATCAAATTGTAGTGATGTTAAATATATTCATTTAGGTTTCGTTTAAGTGGGGATTGATGAGGTTTTTTTTTTTTGATTAAATTATATATACTTTTTCTTATGGCTGTTATGCTTCGTCATATGTTTAGCAATACCTAATGATACGAATCTAGGATTTGTAACGTTTTTAAAATTTAATTCGAGGCATACACCTCATCCTCTGCTAGAAGGCCTATGCCTCTGGAAGAAGAGGAAAAGTCTCAATGTTTTCTTTGCTTGTGGAATGTTCTAGAGGTCGTATTTCTTAAAGCTTGACCCAGTTATCATTTCTTGTGAATAATACAATGCGAATTCTTCTGTGTACCTGCTTTTCTTACTTGCTTTGGCTTCTCAGTCATTTTCTACGATGACCTGATGATATTGCATGTAATTCAGGAAAACAACAGGAGTGAACTGGAAAGATTTGACAGAGAAAGACAAGCCGACTTCTTGAGTATGTTGAAAGGGTTTGTAACAAATCAGGTACGCACCATCTTGTCTATTGGACAGTCATCAGGTTTTAATTCATAATCATGGTTTGTATGATTGTATGAAATGATTTCTTAATCCCATTCATCAAGTATGGAGATTGACTCGTCCCGAAACAGGAACAATATTGTGAAATATTTTGAAAATGCATATTCGTCCGTCATTTTGACCCCCTTTTTAAGAATGAAAATAACTACTTTTATTGAGAAAAAAAAAAAAGAAAAGTGAAAGAATACACCGCTATAAAAAAAACTAAGTCCACGATTCCAACTATGTGAAATACTGCCTATAAAATAGTTACAAAATGCCTCCGAAATTCAAGCATGAAGAAACATGATTTCAATGAGAGACCAAACTTCCAAACTACCTCGTGCATATTCTTCTGTCATTTTACCTTGTGCTGAAGCATGGTTCTGCAAGTTTAGATATTGTTGGTAATTGGTTTTAAAGATTCGTGGAGGCTTTTTTTAGTTTCCAAGCGCCCAAAATCAATTAGTGGAAGGCGGGCCCCAGATGTAGACTACAATCAAAGTATTTATGATTTTAAGAATAAGAAAAAGGTTATAGGTGGAATCTGTGACTTTTATCCAAATTGATATGAATGATTGTGTGAACAGAATCATACGTTCTGATGAGTTCTCTCTGATTTTTGTGAAGATTGACATGAGTGATTATGTGAAGGAAATATTACAAAAACTACATGATTTTTTTACCATCCTCAATGTTAAAATATGGGAGTTTTTGTTGTTGAATAGGTTGGATATGCAGAGAAAATTTCTGATGTATGGGCAAAGGTAGCAGAGGAGACAAGCAACTATTCAAAGGAGAGCAATTGAACTTGTGTGGGTATCAGTTCAAAGCCTCAAGAACAACATTCTTTTTTCCTCGTTTTTCTTTCTTGATCTCACTAGATTCATTTTACGTCCACTTTGTTGATATAATTTACCATTTTTAAGGTAATAAAATATATAAAGAGGAACACTTGGGGAGGGAAGGTTTTTTTCAACATCTTATTGCCCAAGTTGTGTCTCTACGAAATGTTTATGTTCACACACTGAGCTGATGAAGTTCGTATGAAACTGAGGTTTGATATTGTAAATTGATCTTCTCGTTTTTCCGATTAGGTTGACTTTTTGATCGATGGTATATATCTAAATCAGTTGAGTTTTCATCTTGAGCTGGTCTTCTGGTTGTTTTGTTTTTGTTCTTGTTTTCTTGTGCATTAGAAACCAAAGTCTTTTTCTCTGACCCTATCAATATGAGAACGACAAGTCGTTCATTTGACCCAATCTAAATGGCATTTTCTTGGATTTCCCAATCAATAATGCCAAAGCTACCAATTGCCATTCTTTTTTTTTTTTTTAAACTTACCCAATTGACCCTCAAATGTGGGTATTAAATTAATATTCTTTGCTTTAATTTAATATAGAAATGGTCACATATGACCCATTTCTAATATTCATTTATTACTTTCATATACATATACATATATATATATATATTTAATTTAATATGTTTGCTTTTTTTATTTCACTACAGCTAAAGAAAGCAGCAAAGTGAATCTAGCAATCATTTTTTCTTTGGTATTCTTTTGGGTGATTTGTCGTTGGTTATATAATGACAAAACTATAAAGTTTTTGAAAATATAACCATTGATAGTCTACTCCATGCTATTCTTATCATTATTACATTTGTCTTTTAAAAGATTTTTTTTTATAAAAATATATAATCAAATAAAATAGAAAGCTAATTTGCATGTGCTACCCATTGAATTTTTATGACCCTCTCATTCAAAAACATATTCAATTTATTCTATGAATCTCAAACGCTCTCCTTCAATATTAGAGGAGGGCTTTGTTTATTAATTGAAATCAATTTAGGGTTTAATTAGTAATTAATTTTAATTTCTATGAACAAATGAGATTAAATTCAAAGTGTAATGCATAATGATTATAAAATCTGAAAAAGAATACCAAAAAAGTGGATTCTGGGTCCCTCTTCCTTATAGAAAAAGAGAAGAAAAGAGAAGAAAAAGAAAAGCATCCTCTTCTTTCTTTTTTCCAATCTTTGAATTGTCCTTTCATTTTCTCTCCTCCTTCAAGCAAACTCATTTTGATCTTTGAATTTCATGTGTACTTCAACTTTGACTATCCCTTTCCCACTTTTACTTTTCATTCATTTATTTGTAAACACTTTTTATTATTCCTCATTAATCAACACTAATTTTCCAGTCCCCTCTTGGTGTTTTTATTTGCTATTGGCTGTCATTTCAAGTTTGATATATTTTTTCCATCTCTAAATTTCAATTCAACTTTTTGTTGTTTCATTCTTTTATTTTCTTTCTGTTAAGAGACATCAAGATTATATAAACAAAAGTAAAAGTTATATAATGAAACCTAAATTAATTCAATCATTTCTAAATTATAATGTTGTTGCAATTGCATAAACAATATAGGACCTAATGGTTGTCGGACTTTTCTTTTTTATTTATTATTCCCATGCAAAAATTAAACCTTAATAATAATAGTAGTAAAGGGTAACAATTAATTAGCTGGATAGTTCAATTGACATATTATTGTGTCAATAAATACGTATTTATTTTTGGCTAAAATCAAAGCTTATTTCATATTTCATATTTACAATATTATATTTGAATATTATGATGAACTTAGAACTATTTTCATATCTCACATTTGCAAAATTTCAGCTAAGTTGACTTTCAATTTCTTCTTCGACAATAATACTTTTCAATAGAAGGACCCAAACAATTCAAACAAGATTTAAATAATAAAACTTAATATATATATATTATTATTATTGTAATTAAGAACAAATATGATGAAATCTCAATTACTTTTTTTAGATAGAAAATAATAATTTTAACTTAGTGATTTGATAAACTTTTTACGCTTCAATAAAATTTAAAATCATTTTTCAAATTTCAAATTCAAAGGGTTGAAGAGTAACATATTTTTTTTTTTCATGCAATTCACAAACTACACTATGACAAAGTGGTCGTGTTGGTAGTATCAACCTCGAAGTTAGTTTACAAGTCGGAGTTATTGGTTTTTTTTAAAAGAAAAATAATAATTTAGGTAGGGATAAGATTGAGAATTAATTTATGGATATTGATTGTGTATGAAGGAGATGGGAAGAGTAATGAGTTAGCTTTCCCAATTGATGAACCAAACCAAACCGAGACCCAAACC
The DNA here is from genome assembly GCA_025688845.1 of Cucumis hystrix. Taxonomy (NCBI): domain Eukaryota; kingdom Viridiplantae; phylum Streptophyta; class Magnoliopsida; order Cucurbitales; family Cucurbitaceae; genus Cucumis; species Cucumis hystrix. Next base: position 3,499,437 of record CM046894.1, on the reverse strand, counting down.
AAACCGCGTCATTTCTCTTCAATCACTCTTCTCTCTTCTTCTTCCTCAATTTCCTCAATTTCCTCAACCTTCTTTTCTTCTCTCTCGCATTTTCTCAAACACTTTCTTTCTACTCCATTTCCAATGCTTCTTCTTCTTCTTTTCCTTCCTCTTTGATTCTTCTTCCTTCATTCCAATGGTTGACAATGGCGAAGAGAAGTTGCTGGCTATGGCTCGCCACATAGCCAAGACCATGGGTCGCAACGAGTCCATGGCCGATGATATTCTCCAGATTTTCTCCAATTTTGATGCTAGGTTTTCCCTCGAGAAGCTTTCTGATAAACCCGATGAGCTTGATCCCAGAGCACCCACCGCGTTACAGCGCTCTCTCAAGTCTTTAGACCGCCGGATCTCCCAATACTTGGCTGTCGACCACCCCATTTGGGCTGATTCCGCTGATTCCTCTGCTTTTCTCGACTCTATTGATGAGTTGATGGGTATCATTAGGGACTGGGCTCCTATGGCTAGGGATAAGTCTGTTGCTTCCTATCTTGCTCGTGCTGACGATCTGATGCAGCAGGCTATGTTCCGTGTCGACCAAGAGTTCCGGTCGTTGATGGACCGTGGAGGCGAGTCTTTTGAATTGACGCGCCATTTCAGGAACGGTGAGTCAACGGGGGATTTCTGCTTTGATTCTGAGGAAGATGAGGAAGGTGCGGAAGGAATTCTGGGCGATGGCGATGGTATCCAGATCCCTGTGGCGCAGCCGGTGACGGATTACAACATCCTTATTGATGCGCTTCCGTCCGGGACTATCAACGATCTCCATGAAATAGCGAAGCGTATGGTAGCGGCTGGGTTTGAGAAAGAGTGTTCACATGCTTATAGTAGCTGCAGGAGGGAGTTCTTGGAGGAGAGTCTTTCTAGGTTGGGGTTACAGAAGCTGAGCATCGATGAAGTTCAAAAGATGCAATGGCAAGACCTCGAAGAGGAAATTGAGCGGTGGATGAAAGCGATTACCCTCTCTCTTCGAATTCTCTTCCCAAGCGAACGACGCCTGTGTGAACGTGTCTTCGTCGGCCTCTCTACCACCGCGGATCTTTCTTTCATGGAAGTCTGCCGTGGATCCACTATTCAGCTATTGAATTTTGCAGATGCGGTGGCAATTGGCTCCCGCGCGCCGGAACGATTGTTCAAAATCCTCGATATGTTCGAGACCTTGAGAGACTTGATGCCGGAGTTCGATTCGGTATTTTCAGATCAGTACTGCTTGTTGCTTAGAAATGAAGCAATTACAATCTGGAAAAGGTTAGGCGGAACAATCAAAGGGATTTTCATGGAGCTGGAGAATTTGATCCGCCGTGATCCGGCTAAAACTCCAGTCCCTGGGGGTGGTCTTCATCCAATCACTCGATATGTGATGAATTACCTTAAAGCAGCTTGCAAATCCCGGCAGACTTTGGAGCAAGTTTTTGACGAACCTGCCCTTCCTTCTAAGGATTACACCAAGTTCGACGACAGAGCAGCATCATCGTCCTCCTTATCTGTTCAAATGGACTGGATTATGGAGCTTTTAGAGAGCAATTTAGAAGCAAAGTCGAAAATATACAAGGATCTTTCCTTAAGCTCTGTGTTTCTGATGAACAATGGGAGATACATTGTTCAGAAAGTGAAAGACAGTGAACTAGGATCCGTTTTAGGAGACGATTGGATTCGAAAACACTCGGTTAAGAACCGACAATACCTCGGAAACTACCTGAAAAGCTCATGGAGCAAGGTGGTGGGCGCATTGAAAATGGACAGTGGCACTTTAGCTCCTTCTGCGATGAAGGAGAAGCTTCAATCATTCAATATGCAGTTTGAAGAAATCTGCCAAAATCAATCCACATGGGTGATATTTGAGAATCAGCTGAGAGAGGAAACAAGAATCTCAGTTGCCAAAATCCTTTTGCCAGCATATCAAAAGTTCATAGGAAGGTACCAGAGTTTGCCGGAGTTGGCAAAGCGTACAGATCGGTATTTGAAGTACACTGCAGAGGAAATGGAGGGTCGAATCACGGAGCTGTTCGAAGGCGGCAGCTCAGGCAGTGGAAGGAGGTAAAGGGCAAGTCACCAATGTTAAATATTGCTTGTATATCTATACAAAAATGCCATGTTTCATAAAGCTTCTTGGCTTAGAAGTGGACCAAGAAATTTTTGGTTAAGTTGTTGTAATTGGCTTGATCTGGGTACAACTGCAATTGCGACTGTTATGTGTCGGGGGCCATTCTGAAAATGATTAAGTCTTAAAGCTTTGCCCTTTTGAAGTTTTGAAGTTTTGAAGCTTTTTCTTGAATGATTGATAATGGTGGATTGGATTAGAAGGACGACCTTACTTGAACAGGATCAAATCTACTGTGTTACGGAATTCTAAGACAATGTATGTTTAGATTGAAGCATAGCATAGCAGAATTTTAACTTGATCAGACCATGTTTCTTTTTTAGGAGAATGGATATGAATAGGGATTTCAACATTAGCCACCCACTTACAACTACTTCAGCTTGACCCATGCTATGTTCCAATCAATGGTTAAAGTTCAATCCACAAATTTATAATTTAACCTAAATCAACATGTAATTTGAATTATAAAACTGCTTTAGTAATTCAAAATTGTCATGTCCACTCTCTGTATAATAAACAGAATTCATACCATTGAAATATGGTATCTATCACACATTATGATTCATCAAATACCTCAATTTTGTTCAATTTTAATGCAAACCAACAAATACAATAGTGAGGAGTCAATCATAGTAGACAATGGAGACAACCCCTAAACATTAGGGCATGCTACACTCTCTTACCTCATCTCACACCTACACTCTTAATTTTAATAGTTTTCATGTCTCAATCTTGCTTAAAAAGAAATTGTCTCCATCATAATTGTGTTTCTGTGTTTGACTCTCACTACTTACTCATTCAGAATAAAGTTATAGTCATCCCTTATATATTACTCAAAACTGTTTATCATGACATTAATTATCCCCAACTTCTATCACATCTTCATCATCCTTTGTCTAATCTGAAATATGACTCCAAAAAACTATGCATTTGTTGCAGAACAGTGGTGTTTTCTTTTCTGCCACATCATTACTTCCTTTCCTATTAGAAAACAAAAATACTTTCTTGGATTCTTTTAAGTTCTTGAGAGTGTTATCGACGCTCCACTTAAGTGATTTTTAGTTCATTTCAATTTAGTTTCTAAGATTCAAAATCATGTTATATAATTATAACGTAATTAGAGATTTGAGTTTTATTTCTGGTTAATAAATTTCAGTTCAATTTTTTCTAAATATTAATGATAAATTGTGAATAAAATATCATTTAACCTAACTATTTTAACCTAATTTAATTATTATAATTATTTTAAAATAGATTTTTTTTTCAAAAATAGAAAAAGAAAACAAACGATTTAAACTTTATTTGATGTGAAAAATAAATAAATAAAGGAATCAAAACAAATAGAGAACAATAGAATCTCTTCCAATAGAATATTTTCTGAACTCAGTTGAGCTAAAACTCTACATTTATTTCTGACTTAATTAAAAAAAAAAATCATTTGCAAATTTGATACATTGAATTGTATGCAAAAAGACATATAGTGTATTAAGATTTATGAATCTTTAATTAGGACTACAAATCCCAATTATTATTATTATTAATTTTACACTATAAGATCAATTGGGTTTTAAAATTTGGCCATAAATCCAATCTCTCACTACAACTAAAAAGGAAATACTTTTGAATTTTGGTATAATCTTAAAAATAGTTAATTAAATTATCTTTTGACTTATGATATTGACTTCATTTTCTTTGTTTTATTCAATAAATTAACCACAAGATTAAAGCCTAATTAAAGATGTGTGTATTGATATTATATTAATCTGATCTCTACACTCCATTTGCGTCTTAAATTCAATATCTACATTGGAGTACTAATAATATTGCCTCTTCATTTGTTTCCCCTTAAAATATTACTTTGATTAGTGTGATATCTTACCATAGTTTGTTGCCTTATTCTTCTTTTTTCTATAATTTTTTCAACATATTATATTCAATATGGTCGATATTTTTTCAATGTAATGCCACCTACATCGTCGGAGGGAATATTATAACGTATTTATCGATAAATAAACAATAATTAATATGTAGTTAAGCTTCTCTAGATGTGAGAATCTATTCCTAAAATATAATAAAAAGATTCAATATGATTTAGAGAGATCAGCTAATCAGAATCACCGACAACACAAACTTCACAATCACAAAAAATCCTTCCACAAAAAGTACCAAAGTACTTTCAAATAATTAACAAGAATATAACAATCAAAGAGACATGGGAGAACTGCAATAGCAAACTCAAAAGCTATAGCTTACACCAAATCACACCTAACATTCAATTTTACTATAGTAAAAGTTTTAATTTTGTCTATATGTTTTTAGAAAATCTCCATAGCTAATTCAAATTTTATCCATTAAAGAAAGTACTTATTGTTGTTAATCAACCCTAAACTTTGATATAATTAGCACCCTCAATCAACTAACTCTCGAAAGCATACATGGACCAAATTCTATCATCGAGATATAAATTGAAAATAGAGCATACATATATTAGTAATTTGAAGAATAGTTTTACAAAACTAAAAATGATTATTCTATATTATATACCAATCCATCAAACTATAGAACTTTTAAAATGATGTATGAATCAAGTTGAAACTCTTCAAAAACATCATAAACACCAAACTAAAAATGAACCTAATAAATATTTTATTTGGGAAGTAAAAATATATATGGATGTGTCATGGGGTGTTTTGTTTGGTTTAGGTTTAATAAGTACACTAATTTAACTCATAACCTAATGTAGATTTTGGGAATCTTAGGTATGCATGGTCTCGTGAGCTTAGGTTTCCTTAATATATTAATCAAATTACATTAAATTATATATATAAGTATCGTGTTCTTCAATGAATTAATTAAATTAATCTGAAAGGGATTCCACAAATGTGTTTGCTTAGCCATAGGATTTGGGTTAATGAATGGTGGGTGTTGTCTTATATATATCTTAGGGTTGATTAATTAAATGAATTAAGAAGTTGATAGGAAGGTTCGTTTGAGTATGTAACATGGGGAATGGCTCGAGAAGGCTAATTAATCACCAATTTCTGACAATAATGTATAGCCTTTTTTGTCTCCATATGTTTCCCAAAACCTCACCACTTCCTATAATTATATTTCATTTATATATCATTCCATTTAATTCAACTTTATTTATATCATCTTTTTTTTTTTTTTTGGTATTTTGTATACTTTTCTATATATATATATATATATATACCTCATGTGTTTTCTATTGTTTCTTGGTAATGCTTTTATATGTTTATCTTTACCAATTTCTCAAACTTCACATTTTCTTTCTTTTTTGTATTTTCAAAACCCCACAATTATATATTAGTAAAATGAAAGTATAATATCCTTTCGATAAAACTATACTTTTTTTAAAAAAAGTGAATTATAATCCTTCGATAAAAAATATAGTTTTTTTTCAAGGATAATAATAATCTTTCGACAACTATACAGTTTATCAAAAGTTTATTAATATCTTTCGATAAAAAATATAGTTTTTTTTTCAAATACAACAATAACCCTCTGAAAAATGTATAGTTTTTTCAAAGGTTATTAATAGTCATTCGATAAAAAGTAGATATTATCGAATGTTTTTTCAACACCTTCGTTAAAATGTCTATCTTTTTCAAATGTTTTTATTATTCTTCGATAAAAAAAGTATATATTTCTCAAAAGTTTATCCTAAATCTATGATAAATGTATATCTTTCTCAAAGGTTTTTTATAGCCTTCAATAAAAATGGTCAAAATAGTACCACTTTCTTGTAGTGTGTGGACGAGGCTAGGTAACTAATATATATTTGTTAATTTGCATTTTTGTTAGGTTGTGTATATATCCTGCTTCTTGTGTAAGTTTATTCTTTAAAGAATTAAATTTTACACATGATTGATGGTAAAAATCAAACAAATATATATATATATATATATATATATATATATATCTATATATTTGACCTTCACGTATCACAAATGATGAATTTATAATTTTGAAAAGAAGTTATTTGAGATGGAGTGACGACCCAAGATGATCAGGTGACTATGGGAGGAGGCGATCTACAAAAGAGAGAGATTCGTACACTAGCGGGATGCTTGGTTGGAGATATACTCTAAGGCTCAAGTCTAGTGAGTAAAGAAGATAACAAACATTTTAGAGAGAAAGATGAGCCTAGTATATGTGTGAGACTATAATAAGGAGGAGCCGAGAGGTAGATTTGGAATTGTTCTTAATCTCTTTTGAATTACATAGAAAGTGTTAATAAGATTGAGCTAATGATAGAGAGATTGAGTTAAAAACATATAATAAAGAGCAAGCTCTACAATAGACCAATATCAACCTGAACCTCAAAGTCATATATTCTACCAGACCTTAGAGGTTGCGGATGAGGTGGGTAGTGAGGTCGAATGATCTAATTATCTTCTTTCATGGAGTCTCTTAGATTCTTGTTTGAACATTCTTGAGAGTCTCCTACACATTTTGAGTTTAACTATCCTCACTTGAATTTTACTCTAAAATTATTCACATCTATCTTTTTTATCTTTCGAAGGATTAAAACGTTACTTTAATTTTAACATGCTGGTGAACGTAGCTAAACTAACATCTGGAGAGGCTATTATTTAGCATGATATGGCATCATGCAAGACATAAGAGAGGTAGGGATAGTTAGATAAAATAAGAACAACTTATAATAAATAAGAAGATATTGTTATCCCATGCATTATGATTCTATATGTTGTATTATTACATCATTCAAAACTTTCACTTACTGCCCCAACTAACCAAAGATAAATAATTCTTAGTATCAATATGCTATGAGCTATTGGACTTATATAATATAACTAGGTAATCGTCAAAAATTATTAAATCTAAAACACTAAAATCTAGATAGCTTTAGTTCTATAGCTTACCTATATTTTTTTAAATTAATTTGATTTGGAACAAAAAAAAAAATCATTTGATTGTAAGTAAGTAATAGATTTATTAGTGGAGGAACACATTAATGATTAAAAAGAAAAATTAAAGATTGAAATAAGAAAATAAATTATACAATATGAAAAGAAACTTTTGATGGGCAAAAAAGAAGAAGTAGATATTAAATAAAATAAGCATAAAATTGGTAATGTGAGAGATTTATAAAAAGAATTAATTAAGTATTAGAATTAAAAGAGAAAGAAAAAAAAGTGAAAAGGGAGGAATAAATATAAAAAGAAGTAAAATAGAATAATAATAATAATAAGAGCGTAGGTAAAGGAAGGTTTAATTAGATGGGAGTTTGAATATAGGAATATTGGCGTTCACTCTTTCCCTAAACCCTCATCTTCCCCATCTCCTCCCCTTCCATCTTTTAATTATCATTTCATTTTCTTTTAATATCACCCTATTTATTCTTTTCTTTAAAAAATATTTTAAACCATAAAATATTTGAACATATTTACTTTGAAATATCATATTACAATTTATATTAAATAATGCTTTAATTTAATTGAATTTTGGTTCTCGTGGTGCTGTGGTTGTGTCCTTACTACAAAACTACAAGTTAAGAGTAAAATAGTTTTTATTGACGAAAAGGTATTATTATTTTTTTAATATAATTTTTAATTTCATATATTTACCTTACTTATGTATATATTTATTTTATTTTATTTCATAATTAAAGGCCACAAGATAATTTTGCAACATTTCAATAATTTTAATTTTTCAAAGACTTCAAATGTCAATTTTATTGACAAATTTCAATAATGTTATAAAAATAACTTTTTTAAAAAAGAGGAACAAAATTTAAATAAGATGAAACTCTAACTTATTTTCTAGCCGTAGTTTGTAATCTAACAAATATTTAGAGAAAATGCAATAAAGTCGGCGATCTAAATTTCCACTCTCTCAACCATATTCCATGAAAAATGTATTATTTTTTTTCTTCTTTTGATGCAATTTTTAAATTCGCATTTACTTTACAAAAAATCATTTGGAAATTGCTAGTATTTTCTTTTGTTGCTACAAATGTAGTGAATGTTATCGAAAAGTCGATATATTTTTTAAATATTTTTTAGTATCTTTATTATATAGTGTCAAGTGTCCCTCTATATAAAATTTTTAAATCTACCACTAATAATAACTTATCTACTTAAATACCATTCGAATTAGAAAAATTCATAAAAAAAATTGATTGAATTATCTCATTTTAATTGATATTTTGATGTGTAAATTTAAGTATGATTCAATTAGTCAAAGAAGTGGAAGTACCCAATATCAAAACCAATAGAGTAATACACAACATAAATATTACCAAGTATATGTTATACACATGTGAAATGTGGTTTTTATATGAGAAAAAAAAAACAATAATTTTATTGGTCGTATCATAAAGTAAATTCAAATTTTGGAATAAGATAAGATGGAATAATCAAATAACTATAACATACCCTTCCTTTTATTATTTTGATATATATTGAGTACAAGAAAATACTCTTCATTTCTCTCCATTACTTAATTCTAAATCATACATCCCTCAAAAACCAAAACATACACAACCCAAATCCAACACGGACTCTTTAATTAACCAAATTATAATGCATGCTGAATCATTCCAGCTACAACGTGAATCTAGTAATACTTTTTGTTTAGTTATACGAACAACAAATTATTAAAATTAAGAATTATAAAAAAATAATTAATCTAATATATATTATAATATTAAATATAATAGAGTCAAACTCAAATTAATTATAGAGATAACATATGAATGAATGAATGAATATATAAATATAGAGTTTGGTTATTAAAAAATGCAGCTGGCGAAAAATGTTTATTTAAATAAGAAAGTATATAATAATAAATGTACGAAATAATAATAACGCGTAAAATATAAGAAACCAATTAACGCCAACTATTTGATTTTAATTATTAATTATAGTTTGAAAAGGACAGTTTGGTACTTTCATTTCCCAATTATTCTTTCTCTTTTTGTGTTTTATTATATAAATCTAATCTTGTTTTTCCTCTTCATATAATCACTTCTCATCATCAGTTCTTCAAATTCTTCTTTTAGATCTCAATTTCAAAAACGGTGTCGTTGTGGTGAAATGGGTAATAGTTTAAAGCATTGTTTAGGTTGTATTCTTCCCTGTGGAGCTTTGGATTTAATCAGAGTCGTTCATCTCAACGGCCTTGTCCAAGAGTTCTCTCCCCCCCTCACCGCCGCCCAGATTCTCCAAGCCAATCCCGGCCACCTCCTCACCACTCCCTCCTCCCACGACCACCGTCTCGTCCGTCGCGTCAACATTCTCTCACCCCAATCTCACCTCCGACGAGGCGGCATTTATTTCTTGATCCCCGATGATCATTCCGACCACGGCCACCGCCAGCCACCTGCTAAAAAACAATCCTCCGCCGTCTCCGGTGGCGGCGTTTTCCCTGAATCTGAGGATGTGATTGTGTTGAAGAAGGATAAACCCAGGCGCCGAGATCGCCGGAGGAGTCGTAGCTACGGCGGGGCGTGGCAGCCTCATTTACACAGCATTAGTGAAGATTAGTTAATTAATACCGAGAAAACACCCTCCTATACACACACATATGGTTGTTTTTTTAACCATGTGGACTTTGACGGCGGCGGCCGATGAAGAGAGATGGGAATTGTGATGATCATGTACATGAATTAATGGTTGGTGTTTGTGGATAAAAAAATATCTTATTGATTTCATATTCATTTATTTGTAATTCTCTACCTTAATTATTATCATTAATAATAATACAGTAATTAATCTGCGTCCACGTTTTAGCTCCTTAATTCTAATTTTCCCATTTCATTGTTTTCAAATTTCTATAATTTTATACAAATATATTATCAATACAAATTTTAAATTTTAATAAAAGTTTAACACTACTACAATTCGTCAAAAATTAAGTTTAGTTCAATTATAATTAAAGTTAATATTCTTCATTTGAAATCTCTTCTAAATTAAGTTTAATTTCATAAAGAACTATTTGCACAAAAATCTTTTACCAATATCTTTTACTTGTTTTATATATTTATTAAAATTTAATAGATTTTTTTTTCTTTTTGTAATGAATGTTGTTATGAATCTTCGACATTAATATTAACTCAGTCACATGAAAAAAATTCTTTTTTTTTTTTTTTTTTTTTAAAAACATTTAAGTTTATTTTATAAGTATAATAATAAGAAGGTAAAAGATAAATATAGTGTAAGATAGTATTCCTATTTTGAGTAGAACGAAAGTATATATAACACCAAAAATGTATATAAGTTAAAAAAAAGTGCATGGGAGTGGGTGAGACTGCCCATTATATATTATGATATATAATTAATAGTATGCATGAATTATCAACTCAAGCTTCTAAAAAAAAAACACCAAGTAACATGCTTCTGTTTCAATTCTTAAATAATAATACTAGTTGCTTTCTTGGATTATTTGTGGATTGTTGATGCCAAAAATAGTACCAAAACTATCATGCAAAAACAAAAAAATGACCACTAGTCAGATAAATATTGGTAGCAGTAAATGACAATATTAGGTACTACATATTCTCGACATACATTTATTGAGTGATCCATATTGTTTATATAGATCAATTGGTATGACACGTCTAATCCATAAAATAGTGACTACATTACACTTTGAGTAGTTACAATGACTCTATCACCTAAAATAAAAGACCATCCAACTCTTATTTACTCAGTTTAAACTCTTTCATGGATTGTTGTTCGTTATGACTTTGTACCATTATCACTAAGTTTTCCATGCATGGGTCTTTGTAGTTCACCCTAATTTCACTCATCGGTCCACAAAAGTTTCTATGAGTTATCTTACTTACATCCACTCCTATTTTTTCTAAGCTCTTGATTTCGATAAGAATGGTGTGCATACTTACATATAAGAATAAGTTTAATTTTTTTTTGTTATTTAATAAAAAAAGCGAAATAAAAGAAAATAACTAAATACAAATTTAGTAATTAAGTTGCTAGCTGTTACTGTCATTAATTTGATCATTGGTGTTGGATATATAATCAAAATTCAAAACCATAGTTGAAACTAGTTTTTCACATTATTCTTATTTACTCATATACATTATAATTTAACATGTCAATTATATTTATTTAAAAAGTATTTGTGAGTGTGTTATAGACAAGTTAATTAATTACCAATAAAATCTTAATAAATATTAAAAAATTCTCTCTAAAAAACTCAATACTATTTTGAAGTATAGAAATCAAATAATAATATGACTTGAATTTGAAATTTTCTTTTAATAAAAAATCTTTCTATTTTTAAGATATTTTTTTAAAAAAATAATATAAGAAATAAGAAAATAGTTTAGATACTTTCTAAAAATTTATGGACTACACAACCTATTAAGTGGAAATTATGAAAATGTGATTTGCTTAACTTGGGTGCCAACTATGATGGTATTGATGAATTGAGGAGTGGTCACTGTCAACTTTATGTTTATCAAGAATTTAGATTATATTGAATTTCAATCACACTTTTTTATACAAATATTCCATCCATCGCCAAAATTATTCCATGTATATTTATCAAATTAAACACAAAATATTTCTCTAAATTCAAACTTTAATGGAAAAAAGTACATTGAATTGAATTTGAAAACCATGAATTCAAAGAAAATAAAATTATATTTCTTGTTTTTATATAGGCGATTTAAAAATTAAATTCTAATTTAAACAATTATTCAAAAAAGTTTGTTTGAAAATAAATTTATAAACTATAAAAATACTTTGTTTAACAATTTGCATTATTAATTAAATTTATGGGGCTTATTATATGTTAAATTTTTGTAATGTCATATAATTAAATAATTGAAGATTGGTAGGCAACAATGCTCAAAAAATGGAATAAGCCTAAGTGGCTTGGGCCGAGCCCATCAAATATTGAGATTCTTCCATGATTTGGCCCAACCAAGAAAGTTTGGAAATTCCATAACAAACTTGATCTTTACTCTTCTTTCTCCAAATAATAAATTGAAGTTGTATTACTTTACTATTTTAGGTTTAGGTTATAAGCACCAACAATTAATTCAAATGGACAATCTAACATGTCAACATTTCCATTCATACTCTTATCTTCATGATTCAACTTTAACATTTTTACTATTTTGTAAAAGAATCAATTAAACACAATAGAAAAATACAATGTATATAAAATATATATGACCAGCATTTGAACTTACTAATAAAATGCAAATTGATTGCTTATAAATTTTTTAAAAACCTTTTGTTCGAATAAAATTTTCAATTTTTAACGTTTTCTATCTGCATGTTCATAAAATAAAATCTTAACATTCTCGTTGATATATATCAACATTTTAAATCTTGGTTGATTGATTAATAGAGAGCAACATTTTAAAAATAATTCAAATATAGCAAAATTTGTTGTAGTATATTATTGATAATATATTACAAATATTGGTCTATCAGTGATAGATCGTAATAATCTATCAGCAATAGAAATCTATCATTGATAGACTTTGCTATAGCTAGACTTGATTAATATCTCTAAAATTGTTATATATTATAATTACCTTTGACCGATATTAACTCAACCATAGTTTAGATGGTAAAATGACATAGAAGATCTATAATAAAAGTTAAAAAAAATACCATCAAACTTTGGACTTACAAAAGTTTTGAACGTTAAAAGTTACAATTAGTTTTGTAAAAAATACTCATAAACTTTTAAAAGTTAAAAAAAAATATTTAAACTTACAATTAGTTTTGAACGAAACCGTTAGTGCTTTGTTTAAAAAATACTATTATTAAACTTTCAAAAGTATTTCAAAATCACACTTAAATTTAAAAGAAAAGGTAAAAAAATAATATCACTATTAATATAATGGAGCTTTTTTTTTTAAATAATGTAAATTTTGAAATATATGTCAAAAATAGGGTGAATACAAAACTATTGACAAAAGTAGGTGAAGTCGTGTACCTCATCCACCACTTCCATGCAGTGGGCCCCACATCTTCTATTTTTCACTTTATTTTTATATATAAATTACACTGAGCCCCACACTTTCTTATTTTCTCATTATTTATATATATTATGCGTGGATCCCACAGATTCTACTTTTTCTCATTATTTATATATACATACTCACACACACACATATATATATTAAATATTCAAATTCTAAAAATATTTTTCTTTATTAAATTAATTAATTTTTTTTCTTTATATATATTTAAATACCTCAATCTTCAATCTCCAATTTTTCTTATTAAATTCATTTTTTCTAATTTAATTTAATTATTTCTTAATCAAAATTATACATTTTTTTTTCCAATTTTCATTTTTTTTAAAAAACTCGTATATTAAAAAAATATGTTATTAAAAAATATATTTAAAAAATGAAAATAACAATAATAATAATTGAGAGAAGTTGAAGTTACTCCAAAATAATAATAAAAATAATAACTATTAACACGAAATTCGAAGAAATGTAATTCGCGGAATTGAACTTTTTATATTGATGAATATTGTGAATATAATATCTAGTATTTACTCCTTTGATGCTTTCTCTCGAATACAAGTTACTTAGAATTTCTTGATCTTCGATCTTTAGGATGTTGTAGTTGCAAGTCTATTTGAGCTTCAGTCTTCTGTAATTCAAGGAAAGTTTGATCGATGATGATCTCGAAGATGATAAACTTGCACGTCTTGAGAGCTTTAAAGAAGTTTGAATCTTCAATTTTTCAGAGCTTCAATTCTTCCTTCAACAAAAAATCCCTAAAAATGAATGGCAAGGGTCTCTATTTATAGAGAAATTTCATGTGCTTTAGGTGGGCTTGGACTTGAGCCCATTTGCGAGTTTGGCTTAGACTTGGGCTCATATGCTTCTTAGACTTGGACTTGAGCCCATTTGTTTGTTGAGTTTGGACTTGGGTTCATCTGCTTCTTGGAGTTGGGCTTGAGCCCATTTGTTTATTGGACCTCGATTGGGTTGGGTTGAGTAAACTTAATTATCCAAACTCAAACAAAAATATAATCACCATATTTACTTTGATGATCTGTCATAATTTAATTGGTCAAAATTTCTTGCTCAACAATAGCACTTGAAGCCACCAATTCACATTGCTAATTGAATAAAAAAATCAATGTTTATGGCAAAATAAAAAAAAAAAACAAGAATTGGTTTGATTACAAATTAAATTTAAAAAACTTAACTAATAATTTTCGATTGCAAATTATTGTTATTATTATTATTTTTAGAGTAAGTTTCAACTTCTTTCCATTATTATTATTATTTTATTTTATTTTGTTTAATATATTTTTTAATAACATATTTTATTAATATATGTGTTTTTTTTAATAGAAAATTAGAAAAAGATATGTATAATTTTGGTTAAGAAATAATTAAATTAAATTAGAAAAGATGAATTTAATAAGCAAAGTTGAAGATACAGATTGAGATATTTAATAAATATGTATAAAGAAAAAAAAAAGAATAGGAAAATATTGATTTAGTTAAGTTTTTTAAATTTAATTTGTAATCGAACCAATTCTTGTTTTTTTTTTTCTTTTGCCATAAACATTAAATTTTTTTTATTCAATTAGCAATGTGCATTGGTGGCTTCAAGTGTTATTATTATTTTTTTTTTTTTGGAGTAACTTTAACTTTCCTTAATTATTAGTATTATTATTTTCATTTGTTTAAGATATTTTTTAATAACATATTTTGTTAATATATGAGTTTTTAAACAAATTGAAAATTGGAAAAAAAATATGTATAATTTTGATTAAGAAATAATTAAATTAAATTAGAAAAAATTAATTTAATAAGAAAAATTGAAGATTGAAGATTGAGATATTTAAATATATATAAAGAAAAATAGAAAAATAATAAATTAATTTAATAAAGAATTTTTTTTAGAATTTAAATGTTTAATATATGTATATATATGTGTGTGGATATGTATATATAAATAATGAGAAAAAGTAGAATTTGTGGGATCCTTGCATAATGTATATAAATAATGAAAAAATAAGAAAGTGTGGGGCTAAGTGTAATCTATATATAAAAATAAGGTGAAAAATAGAAGATGTGAGGC
Source organism: Cucumis hystrix (assembly GCA_025688845.1). Classification (NCBI taxonomy): domain Eukaryota; kingdom Viridiplantae; phylum Streptophyta; class Magnoliopsida; order Cucurbitales; family Cucurbitaceae; genus Cucumis; species Cucumis hystrix. Next base: position 3,484,212 of record CM046894.1, on the reverse strand, counting down.
CGAGTGCATGGAAGTGGTGAACAGGATACACGACTCCATCTATTTTTATCAATAGTTTATTCATCCTATTTTTTACGTATGTTTCAAAATTTACGTTATTTTAATAAAAAGTTCTAATATATATGTATACATATAGTTAACGTCTTGTTGGATAAATACCTAAAAAATTATCTTACCATTTATGTACACATCATCACCTCTTCAATCTTCTCTCTCCCTACGTTAACCTATTACCTATCACTTCTTTATTTTCTCTTTTTTGTTCCACCCCTTCTTGTTAAGTGTTTAACATTTGCTTATCTCATTAATAAAACAAAACAAACTTGCTCTCTTAAGTTATGTATGTACATTATAATAAAAGAAGAAAACACAAATAATGGTACACCAAGGAAAAACGTTAGGAATTTGTATGTTTTTACAACTTTATACATTAACTAGTAGTTGAGTGTGTGATGATAGACGAAGATTATAATAAATTTGAACTTTTATGACTCATGAACAATAATCAAAATGAATGGAAGACTTTAAAGAAGAGTCATAAAAACTCATTTCATGCGTTTTTGCAAAACAAAATTGAATTTTTTGGATTTTTCTACTAACATGACTTTTTTCTTTTCTTCTTCTTTTTTGTCTGTCATCAACTCATTGGAAAAAAAAAGAGTCATATGAAATGTATTGAAATAAAGAATGCGCATTATTTTTTTTGTTATTTATAGTTATCATGAAGAGATTTTCATTTTTTGAGATTTGTAAGATTTTATCCTTTAACTTGAACTTGAAGTTATGGTTTGGATTTTATTGTGACAAAATTGGTGTAAAAATTAGACAAATGAGAAAAAATTGAGAGTATCTGTCTATATATATATATATATATATATAAAATAAGGTATCAATGTAATTTATTTTAAACTTGGTTATTTTTCAACTCAAGAAAGCTTCAGACAAATTAATCACTACATTAAAGACAGAAGCATAATGTATCAATGCACATTTTAAAAGTTGAAATGAGTATTAAGGGTTAACAACAAAGATACTTTTTTAAACTATTTTTAAAGTTCAAGTACTGTATATTTTAAACATTCTTTTTTTTTTTTTTTTTTTTGTAATTTTTTCCTTTAATTTAAAAATTTTCTTGAGTTTTTTCTTCTTTCTTTTTTTGTTTATCTTTTTTTTTTGCATTTCTTCTTTCATTTTCTATTTGTTTTTTCTTTTTTCCTATGATTCTTATCATTAGAGCATCCATCCAGCATCAAAGTATTGGACATTAGAACTCTATAGTTTATAGATATTTTGTACTACAAAAAGACCTTTTTTCTATAGAAAAGAGAGAGAGAGAGAGAGGATTATTGTAATTTGGTTAATGGTTAGGTGAAAGGTAAGGGAGGAAAATGGGAAAAGAGAATGGTGTGAGAGGAAAGAGAGGAAAGAGAGAGAGCATATGATATGATCCATTCACCAAGCGTTTGTCAGAATATCTACGCTCACGATTTGCTGTCGGCTACTCTCTATACACTTTGTCAAATTTCCTTTCTCCCCTCCCCTTCCCCTTCCCCTTCCCCTTTCCCTTCCTCCCCCCCACTGCCCACCACCCCCTTTCTTTTTGGCATCTACCTATCCCCTTCCCCCTCCCTTCTTCTCCACTAACACTCTACATTCACATTTCCCATTACCATCTAATGTTTCTAACTCATTCATTTACGTACTTTTAACAACATTTTTTCATCAAACACATCATAATACTATTAACTTTCTCTCATTTTCAACCTTATTTTTTCTTATTAAACTTACGTTTATTCTTCAATCTATCTTACTCCTTTCTTTCATTTTCTCTCTATCTCTATCTTTTAGCCATGTTATTCTTTCAACTACTTTCTTTGACTTTTTTTTATGCATCACTTCTCCCTTTCTCCCCCTCTTTATTGCTTTCTTTTCCATTTTCAATTTTTACTCTATCTCACACCATACTTATTCTTACCTAAAGACCATTCAACGCTGCAGGGGGGGAACTATGTTTGTTTTCTATTGCAAAATTTTGCATTTTCAATAGCAAAATAAATAAATGTTTACTTCTTTACTTTTTCAAAAACAAATTAAATGCTACCTTTTTCATTCTCAAGTACTTTGAGAATAGGTTGAATAAACATCTATCATATAATTCTTTTAAATAATTAGAGATGTTATTTAAATATATTTCTTCAAAAAATTTAGATACCCTTTGAAAACTAAAATTGTTTATTTTGAAAAACGTGGATGTAGTTTAACAAAGATAGTTTTAGTAATAATAATGAGATCTTATTTTGAGACAGAGAATTCTTCCTTTTATATCATATCTTAATTATATTGGACACATAAAATATCGAGTAGATATCTTAATGTATTCTTTTTATTAGGATCATTTTGAAAAAAAAAAAGAAAAATCACTTTTAAAAGATATATAAAAAAGAATTGAATGTTAGCACAAGCTAGCTACTCTGTGGTTCAAAAATAAAATTGAAATGATTCATTTTGTAGAGTTATATATGGTGAAAAAAATATTAGCAATCTTTATTGTTCTCGTGTTAGTTCAGTGACATGTCTCAATCTTGTTGACTATTCTTTTGTACATTATTATATTAAAATTAAAATACATTACTTTAAAGTACATATCTATATATAAATTCCATTTACATTATTCCGCCAATTAAACTTCATTGCTATGAATTTGTAGCTTAGAAGTTAATGCCATGGGCATATGATCAAAATGAAACTATTATCTTTTAACATGATTGTCCAGCTTAGTTGATAAAATTTTACTTAGCTTCACTATCATAAAAATATGTTAATTGAGGATTAAAAGGTTCAAATTCCCTCACGCAACTCATTGTATTACAAAAAAAGAATAGACAACACATAGCATAATTCACCAACGACTAAAGGAATTTTCTTCTCATATTTTTTGAATTTAGACCTTTAAATAATTTGCATAATGTTGCTTGCATTGATTACAACTCGTCCCTTGTCCTGAGTTTGGAAACCTATAGAATCCACAACAGATGAACAAGAAAAAATAACATTAGAGAATTTCAAACAAAAATATCTCATGTACTTCTTCTACTACACTATCTTAAATCACTACCTAAATATAGAGTTTACAATTGATTGAAAGAAAATGAAAATGGGTATTTAAACCCAATCTGAATTAATTATGTGTGACATAATAATAATAATTATTATATGGTTTTAAGAGAGAGTATTTTGGAAATTATTATTAAAATAATTATCCAATTATTTTTTGGTTTATTGTGATAGCATATATATTCTAGAAGGATTTGGTTGAGGTTTGGATGTAATCAAGGCCGTTGAATAAAGAATGGACGATGGAGATGTAGAGGATATTGGGGAGTCAAGACGTAATAATTGGAGTCCAAATGGTCAAATAAATATTTATTGAATGTGATGGCGTCAATGCAGATTGGGCCAATTGATCTTTTTTTAATTTGTTCATAATTACTATGAACATAGTTTTTTTCCAACTTGATTGACATGTGACCTTAAAACACACCATTTAACCATATACCTAAACATGAGACCGAGCAACAGCATGCCCATTTGAAAATAAGTCTTTTAGAAATTACTCTTTTTTTTATCAACCTATGTTGGTTTCTAAAAACACTTCTAAAAATAGATAATAATCAATAGGTAGAAAGTAGTGACTTTCAAAAACTAGATACATATAACCGAATACCTCTCTTATGTCAACCACACATGAGTACTACCACGACTGCGCATCTTTCACAACTTTTCATTTATTTGTTTGACACTTGAAAATTCTACCAACACAGCAAGTCAAGGTTGGTATCATTTTGATATCACTTGTTATGAACAACAAACCACCAAATAACTCCACAATAGTAGTTATTGGCCACTTCTCGAGTATAAAATCTTCATGGTTTTGTCCAAAACGCCTCATACATATTGATGATATGTTCTCTCCATTGTAACCTATGATGGATAATAAAACCTAACGCCTACAATTTAACATGAAATGTCATACAAAACCCTAAGCCTCTTGATGACCTACCTTTCTAATCCATATACATTATTCCCTGTATGAAACAATAGTATTTTGTTTTCCTCAAATACAATGGTTATATATAAAAGATGGTAAAATATGTGTGAAGTTTCAAATTTCAATTATGTGTTAAAATTTTGGAAAATATATGCGTACAATTGAAGGGTTAACAAAAAAAGTTAAAGCAAACAATTTTTTTTAAAAAAATGCATTGATTCAAAGAACCTTATTTTCAAAAGTTTGCAACGATACTTGTATCTTTCTAAAAAAAAAAAGAGGATCATATTTAAGTTAAAAAAAATGCAATTGATACTTGATTTCTTAACTCAACTCATCTCAAACATATACTTCCTAAATCAAACAAAATAATTACACCACAAACACAAAAATAAGAACTCTACAACATATAAACTAATTTGGACTTCAAAATTGAAAGCAATGCTCCCAAATCCTAAGAGAGAAAAAAAAAAGTTAATTAAACTGTCATTATCATAGCCGTAGTAGCTTATTTTCCAAAAACCCACGCATGCAAGTTTAAAATTTTGTATGCACCTATAGTATCTACTTTATATTAATATGAAATATATATTTTGTAGTACTTTTTCCAATACATTCCCAAAAATGTAAAAATATTAGCCCAAAATTTTTCAAAGAAGAAATATAACATAGAAAAACATATGTACAACATTTGAACAGTGAAAAACAAAGATTATGTCTCTACCTAGCTAAAACACTATATACCCTTTTAACACGTGTGTGCTCTTTGGACGTATAGGTCAATTAAAAGATCACTGTCCACCACCCACCAACCACCGTGAGCTCCGCCGCATATCATCGAAGCAGGAAAAAAAAAGGTATAAATGGATGAAATATATATGATGCCCAAAATTCAAAATGACAATGAAATTATCTGGTGTATCTCGAAATGAATCTATTTTCTAGTGTGTCTTGCCATGTTCAATTTGTTCAACAACATTTTATCACGTCACAGTCTCTTTCTAATTTTCTTCTTGTTGTTTTCTGTATGTGTAGTTATATTGAACTCGAAAAAGATCAATACAGTAAAAAATGCATTTAAGTATTTGTAAATTTATTCATGTGGGGTAAGAGAAGAAGGAAAAAAAACCCAAAAGATTCTTTGCAACTAAAATTAGTACTGTAGCAAGACAAGACTAGTCAGTACACAAAACCCATCATCCAAGTCAAGAACCTCTAGAGTGACATGACATGTAAGGCCAATAAATTCCTAGATGGCAATTTTGGCAAAAGGACTTCCTTTTCTTCCTTTCTTTACACCAAACTTCTGCGACATTGTTTTCCTTTTGAACTCGTAATCACCTCAATGTGTTCTCCGTCCCGGCCCACTTTTATTGACCGTTTGTACGCTCGTCATCAATATAGTGATAGTCATATTGCGACGGGTATATTATTCGTACTGTATTGAAAGAGAATTAGACGAACGATGCATTGAAAAAGATTGTTGAGTATTACTCATGTATGTAATCTCCTTGTTAACCTAATTTACCTTTCCTAAGATGATATCATGACAGTTACTTGAATTTGAGTCATTTATTAATGTCTTTGTTTCCTATTTTCTATTTTAGAGAAATATAAACATTTAATAACTATGATGTTGATGTTTTTCATCTTACAACTTTTTAGAAATATTTTCATATTTGAATCGTTACTATCTTTTTTTAAAAAAAAAAGTTCAAAACATGAATAAAAGGTTCATTTTATTATTATTATTGCAGAAATTAATTTCACTTCAAAATAATCTTAACAGTTATGTGATATTTTACTTAGTGAATTTTTCTCCTAATTCAAACTAAGATGAGGCTTTATTTTACATGAAGAATATGTTAAAACTTAACGAGATTAATGAAAGGAGAGATTATTAGTAGTACCATTTTAAATCCCCCCAATAGACAAAGGTATAGGGTTTGGAGCTTGAACAAAAATACCATTAATTTGAAGGTAACTCAAATTCAAACTTGTAATGAAGAACAAAGTAGATTTGTTTAAAGCTAAGCTGCTTCGTGTGAGTGATTTTGTGATGCCCACTCTTACACCCTCCCTAGGAAAAAGAAAACTAGAAAGAAGAACTGAAAAGGAGATACAATATATAAAACCATTCAACAAATCTTCATGATCCAGTTGGGTTTAAACAAAATGCATTTTAAGGGTTTAAAAGAAACTTAAAAAGTCCCATATATCAACGACTAAATAAAACCCCTCTCCATTTCTAAGAAAAAGAAACTAAAGACTAGGAATATTCACATCCAGAGTGAAAGGGAGGTTCAATTTCAGTAAAATTCTTGATCTATTTAGTATCACAAGAATTCAGCTGATCTGCAGAGAATTTGCAGGGATATTTGAGTTTTCAGCCTACAAAATTACCCATTTATTTATTATTTTTAAACAATGTTTTAATATATTCTCAACTAAATATATAAAATGTTTGATCTTCCTAATTTCTAAAAGTTAAAAAAATATACAAAATTTTCCCTATGCTTCCACTTCGTAATTGCCCATTCGAGATAGAACAGTAGAGCCCCAATCCAAGTTAAATATACATTTCTAAGTTTTTGGGGTAAATTATCCACCAACTGCCTATACTAAAGAAAAAATAAATTCTCTCCATTTTTCTACGTTTTATCCTTCTGGAGATTAAAAAATCGATCCGATTGAACTGAATCGAAGTCGGTCGGTCGAGAAATTAGAGTGCATTGCAAATGTAGGCTGGTTTGATAGCATTTTATTACAAAATTGACTATGACCCACAGATGTCACTCCTACATAAACAATTTTGAGATTAGGGTTGAAAATTGGAATTCAATACAATTTGGAAAGGGTATAATGTTATAATGCATAGTCCTCTCTAATCATTAAAACCTGACGATCCTTTTAAATTCAGAAAAGAAAAGAAAAAATGAATCTGACAGAGAGTTGTACGTTGAATGAAAATCAAGTTTGAAGAAAATTTTCAAAAAAGAAAAGAGAGAACAATGTTGAAATCCATAAAAAAAAAAAAAATAATAAATAAAGATAGAGACAGAGAAGGACGATGATGAAAAGATGTTTTCATAAGGAAAAGTGAGAAAAGGTAAAAACAAAATCAACCAAATTATGCAACCAATCATAATTTCGGTGCTATATATCTATTATTATTATTATAAAGATATCAATAAATAAAACAAAGCAAATGGGGTCTAAAATTAAAAAGAAAAAAAATGAACTTTCGAGATGGGTTGTAGTGTGAGAGCATGGCCAGTGGGTCTTCCCCACATTATTATTCCCAAAATCCCCAATTCCCAATAATTAATTCTACAATTTCAATCAAGAAATAACAAATACATATATACATACATACATACATACAGAAATGGGAAAAGAAGGCATCGTTTGGCGACATGTCGTTTTCAGTCTTGGTCTGGGATGGTGGTTAACTTAAAATAAAGACAACTGATGAGCTTATAAATAAAATTATAATAATCAGAGAAGAAATTAGTAAAGAAGAAAAGAAGAAAAGAAGAAAAGAAGAAAAGAAGAAAAGAAGAAAAAGAGAAAGAATGTTGAGGTTAGAAGTTGTAAATGTAAGTAAAACTAAAAAGAGGGGTGAAAATTGAGAAAGAAAGGAAAAGAGAAAGGGGTGCACCTGAAGGCTGAAACTGGAAAAATCTTGCATAAGAGAAACGCACGTGTTTCTTTTTGTGTCATAAACAAAGACACAGATTCAACATTTATGCAAAATTAAAAAGAAACAAGGACCAGGGACTTAAATTAATTCTAAATAAATAATCTATACTTTGGTTTCAACTAATATATGTAAATTCATAAATTTTCTTTTCTATGCATTCTCTTTGCCCTTACTATGCTATATCAATCTCTATTTTTATGTGGCCTCCACTAAATAAATATCACTTCTACCAACTCTATAAAAACACCAACAAAAAAAGAAAAGGAAGAAAAAGTTACTATAATTGTATAATTTATTGTCTAAATTAAAAAATTCCAATATATGTTTTTTTTTTAAAAAAAATTATCGCTTGTTTTTATATTAGTATGTTTTGCTATCGTTGAGTCTTTGTAGTATAGTATGGTGTATATTTAAAAAAGTTTAAAAGGGGAGAAAAATAATTATTAGCTTGAAATGAAGGTAGGATTTGAATTATAGAATAGAGATAAGATGCTGATTGGAGACGAAATTGAAAGATTAGAAAATAATAATAATAATGGGGTTTTTGAGTGATGGGAAGATCTAATTTGAGATATTGAATGATCGGATTAATGAGAATTAATAGGTTTAATATTTATATGATTAAATAAAACTCATAATCACAATTAAGAGAGATGATTGAGAGATGATATTTCAAGGAAAAGTATTAAAAAAAAAAAAGAAAAGAAAAGAAAAGAAGAAGTAATTGAGAGACTATACGGTGGTGGAAGCGGCGGTTGTGGACGGCGGAGGAGGAAGGGCGGGATCATCACCACCGCCACCAGCAGTTGTTTCAGGCTGATTATCCCCGGTGGTGGTGGTGGTGGCGGCGGAGGTACTAGTCTCTGCAGGGGGAGGGGCGGTGGGGGCGGGTCTTTTCCGTTTCTTTTTCTCGTAAGGAATTCCTCTGGCTTTAGCCTGAGCTTCACGAACCTCACGGAGATAAATCCTGACGGCACGTGCGGCAAATGGGTTGGATTCAGGGCGGCCACCGTTCTCTTCGTAAGCGGCACGGAGGCGGCCGATCAAAGCGTCGAGGCTACCCCAAGCTTGTTTGAGGGGGCAGGGGCAAGGAGCAGGTGGATTTGGGTGACCGAAATAAGGGCAGGGGGAAGCATGGACCTTCGTCTTTCCGAACTGATCCAAATATTTCAAGAATTCGATCACGTGAGCACCACTGCATCGAGCTAAACACAGTGGCGGCTTGTGGTTCTTCAAATATTGTAAGAAAGTGTTCCAATCTCTTCTTTTTTGAGATTCATATCGGCTCGGTGGAGCCACCGCCGCTCCCCCTCCCCCTGCCGTTGCCGATGAACAACCCTCCGCCGTGCTCTCCGATGCACCACCCCCGCCGGATTCAGACGCTGAATCCATTTTTTTCTTCTTGTTTTTTGTAATGGAAAAGAGTGGGATTTTGGTCTTTGAAGAGATCAAGAGAGAGATGGAAAAATTGGAAGGGTTTTTTTTTTTTTTTTTTTTTTTTTTTTTTTAATTTTATTTATTTCACGGGAAAGGTAGAGTGTGTGTTGTGGTGGGATTGTTTGTTTTCTTGAAAAAGGGAAAAAGAGAGTTTTAATTTGATTTGAATTTAATCTAATTATTTAAAAAGAAAAAAGAAAAAAAAGAATTGTGTGTTTGTGTTAAAAGAGAGTAAGAGGGGGAGGGGAGGGGAGGGGAGGGGGAAGGGGAGGGGGAAGGGGAGGGAAAGGGAGAAGAAGGGGAGAAAGGAGAGCGTTTGGGTGATGGGACGTAAAAAGTTTAAATGAATGAATTTGAAACAAAGAAATAAAAGAGAAAAAGAGAGAGAAAAAGACCGTGAAATTTTTAATATAATAGATTTAATGGAAAGCGAGGGAGAAGGGAGAAGGGAGAAGGAGAGGATGAAGAGAAATTTTGTAGACTCGAACTAAGAACACACATCATTCATAGTGGAAATGAGTTTTGAAATAAATAGTACTTAATCATGATTTCAATTACTAACCATACACATAATTATGCACATACATCAATTAATTCACATTGCATTTACGTGAAACCGAATACTCCAAACTTATCAATTTATTGTTAAGAGAAAAAAGTTTACAAAAAAAAAAAATAATAGCTATACTATCTATCTATATATATAAAAATATATACACACATATACTAATAATGTGTATATTCTTTTTTTTTCTTTAAAAACTAAATTATAAAAAACTAGAAAGTTAAAAGAGTATGTCTAGTTTTGTGCAATATATGTAGGGTGACTTTTTGAAAAAAAATTCAAAAATTATATGAGTGAAAACAAAATAGGATGAAAGAATTAGTGTTGTTTTTTTAGAGATAGTATATTCACTCTTGTAAGCAGTTTATTATAAGTAAAATTCTGTTGAGGTCATATTTTTTCAAATGTTACTATACATGTAATTATTAAATCTAAAAGTGTTATACATTGCAATTACCTCTTTAACTAAAGAGAAGAGGGAAGGATGGTGAAAGGAGAGATAGAAAAATAGTTTTTTTTTTTTTTAATTATTATGAGTAATTTAAAATGTCATGTTAATATTTAAAACAATAATTTTAATTAATTAATTACCCAGAGACTAAAAATATGTAATTTGAAAGTTGGGTAATACTTTTTTCTAATATATCAACTACCAAACACCAATATACCAATCCCTCTCAATAACAAAGGACAAAATATTAGAAGAAACGACCTCTTTCTAGGACCCATACGACTCAAAATAAGATGTCAAAACGGTATGATTATGGAAAGCTTTGTTCTCCTTTATAAGAAATTTACAAAAAGAAGAAATATGAATAAGATTGTCGGTAGAAAAGACTTTATTTCTCCACAAAAGAATTAACTTTAAACAAAATCACGTTCTAATTGGTTCAAAATTGAGAATAAGGACAAGCGAGTCGGATTCCACAACACCATAAGAGGTTGAAAACTCATAAACCAAAAATATTAATTTTCAAAAAATGATTTAAATCGTCGATTGTTTTCTTTAATTCACCTAACAATGTGATTGCATTAATATTGAGGTTAAAATAAAAGAAATTTAGTGACTAGTTTTCAAAGATAATATAAGGATGGTAACGTAATACTCATTATAATTAAACAAGAATCAAATTGAAAGTGAATTAGAGTTGGTGATATAATATTGGTGGCAATGTGTTTGATGGGGCATGGGCAAGTAAGATATGTGTATTTGATAGGATGGAGTGAAGGGGTGAGGGAAAGAGAGAGAGATGAAAGTAAGAGTGAAGGCGCCGACAGGATCCGGCAAGCGCACGCTGTGAAGGAATAAGTTGAGGCCTAAACCCACACTCCAAATTCCGTATGTATCCAACATTAATATTCACTTCTTCATCTCTTCATTCATTCCTTCCTATCTATCATTACACATTTTTAAACTCCAATCAATGGGCTCTAACCTTTTTTTTTTTACCAACTTCATTATATCCAACTTTAATTATGATTAGTTTACCTTTTTTTTTTTTTTTAAATTTTGTTTAATTAGAACTTTCAATTTTGAAATATATAAACCAATTTGAAACAAATTGTATTGCTTCCAAACCTAAAAACTTAAAGCCTAAAAGTGTAGCACTTTGAGGGGAAAAAAAGGGTAATACTTTTTAAAAGCTAGGAACCAATTAAAAACTATAATTGATATTGAGGGGGAAAATGCAATTTAGAAATAAAAGTAATAAGGAGATTGTGAAAAATAAATATTTTATGATTAAGTACTTTTTATGAGTAACAAACTATATCGATACTTAAGGATAATAATGATAGATATTTTATGTGCGCTATTAAACTATAGTACTCTAAATGATATTTTATGAATAAATATTCAACAAATACAATTATTATTGAAGATTGTTCAAGGAAAGAATGTAAAGTACACGGATGAGTCTCAGTACAAAGAGAACCGAGAGGAAATATAACTTATATAAGAAATTAGTTGTGTCTCAAAAAGAAAAGGCCAAAAGCTTTAGGATTTGGGTTGACTAGCACCGAGCTAGTAAACATATCCTAATCATAAAATAATCAAGTTGTGTTTAATAATCTAGCACCTTAGTAGACTCGAGTGTTGGAAACAACCTTAACATTTGCTAGGGTTACACATCTGATAAGGGACTATACTAAACGAATTAAAAAACATTATAAACAATCTCATTCGACAATTGACTCCAAAAAGTAGAGTAAGTAATCTCCAAATATGGAAGCAAGAATAACCAAGAATATTTCATTTCTGAATAAAAGAGCCATTTTTCATTTTCAGGTAATGTTCTATCGATAATCAATATTTGATTGGTTGGTATGAGGTTATTGATAAAAAGATTTGTCTAAGTCATTTCGTTTCTTCTCTTTTTGTCTAACTCACACTTCCTTTTTTCTTCATGCATTTCGGGAATATCCCTATTTATAAGTCCAAGATCCACATCTTTGAATTGAAACGTCCAAATGATCAACTCTACAGAACTGTAACATCAAATATCATAACTTCTTGTGCGTTTAGTTGGATCTACACCCCATGTACTAATTTAAACATCGAAAGGTGGTATATTTTGACACCACATATATGCAAGAATCATTCACTCAAGTTAGCTAGAAAATAATGTGTGTACTACACTCATTGAATATGAACTTATGCAGGTAAAATAATGTGTATAATGAGACGTGGTTAATAAGAACATTAAAGAATAATTAATCATTGAGTTTAAAATAATGTTTGAAATGATTGAAGTAATGAAAAACCTGTTGAAATCAATAATGAAAATGAAAATATAATTGTGCTATTAGAGTAATAACAACTAATTCCATATTTAATTTATAAGCAAGAGGGCTTTGATGTCTTATAATTATTAATTATTGATATGTGCAAACTTAATAATTGATTGCATTCCACAATAACAATCTACATCTACTACATCTACTACTTCTACTTCTATTAAAATATAGAGTTTGAATAGAAAAATAAAATTAATTAATTTCATTTTCTTACCACTTTTCTATCAAATTTTAAGGGGAAGAGTTACATTGTTAACAAAATTTTAAATAAGAAAAAAAAAACTATTATGTTTTTAGTTTCAAAATTTAAACTTACCTTTTGAAAATATGGGTAAAGGGTAAATGGTAGATATCAAAGCAATAGATTTAGAGGTCGAATAGGTGTTTATAAATATAATTTTCAAAAGTAAAAATAAAAAATGAATGTTTGAATTAGTAACTATTTTGTTATGTGTTTTTTATTTTTTAAAATTAAGTATATAAACGCTACTTTAACTAAAAAAAGAAAAAGATTCTTATTTACCGTGTAGTTAAAAAAAAAAAAGTAAAAGATAAGTTTTGAAAGGTAAAATGGAAAAGTAGTTTTTGGATTTTAGAAGTTTTTATAGAGAAAGAGTGTTGATTTTGATATTTTGATTTCACACCCAATAATAGAAAACTTCTTTTACGTTGGTTTCTTACACGCAAACCTTTTCTTCCACGCAAACCTTTTCACTCTTAACCCTCTTTTTCCTTTCCTTTCTTTTCCTTTCTTTTCTTTTCTTTTCTTTTCTTTTCTCACATTCATAATTTTCCAATGTTTCCATGTTCAACGACATGTCGTCTCTCTCTAGTCTCTACCTCTTTCATTGAATTAACATCATTATATATCAACCTACCTTATGAATTGATACATATCAAGTATGGATACTTCTAGAGAGAAAATTTTTAAGTTACATAGTAGAAGGAGAAAAAAACATATTTATGTTATCGTGAGCTTAGTTGAACAATAATTGACATGATCATTCTTTCTTAAGATGGAAGGTTCAATATTTCATTTTTTACTATTGTACTAAAAAGATCGTATTTGTTATAACTCACTTATAAATAGTGAAAAACCAATTGTTTCTTTGGTTAAACTGTCAATAATTCAAATTATATTGAAATGAATGGTAATTATTACAATAGAGATTTAAAATTAATTTATAATAGCAAAAAGAAGATGAGCCCTTAATTCTTTAATGAAACCCTAAATCCATTGGGGAAGTATTCAATGGTTTCAAAATGGTGGGAATATGCATTTTAATAGAGTGCTTATTCCATAATTAAGTTTAATTAAGCATGGAATGGGAATTCCAATTCCAATATTCTTGATTAATTATCAAATGTGTTACATAATTTGAATATATATAGGTGAAGTTTCCAACTTTGAATATCTTATCTTATGTTTTGATCAACTAATTAATAAATTTTGATATTAAAAGAATAATCCAATGAGAGGGAATTGAAGAAATTAAATGAATTCCTATAAACTTATCAATTGAGAATATTTATAAAAGAGAGAGAGGAAGTTCCAAGTTGGTAAGTGGGACAAAGTTTGCATTGTCTAAGAATATAATCACAACCAATTTGAAATCTTATTAATTATATATATAAATGCATATAATTTCCCTTTTCCTAATTATTTTATAATTTGATTAATTGAATTAATCAATCTGCCTTTATTCCAAGAAATGCAACATATCAGATCAGATTTTGTTTTAGTGAAAAGATTCTGCACTAAACATTATTAACAAAAAAAAAAAAAAAAAAAAAAACTCATATACATATATATAATTTATATGCTAATTTGTTATTGTTATGTGATTTTTAGTTTAATATATATTTGGTTAGACCAATAATTAGACTCACATCAACCTAATAAAGAGTGTGTGATTCATAAAATTTAACGTAAAAAAATTTGTTTGAAACCATGGTAAAATTGCATTAGATTTTCAAAAGTTTAACTGAAACGAAATTTTGTAAAATAATAAGTGTTTTTCAAGTGTTCTCTTATTAATTTTCACTTAGTATGTAACAATCCAATTTTGTTATTGGATGAACTTTCATTTCAACTTATAAGTTAATGATCCACAACTTAATTAAGTTAGTGACCTCTATTCTTACTTAATTATCGTTTTTACGCATATTGCTTTTTCTAATAACGTTTTAATCTTTCATTTCAATGCATAAGTGCTTTTATACTTTTTAAATTTGTTGTTTGGGTCAAATTGTATTTTCGTTATTGAGATTTTCGGCATTTCTTTGGCTCTATTTTGAAAACTTAATAATAAAATTGTGTGTGATCATTAATTTAATTTCAAAACGTATTATTTTACCACATATTCAATTTTAAGATTTTGAGGTTTTTTAATTTCAATTGATTGAGTATTTACCAATTAAGACAACTGGAGTGATAATATATATATATATATATGCCTAAAGATTGAGCACTTTCGTATGTGGAGATTTGTCAATCATTTTATTATTATTACTTTGACCTTAACATATTTTAAATCCTCCAAATACTTCAACGTTTCTTTTCAAAATCTATATATATATATATTCTGTAAATTTATTATATTCTTATCTCTTTTTACTTCAATTATAATGTTAAATGGATACCTTTATGAAAAGTAAACCAATATTTTTACAATGTCGTACAAAAATAATTCATGTTATTTAAAAAAAAACCATAAAGAACAAGCACAAACTATTACTAAGAAGGTTAATTATGTACATATAATCTATACAATAAACAGCAAGTTACTTTATTTATTAATTAAAACTTGAAATCGAGACATTCTTGGTTGTTCACATTGATATTTTAAACTTTTATATTCTTTTTTTTACTATCATAAGAGTATTTATTGGTTAATTATGGAAGAATAAGAATGAATATGTGAAGTCAACATTAATATAATCATGGAAAACTTATGGCATGTAAATAATTCATGTCATATTTTTACTAACTCCATGAAATGAAATCTATATCTTTTTTATGAGTCTAGAAGGATGAACTTTATTGTTTCCAACTACCTTCATTGCTCTATTAATGAGGAAGACTTTATTCATCATACCATATTTCATTAACATTTTTATTAAATCTATGAACTTTTTTTTTTTTTTTTGAGCTGGGGTCATAATTTATTTGAATTATTATTATTCTAGTAGATTCATTAAATATAGGGATCAAAAATTTTCATTAAAGTAAAGAAGAAAATGGATGGAGAATAAAGAATTAAATAGTTGAGTTAAGAATGGTGATGATGTGGGTATGAGGGGAAGATATGGGGTATCGATGCGTGAATGTGATGAATGTGATGAATGTGCAATCCCTATCCTCCATTACCATTCCTTTTATTATGTGATTAAATTCAAAAAGGGGAATACGATGAGTGGCTTTCTTTCTTTCTTTTTTACAGTAATCTTTGCATTCCCCCATGGAACCCATCTGATCTTCTTTGAATTATATATTTGGAATAATCCCCTTATGATTATTCATCTACAAAAATTTCACCTCATTTCATATTCTCATATGGAAGGGAACGTACCTCGCTTGGAGTAGCTCTATCTTAAGTCGTCTGTTGAATCGTAGAAGATGTTGAAAAATGAAATTTTTTATATCTATACCGTTTGAGATTAATTTAAGAAAAAGATTAATTTTTATATCTTAACTATATATATCTATATAAAAAGATTTAAGAAAAAGAAAAACTCAAAGGGCAATTAATTTTCGAGATTGAAAAATAAGACGGGATTCATTAAAACTAAACCCACTTTGTTAAAGTCAAAATAGAAGCAAATCAAATCAATTAGGTTCCAATATTTGTTGATGTTGTTGAATCACACACACACACACATTAAAAGGCGTTTTTTGAAACGATTTCAAAAGGAAAAGCACCCAAAAAGGGTTTCAAGTTTTTTTGCTCTTTAGTCAAAAGTGTTAGAATTTCATAACAGTTAATAAAAGCACTTTCACAAATACAAATACAAAACAAAACAAGACTGCATATTGCTTACCCAATTTTCAAAATTTTTTTAAGGTTAAAATATTGTTTTAGTTTTTCTCCTTCAGAGTTTCTCAATTTTGCTTTTCAAATGTCCACCCTTAATCCCTTTAAATTCATAAATCCTCAATTTAGTCCCTTTTAAAATTAATAAATCCTCGATTTAGTCATTGGAGAATGAGAATGGACTTCAAGTCTATAAAAAGAGCCTACATGCCTATGGTTTCAAGTCGTTCTAGTTAGAAATATTTTAAGTTTAGTGTGTACTAACTCTAATAAAATTTCTTTTTCTTTTGTATTTTCTAATTCAAGAGAGAAAAAGGCGAGTAATCAAAAACTTTGGGAGAGTTATTATAATTGGAATAGACAGAATTATTCCGTATCATTGTAACAATTTTCCACAAGCCAATTTTTCTGGCATGTTTTTTCTTCCGTTGGGAGTTTTTCCACATTAACTCTTGTGTTTCCAATTTTATTGTTTTTATTTGTTTGCTTATTTTCTATTGCAAAAGTTGGAGGTTTTTCCAATAAGTGGTATTAGAATTATACCCCTAAATTAGTCATTATGATAGTCTTCATTTGTCAAACAAAGATGTATTGAAGCCTCAAAAGTAGGTTATAATGTGATCTGTAGTTGAACTCTACCGATAGTCAGTGTGCTCGAGTAAAAAGAAGTCAACTTAGATAAGAGCTAGACAGATGAATGATTATTTGAAGAGAGGTTAAGTGGTACTTTGTTCAAGGAGAGAGTTGTTGAGGAGTCGACCAAAGTCGTACATCAATGAGATTAAGGGAAATGAACAACAATTATCTTCATCGATACGAAATCTTTTAGGGTGAAACCAAAAGTAAAACCATGAAAATTTATGTCCAAAGTGGACAATATCACAAGGAGTTGATGGAGTTAGAATATTTCATCATTTGCTCCAAAGATAGAGTTTTTGTTAAAACCAAAGATAACCTCAAACTAGGTATGACAAAGAGACCGTAAGAGCGAGCACTGGAAGGCAAATTCTAAAGTGTTCAAAAGGAAAAGTTAGTGAGGAATGGGGAGAAATGCTTCTATGTTGGCGCCATATTCATTATACATAATCTAATGAGACAAAAAAACCTTCAATCATCTTTTCAAGTAAATTAGAAGGAAAATGGAATCAATAATTGATTAAAAAAAAAAAGAAAAAAGAATGCGTATAATGAAAGTAGACGGTGGTTGAATCGTACGGTTGATGTAATCATTAGCAGTTTTTTTAAATGAATAAAGAAGCAAAAACTAATCAATATTTAGATTCAAGTTTTTTGATAAAAAATATTAAACTTATTGTGTCATGGCCCCCTATATGCAACCTTCTTTTCTAGACTATAGATTATAGAGGGTGAAAGAAAAAAGTAATTAATAAAGATGCCAAATTCAATATCCTAACCTTATTTTAAAATAATTTAAGATTAAATAAAGATTGCTATTCCTATCGCCCCACCCCCACTACCTACTGATTCCTTTTAATTATTAAGCTTTCCTAAACAAATTGATCCAAAAAGCTAAAAAGATCTGATTATCCTAACCAATAACAAACTATATTATTTAGTAAATCATAGCTGGGAATGGGAAACTTTTCGTTGATTTCAAGTCATCATCACCATTCCATCAAAACCTAGGCATTGCATTCCACTAAATTATCCTTTCTTTTTTATTCTTTTAGGTTAAATTACAAAACCTTAAAATTTTGAAGCTTCAAGTTTAGTTCTAAAACTTCACCAATTGTCTCAATAAATAAAGAGCTAAAAGGTCATAGGCTCATCAATGTGACAACCTAATTGATGAGCCTATGTCCAATTATCTTTAAAATGTGTCTAATAATATTTAAAGAACTTATTAGACAAAAATTGGTAAGTTTAGAAACCACTTAGAAATTTTTGAAGTTTAGAGAACTAAACTAGTAATGTAATACTTTTTAATATCCGTGAAAGGTTCGACAACTTACTACATACTCCATAACTACTTTCACGAGATAAAAGTTTAAAAAATTCTTAGTTTCTTAGATAGGTAGTGAACAGTGACGATTAAGAGATTTAAGCCTATCATCTCAAAACTTCTTGGTTTGCCCTAATAACCACAGACCAAATTAGGGTAGTTGTCATTAACTGAATGACACTCTTTTTCTTTTCTCGTTTCTTCTCCCTCTTAGGAATCCATATAGAAGAGGAGAGGATGTGGGTGGGGTATGATCCTGTGTGAAAGCACTGATGAACATCAAATGTGTTGGTAGTACACATGTCCTTGTGCTATTTATTACTCCCCACCCACCATTCATCTCCATTTTTCTCTCCTAAAGGATGAAAGGATCTATTTCCTTGTGATGCTGACCTAAAAGCCATTAAAGCCAGCACTAGCAGACCCCACAAAATTATCAAAGGATATTTTTATGAAAGGAATTTTAAATATTATCACTGACATACATGACCACCTAACTCCCTACACCCACAAACTCTAACTAAAGCTACTTTATTTATTCACACATGCGCACACAAACACATTGTCCCAAGTCCAAATACACCTCTACTCTTCAAGGGTTTGGTATGATCAATGAGGAAAAACCTATAAGGTTGTGACATTGAAATCAATCAATAAATAATTTAATTATATGACTATGTGTTGAATTTCCTGAAGAGATTTAATCGCATGAAGTAACAGAGAGAGCTACGCGGAGATCGTTAGCAGTACCGTTTATGTACATTCGATGTGTGTCTATTTCTTCTTCTTGAGCTGTAGGAGTGGAATCTGCATAATGGTTTCCATTGACACGATCTCGCAATGAAAAGACGATCTCCCTGAGCATTGGTTCGTGGCCATTGAAAAGGTTACCCATGCTCAAAACCTTCCTCCATGATTGACTAGCTGTTGGAGGAGTGAACATGCTTGATATCACTCCTCTTTCATGGCTTCTTACTAGCTGCTTCTTGTTAAACTCCTATGAATGATTCATAGACAGAAATAAAAGTCAGTCTAAGGCTCCAGCTGAGCTTCAAAACATTGACCCAGAACGATCTTAATGAGCATTTATGAGCTTTGACCGACACAACGAGAGCAAGGGTAGACTTGGATTCAACTTTTAATTGGAAACAATTTTCCTTTGTATTAAATCGAAGGCTAAATATCCTTTTAATCACTCGATTATTAACTACTAACAAGAGATAAATTTGTCAAAAAAAGAAGAAAAAAAACAGACCGTTATATACACGTGTAGTAGAGTGATTCACAAAATTAACGTAAAAGAAATTTTGTCAATTAAATCATTAATTTCTAAATAGCAATTTTCCACCTGTCCTTCGTGTTTGGGTATTTTTTATCTAGTCCCACTTTTAAAAAATTCTAAAAAATTAGTTGACAAATGTTTACCGCACAGTGAAAATTTAGAGGAAAAAGTTCCTCTTAAACGATTCAAGTTCCTCCCCAAAATTTCTTTAAATCGGTAGAAGTTCAGAATTTCCTTTTCCTAAATTCTTTTTTTATTTCACAGTATAGTGCTATGTAAGTTATCATTGGCCAGTTTTAAAACTTATGAAACAGGAGGGACTAAATTAAAAAGCCTTTAAACATAAGGGACTAATTTGAAACATATTAAATAATAGAACTAAATTAAAGCATTACTAAAACATCAAGGTATGTATTTAGCCTAAATTTGAATGGATGCAGGAACCCTTTTTTTTAAACTAAGAAAGAGCCATTATAATGATATTATTGTAGTTCTTCTAAATGGAAAATTTTCTCAAGTATTGCAATTTTTCTCAGAAAAATCTTAGAAGTGATTACCGTTTTAAATTTGCTGCCTGAAGACCCAGTTCCCATTCTTGGCAGGTAAAAGTCGAAGTAATCTTTGAAAATCACTTCAGACAGACGTGGTGCCTGTGACAATTTACGATGGAGAGAAGCTGCTAGAGCCATCAACTTCTCCACATGTTCGAAAACAACACATAGCCGTCTAAGGTCATCAATAACCTCACTCTCAGCAGACAAACGATTTCCTGCAGCATGACATAAACGTGGGATTCAAAGCAAAACGATTGTAAATAATTAATAAGTTCAAAAATAAAACATGAAGATCACGATTCACGATTATGCATTTGTCTACCTTGCAAGAACTTCAAAACAGATGCCATAGTAGTGTAAAGTTGCTCCATTTTTGTTATCATCAGTTTTAATCCTCCATAGTTAGTTTGGCTTAATGTGTCGGCTGCAGCTTTAAAGGAAGTACAAACCATTTGCTCAAGTAATTGATGCGGTCGTAATGTCTCCAGATAGTGAAGAATCTGCAGAATTCCAGGTTACCATGAACAAGAAAACTACGCAATGGAAGTACAGGATTTGGGTATACACATAGGCAATCTTACTGACTACTATGAAATTACAGCTTCCCATTTACCACAATCCATACGCACACATGCAGTTAATTTTTTGTCAAGGTTAGCCTCTCAACGTCAAGTTTCTCGGATTAAAGTGCATTAACTGAAGTCCACATATAAATCAGTAATAGTACTTGAACCATTAACGGGCTTAACTCAAATCAGTTGCTATGCTAAAGTTGCCAAGTAGCCTTTCAACGTTTTGAATCTACTTATGGGTTCTTGACCTTACCCTTCATAAACGTGGTTGTTGTAGACTAAATAATAAACGTAAAATTGGAGTACCATTCGGATGGACCTGCTAATACCTAAAAATTTTACAAATGATTTGGTTGTCATAAATCCTTAGAAACTTGAAAGTGACTCTAGAAACCCTAAATTGTTTCCATTCTACAATGATCAATCTCCCCAACGACAATCTTTCATTATTCATAAAACAGAAAAAACCGGTTCATACATCTAATGTCTAATGAATATACCTTTTCTCCTTCTCTATTTGGATCCAGCAGCGACTTCTGTTCAGAAACAGGTAACGCAGGTGCATCATTCCATAGTTGTCGCCATAAATTCCCATGCTCAGACATACGTTTCGAAAGATGTCCTCGAGGAGGCCAGTTGTTTTTTGAAGTTTCTGTTGCTGAGCCATCGGGTAAATCCTCATCCTTGGGACCAGACTCCTCCTCCCAATCTCCAGGTGAGTGCCATCGAATAAAATCTCCAAAGACACCATCAGGATTCGCTGCTTTAAATGCTGACATGTCTGTTCAAAATACCAAATGTAAATGTTCAACTGGAATGTTGCAGTTTCGCTATAAAATGACATAATGGGAAGGAAAGCTGAAAACAAACACAATTTTTGTGGGGAAAAGAATCATATATTTAGCATATGATAATAAAAAAAAAAGTTAATAACACAATCAGGCTTGAGATTCTGATCTTCTTGCTCCATGGTCTTGACTCTTGTCCATTAAATGATCATAGAGATCAAGTGTGAAAAACAATCAGAATTAAGATCAATTGAAATGAGAGCAGTAAAAATGAGAGTTTGATCCTTAAAAATTACAATTACTAAAACTTCAGAGTAATGATGCGACCACTAAGCATCCACTGTATACTTGGAATCAATTAAATAAAATATAAGTTAATTACCATTTTTTCGTTACAATTTATAAATGCTTGAGTTCTATAAGTCAATATGTGCAAAAAATCACTCACACTAGAAACTTTCATCTAAACCGACAGATCAATTAGTTAATTGATATGTAGCTCACGTGATTCTAAATAGTTCGTACATTCATTTTTCCATTTAACATGTTCTCCTTTAGTAAATATACATCAATGCCTAAATCTACAAGTTGTGTACTATGGAAATGTAAGACACTTAGGAAGAGTTTGGACACCCGTAATGTAATGAGTTTGTAATGTAATATAATTCAAAACCCATGTTTTGATTGAGAGTTTTGAGCCCGATTCGTAATATTAAACTCATTGCATTCTGCAGTTTTCAATTTAACCCTCTTTTTCATCGTTTTCACTCCACGATCCCATTTTCATTCCTCTCTTGATTTCACACGCATTCCAAAACCCCCTGATTTCTAGTAATCCAGATTACCCTCTTCCAAGACAACCCCTTAATGTTTAATAACCTAATGATAACTTATCTTCTTTCATTTACTGAGGTAAATTTCCTACAGAATCCTTGTAACATCTGAATAAAGATTTATAATTAAGTGTGGTATTTCAGTTTTTTTCCCTGCCACACCAAAACAAGAAACAAACTGATAGACCACCAATTGTAATACAATATAGCAGAAGAAAGACAAGTGGAATTGCACGTGCACAGGTGATGGAAGTGGAGGAAGTGGAAACCACCTTAGTGGGGACCACAGTTAGTTACATGGGGGGAGGTTAAAAGGGAGAGATGGAAGGAATGTGGGGTGGTTAGTCAGTTTTCTGGAAGTGAAGGGCTGTAATTTCCTGGAGAGCAGGGAATGCAAAAAGTGTCAGTTTTTATAGTCTGTAGCAAGTTATTTCCATTATCGTGAAGTATTTTACTGTTTTGATGTTTTATGTTGAACTTGGTTTATCTTTGTATTAGTTCTAGTGTTGTACTTTGTTTTCAAGACTGTGTTTGTACTGTTTTTTGTAAAAGTTTGGTTGTTTAATAAATTAGTAGAACACACTACTCGGTGTTCTATCACAAACTTTACTTTAGAGAAATCAAATGAAAAAATAGTAAACTATAAACTTTGATTAAGGACCATCGAAATGCTGAAGTTTGGTTTTTTCTCTATAGAAACAAACTTTACTTAATCGTGACTCATAAAAAAGAACACTTTAATTGTAGCCAGCCCAGGGCTCTGCAGAGTACAATGATTTCAGCACCTTTTGGCTTACCAAGTAACAAAGAGATATATATACCTCACACAATTCATAGAGCCAATACCAGCTGGAAAAAAAACTGTCTACCCAAATTTCTCAAATCTCACTCTTACTCCCATATATCTCACATAAAAAAAATCCTAGAAGTTTTAGGCTAATATGAGAAAGAAAGGGCATAATACTTCCAATACCTTCCTATTACTCTCCTTCACTATTACTTTTTCTCAAATGGATCCCCTCCCAGTCTAGACGTCCCTCTCTCTGTGCATTTTTTAAAGCAATTCATGTCCCTTGGACATATTTGTTTTCAACTTAGAAACTAATCAATTTTCACTCCAGGAAAAAGGACCTGCATTAACGGGGCTATTTTGCTACAAATCAACCTCGGCTTTGGCTATATAGCTGGAGCAAAACAGCCATTCCCACAACAAAGAAAAGCTTATCACATCAGCATAACCCTTTTTAAAATGAAAAAATGGAGTAAACATTGATTAGGATTTTTCCCCCCAAGATTCCTGTTAATTCAGAGCCAATGTAGATACAGTAATCTAATGATAGAAGAAATTCATTCAAAGATTATCACCTGAAGATAGAATATCTTTCTCCAACTGAGCAGAAAAGTCCTGCCACAGAATACAATTGTAATTTAGTTCAGAATTCTCAATACAAGAAAAATAGTGTACAGAAAAACAGAATAAACACTGTTTTGACTGAGAAGAAATTGCAAGTGCAGAACAGTGCAAAATTCAACATATAGAAATACATTTAAAAAATCAACAACAGTAGGAGGAAAACTCTTCGCTAAAGTAAAACCAAAATTGCATAGACATATTGGAATTTATTATCCTAATCTAGAATTTTCTTCTGCCAGGACTATTTTACAGCTCTGGACTGGCAATGTAATATTTAGTATATCTGAATTTCCCTCTCTTCAGTAGTGCCAATCATGCCAGTGCTATAATAAAAATGTCATCTTTTAAATTGGTGGAGGAAAATATAAAATGCAGCAGATGAAGTACTGTCAGAAGCACTAACAAAAGAATCACCGAAGGCCTCCACAGCTTGGAGTCTTTCTTCATGCATGTCCTCCGTCATAAGTGGTACATCCTGTAATAACCAAGTTAAAATAAATAAAACAGATAATTATATAAGATTTCAGAATGGGTGTACTAACACATAAGACATGTGAGGTTGCAATGTATATGTGTGTGTTTTACACACAGACACACACACATGAATAGAAATAAGAGTTTGGAAAACCTGTGTGAATGGAGCATGCATAATCTGGTATGAATTTAGAAGCATCATGTTTCCTACAATGCCTGCTGAACCCCTTCTCATTGAATCTGGAGACTTTTGATCAGTAAATGATATTAAATCTTCAGACTTGGTACTATCTTCCAACAGATTTGCTTTAGATTCAAATTCATCCTCTGAAGAATGGCTGCATAGTTTGCCAAAAGAAGAGGTTTGATTTAATTGTACTACAAGTCCAAAAATTCATGAAGATAACATAGCAGACTAGAAGCATCACCTAACCAATATGATCTAACAACAGAAACTCTCATCTGTCTCTATTAAACCCTGATAATATCTGCATGATCAAACAACTACAGTCTACCCGGCCCCACAAATTGTGACTGCAAGTTTTAGCGTCTAGTGCATTAGTACGCCAGCAATAAACAAAATAACGCCAGGAAAGGTATTGGTTTTATTCACAAAACCCTCTCACTTCTTATTTCACCTGTCACGTTTCCCATCTAAAGTTTCTTGAGAAAAACGGTATATGTATATGTTGATATATTGAAATGAAATACGGTCACTGACTGATATCATATATGTTTTTCAATTCTCAGTGAAGCAAAATAAAAGAGCTCTCACTTCTTATTTCACCTGTCACATTTCCCATCAAAATTTTCACCAGGCGTCTGCATAATGGAAATGTCTTCGGAAACTGGACCATCGTCCTGACAATTCAATAATTTCAATATTTCTTCCAAATCAACAAGGTGCAACTTGGATAATGCAGAAAGTTGATGGCATTGAAATAACAATGAGAAAAAAGTAAATGTTATTACCTCATCATGAGGAGATTCGGGATCTTGGCTCCCAAGACAATCCTGAAACTCCTCAATGGACTGATGCTTCCTCTCTATGCATATAGCCAGCTGCAGAGCCAACAAAAATAAAAAATTACTTTTTTCCCTTCCTTTGTAGTTGTATCTTTTTTTGTAATAACATAACAAATATTCCATTGATTAGATATCTAATCATATAAGTGCTACATGATATACTATTAAATTTACCTTCACACATCAACTTAAGCTTTTGGTCAGCTGATGATTTAAAAATAAAAAAGAAACATAACTTTTTTTTTATAAGAAACAAACATTTCATTGATAAATGAAATAGGGAAAACCCAAGCACCTAAAGGTGATTACAAAAAGAGCCAGATAAGCTAAAGTTCTTAAAAGGGTGCCCAATTTTGCACCAACAAAAAGCCGTGGACAATACCATGTCAAAAAAAGAACTATAAGATGAAAAAGAGTCTTGAACAAGATGCCTATTACCCTCGCCCCATAAAGTCCAAAAGAAAGCCTGAAGAACAGCCAGCCAAACAACCTTCTTGCAACCAATAAACAGGTGACCCACCCTAAAAGATGCCCAAAATGTCATTGGACAAAGCAGTAGACCAACCAAAAGCCTCCAAAATGAGATCCCAAAATTGTCGAGCAAGGACAATGAATAAAAAGATGAGCAAAGGATTTGGCAATAGCACAACACATAATACACCAAGAAGGAGAAAGAGACATATAAGGCATACAAAAATGGAGATAATCGCAGTGATTATAGCTTTATGACTAAGCTTCCAAAGAAAATTTTTATTTTCTTCGGGAAGTGATCCATCCAAATGATCGAATAAAAATCCCTTTTAGAAGGCTCGACAACACCTGTCAAGTCATCAATCATAGATTTCACGGTAAATGTAGATGAGGAATCAATAGTCCATCTCAAAGAATCAGGCACCATACGAAATCTGGAGATACCCATTCCTGAATCTCATGATTAGTAAAATTACATCTAAAGAGCAAGTCCCAAGTCTTAGAAGCAGCAAGCCACGCTTAAGCTTTTAGATCAATGGTGCCCGATTGACCCAAAAGTTTAATCTAATGAGTGAATGTGAATTTAATTATATATCATCTAACATTTAGTATGGTAACTTTTAACAGCACTAGTTCTTGAACTCTTCCTGTATTAATCCTAAAGCTAAGGCCGCTTTATCTACCACATAGATGATGTCACCAGAGATTGGCTTT
This sequence comes from Cucumis hystrix, assembly GCA_025688845.1. Lineage (NCBI taxonomy): Eukaryota > Viridiplantae > Streptophyta > Magnoliopsida > Cucurbitales > Cucurbitaceae > Cucumis > Cucumis hystrix. Next base: position 3,457,538 of record CM046894.1, on the reverse strand, counting down.
AACACATCCTTCTGAGGAGTCACATTCACCAATAATAACCATTGAGCTGGAAATTTTAAGTGTCAATGCCACACAAAATTATGAACTCACCCCCCTCCTCCAAGAGAGAGAGAGAGAGAAATTAGACAACAGAATAAAACAAAACAAATTGTGTAGCCTGCAAAAAAAAAAAAAGCAAAGTTGCACAGAAAAGTTCCTGCAGAGTTTCTAAAATAAAATAAGTTTTCAGAAGGTGTAAATAATTACCATTTGCAGTTTTTGATTAATTAAACAAGAAGAAAGGTCAATTGAACTGCTAATTGGCATTCGTGGCAATGGTTGGACCTCCTCCCAGCACCATCTGACTTCTCTAACAAACTCAACCCAGAGTGTAGCTATTGCTGTTCATTTATTACAGAGATAAATAAACAACTGAATGTGCTAGAAAGGTTTCTGCTATCCGCTAAACTAGATTTAACATAAACTTTGATTAATAATCCAAATAAAGAAAGCCAGCATGCAAACCATACCACGTATGTTGCAGTTTCCAAACCATAGAACATGTAAACAAAACTGGGCAAAAAGAGAATCGACAGGTGCAGCTTTAATTGCTTGAGAATTCCTGTGCCCACCCTTGGCAAAGTAATGGGATTTTTTTCCTGCACATGATACATGGATAATTAATTATAACACAACCGTCCACCTGGATAATACTAATATTTGGACGATGTTCGATATTTCTAAATGGCTATCATAAAAGGGCAAATGAATATCACTGGCCACTTGTACCATAACGAGCTACAAGTTATCTAAACAATGCAATTGATTAAGATTTTCATGAATGCTATGGTGTGTGATGAGCATATAACATATTCGTTCTCTTCTTCTTTTTCTTGTCAGGAAGACTAGAGCTTTTTTATGGACATCGACTAACAAGCTAACCTCTGAGATAACCAGGAGGAAGGAGGAAGCAGTTTAATACCTTCGTGAAAGAGTTCTTTAAGCACACGATCGATAACTGTGGGTGGAGGTACTACTGTAGAAGACTTCAAATTATCTGAACCTGGGTTCTCAACTGCCAAACCAGAAAAGAGAAGAGCAGTGTATGTATTAAAATTAAAGATTCACACCTAACTGGATGGTTAAAAACAATACTTACCTGAGACAAAATCTTCCATAAATTGAGCTTGGAAGGACATATCTAATGCATCAATTAGAAGATACAACTGAGAAGAAAATCCGACTCTGTTTCCCATGGTGCTATCGGTTCTAAATAATCATGAAAAAATAAATGAACAAAGATTTCTAGACCAAGTAGAAGTCCAAGATATCTACAAAAATCCTTAGCCACTACACACATCACTGTCTTAAAATTCACCATCAGATGAAATTTTATAACAGACTCTTGATCACATTTCCATTAATTTAGGATCAGCAACTAGGGGCAAAATAGATAATTTAGGTAAATGATCAATACTCAAAGTAGCATGAGATAAACATGGAAACTCAGAAAATAACAGTAAGAAGTAATGAACCATTTAAAAAACATCATTACTTAAAGAAATGTTTAAAGACAAGTGGTCAATCATTAACAATTACAGATAGTAAACTTTCTGCAAAAGCGTATAATGAGAAAAAGCCCATACACAGCTTATGCATAAATTCATAATATAAAATAACTTAGGTGGTTTTTCTGCTGGACTGATTGCTTCAATTGAGGCTATTGCCTACCTCATGATACTTTAGTACACAACGGAAGTTAATCCAAGTACCCAGTGAGAAAAGTATGACAAAATAACCTCCCATGATAATTACATAAGAAAAGATGTTTGAATCAAGCAACAGGACACCCAAGCAATAAGATTTCAATTTATAACAAACAAGTTTTGAAGATGGAGCCTTCTGGGTCATGTCACGCAAGTCAAATGGTGGGAAAATTCATCTCACTGTGCTTTCAAGCAAAAATAGGAAAGCACGGGTTCATTTCTCAACCTTACTATAGATTGTCGCAAGGTTAATCGGAAAGGAATGGAGCACTTGCTGACTTGGCGTTCTGAATATTTTTGCTAAAATTCTATGCTAGAATCTCTAAGATTCTCCTTTCTAAGAATAGGTGTTTATGTGAAATGTCTAAGAGACTGAAGCAGCTGTTCACTAACTGCCTCATAATCTACACATTTTGAACAAGACTGCAGAGCATTTCAACATTGGGTCTACCTACTTCTTTCAGCACAACCAAAGGGCAAGCAAAATTATTTGGTTAAATGTTGTTTGGATGACTAAATGGGAAATTTTCACAAAATAAAATAGAATAGAAGAACCTTCCAATTGGTGGAAAAAGATCGTTCACAAGTTCAGGACACTACATTTTGGTGGCTTCTCACTGCAGTAATTCAGGGGGGATTTTCATAATCCCCTTGGCTAATCCTTAACAAAAAAGAGGGAACTAGACTCTTTTACTCTCACACATTTGAACTATCTTATCTAACATAAAAGTGAGAATATCATATAATAGCATAACAGCTCCCCTCTATTTGTCAAGAGCTAGAGCTATTCTTTTGGATATGTTGTCAAGCTTTCACAATAATGGTGTACGGTGTACCTTACCACCATGTTCATGAGCATAGAGTTACTGGTCTCACATAAAGATATTATATACCCAACAATAGATTGCACTCCTTACATATTCGGTGATAGAATTGGAAACAAAATCCATTTCTTAGCTTCATGAGGTGAAGAATTTTCCAACTCAGCCATTTCCAAGGAGCTCTCAATCATCTTCTCTGACCATGAGGCAATCAATTGAAATCCTGTGCACATCCAAGAGCTATTATCTTCCACATTAAAGGAGAGGAGACCATATAACATAACCTTTTTCATTTCCTTTTATTTCTGCCTAAATAAAGTAAGAGTTATTAACTTGGAATATTTGAACATTTAAGCTCAAATTAAACAAAATAGAATTGAGTGTTAAATCCCTTCTATTATGAATTTTAAACATTGCTCGCTGTTTAGAAATGATATGTCAGTAAATAAGGTATCTTTGATTCTTATCACGTGATCATGTACATTGTACACAAACCTCAAATGGAAAAGAGAAGTAATATGTTAAATATTTCACCTTTCACAGGATCTTCTGAGGAATACCATTCACTCCATGGACAGTCATCGTCCCACTGCACTTTTCCATGAGTACCAACAGCATTTTCTTCTGCTGATTCTGTCATGTCAGCATCAGCTCTGCGGATGTCATCGTCATCAGATAGGAGGATTCTGAAGGTAAGCTTCATAGTAAAATGGACTTTGAAGAAATTCGTAGGAATGTCCACAGAGGAGTAGGCCTTCAAAAAGAGGAAAATTATTGTTTAGAAAACTAAGGATTAATTTAAGAACTCTAGTTTCTAACACACACAAAATATGTAGAAAACGAAAAGATATTTACAAGAATGAGTGTGTTAAAATAGCTAATAATAGGGCGTTACACACACATAAATATTAAGAAAAAAAATAAAGGATGAATACTCGTATCATCATAATTGTTTACTTATCTGAGAAGTACATAAAATGGGATAATTCATAAGTTGTATCATATCTACCGGCTACCAGGGACAACCATAAAACCAGATTTGGTTGGTTACGTCCAAAATTTATTTAGACCTTGACTATCTCTCCTTCATGCTTTTATGAAGTAAAAGGCATGACTAATAAAGGCCACTAGAAAAGAATCGATAAATATGCTTAGAAAAATGGGAAGATGCAATAGTGAAATGTGAGAAATAAGGTAATGGTCTAAGAAAAAATCCATCATTAATCTATATATATATAATTATATAACATATATATAAAAGGAGCAATGTAGGAGAATCTTTTGCCCCTATCTTTTTTATAAATTCTTATTTTACTCTTTGTACATGGGTCACATCTCTTCAGTATAGGTGGTTGTTGAGTCTAATAGATACAATTGATATCGACAAGATACAACTTTTTAAGATGGGAAATGATTCTTCAGATGTATGTGTTCGTTGAGTCCAATAAACACAACCTAATATCAATAGGCTGTGACTATCTAGAAAGATATGGTTACCTATTGAATTATTGCATTCTTTTACTTGTGAGCGACATACATGTAAAACAAAAAAAAAAACACATGTAAATATTCTATATATTGAAGTGCTGCATGGTTGAGAAAAGAAAAATGCTAACTAAAACAATTGACAAAAGAATATTAGAAAGAAGGAGAAGAGGAAGAGGAAGAATTGGCCTATGGGGATGAATAAAAGTAAGCATTATTATGTATAATTGTTTTTCTTATGAATCAAATATTATTTATTCATTGTATTTTAATAAAAGTAAAAATTTGTATTCGTTATTATTCATTGTTTTCCTTATGACATCAAACATTTGTATTTGTATTTGAGTTTTTTAAGATAGCTAAATATTATTTTAAAGCTTTAATTTAAATTTTGACTTTTTCACATGCATCACACGTGTTCATTACTAGTAGCAAGAAATACTAGCATCCAGAGAACTTACAAACTTTGAAACAAACAACTCGTATAATCCTTCCAAATGCATAAGTTTTATTGGCACTTGGGTACCAACGCGATCTGCTTCGAATCTCCTAGTAAAAGTTGTTCCCATATTTTGGATACCGATGTATGCTTTTCTGGATGGATCATGTACTGGAACAAAAGCTGGCCAAAAACTGCATACATACATGAGAAATAGGGATCATCTAAGACACTATAGAAATTTGGTACAGTTATCCCATAACAACAAAGGTTTGTGTTAAGAGCATAAATAACAATAAGAAACAGATGCAGCCATAAATTATCAGAAGATTGTAGACCTCCCGAGTTTATTACGCTTATGGGATTGTTAAATATAAATCAACACTTCATCAAGAGTAATGAATAGAATTTTCCAACAACAGTCCTCACCTGGAACAGTTTGTCAAAGCAATTGCAACTGCACTTAAAAGCTTGCTGGCTTCAGGTGAATCAAGAATAACACCACTAATACTTTGAGGAGCAATCACCTGTCAATATATGCAGAAAATATCAATAAAACAATTGAATTTATTAATATTTCATATAAAATGCAAAGATATGAATTCAAACTTACCAAAAACTCTTGTACCCCAAAGCATAACTGTAATTCATGCAAGCTTAACTCCCAGTCCACAACTTTGCCTGTCAAGTAGAAGCCAAAAATGCATAATGAAGGCTTGTCTACACATGAAACTAAACTTTTAAAGTTTATGGGAGAAATCCCCTGTTACCATGATTGCTATTTCCAAAGTAGTATTCCATCGAATAGTTTTTATTATCACACTTGAGATCAGATTTAACCTTGTATAGGTTAGTTGAGATTTCTAACTGAGTTGAACCCTTTTTCTGCAGACAAGTAACAAAAATAGCATGAATTTATTAGAAGTAAAATAAATAGGTTAATAAAATGATTAATAAATTTTGAAAGAAAGAAAAACGGGAGAAAATTGTACAAAGTTATCTAGAATACAAATATTTCCACATGTGCTGTTAAGAATAGCATATAATATGCAATGTGGTGGACAAACCCACACAAAAACCCTTTCAAATACTCTGTTCTATTGGAAAATTCATCTTAATGAACACAACAATAAATGTAGGGAAAAAAAAGGATGACCTTCCAACTAGATATCATACACTATTCATTTGATTTCCTATCAAATAATAAAAACAATAATTTTTTAAGCTATATATATATATATCCATCCAAAGAAGCCCAAAGCGATTAGAATTTTTTAAAATAAAAGATAATAATGAAGAAAATATATATGGTGGAAATGCAGTTCCTTCAAACGGAAATTACTTACCAACAAATTATTTGGACCATCAGCCATCCATTGTCGGCAAACTGCCTCAATTTCGGAAATGAATCTTAAGAGAAAGTAAACATGACAATTAGAACAAGTTCCTACACTTATAAACTGAGGTAAAACAAATCAATTCATTATATCTCCTACTTTTGTCTTGCACCTAGATATCTTAGCCCATTGAGCAATTGTCATCTATTGAAGAGAGCGTTTGTTTACAGAAGACAATTTTTCTTCAGTTTGAGTTCAAGGAGAGTTTATTCTACAAGCAGAAAAAGGTTTAATGCAGAGAGCTCCTACTTGTACATTTTGAATGACCAGATAAAGAAAACTTTCGGCGAGTTTAATATTCAATCTAACTGCACTTCTATAAACTCGATTGATAAAGAGGTTAGAGAAGCTACCTTTCCCAAGTTGACGCTATAGTAAAATCATCAAAGTGTTCAACCTGAACCATTGCCACATAAATGGGAAAAATACTCAGTTGACAGTTCCTATACTCAGGTCAGGAGATGAGTACATTCCAAAAGATAGTGATGAAAACTCCAGAGTGCTTCAAAAGAAAAATTAAACGAGACGCCAAAGGATTTTGCAACGTCGTGATATTTGGGGGCAACATACAAAGTTGGATGATCAATGGAAGTTCAGCGGGGAAAAAGCAGAGAAAGACGTACCTCCTCGTCATCCAGGGCTTCATCCTCTCCATTAGATTCAAATTTGGTGGAGGACGCCATTAGAGATCTGATGGAGTGAAGCGGAACTCAAATCATGCGAAAATTGGATCAAGAAATGCAGAATTGTAAACGAGAGTGTTGGTGTATCGTTACAATTCAAAAGATATAAACGAGAGTGATTCGGGAATTGTAAGGAAATGGAAGAAAATGAAGAACAAAGTGGTTTGATTCAGCTGAAAGAAAAAATTCTGAAGTAAACCTTGCTGCCTTTCAGACGAACTTTGAAAGTTTGGCGTACTCATCAAACTGCTTTTGGATCCATTTTAAATTTATTGTAATCTCTTGAATATCATACCATTACCAATTTTTTTAGACATTTTATTTTTCAAATCTTAGTATTTAACTATCATGGTATTCTAATTACCAAAGTAAAAGAAAATTGAGTATCTATAATTGAGTCGTCCAGATCACGCTATTCGTATAGGTTTAAATTTGAATTGAATGATTAGTTCAGGTCGATAAACTCGAGTGATTTTGAATTATACCATGCCATATTGATAATCTAATTACAAAGTTTGGCATAAAAAGAAAATGGTTAGTTTTCTTAAAGTATATTCAAATGTGTTTTAACAGTTTACTCTTTTGAAAGGCTCTCAAATTAATCTCTCTTTTATATAGAGCTCTCGCAAATTAATTGGGGTTCTGAATCCTGGTCCAGTAACCGGCCCAGTAGCTTTAGTTGGGCCTTTCCATTTCATAGATCATTTGGTTGGAGTTGGGCCTTGAAGCTTGACGAAGCCCAGGTGTTGGCATCCACTTGTACTCAACCATTTTATGACGGGCTGTTGAGTTGAACCGGCCCAGCCCATTGTCTCCTACTGTTCTCTCCCCACTTTCTGCTACTGCACCCATAAAATCCTCAAATAGGGAGAAAGAAGAAACCAAAACAGTAACAAATGATTGTTACAATTTTCTTTTGCTATGAATATGAATATTCAAATCATAGATTTCATGGTTAGTAATTTATTGCATTTATACATTTTTAAGATCATTCTCATTCAAACTAAGGATAAATATTTAAAAGTAGATTAATGTTTTCACTAATTGATTTATGCATACGTAATTTGTTCAGTTTTAGTCGCCTTACTTAGCTTCTCCAATTTTTTTCCTTTTTTACTGGCTTCATACTTTATAAACACGTACGTTTTCAAAAACTTGATTGAAATTTTAAAAAACGAAGAAAAAATGAATAGTTTTTAGTTTTAGTATTCTAAATTGCGATTGTTTTCTTATTACTTATTTATCATGGTTTTCATCATTTCTAAAATCATTTGTATTTGGTAAGATTAATAGGTAGAATTAATGTTGGTAAGATTCATTAACAAATGATTATCAAACAGGGTTTTGAGTTTTAGAAACTTGATTTGCGTTTAATTTTTTAGTTTCAAACTTGGCATGCATATGAGTGTGAGTGTTTTTTAAGGGATGTGATAAAGGAAATATCAAAAATAGTTAACAAAAAGAGAAGGGAGAGAAGCAATAAGTAGTATTTAGATTGAAGTAGAAGAGAGAGAAAATAAATGGAAAAGGGGTCGGGAGTGATAAGGTGTAGGTCGTTTTAGTTTAGGTTATAATAGCATGTATTTGTGTGTAAACTATTTTAATTTAATAAAGAAAGAGTAAATAACTGTATAAGCAAATAATAAAAGAAATGACTAACGTAAAATAGTAAAAAGTACCGTAGTTAGGTGGGGGAGAGACAACGTTGATCAACTCAGATGTGTGAAAATCCGATGGCGATGGAGATGGAGATGGAGATGGAGATGGAGATGGCGATGGGGATGGCATCTGAAAAACATTACTATCCCAACCATTGGCTTCACACTGCTGCTTCATATGGAGTTCCCTAAGCCTATTCACTTCAGCTCTATTCTCTTCTATTTCAGCTGCAATATTTTCATTTTCAATACCCAAACCCTAAATCAATTTCCTTCAAACACACACATATATATATAAATTTCAATGCCTTATTTAGTTTTCTTTTTACTTTGTCTTTAATCGATTAGTTGCATATTTAAAGAACATTCAAACCATTTTTTTGGTTATGAGTACGTTGGAATGCATTGAATTCTTATTAAGCTTGTGTAATTATTTATAGTTATTTACCATTATGACTCTAGGGTTAGAGACGTGCAATATTTAACCTCATTAATCTAATGACATTATTTGTACTAAATACTTCTCTCTAATGATATTGTTCTTCCTCTGCTAACAGTACACTGTTAGTAAGCTCTGTATATATGTATGTCAATCTCTCTTTTTATTTGTATTTATTATTTGTGAATTTCGTTACAAAGTACGTTTTAAGAAACCCTAATTAAATTTTGAAAACGAAAACAATAATTTTTAAAATATTATTTTTGTTTTTAGAATTTAACTAACAACTAAATTAAATTGTTTTACGTTAGAAATAATCACTAGATAATAAAACGAAATGATAAAAAAAAACTATATAAAAACGGAAACTAAAATATGAAATAGTTATCAAACGGAAATACGTAAATAATTGAATATATATATTAAAAAGGTCACCGTCTTTGATGAGCTTGTTTCTTGAGCAATTCAAAATCTTTTGATTCAATCTTTTTTGCTCCATTTGCAACACATGCTGCTGGTTTCTGTACAACTCGACTTGAGGAGATAGAACTGCTATATGTGCCTGCATTTTTTTACAACATATATTTATCGAAATTTTCATACAAATTTTGATCTCGAAGAAGAAAAAAAACATTGAAAAATGTCAAAAATTTCATCAACAAAAGTTATTTAAAGTGAGCCCCAATGAAACCTCCTCTTTTGCTTTCTCATTATATCCATATTCAGAACTATGGAAATAAGTACTAATTTAGTGTTAAATTTCTTTCTAAATAATAAGATTTTGTTAGCATTTTTGGAATATTTAGAATTATTTTTCAACATCAAATATTAATTTGCTATACAGATTTGTATTTCCAATGCATTTGGCCTTCCTATTAGACTTAATTAAGAAAATTTCTTTAGTGTTTTTGTTTAATTAAGTATGTTTAAAAAACAAAAAACAAAAATTGGGTAATGTTTAGTTAAAATTATATTTAGGAGTTTGAAGTGTTTTTTTTTTTTTTTTTAACTCATTAAAAGCCATATTGAATTCTTCTTTTTCTTTTTTTAGTATAATCAAAGCTAGGGATTTAAATTCTTTATATATATAAAACAAATAAAATAGACTAAACTAATTGTCTTCTAAAAGTGCTAATAGAATAAGTGTTTTTCTTAAAAACACAGTAATTCAATATATATGTAAAATAATCTCAATGGGACCAATATTAGTATTACCTAGATTAATTTAGAATTAGATTTGAATATATTATCTATGTAGATCTATCAACTTTAATATTACTTTATTTTGATTCATGTATCTTGTTTTGATCTAAACTTTCATAAAAACCTAACCTAATTAGTAGTGATTGCTATATATTCTACCAAGTTTTCTTGAAAGTTAATGAACGAAAACTTAATATTAGAAGATCCAATAATGCAATTAAAAACTTAATTCAAGACTCAAAACTCAAAAGGCAAGTCTAAGTATTGCCACATAATTATACTCTGTATATACGTACTTATACTATCTTATCTATTTAATGGTGTAACCATCAAAGATCCATTCATATAAAGTGTTTAGAGAAAGAAAGAAGAACTTTTATAATTAACCATTAAAACAAGCTAACGTTAGCATAGTTTAACGAATATAAACATGAACTATCAATCTCGAGGTCAGAAACACAATCTTCCACCTATATGTTATATACATATGATGAATGTACCATGCATCACTAGCTAGTTTTATAAAGGCAAGAACATGATTTTTTTCCCTATATATCATTTTGATCTATGTATTTTCATAAATCTATCTTTGAATATATGTTTACGTTATCAACTCTTTCATAAAGTAAGAAACACACAACATTCTAACTATTTTATGTTTTTAGATTTTGTTTGGTAACAATTTGATTTTTAAAATTGTGTTTGTTTTTTTACAATTTCTTGCACAGGTAGGCATTAGAAGTATTCTTAGACGTGATTTTGAAAAACAAAAACAATTTTTTTTAATTTTTAAAGTCACTTTAATTTTGAAAACACAAAATGTAAACAAAAAATAGAGGAAAGTTGTGTTTATAAGTTTAATTTTAAAAAATAAAAAACTAAAATACAAATGGTTACTCAATAAGATTTTTGTTTTATTTTTTAAATTTATGTTTGTTTCCTCTCAACTTTTTTAATCACGATTTTCACCTCTACTATATATATATATATATATATATACACTTGAATTTCCAACCGGATCAATTTAAAAGTAAAAACCAAATGTGAAATAACCTTTTAAATTTTCAAGTTTTCATTTAGTTTTTGAAAATATGAGTATCAAGTGGGATAATTTTAAAAACCATAACTTATGACTCCAAGTAGTGTTTGGAAGCATAATTTTTCAAAACAAAAAATCAACCCTCTATTTGATAAAGATTTGGATTTTAAAATTTTAAAAG
>CM046894.1:3181594-3446438 GCA_025688845.1 Cucumis hystrix | reverse complement strand
CTCATTAAAAGCCATATTGAATTCTTCTTTTTCTTTTTTTAGTATAATCAAAGCTAGGGATTTAAATTCTTTATATATATAAAACAAATAAAATAGACTAAACTAATTGTCTTCTAAAAGTGCTAATAGAATAAGTGTTTTTCTTAAAAACACAGTAATTCAATATATATGTAAAATAATCTCAATGGGACCAATATTAGTATTACCTAGATTAATTTAGAATTAGATTTGAATATATTATCTATGTAGATCTATCAACTTTAATATTACTTTATTTTGATTCATGTATCTTGTTTTGATCTAAACTTTCATAAAAACCTAACCTAATTAGTAGTGATTGCTATATATTCTACCAAGTTTTCTTGAAAGTTAATGAACGAAAACTTAATATTAGAAGATCCAATAATGCAATTAAAAACTTAATTCAAGACTCAAAACTCAAAAGGCAAGTCTAAGTATTGCCACATAATTATACTCTGTATATACGTACTTATACTATCTTATCTATTTAATGGTGTAACCATCAAAGATCCATTCATATAAAGTGTTTAGAGAAAGAAAGAAGAACTTTTATAATTAACCATTAAAACAAGCTAACGTTAGCATAGTTTAACGAATATAAACATGAACTATCAATCTCGAGGTCAGAAACACAATCTTCCACCTATATGTTATATACATATGATGAATGTACCATGCATCACTAGCTAGTTTTATAAAGGCAAGAACATGATTTTTTTCCCTATATATCATTTTGATCTATGTATTTTCATAAATCTATCTTTGAATATATGTTTACGTTATCAACTCTTTCATAAAGTAAGAAACACACAACATTCTAACTATTTTATGTTTTTAGATTTTGTTTGGTAACAATTTGATTTTTAAAATTGTGTTTGTTTTTTTACAATTTCTTGCACAGGTAGGCATTAGAAGTATTCTTAGACGTGATTTTGAAAAACAAAAACAATTTTTTTTAATTTTTAAAGTCACTTTAATTTTGAAAACACAAAATGTAAACAAAAAATAGAGGAAAGTTGTGTTTATAAGTTTAATTTTAAAAAATAAAAAACTAAAATACAAATGGTTACTCAATAAGATTTTTGTTTTATTTTTTAAATTTATGTTTGTTTCCTCTCAACTTTTTTAATCACGATTTTCACCTCTACTATATATATATATATATATATATACACTTGAATTTCCAACCGGATCAATTTAAAAGTAAAAACCAAATGTGAAATAACCTTTTAAATTTTCAAGTTTTCATTTAGTTTTTGAAAATATGAGTATCAAGTGGGATAATTTTAAAAACCATAACTTATGACTCCAAGTAGTGTTTGGAAGCATAATTTTTCAAAACAAAAAATCAACCCTCTATTTGATAAAGATTTGGATTTTAAAATTTTAAAAGTAAAAAAATCAACCCTCTATTTGATAAAGATTTGGATTTTAAAATTTTAAAAGATATGTTTGTCTTCCTTGACTAAAATTTTTATCTCTCTTGAACAAACACACTAATACTTTTGGGAATTAGGTTTTGAAAACGGCTTATTTTAATTTTTCTTTGATTTTTTAAAATACTAGAAGAAACTAGCTAGACAACTAAAAAAAATAGAGTGATTATAAGCTTAATTTTCTAAAACAAAAAATCAATAACCAAACAGCCACGAACGAAACCATTAGATGGAAGTCGAGTGTTAGAATTATACTTTAGATTTGAATGAGTAAAATGAAGGAAAAAAAAATGATGAATACCTGTAGGGACTTCAGCTTCCTTTCCATATCTGCTACATATTGAACTTTTTTAAGTCTAGATTTTTGAGCAGAAACTCGATTGGACATTATTCTACAACAAAAATCAAACCCTAAATTATAAAGGATAGATCACTAATTAATCAAGGAAGAAGGAAAAGAGAGAAATTACTCCCCTAAATATTCATCTTAGATTTAATTTTTGTAAAAAATAAAATAAAATCATCCTTCAAATTAGAATTTTGTATATATTAAAAATCAAAACTTAAAAATTTCCATCTCCCTCCATGAAAATCATAATTTCAGCTTGCTTCTAACAAATCAAAATTAATTAAAAATGCATGAAATTAAAAGAACTATAGCTTTTAGGGTTCAAACCGTTTGAGTTTCCTTGGATCCATGTTAGGGTCAATATTACGACCATACAAGATCTGCTCTGAATTATTTCTGCCCTCGACATTCCCCAACCCGTCACCAGAGCTCATCTCTCCAGCGCCAAAAGGAGGCAGCGGCACTGCCGGCCTCCTCCTTTCGTCATCTTCCCTCGAGCAACCAATCACAAAGGATCTCCGCCAGTCCGACACCGAATTATTGTTGACGACTAAACGACGGTTGTCAGGAACGATCGTAACCGGCGGAGTAGTAGAAATAGTACTTACCGAACACAGTTCCATTATGTCCTGGAAGTTGCATGGAGGGTGGTTTTGATTTTGAAGCAAATGATAATCTTCCATCTGAAACAAGAAAAACACATTTTATTATGAGGGAAAAAAGAAAAACAAAGAACAATGAAGAAAGGAAAAGTTCTTTTTTTTTTTTTTTTGGTGGGGATGTAATAATAATAATAATAAAAGAAGAAATTTGGAGTTTGGGTTTTGTTCTTACTTATCTTTGATCCCACAGAAACCGAGAGAGAGAGAGAAAAAAAGATTTAAAATTTGAACAAAAAAGGAGTTTTAAATTGTAATAATAAAATGTTTATCTGGCCCTTGATTTATAGAGGGAAAAAACACTAAACTTTACCATATATTCCCTAAATACTTTTAATGCACGTACCCACCAGTAATAATAATCCCTTCATCATTTCCTTTTCTTTTTTTTTCAATAATTAAATTATATATCATTTTACATATTAATATACATGAACAACCCCATCATTTTTAACATCATACATTATTTTATATTTATGCTTCTAATTATGTTTTAATTATTAGCATAAAATTATATGTTTTTGTTTTGTTTGATTATATTATTTACGTTTACGTAACTTGTCTAGTGAAGACGTTATATACTAATTATTTCTACGTTAAGTTTTTTTAGTTCAATGATATATAGAAGTGAATAAGGATTCAAACATTTTACCTTTTTATTATGATAGAATATATTTGTATAAGAGTTGATCATCACGCTAAGCTCTTGTTGATAGTCAAAAGTTTGATTTTTTTAATTTATCGTATTTTAAAGAATTTTTACTCTACGTTAATTTTTTTGTAGTGCACTTAATGAGAATATATTTTTTTTTTACCAATTATTCGGTAAAGATTTTCTTTAGTAAACAAAAAGAAGAAGGAATAACATAAACAAAGGTAATGGAAAATGAATTAATGATCATGATAATTAGACACGGGGAGAGAAAGATCACCGAGTGTAAATAAGCTTCAAGCCAAAATGTGAAAGTTTAGGATGATTATGATAGCGATATGCTTTCAAAATATAAAAGAGATAAGGGAGAGCTAAAGTTAAATTCAGAATGATTTCATGTAAAAATAAATAAGAATGAAGAAAACAAGACGATGATGAACAATGAACGATCGCGATGACGATGACGAGTGTTATGGAAAAACATTTTTTGCTATTATTAGGCTATTATAGGAAATTATTTTTTCGTTATGTAATTATTTGATAATGCAATATCTACGTTTACTTCGTAGTTTCTAACACGTATGTATACTCACACTACCTAAAATTAAATCTATAAATTATGATATATGATATATGTTATTCATATATATAGTGCTAGTCATAACTAATCAAGCATGAGCAAAATGGTGCTGCCTAGCCCAAACACTTACTGATCAATAGGGATGTCGGTGTGCGTCGACTATTATATATGTTACATTCACGAGAATTCTTTTAGCAATACTTTAGTGCATTTTATACACCTCACTTTTATCATACACAAGAAATTGAATTAAAATAATGCAAAAAAGAAGTAAAGTGAATTTATCAAAGTGACAAATAATATTTTGGATATATCTGGTAGGATACATAAATATATGTACAGCTCGAGGTGCACCACATATTTTTTTTTATTTTTTTTTTCTCTATGTGACTCTTTCGGCTTGTTGAAGGAAACATTATTTCAATTGGTCTGATTGGGTTTTTTTCTAATCTAGAAAATAGTTTTTTTAATAAATAATGTAAAATTGGGAGTGTGTAGAAGATTGAATCACTCTGACTTCAAAATAGGATGCATGTTAATCACCGTTCAACTAAATTTCTTTAGACAATGAATAATAGGATATAATACCATATTATATACACCTAGCTCTAATTTATTTTACAAACATAATCAACAGTCAATTACTTCTGATAAATTATATTAAATGATATTTTAATTATAATATAATCTTAACCAATAAATTAGGATACTGAATAATGTTATATATATATAGTAATTAATAATAAGGATGACGACACGCGAAGTCGAAGATCAACCTATTAAAGCGTTGTCCCGATTTAGGAAGCTCATGTAAACATAAATATACTCATACGAAATAATATATATACGTTAAAGTGTTGAATAGTACACGTCATATATATGAAATTTAAAAAAATATATAAAAATGTATTTCGAATCTTCCAAAGTAGGTCGTGTGAGAAATTTATCGTCTATCATATTTATGAGGTACTATTGTTGAGCTAAAAAAATCCCACCTAGAAACTTAAACCATTTTAAGTCTACTTAAGAGCTAGCTATATATAAGCTAGTAGATATTAAAAATGTCGAATAATGAATAATGTTTAATTAGGATTATAATAATTGACTTTGAAATTTAAAGAAACGTGTTATATAAATTCTCTAACTTTAGAATTACATATGTTTGGTTAATACACTGTTAGTGAATCATATAAATCTTTCTTATTTACAGTTTTTTTTATTTGTCAATTCCACAAAAAGATCAGACATGGTTGAATTAATGTCACATTTACCCCATGCAAAACATAATTCATAAACGGTAACCTGAAAAGTGAGTTTCATTGATTACGTATATGTTTTGTTTACTTGTGTGTTCTTTAATCCTAATAAATTGTGGAGCTCATCTCCAAATTTGTAATCAAAACACGTAGCCCTAATAGAGAAATTATGAAGGGTGCTCAATTCGATTATATTTGAAAATTATGTAGAATGACCTATGGCCCTAAACGTGACGTATTAACATTTGACCGTTAAAGGTAAATGTGACATATTTATAATTTTAAATAAATTAAACCATATAAAAATATCAATCAAATTACATATATTTCCAATTCAAACTCATTATAATGAATGAATGAATGAATCCATCGAGAATGTTAGTGGTTTTGATTTGAGACTGGTAAACGTAAGATGAGTAGTGTAGAATGGTTTGTTTTGTTGGGATGATAAGAAAAAGAAAGGTGTCAAAAAAATTGTGTAAGTATTTGAAAAATGGACGGGAAAGTTGCTATTTGTTAGAGAAAAATCAAAGATGACAATACAGAACAATCAGCAAACAAAAAAAATATCCAGCTGGCCTCCTCAACACAGTAAAAGCTACTATTTGAAGAAATAGTCATGGTTAAAAGTTTGTTTTATGTTATCCCGTAAAATAGTGCCATATGTTATTTGCTTGTTTATTGTGAAGAATTTTCTTATTTGTTATTGTTTTATAAATGTGTACCTATTGGTCATAATAAATTGAGTAAGTATTTGGAAAATGCACGAGGAAGTTGCTATTCATTTAATTTGAAACCTAAATTTGGTATTATAATCATCACAGTTACGCCCCATGCACGAGGCTCCCTCTTCCCTTCGTTACCAACAGAAACGCCGCGTGCCAGCTTTCCTTTTCTCTTTCCTACCTCCTCCACCCAATACTTTTTTAATTCCCTTTATTTCTTTTAAATATTTCTAAATAATAAAATACTTATCAAAAATATTTACAAATATTTCGATATCTATCTGTATTGATTATAAAATTTTATTATATTTTGCAAAAAAAAAAAATCAACAATTTTTTCGTATATAATAAATTTCCTGTTTTTTTATTCTTGTTATTTCAGTTTTTTTTTAATTTTTTAATTTTAAAAGTGTTCATTTTTATTATTCATAATTTTAATAGATCTAAATGATCTATATTTATCAAAAAAAAAATATATATATATACTAGTGCAAAATAAATTAAAGTTTTAAAATATAAGGAAATCAAATAGAATTAAAGGTATAGGACCAAAATTAAATATTTGAAATGTATAATATTTAAAAATGAACAATATGAATTGTTTATGAAGATTTTATCAACTTATAGAAACTATTTACGTGGTTTTATTGAATTACATAGACTAAATTTTATTATTCGAAATAAATTTGAAATTTAACTATATAATTAGTGTCTATATTTAATTATTTTTTCTTTTCTTTTTCCATTTCTTTTATTTGCATTTGTTTTTCTATCTATTTAAAATAAAAACAGTTTTAGTATAAAACAGTAATTAAGAGATTTGATCATTCTGTGTATACTTCATTTGATTGCTAATATGAGTATATATATCTCAACTTTAAATGTGTTTTTTTTTTCTTTTAGATTATTGAAATTCAAACCTTTACTCCAATGTACTAAAACAAACTAATTAATTTGATGTATTTTCTAACATTATTGATCACTAACACATATGGGAACTTTGTTCGCTTTGAATGATAGAACTTAGTATTACATTTATATTGATATTCACGGAGGTACTGCACTACGATATGTTGAAATTGTAGAGAAAATTTATGATGTTTATTAGTTGGTTTTGGGTTCTCTTTTCTACTTTTGTACTTTTTTGTGACAACGGGAACGGAGAAAAAAATTATTCCTACTAACAGGGACAAACAATGGCAATAGCAACCATGAGAGAAAGAATGCTTGGAAGTTAGAATAAGAAAGAAGAAAAGGATATAAAATAAAATATTAGTGGATTTTTTAAAAAATAGAAAAATTTGACAAACTATTTACATTCTATACAACAAAATCACTACAAGATAAAATTTATTACAATTTTTATAGAATGAAGTGTAAATATTTTGTTAAATATTCTATTTTAACAATTTTTAAAAAAGTAACTAAAAAATATTAAAAAATTATCTTGTTTTAAACATGATGTTCAATACTAAAAAAAAAAAAGTAAATTATTTTATTTAAAAATTGAATTGGAAAAAAGAATTGGCACTAAAATCAACATGGAAATTGAATTTAATTTTGTTATTCAGGAAAAAAAAAATGCCTCTAAAATATCTGAGTAAATAGAAGAGAATATTCTTATTGGCTGCATGGGGTAGGGAGATTATTTAGTCCAAATTTGGAAGAAAATCAGATGTTTAAATTTGACTTTTTACTTTACTTTTATTTATTTTTTCTAAATTTCACGTGGATGATGCATACTATTAAATTGTTTGATTATGTGATACCTTTTTATAAAATATTTTGAATGAGAAGGCGATGCACAAATATCAATACATCTCATGCATCTAATATTATAATTATTGAAATTCATGTCTTAATGTTTTTAAATTCTAAAAGAAAAGTTTATTCAAAAACACGAAAGGACAAAAAAAAGTTATTCTCTGTTTTGTTGAATTGCTTTTAATTTTAATATTATTAATTGGTTTTATGTTATAAAATTTAATTTTATCGAAATATTATTGTAATGAATGATTTAATTTGTAAACTATATACATTAATGCATGCTACTTCTCTATAATGCATTTTTCACAATATATACTAAGAGACCGTTTTGGGCGTGAGTAAATTATTATAATATGTGGTTATTCTAGTGTGTGAGTTACAATAGTTTGTAGGTTATTATAGTCTGTGTTTAGAGTGCAGATTATTATAGTTTGGGTTATTATAATCTTTGTTTAGGGAAGTGAGAAGTAGTGAAATGAGGGAGTGAGGAATAGTGACAAATGGGAGAGATGAGGATGATGAATAGTGAAAGGAGGGAGTGAGAAATAGGAGAATTAAAGAAAAAAAGTAGAATAGTCATTATCCATTATGATAATCGTTGGGGCAAATATGGAGTGGGCTAAAATAGCCCACTTCACTCCTTCGTAATATGATGGCCAAACAGCCCCTAAATATATATGAAATTTTCTAAAACAAACTTAAAATGAATATGTTTTCTCAAACAAAAATTCAGGATAACTGTTGTAAAATTCTAGATTTACTCATGATGGTTGGTATTGTAGATAGATTTGAAACCAAGGGTAGACAGAATAGTAAAAGAACAACAAGCTGAGAAGAAGGGCCTAGTCGACCTAGACCAGAGTCAAATTCAAGCCCATAATAAAAATCCAAAAGCCAAAGGTCCAACATAAGTCAGGCCATAAAGGGATGAAATTAACCATAAAGCGTGCCCGGCAAGAATAATGTTCGGATGATTGACCTCGACCTAAGTAAAACCCAATACAGCCTAGGCTTTAAGGGATGAAACCCCTAGCACGCTTAGCAAGGATGTTGGGTCTGTCGGCCTCAACCCAAAGAAGAGATCTGAATGCAAGTTGTCCAATGTAGAGCCCTAATAAGATACAAATGAGAAATAATTGATAACATAGGCTTAAAGAATTAAAAGGGTTAATTGGGACTCTTAAGGTAAAATAGTTTGATTGATCTCGACTAGGAGTGAGCACTATTTAACGATCAGAGCACACTATGACCTATTCAAGGTGATGGTATGAGTCGAAAGCCCAAGCCAACCTCTTTGATCAGCCCTCGAGCGAGGTCGAGCCAGGTTGAGGTTAAAGTCAACCTTCTACATTTGACACATTCTAACCCATTCAGTTTAAGAAATCATAATCCATCATATTTAGGATTAGAAAACTCATATCTCAATCTTAGTTAGACAAAGATCAAAATACCATGCATTCGATAACACTTATATAGCAAGCATTCGATGATAGAATTAGATAAGTAAGAAGCAGAAATTGAAAGCTACAAAATGAGGGTAAAAGTAATTTAATAAATGCAAAAGAAAGAAGAAGACAAAGAAAGGGAAATTTGAAAATTTGATGTCCGTTTGTGTCCAATAGATTCTAATAAAACAGGGGGCGCCCAATTCATTAAAATGCCAACCTGTCTTTCTCAATAAAAGTGATAATTACAATGCTGTGGACTCTACACATAGACATAACTAAATAATATAAACCCACATAACTATACATATTTTGTTACTCCATATATTTTAGGTTTACATTTTCTTTTATTTAAGCTTTGTCTCAATTTAATTCATAAGACGGGCTTCGTTTAGTAACCTTTTTTAAAAAAAAAAAAATTAAAAATTAAGTTTATAAACGCTACTTCTGCCTACAATTTTCTTTCATTGTGTATCTATATTCTACCAATAGTTTTTAAATTTTTTTTTAAAAAAACTAAAATAAATAGCTTTCAAAAAATTGTTTTTGGTTTGGAATTTCGTTATAATTCAACCATTGTATTTAAGAAATATACAAATAATTGTAAGACATGTAAAGAAAATTAAATATGCTTAAAGTTCTAAAGTAAAAACAAAAAATGAGATAATTACTAGATGAAGATTAAGATTAAGTTTCTAGATTTATAACTTTTTTTTTTTTTTCACAAAATACTCTTTTTTTCTTTCTTTAATATTGATGTCTACTAATTAATTTAAAATAACTAATTATGTTTTACTATTTTTCTATCACTTTTAAAGTTATATTTAATTTTTTTTTTTTGTTTTTGTAATTGTTCTAAGTTAATTAAAATAAAAAATTGAAAGTGAGTATTTAGTAAAAAAAAAAATTGAATTTCTTTTAAAAAAAAATTGAATTCAACGTCTAAAAATTGAAATCTAGAGAACAAATTAAAAGAAATAATCAAATTTTGATGGTGATTTTGAAACATATGTACTAAATTAAAATCAAAACTTAAAACATAACATTTTGGAATTTAAATATCAAATCAAAATTATACCTATGCAAACACATTGTTTTACTTAAAATAAAAAATGGGCATTTTCAAAAGGTAATTTAATTGAAAGTAATAAAATCCGAGGGTATTTATAACAAAATAAAAAATCTCATGAAATCGGCCATTATTATAACAAAATAAAAATTCAAAAGGTAATTTCTTCCATCTTTCACGACAATGTTCTTCTCTTATTATTTTGCAATAATTATTTTATATTTTTTTTGAAATCGTGATCATTGTTCTACAATTATTATTATTTTTTTTCATTATACTTATGTCATTATTATCTTTGTCTTCAATTAATCATTAATCATGTATTATTTTTTTCAATGTGTTGTGGACCTCTACATAATCATTTACCATAGAGCTTTTCAAAATCATAGTTTATTATGAACTATACAATCGTGTATCATGATCTACACTATCGTATATTAGAGCTTTTCAAAACCATCATTTACATTAACTACTTGATCGTGTATCAGGAACTATGGTGTATCATGAACTACGGAGTAATCAATTAAAAGATGTATTTAGTTATTAACACACTAAACTATTAGCAAACAACTTTATTAAAATATTCCATTCTTAAATTTTTGTTCGTACTTCCATTATTCTCTCTACTTCTTATTAGAACTGATATACATTACTAATGTATGAGTTCTATTCATTTATTTATTTGTATTGAAGAAGGGACGAGAGCAAAAAGAAATATAATTTTTTTTTGCATTTTCAAAAATAGCAAAATATTTAAGGAGAATTGTTAAAAATAGCAAATTTGACAAAATATTTACAAGCTATTAACAAAATTTTAAATTATATCAATAACCAACGTTTGATAGCTACTGATATCCTTGATCGATGATAAAGAGATATCACTAGCTATTATTGATAGAATCTAAAAATTTTACTATAGTTGGTAAGTATTTTAATTTATTCTACTATTTTTAAAAATATTAAAACTATTTACAAAATATAGCAAAATTCATCAACTCTATAATTTATTTAAGTTTTTTTTTATATTTTATAAATAGTCTCAATATTTGTTATCCACCACAATTTTTCATTGTGAACCAAAGTTCATCTAAAAAATTGTTTTCTTAGTTCATGGATTGTTAAAACCAATTGTTGTTTTGTCCATTTGAGGACTCTTCTATTTCTAAATTGAGTTGACTTAAAAATGGTGGCTATAGATTTACTAATGGCTAATACCAACTCTTATTTTGTTCTTAACGAAAAGAAGACAATAGATATCGAGATGAATGATTCTTGTAATGTTTGAATTAAGAAGTTTGCATGAAAAAATGAAAACAAAGTGATTTGAAAGAGAGGAAAGTAATGATAAGAAATGTTTTAAAAAGAATTGAGTGATTGAGTTTTGGGCATATAATAATCATACAAACAATTTGTGTAGAGAGATTGAGTCGTCAGATTTCGTAAAAGATTAAAAATTTAGAATGTACGAACGATTTTGCAGGTAGAGATTGGATTACACCGAGATGGCAGTAATCCCAACAATATCCGATAGACATTTACCCATTTTGTCATTTACCTGTTGCTTCGTTAAATCCTTAATCACAAATCCTACGCAAGCTCAGCGACCCGTTCATGGCTGAGCCCCCATGGCCACTTTCCGCTCACTCAATCTCTTTCAAGTGAACCAAACATGCCTGCGATTCTTCAATTTCCATTCCACTCCTCATTTGGGTCCTTTGGCCCTTTCCTTCCCCTCACCCCCCCAACTTTTCTCTCTCCATTCACACCCCCACTTTCCGTTTCTCTCTACTTCAATTTTCCCCTCCCCCACCTTCTCTTTGAGATTTCCCTCCAAAATCCGTCGGAAACATTGCTCGGTTGCCGCAGTTATGTTTTTTCCTGAAAATCCGGTGGTCTCCGACATCTGCGCCACCGCCTTGTCCAGTGGAGTCGCTTTAACTCTGCTTCAATTATGGGCGGAAACCGCGAAACGTGGGCTCGACCAGGTTCTATTTCTTTTGTTCACTGATTTTCCTTTTCTATTGTCTTGAGAAAATGGAAACGGTCTAAAATAGGAGTCTACAACTACAGGGTAAATGTTTTAGTTAACTATTATCCACTGGGGTTTTCTTGGAGTGCGTTTGAGTGTGGTTTTTGAATAAGTATTTAAGGAAAAAAAAAGTGCTTAGTAACAGTTCGTTTGATCGTCTACTGCTGCTTTTGGACTCATAATGCTCTAGTTTGTGGGGGTGTTCTTTTCCGTAAAGCACTTCAAGAATTTTGACTGTTTTCAAAATTAGTTTTGTGTTATTGATTTGAACTGCAAGTGCCATGTTCACAGAAAAGATGCTTTTGGTTTCAAGCACTTTAAAACATAGCTTTAGTGGCCCATCTGAATTTAGACTTCAAGTTGATAGTACAAGTATATGCCAATTGAACTATGCTTATGTTACCTCCTCTGACTCCTGTAATTCTTGAACTAAAAGAAACCATAATCTTAAATGTCTCCTGCGAGATCGGATTATAACATGACCGTAGTATTATATTTGTGCTGTTATACCATATGAAAATGATTGATTCAGTTCAACAAGGCTCATGTTCTATGTACAATAAGCAATGTTATGCATTTTCTGACAATTGAAAATGCTTATCCGTGGAAATGTCAAAGCTTCAAATTGTGAAACAATTCTGATCTTTTATCAGAGGTGTGTACTTACCTATAATTGGTTCAGAAATTGAACAGGAAGCTTGTTCATATAAGCATTGGGCTTGCTTTCATGCTTTGCTGGCCTATGTTCAGGTGAACTTAGTTTAAAAAAAGTTAATTCTGACCCTTCTCCTACTCCTATACTTGCACTTATATGCTTGAATCAAATGATACTACTCCTTGTAGTTCTGGTTATCAAGGAGCAATATTTGCATCTCTAATTCCCGGTGCCAATGTAATACGAATGCTCCTCTTGGGATTCGGGATATTGAAAGATGAGGCTACGTTAAAGTCAATGAGCAGATATGGAGACTACAGGTACAATTTTGTAAACAACATAATCGAGTATACAGTTAACCAAATGAATGTTGAATCTTAGGAAAACTCTTTCCGTCTGTTAGCTTCTTCTTCCATTCATTGTTTGCCATTTGCAATTCTTTTTGGGTCAATTGTACATCATTTGATGTATTACCCATGGTTGAAAATTAATAGATGCTAGTATTTATTCAGTAGTAGTGCATGAAATGTTATCCTCCTGGGGAACTCAAAGAATAATAGCCATGCATACAAATGTTGGACAATACTCACAAACAAAAGCATAGCGCTCATTATTTGGTTAATTTATGCTTAGTTTTCTAATTTGACCAGCATGTTTTTATCCATCAGGGAGCTTTTGAAGGGGCCTTTGTATTATGTTGCAACAATTACGTTTGTTTGTATATTCTACTGGAGGATATCCCCCATTTCAATTGCTCTGATATGCAACTTATGTGCCGGAGATGGTACTTTTCACTTTTGTCTATCAACTTGCTAACTCTTTCCAACCACAAATTTAGAGCTTACCCTTAACAACCTTCACACTTCACTATTTCAGGGCTTGCTGATATTGTTGGAAGACGATTTGGAAGTGAAAAGATATTTTACAACAAAAACAAGTCACTTGCTGGTAGTGTGGCAATGGCAACTGCTGGTTTTCTTGCATCTATTGGGTAAACTCTCTCTTCGTTTTGGATTTGAGTCATCAAATATAACGAGTTACTGTGTTTGTGATCTTACTGGGTTGGTTTAGTAAGTATTGTGATACGTGAATGACAGATATATGTACTATTTCTCCTTGTTTGGGTATGTTGAGGCAAGCGTCGGAATGGCTATGAGATTCTTAATTTTGTCCCTTGCCTCAGCATTGGTGGAGTCTCTCCCCATAAGCACTGAGATTGACGACAACCTCACTGTTCCACTGACTTCATTGCTGGTAGGGAGCCTAGTTTTTTAGAATTGTTTTGAGCCAAAAAGATAAAGTTGCTACGTCTAGAAAGATGGGAAATGGGGATGTCGTTTTGCAATGTCACAAGGCACGGGGCGACAACTTGGCTTTTCACGATGTGATTGGACATAAGAGGATTTCTTACAAATCCTATTTGACATGTAGTTTTATTATGTTAACTTGAATAGATTCTACTGAACCAGCTGATATTAGACATTAATAATGAAATTCTATTGAAGCTATTGTTATGAAAATCCATGTGATTATGTCAAAGAAAATGCATTGTTTTGTGAAGTTCCAACGAAACAATGATTGGAACTTCAATATGCAGAGAAGCTAAAATCAGCTTGAAGAAGAAGAATCCGAGCTGCCCCATGGAAACGAATAAGATCGCCAAACAAAGAACAGAGAAAAAAAAGGTTTAATTTTTTCAATAAAAGAAATTTGAGGGCCATTTTATAATTATTACAAAGGGGTAACTTTTTAAAATAAAAATTGGAGGCCTAATTTCTATGACAAAGTAAATTTGAAGGACTAGATTTAACGTATAATTTAATACAAAGACAGATTACAAAATATACTCAAGTATGGTATGGTAGTAATAGGGATTACACTCTCAAGGTTTTTATTGTAACACTTTTAAAAGTGTTCAAATTGAACTCTCGAACATTTTAAGTTGTATTTTTCTTCTCCATGGCATAATAATAATCTCCCTAAATTTGGGGATTTAAATCCTCACTTCTATTAAAGCCGAAGAAATAATAAATATGTTAGGGTTGATTATATCACAAGGTTGCTTAGAAAATACTATTAATATACTGTTGTCTGACATTTAATATGATATAGAAATATATTTATTAAGATGAATAGACGAGTGGTTGTACAAATTGGTTATTTGTATTTCAAGTCAATTTCAATTCATTGTTAATCTCTAAGCTTAACGACCATTCTAAAATAGATGATGAGATCATATAGGAAAATTCAAATCTTATAGCCGAAACAAAACATTTACGTGGTTCACTAACAATGTACTAGTTGGATCCACAAGACAATTGGAAGATAATTTTATTAGAGAGAATGTTATAAAATACAACATAATTGGCAAGGTCCCGAACTTGGTCACTTGAATTGCCATATAATAGGTCAAGGCATTCCAACAAATCTCCACCTTTGGCTTAAATTTTTTCACAAAGAATGGATGTACTAAATGAAAGATTAAAATATCCGTAGATATGTCGATACATCCGTAAATTCAAGTGTTTAAAGTCGATACCTAAATTTTCACGGATATTTCCATCTTTTATACACGTACATAAAACACAAAATATAACATCTATTCACTCCAAACAAATAGTATTTAACTTAGATTGAGAGTAGACGTACCTATACATCTCACTCATGCTTTGCTTTAGAGAGTCTCAACACATATATAAGATACATTAATAAAACCCGATATAATGTGTTACCTTGTTAGTCTGCCAAGTAACGTTGGTTGGCTGATCGGTATTTAACTCCACTAATGTGCGTAATATTTGGATCGGTTGACACTTCGAGAGTGATTCATAATACAATTGCTTTGAAAAGTATATTATTAAAACTTAATTTCAATTCATTTATATCAACAACTTCCGTTGTCGTCCAGCGGTTAGGATATCTGGCTTTCACCCAGGAGACCCGGGTTCGATTCCCGGCAACGGAATTCTTTTCCCTTATTATTATTTTATTTTGTTGATTATTATTTTTTAACATATTTTCGATGCTCTCTTCTTTCTCGATGAAACTTCCCTCTTTCTGCAATCTTCTCCAGTCCTACTGTGTTTGGATTTGTACGCTCTCTCCATTTTTGTTTCAACTTCAACTTCATACAAGTACGTACGCCCAAACCTTTCTGCATTTTTCAATTTTCCTCATTCATTTTGCCAATATTACGAACGTTTTTCCAGTAAAACAATTTCCAGAAATGTTGCGTTTGATGCCAGTTTTCAGTATTTAGAATGTTAGGGGATTTCTTTTCTTTTTCTGTATTTTGTTTGATCGGTTAGTTTTACAAGTTTAATTCATTTCAGAATGTGTAAATCCTCTCGTTAGTCTATTATTCAACTTCTGTTTTTTATGATCCTTGAAATTGGATTTATTTTCTTTACCGTGTTGCTTTAAATTTGTTCAGTCGTTGTGTTTAATGACATTTGTTCTGGTTATTATGTTTCTAGGCTTATATTGAAACTCCTCCTGCTTCTAGATCCATGTCAATGCCTAATGAGGACAATGCATCTTCACAAACTCAGGTAGCTTTTCCCTTTATGTTTCTTTTTCATTTTCTTGTTTGCATTTAGCACCTCAGTATATGAATAATGGGAAATGACGGTAAAACCTATGATGGCTTTGTTTACGGTGAAGAATGAAAGCTTGAATTAGTTGTATGGACTATGCGTGTTACAAGAGAAAAAATGGCATTATAATATTGATGTGCCTCAAAGTATTTCTAACCGCTGAAATCCGTTGGTTTCTTGAATTAGTTACTTCAGGAAAGAATGAACAATGGGACTATACCACTGTTATAAAACGGTTTACAAGCCAAACAGTCTAACTTGCTTATCTTGCAAGCTATTAAATAATCCTTACCTTATCAACCCAACCGGTTACTTGCCACAAAGAAACTACTCAATCAGTGAGCTTTCTTTCACAGACTTCCCTCCCCCCCCTCAGTTGAATGATACTCAACCAGATTGTTCCCCTGAAATTGGATTTTCATTTTTCTGTGAGATTTCTTGCGGTAAGTTTTCTTTATTGTCATTGGTATGTACCAGAAATAGAATTGTAAAAAAATATTAAGTCGTGTGTACAATATATGATATTTCTATCTGGATTGTCAAGAAGGTTAAGATGCATCTAGCTGGTTCTTTTGAAAGGCTTTTTAGCAATGGTCTGTCAGCACCAATGTTTTGAAAGTGTAAGGCATCTCAAGCTTGTCCTCTTAAAGAGGCGAGGGATAAGCCGCAAATTGGCATGAGACATTAGGTTCAATTTTAATAAAAATGACACAAATACTAAATTTGTACATTCACATATATAGTGTGTGGTAAGAAACCAACTTTTCGTTCAGAAAAATAGAAAATTATAAGGGCATACAATAAACAAACCCGAACAAAAGAGTCTTGAAGAAAAAAATTACAGGAAAGAACTCCAATCCAAGAAGAAGAAAAAGAAGACAATGGTCATAATTACCAAGAGGTCTTGTAACCGAGGCCTAAAGGGAGATATTAAACCTAGTAGCCATCTCCCAAGCCTCTCACTCGAATGCTCAACCTCTATAAAGCCCCACAAGTGACCACTTAAATAAAACATAATAGTCATATAAGTACAAAAACGATCACTCCGGTAAATGGCCACTTAATTGAAAAATTTGACAGGTTATTCTCAATGTGACCACTATCATCACTAAGCCTAGGTTGCAAAGATAGCAATAGCCAATAGGTTTATCTGCCACAGCTCATGTATAAGCATAATATCATTACATAGAAACTTACATATTTCGTAATAATGGCCTAGTGTGTTTGGCGTAGAGACATAAGGCCTCTTATGTTTCAAAGAAGGTGTAAGTTTCAAGGCTTAGTCTTAGTATGGGTGATGGTCAAACATGTCATGGAAACTCAAGAAGTTTTCAATTTTTGACTTCCTTATTAGAGGACACATAGCTAACTGGTATTTCTTTTCCTCATATTTGCAGCTTTCATCTAATTTGTTTGGGGATCTCCTGGATTCCGTGATTGTTGATATTGCATCGGAATGCCATCGAATAGCAAGGTTAGGTCTTGATCGTAACTTAGAAGAGGAAGAAGAAGAATTAAGACTTTCAGCACAAGCACGAGTAAGAGTAGCAGATTCTAGCAATAGTAGTGAGGCAAACGGCAAATATGTAGTTGATATTTTTGGACAAACTCATCCATCTGTTGCCAACGAGATATTTGATTGCATGAATTGTGGTAGATCAATTATGGCTGGGAGATTTGCCCCTCATTTAGAGAAATGCATGGGAAGGGTAACTCTCTGCCCTGTAATTAATATATGTTTTTCAGAAACGTTCTGCTTCTTTTTTGTTAATCTCTTTTCACTTTGTCTCATCAACTGTCTACTCTACTATAGGGTAGAAAGGCTCGTCCCAAAGTAACAAGAAGTAGTACAGCGGCTCAGAGCCGGTATTCACGAGGCAATCCTGTTTCTGCATATTCCCCTTACCCCAATTCCACCAACACGAATCGCTTACCTAATGGAACATCTAGTCTTGCAGGGGAGGAGTACTCAAATGGTACATCTGAAGACCCATGAACAGTAGAGCAATGGTTGAATGATTCCAATTTGAGAAAACATACTGTAATCTTAATATGCGCACAGGAATATAATGATATCTCCTGTCATGTTCAGTTTTACATTACATGACTTCTTTGTATGAGTTATCATTACGTGGGAAAAAAATATATCATGTCTGGAAACTATACTATGAGTTCATTACTTTGAACTGTTCCAAATTTTGATGATGAAGATCTTGTACAGAAGTTCGAGGAAATGGAAGTTAAATGCAATTCTAATTTGGTGTCTTCAATTTCCATTATAAAATTGAGTGCAATTGGCCAATCAGGTTGTTTTTTCGATGTGGGGTTCTATATTTGTGGTTACCTAGTTAGAACAGACATATTTTTTCCAAGTTCCAAATCTTGTAAAAATTGAGTAGTGGTTGAGGATGCCATCTCCTATTGTTTCAAACATTTCAATTTGCTTCCATAAAACTTTAGTCCTTTTCATATTAGATCCTCTGAAAGGGGCCACAAAGATTTTAAAGGCAGTTAAACTCTTGCTTTGTTCATTTTCTGACAGTTCCTAAGATATTCAGCTCTTTTGCTAGAAATTCTATCAACAATTTTATGGAAGCAAATTGCAGGAAGGTGGTCCAAAAGGTTGCCAATCTATGCTCAGCCACTGGAAAACTAGAATGTTAGTTAAGTCTGCATCAGTGGTCTCCACGCTCCACTTTCATTTGCTCAAACATTTCAAGTATGATTGCAGGGACCATAGGGCAGTGCTTGGAAGCTTATGAGACCTGAATGACTGATTTCTTCTATGAGCATATTGAACAAGAATTGTGCTCAGATACGTCTCTCTCACACAAACCCTTCTTTTTTCTGCCATATAATTGCTTTGAATTTCCGACTGCAATACCTCTCAATTCTTAGGTTAATATGAAAAGAAGTACTAGATAATAGCTTCTTGAATTTGGCAGTTAGTTTTTTAACCTTCTCGTGCACTTGTATGTGAAAGCAAGTGAGGCTAGAGCCAATATTGCAAAAATTATTGAATGTTTTTGTTTCTAGTAAAATGTGGTTATTACTTTTATAATTTTTAGATAGAGGAATATTGTAAAATATTTTTGGTTATGATTCCAACTGTCATGAAGGTGTCGACTCTTCTAAATAACCTTTTTCCAAAACAGGAGCTCAAATAATGATTAATTTCTTTAATTCTTATAAACCACAAACATACCACTAATGAAGTGCAGGTGCTCCACTCAGCTATAATAAAGTAGTTTCTTTATAAGATTTGGAGAAAAAATACGCCCTACCTCTCTGTCCTCTCTCTCAAGCAGGAATAAACACATCATCAAACACCAAAGGTATGATCATTATCTTCATTTTAATCATGATTAGAAGTTTTATGAATTTCTTATAGTTGTTTCCACACATTCCCTTATTTGAAAAGGTTTATCATTAGCACTAATAAAAAAGTGGCAGAAAGATACAGAATAATTCGTTACTCACTCTTTTCTACTTTTATTTCATTTTCTCCATTATATTATAGCCCCTATTTCTTCATATACTACTTTAGATACTTAGATGTCACTGGTGGTCCGATGGGTCTCTGAAAAAATTTTAGTTAGAGGAATTAAATTAATAATTTACATGAAACTGATAAGCTTTTGTAAATTATAAACTATGTTACTTCTGAGAGTGTTGGGTTTGTATATATTTTTGCAGATCATATCTATCTAAATACAAATGATTAATTAATTGGGGAGCAGTTTTTCTCCGGCCTTGAAAGCTCATGGTAACATATTATTTCAAATATTTATAGTTTTCAACGTTATTTCTGATATTTATTTGCACCATAAACTATCTTAAATCAAATTACTGTTTTTTTTTTAAAACATAGCATTATAGTTGTGGTGTGTGAATTTGAACTGTAAATTAATAATTAAGAGTACCAAGATCTTATCAGTTAAGTAATTGGTAGATACAGTCAAAAGAGATTAAGTTATGTATGGTTTGAAGAAAATTAGAATTTAGTCTCTACAATTTTGAAAGTTAGAATTTAGTTTTTATGGCTTGTTTAAACCTCGTAAGTAGTTTCTTAAAAAAAAACCTTGTAAATAGTCTCTTATTTTATCAAACTATATAGACTAAATTCTAGCTATAAATCATAATGACTAAATTCTAACTTTTTTCAACTGATAAGGGACCACATTTGCAATTTAAACATCAAGTTGTTGGATCATCTTCATTTGATCTACCAAGTCTCATCTTCTAAAGAAATGAAAAGATTATATTTATAATGTTGTGAATAATTTCATTTATGAAATGCGTTTTTGTTGTTTGCATAAACACACAAGATAATTTGAAATCTATATGACCAAATTATAGAAGATTGTCTTTTAGCTTTTAGGATTCCTCCTTGAATAACTCCCTATGTGAGTTAATTGATCCAATTTTTTAGACACATCATAATCCCAATCGAGTTTATGCCACTTTACTTTGTTTTTGGTTGAAGAATATAACTACTTGGATCCGTGTAGCTAGATCCTTTTGCTATATCAACTGATATGATGGACATGAACTTGGAGCAAAACTAAAAGAACAAGATTAAATTATGCTTCAAAATTTCCTTCGTCCCAGTCTGAATAGGACTCTGAGTATGATGTTTTTTTACTGCGGGAAAGAAAGAAAGAGGGTTGTAGCCAGGTGGAATAATTAAGAAAGGACCACCTTCAGGCTGATGATTGAGTTGTCCCGAAAAAGCAGAGAGAGATTGGTATTATTATTTTGAGTTGCAAAGGACACAGTGAAGGTGGCTTCTAATTAGGGAAATCTTTCAAGATTTTTTGTCACCGTTGTGAAAGTTACAACATAAAAGCTCCCACCACTCCATTTGACACGGATTTTCTAGATATAGACCTATCTGAACGATATTAAGACATGTTTGAAATGACTTCTCAAATGCTTAAAAAAGAATTTTAAGTGCTGAAATTTGTTTTAAGCATTTGAATAAATCATTCCAAACATGTCTTTACACATGACGTGGGGTTTAAAAGAAACCCTTCCATATGTCCTCCCACTTTTTTTAAAGGTGCATCTTCATTTTTTCAGCCCAATTTATTCTTTTCAACTCCATTGATACATCAT
Source organism: Cucumis hystrix (assembly GCA_025688845.1). Classification (NCBI taxonomy): domain Eukaryota; kingdom Viridiplantae; phylum Streptophyta; class Magnoliopsida; order Cucurbitales; family Cucurbitaceae; genus Cucumis; species Cucumis hystrix. The sequence continues at coordinate 3,425,081 of CM046894.1, read as the reverse complement.
TTGTTCTTTTGAGTATGTCGTCTGAACATAGATCATGACATCTTGAATAAGATAGTTATTACTCACTTGATACCCAAGTTTATTTGGATGAGTATGAGTGTGAATTTCTTGAGAGCCTTGCATAAAAGTTTACTATGGTCCCCTTTTATACAGTACATTATCATTTAACAAAAACTTCACCCAACATATGGAAGGACTCGTGTTTGATGGGTTTGAATATGGTTAAGATAGAAGGGAATCAAAATGGATCTGTATCGTTAGAATAAAACCAAAATCATGTAAGTCATAGTTTTTTTTTTATTAGTGACAAGACCAAAATCAACCCATTATTGGAAGTGTGTACATGTTGGTATGTACATAAAAGATAGAAAGTTTATAATTTATATGTTGGATTTTGGTTTAGTTTGTGATTTGTGATTAACTAAAGTAAGTTTGGGATTTATTAATATTGATATGATTTTGATCATCATACCTCTCTTGGGTCTACAAAAAGGGCTGGTCTTGTAGTTGGTGGGGTTTTTGTCAACTCATGTAGGCTATTTCTTGCTTCTTTCTTCAATGCCTTTATGCACCACAAATCTTCAGGGCATGACAGCAATTTCCAATGTGGAATCTCTTCTCTTAGAGAGTCTTCTCCTCCAATCTCTGTTACTATTACTTTACAGTCCCTTGCTGCAGCCGCCATGTTGTGTACGTATTGGCACAACGCTCTCACCAGCTTCCCTGTCCCCATCCCCTCCCGATGAACCCCATACATAAAATAGAATCCAAACGGCTCATAGAAATCGGGTATTGATGGCAACTTTAGACATGGGAAGATCTTGTCTATCACCTTGGAGCTCTCTGTATATATAAAACATGACAATGGTGCCTTCCCCAATCGTAGCTTGAACACCTTGTGAAAAAAATTAATGAAATGATTAAATATAACCGTAACCTATCAGCCTAAGAAGCAAGCTTCTTGTGTTGATAGTCGTAGTTTAACACTCACCTCTCCACTGTTCCATACACTCAGCATTGCCCAGCTCTTTGGTATTGTTATCTCCGACTTGCTACCGTTCGTTTCAAATTTGGTGGAGGAGACATCGTCATCTTTATAGTAAGCAACCCATGTGCCGAGGCTTAGCTTGTGTTTGAGCACATGATCAATGTCATGGGGGAAAAACTCAGTAGAGGCCATGAATTTTCGGTAGAGAAACTCCGCAACGTCTACTTTTAGGCGAGCAATCTGGATGTTAGAAGGGAGGTGATATGATCGGTAATGTTTCACCGGGTTCACCAAAATTGCTGGAACTCTAAAGTTAGTGTATCCAAGCTTGTTAATGAACAACTTCACAGAGGCTTCATTGTCTTTCTCCGTCGCCATATAAGCATAATCTACATCATTAATCATAAACCACTCCTCAAGCCGTCGCACAAGGCTACAACCAATCCCTCGACGGCGAAACGACGGCGCAACACGAAGGCCTAAAACATACCCAACCTTAGCACGGTCTTTCGGCGCCTGATGAACAGTTACCACCTTTATAGAGCCTTGAATCACACCAACCAACTGGTTATCCACTTCGGCAACCTGAAGTAACGAGAAACTCAAGTCAATAGGTTTACGATATTATATATATATAAAAAAAAGAGAACACAAGAAAGGGAAGAAGGGGAAGTGGTGGGAAGGAAATACCAGCATCTTGTACAAGGGACTGTTTCTGATCCTACAAATGGGGTCACCCATAGTGTCTGTGAAGAGAAAAACTCTTTCAGATGGCCCTACCTCGCATCTTCTCTCTAGATCTTCCACTCTACCTCTATCTGCAGATTGCCCATCATAGCTTCTTATTATCAAAATTTCTTCTTCACATCCCATTTTTCCTTTGGAAAACTATATATATATATATATATATATATATATATATAAATATATATATATATATATATATATATATATAATACTATATATCTATATCTATATCTATATTTATATATATAACTACTTCTCTCTAGCCATTATATGTATAAATACATTACAAGTTCAATCAACAACCCTTTAAAAAGACAATAGTGCTAACAGCTACCTTCCTAGCTCTCTCTTTTGTGCAAAAGAAAACAAAAAAGAAAAAAGAAAAAAAAAGATCTAAAAAACCTTGAGGGGCTTGAAAATTTTTGAGTCTGATGATTTGCATTTTATACCCAAATTGGTGGGGTTCCATTTATGGGATCTTTTTTTTTTTAAAAAAAAATGTTTATAGAAAAAGATAAAAACACACACAGACACACAGACACATAGAGGGTGTTGAGACAAAGATATATTGTGTGGTTTTTGTTTATAAGTTGTTTTTGCCATTTTTGATGTAATTTAATTAGATTATTACAACGTTAGGATAACCTCAGGCTCACGCCATAGAGCACACTCCATTCAGAATATGTTCTTCTTTGTGTCTATTATTCATTGGTTCATAAATTAACCTTAATTTTATTTTTATGTCACTTTCTAATATATATATTTTTTAATTTTAATTTAATGTATATAGTACGGATAATTTTGCTTAAAAGTCCATCTATTGCTCGTGTGGATGTAATATAAACTAGTTATAAGAATCTAATCATAGATTTTTTAACCAATTTTTTTTTCTAGGTTTCTTTTGGCTATGGCTTTTGGATCCATCTTTCGTTTGTCGCCACTTGCCGGCAGGGAAAAAGGAATAAATAAAAATAATAATAATATCTCTTCCTATCTTGGCCTAAAATTTAGTGCATGATTTTTCTTTTCTTTTCTTTTCTTTTCTTTTCTTCTTCTTCTTCTTTTTTTTTTTGTTTTTTTTGCATAAAGTAAAGTGGTTGTGGATTATGTTATATTTGTTGGTTTGTTTTGTTTTATTAACACCCTTCGTTAATTAGGTAAATATCATTTCTGGGGTTCTAGGGGTTTTTGTTTCTAAATTTTGATCCTAAAACGATGAACGTGAGTATTTACTTCGTGATAATTGACATGTAGTTGTTTTAGAAAGTCAAAAGTTTGAATTTTTATACTTCACTTATTGTACTAAAAGAGAAAGAACTTTGGTCTTAAACTTTTGATTATATAAACTTCTATTTTATCTTTTGGTAAAAGTGATTGTATTCTTAATTAGTAGTTTAGTACTGATTCAATTAAAATCAATCTTGTCATATGAATGTTTTATCAATAATAGAAACAATTAAACACAATCGAACTTCAAATGACACAAAGTGTAAGACGAACTTAAAAGTGTCTTTTTAAAATTTGAGAAGACTAAGTAGTATAAATTCAAATTTTAATTTTCTAAAAAAAAAAGTTACTCTAAAGTAAACTAGTTTTTTTTTAGTACAAATAAGATAGACGAATTCAAACCACAAACATTGTAGTTATTAGTATACGGACATGTGAATTAACATATTTAAACAATCTACCATGGATGGAGGGTGAAGTCCCTATCTTGGATTTTGTTTGTATGTATGAACATGGGTGGTGAGGCTTTAATTAGGTGGTCCTCTTCCTCTTTCTATCTCTCTCTCTCTCACTCACTCACTCCTTTTATACACAATAAAATTAGATTCGAAAATGAAAGTGAAGCCCCACTAAAAAACCCATGCCTATATGTATATATCTTTTAAATTTCTTGTTATAATATATATGTGTAGATTTGTGGTAAATATTATTATTGAGACAAATATACTCTTTGTAGGGCTTTTAGAGCGTGCATACATCTTTTCATCTAAACGCACATGCGACAAACAAGTAATTATCATGCAATCCATTATGCTTTATATATTATAACCTACCTCAATTACCCAATAAATATTATACATATAATATATACTATATGTCTGTGTTCAAATATATATTAGGATAAATACATGAAAAAAGATGCAACATTTAGCTCCAACTTTTGCCTCAACTCTATAATTCAATGTTTAATATCGCGAGTATATTTATGAGAAAAGCAAGTAAATTAAGAATTGGTTTGGATTGACTTGAATTGAGTCTCTTTTCCTAAAAAAACTTACTTTTATTTATAATTTAGGATTTTATTATATTTGTTTACGGGTGAATCATCCATATAATTAAGTTTGATTGGAATTACTTGCATTTATAAAAATCTATTTTTTTTTTTTTTTTAGTTTCTCTCATTTTGGCTGCTAAGAAAAAAGTGATATATTTATTTGGATGTAGCAAAAAGATGTATTGAATTGTCTCATTCTTACCATGAACCCTAGCTATAGCTGCCTTTACCATCTTTCCACAAAGTCAACTAATGAGTTGTTATATATCAAAAGAATTTGGCCACCTCTTTGTTTAGGATCATTTATACACAATATAAGATATCCTTTGGCCTATGAGATCCTTTGTTTTCTTCTTTTAGTATCTAATCTTTATCTACATATATATCTTCATATGTAACTTCATTACATTTTATTCCATTTTTCTTCTAGCTAAAATTTATGTACGTCAAATTAACTTATTGGCTCCAGATAAAAAAATGTAATAAACTCGATATTTTTACAAGAATAAACTGATTTATTCAATGAAACCATCAAATTAAACTACTAGCTAAAGAGTTAAATTGCAACAACAACATATATATATATATATGACATACAGGTACAAATCTTTAACATTGGTCAACAATATATATAGATATATGGTCTAAATAGTTAATACCCAACTTTAATTTTACAGCAACAACAAATCTACCATACTATTAACAGATATAGCACATAAATTTGAACTTTAAATATTTTAATTTTTTGAATAAAAATTAATTTAAACTTTCAATCTCAACAGAAATATTAGAAGCTAATTAATTACTATTAAGGTATGCTTATTATTTTGACTAATTACCTTAAATTCAGTCTCATTCATTTGTAAAGGTAAATAATAAAAAACTACACTCAATTTGGATAAATTTGGGAGTACATAGTTAGTATATTGATTTTATTTGGTTTCAATGATGCCTAATTTTATATATGTTAATCATGTAGGGCACACATTAATTAATAAAGGAGATTTTGATCACAGACTTTAATTATATTAGAAAGGAAAATTAGTTAATTTTCTTACAAAAGCAGGTTTAATATAATTAACCTCCAAGGATGAATTAATTAGTTACCTCTTTAATTTTGATCCCAAGTGGTTGACAAAATGTTAATAAAACCCTTAGACTTCAATTTCAAAGTCTCATTCTTATTATGACCTTTGTCCCCAAAATTTATCTTTCTTAGTTGACTCCAAGATAAAGACATTTTATTAGGATAAACTTCAACCCAATTAAAACTTGCCTAAATAACAATTTCTCATTTTACTTCCCATCTCTAAGATTTACCCAAATTCACTTTTCACACATATATAATATATTATAATAATAATAATCTTTGTCAAAAATTTTTTTTATCTAGCTATCTAAAGTATATTTTGTCAAATATTCTATCTTTTACATTTTTTTTAAAATTCTGTAACATCTCCATTTAAATTTTCTTAATCAAAATAACATTAGTAAGTAGTCAAAATTAAGTAAACTCTTATAAAAATTTATGACTAAATTTTGTAAAAAAAATAGATATAGTTAGATTCAAAACATGAACAATCCTTTAAAGTTTACTCGTCGTAATATAATTTCTTTTAGTGAGTTCAACATCGTCTCTCATTCTTATTTAAACTATATATTTTAATTAGTTGATGAAGTTGTATATATTAAATAAATATGAACGACTTTTTTAAATATAGTAAAATAAACTAATACTTTTTTTAAATATAAAAAAATTTCATATTTTATCAACTTTATCCTTTACAATAATTTTTTGGTGTTTTTTTTTTTAAAAATCAACAACCCAAACTCTTTGAAATTTTTAATAAGTAAATTAAAAAGTAGTTTTTAGTGGACTTGCATATCAATATATATATCAATATATGTATGATTGGTACATTATCTATATAAAAAGAAAAATAGTTATTTTAAATTAAAAGAAAAGAGAGAAGAAAAAAAAACATAAAAGCAGAGAAAGAGAAACTTAGTAGGAAACAGTAAAACCACAAACTTATGTCACAGAATTAATTAAATGAATATGAAGTTAATCATTTCATTTCACTTATAATAACACACTTAACCATTACTAATAAGAAGTAACCCCACTATCTAATCCCATCACTGTCATTCCTTTTTCCCCTTTCTTTTTTCTCATTCCATTTTCTCTTTTCTCTTTTCTCTTTTTTCATTTGTCGGCCAAACTATTCTATTTTATAAAATACTAATTTAAAGTCTAAATTCTTGTTTGAAATTATTGGTAAAAGATTTCTGATATATATATATATATATATAGTTTATGAGAAGGGAAGTGTGTCTTGCAAATACTTGTTGAATAATAGAGAAAGTTTAGGGGTGTGTATAGTGTATATATATAATTTAGCATTGGGTTATAATTATAATTATAATTTGAGAAGATCTGATGGATCAATTCTATCATAATTACCTGGAAAGAGACGCAAATTCCAATATCATCTTCCATTCCCCAATCACAAACTATACACGTGGAAAAGACTCTCTTCCTCACCCCCACGAGTCTGCTTTGTGGCTCAACCCCACCATCACCACCACTCAAAACCCTCAACACATTCATTTTCCTCTCTGCTTTCTCTTTTTCTTCTTCTCCCACCAAAATAATACTTTTTTAAAAATAAAAAATAAAAAAATTAAAAGCTAGAACACATGGAGTTTAGTTGCCCAAAAGAAAATATTAATATCTTTATAATTAGTAGAAAAAAAATATACAAAATTATATTAAAGAAAGAAAAAAAGAATTGTGTGTTTAGGAAGAATATAATTGCATGCATAATAATGGTGTGTGTGGGCTTTATGGAATGGGGAGGGAGGGGGAGAGTTATGAGTATTTGGAGAAAGCACTTTCAATTGTTTTCCAATATAATGACTTGGGGGGGTTTTAGGGACCCATTTGAAACCCAACTTTTTCTCAAGGGTTCGATTGCAATTTGGGAAAGGATCTTTCTTTGCTACCAAACAATATAATGTCTTATGATTTTGTTTGGACCAAAATTTTAATTACTCAAAATCACTTTCATAATCATTTGATGTGTTGTCTAATTCCTATCCCAAACACGCCCCTTCGTGGATGCCACACACCCCATGCTTATGCTCCAATTATATCATCTCAATAATACTCATCTTCTTCTTCTCATTATTAATTATGTACTCTCGACAAAAAGATTAAAGGTAAGTTTTAGTACTACACTCATACAATTTCTTGCTGAAATATTATAAGTGTAGTTGTCTAACCTAAAATAGATTTTAGACAGGACAGTAATGAATTTGTCGTATGTTATGAAAAAATGTTACTTAAGTCATGTCTTTGCTTTTCTATTATCTTAATTAGAAACACTTTAAACTTGAGTGCACTAACTCTAGTTTGAGAGTAGGAAAAGAGTGAAAAGTGTATAAAAGCTTTGAGAAAGTGCTCTTGTAATTGAGATCAGTGAGAGAATTATTCTATGTGATTGTAACAATTTTTCACATAGTGACTTTCCTTTGGTTTCTCTTTGAGTTGGGAGTTTTTCGTTTTCAGTTTTATTGTTTTCTTTTAACCTCTTTTAATTTCTTTGTTTATTTCTTGTGGTAGAAGTGGGAGGTTTTTCCCCAACATTTTTTACTCTTAAACTAAAGAATACAAAGGAAAATTTAACTAAGGTAACACTGAGACAATTTAAAATTAAAGAGATAGACTCTTTTTTTAATTATAATGTTTGGAGTTAATCTCTTCTTTTAACCGTTCTGATATTCCACCACACACCTTGCATAATCACAAGTCAATGCTCAAGTGCAAACTTATGGAACCGCTAACACCATACTCTCCATCATGATAAAGTGAACATGTCATAAGTATGAATTCTTTCTTCTTCAAAAGAAGTCACTATTTCCCTTTACGAGAATTATAATGTTAACATATGATCTAGAACCTTTTAACTACCCTACTCTATCTTTTATGTGCCCATATCGTTAGCATTCCCAACATATCCTTTCTTAGCTTTTACTCAAAGACTTTCTCCTGTTTTGAACTTCTACTAGAATCACTTATCTACTGCCACACTTGACCACCATCACTGCCTAACTCTTTAGAATAACTATTGTTCGTTATTTGCTTCAAGTCCCTTAGTGTAATATAGATTGTATATTAGCACATCTTTGACTAGCACTTGTGATAGCTCTCTAAACGAGCTATTTATTACCATTTAAATCGGTTATTTCCTAGGAATATAATGGTTTATTTAGTGTAATTTTGATAGAAAAACAAACAACGAGATCCCTGAGACGTTTTATATGCAATTCACATCAAAATGGTGTAAAAAAGGAAGCATAATTCCAAGGTCGAGAACCCATTTTTTGGGTATTGCAGCTGCACTCAATGTCATGAAGGCACGCAGCATAGGCAGAGTGTATATATATATATATATGTATGTGCTCCATTTTTATAGGGCAATATAAAGTCGTAGAAGGGGATGGAGATTCTAGAGGACACTCAACCACCATGTATTAATTTTATCTAATTAGGACTTTACTGGGATTGCAATTCATGGGTTCAGAAATTTTCTCTTCAGTTTATCTATGGATCGATAAGGTATCATTGTATCTAGTTTTGTGAAAGCAAACCCTATTTAGTTTTGTGAGATTTTAGTCATTCAATCTATGTTTTCTTTCAATGCTATACTTATAATTTAAAATGATGTTCCTAAATGGATTCACACTCTTCTTTCCAATGTATTTCTTGGCTAAATTATCTCAGACTAGCGCATTTATTTATGTTCGTCAATACTTGAAATCATCTCAATTAAATAGCAATTCTTCGAATTTGTATACTAGAACTTGTAGCTTTCTAGAGTTAGAGACAAAAGACAAGCCTTAAAAAACAATTTTCTTTTCTTTGAAAAGTTTAAACACTAAAATAAATACTATGAAAAAAAAAAAAGAATTAAAATAGAGGTTTGAGAACAAAAAAATACTTGCAAACATGAAAATTTCTAAACTAAAACAATATTTACAGTTAACCATTAATGCTATATCTTTGGTTTCTTTTCTAAACTATGTTTTTTTTGTAAAAAAATTTCTTAGTAAGCATAAGAGTTTGTATATTTTAAAAAGTACTTTTTCCAAAAATAAAATTGAAAGATAGTTTAGTTTTTAAAAACATTGGTAAAAGTAGATAGAGTAAAAGATATTAGAATTTTAAAAGTGGAAAATATGTTTATAGACTTAATCTTCAAAACCAAAATGTATAAAGATTGTGTATTTAGATGGTAGAATATTAGTTGGATACTAATGCATTAGATGATAATATTTTTTAGGAGTTCTTAAAGGTATAAAGCAAAATAGAAAAGAGAGGAATAATGTTTGATAGATAATGATCTAAGATTAAATTAAGTTTCTTTGGATAATCCTTTAAAACCTCGTATATATCATTTAATTTAAAATAGAAGTATGAAGTGATTTGAGAGACCTTTTAAAAAATCATAGACTAAAATTGTATATTAATTTAAAAACTCGAAGATTCAATTGAGTTTATTCTTACAAACCTAAAAAATAAAGAAATTTAAAAACTTTACTAAAAAGGTAGTTTTTAAAAAAAGTAAATTAGATAAAAGAAGAAAGAATAAAGGAATTGAATTTAATCTAATTATTTCTACTGCACATCAGATAAAGAAATTGTTTATACAAAAGAATCTATCAATTTAAATTCTAATTTTTTAAAATCAAACTAGGGTTATTTCAAAAACAATTTTTTAGTTTATAGTATGTATCTCCTCTTCCTATTCTTCTTCTTATTTTGCTCTGTTTAAAACAATTTAAAAGCTTATAATTATATTTTTATAAAAATTAAAAAAATCAAATAATTACCTAACACTTAAAAATATATCTTAATATCAATTTTTAATACAATAATTTTGAGGTTGAGGAATTAATTCAAATCTATGATCTCTAGATGTCAAAAGTTATTTTGACTAATATAATTCTTTTAGTACTTATAGGTTTTACTTTTATATTAAGATAGGAGAATAGATGCAAATGAAAGAAAAGTAGAATGAAAAACTATTCTTAGATTAAAAACAATAGGGATTTATGGGATATAGTTTTTTAAAAGGTTAAATTTGAAAAGAAAAAGAAAATAATAGTGTTTAATATTTTGGAATAATATTTGGTGAGAGAAAGTTTGTTAGTAATTTTGCTATTATGTTATAAATAATTTAGTTATTATTTGTAATTTGTTTTTGATAAAATGAATAATTTTGGTAAAAGCAGAAAAGAAAAATAAAGAAATAATGAAAACGTTTTCTTAATTGTTTTTTAAAATAGTTTTCAAAATAAATGTACAAAACACATAACATAGTTTTATTGTTTTCTTTATATACTTTTAAACATAAAAACAAAAACAAAACTACCAACCAAGACCTTACCTTTTCTACAACAATTAAACGTCACTCATATTTATAGTATAAAACCATAAACTACATCTCAAAACTTAGTTGTTGAACTGAAAAATTTTATGTATCTTTTATTAAACAATAATTATCATGTAAAATGATTATTCAAACTTTTTAGTTAATTAAATCGATGAGTTTGATCTATACAAACAACCAGGAACAGATTTATTAAGAGTGTCCCCACTCACATTATTGATTTTTATATTTTAATATTAATTTCGAAGTGTCAGATTACAATATATACTAAATAGTGATTTGTTTAAAACAAAATATAGTTGTAGTGTAATGGTTGTGCCACCACTCTTTCAACTATTAGGTTGTATAAAGTTGTTGGATCCGTAACTGCGAACAACTCTTTATAAATCCACCACTCTTTCAACCATTAAGTCTATCAAATAATACAAAAGAGGTATCTGATACAAACACAAACAAGTGTGGGACTTTTCTCCATATTAAAGAAAGGGGTTAGGTGTCATTTGAGGGTATTAAGGCAGAAAAAGAAAAGAGCTAAGTTATATATATATATATATATATTGAATAATAATGTGTGATATACATAGATCATGTCTGCCACTTATACTAAGTTAAATGGACAAAATGCCTTAGAACTTTATAAAGTAATAAGAGAGAAGGGAAAAGCTGCAAATGTGGAATAATATATATGTGGATTGGGAGAGGGGAGAGGGGAGAGAGGATAAGGTACCCCATAATATATAACTTTACAATTATTTGACACCAACATAAATGCCCTTAAAATTAACTTTGGTGTCTCTAAAGAAAACTTCTTCATCCAAAATTATTAATTGTGTAAAGGATTTTTTGTTTTTGTTTTTGTTTGTCACATCAAATTAATCTCAACCATCAAATGTTGAACCAAATCATAGGACTTGTCTTTCCCGAAGATCTTTGTCTATTGAGCATTTCATTACTATTCTCTACAAATTACTAACAATTATTATATTTTTCTGAAGTTTGTAGGTTGAGCCATGTGTGATTCATAATGTGACGGATGATCTTATCTATTATTATTTATACCCACATTTTTATATCAATACTATCCATTCATTATGTGCAATGTGTCAGGTGCTATTAATCGAGTAGGTGCTAGAATCTTGTGTCTCAACATATCTTACGTATTTATGGATTAATCACGTCAAGTATTCCTGATGTTTTTTAAACCTAACTCTTGTTATATTCTCTCTTTTTCTCTCCCTACAATAATCCATGTAGATGTTGCATTATCGTTTTAATTATCTACAATAAGAATCAGGTTTTTCCATGGTTAAAATACTTTTTGGAGTTTTTCGAGTCGATCAATTTCAAAAAGTAGAGCAATTATTACGTGGAACAAACCCAAACAGCAATGATTCGTGGGACATACACGAAGAGATGATTAAAAGGGTCCACACAATGGTAAGAGCATGACAAACGACATATGACATGTAAATAATTTGGGTTGGAATACCCTATAAGGATCGTTTGTTTTTTGAAAAATGTAGGTAACCGAAATATTCATATGTTTGAAATTATAGAGAATTACATATTTGTCCAGTATCCTTACTCGATAACCATGTTTGTTTTGTAGGAATAATCTTGAAGATATTGAAAATACTTAGATATTTGTGTGTTTGTTTAGTGGAATTTCTATCCGAAAATATCTATTTACGTAATATTCCATGAATGCTTTAACGCTATTAATTAATTTATAATTAATTAATTAATATAAGTTGAACTTACCTAATAGGTTTTATTATTTTATTTGTCAGCTTTCTCACCAAAATAATGTATTAGGTTTGAGATATTTATAATAATATATTTTAATTTGATTTTTTTTTATAAAATAAATAAAACAACAACAATATAATTAACAAAAGTGTATTACATAGTACAAAATATTTATTTTAATTAAAAAATTAAAAGAAACAAATATGAAATTTATATTTATATAAAAAAGAATGTTAAAAAAGTAAAAAACAAATGTTGGAAATCTCAAGAAATTCATGCCGTAGGAGAACATTCAAAACTCTCGAGATGTCCTCCGTAACCATTCTCGATAATCTTCAAATATCGAAATAAATGTAGTAATCGAGATGCCTACCCACTAGGAAAAGAGTTTGAGATTTATTGTGATGCCTAAACACAAAGGATTAGGCCAAATTTAGTTTTGACTTTAGATATTTCAAGGACATTTTAATGACCCATTTTCTTTTTGGGCTTTCCACACCAATCTCTATGATCAAATATATGTTGGGCTAAAGGAAAGCCCAAAAAGCAAGTTCAATGGTAATCATCTTATTCCTATATTTCACATACAATTGAACAAAGGTAGAAAATGGAATACCATAACAATAATAATTAAAAAATATTTGAAGATTTTGTTTTATTTCTTAATTCAAAAGTCTAATCCATGTCTTAATCATTGGTTTATAATATTTTGTTATTAATAAGATATTTTTGTTATATTATTACTTGCAAATGCAAATGCAAATGCAAAAGTAAAAGTAAAGGTCTCATCTCATTTTTTGGTTTCGAAAAATAAAAAAGTGTATGTAAAGTAAAAGAAAAAGAAGGAAAAGAAGAAAAAGAAGAAAAAGGTTTGTTTGTTCCTTATTTGAGGGTTTTACCAAGATTTTACGATGCCAACAATGGCTTCCTTCTTCCTCTTCTTCCCCATTCCCACCGTTATTCGCTGCACTAAATCCTCTCCTCTCATCCCTCTTCACCCTTCTATCCTTCCTCAATCTCTCAATTTTTGCCCCTTCCCTTCCCGCTTTCACTCCCTCCTCACCTCTTCCCATTTCCTTCCTCTCGCCTCTATTTCCCCCGACGCTCTTCCCTTTTCCGATGACCCTCCACAAGAAGACCCACTTCATTCTCTGGCCGGAGCCCAACTTGCCGTTTCCGAGTATCTACAGCGTTTCGGGGTTTCGGAGGACGAATCTGTCTCCATTGCCTCCAATTCTCCTCGTTTCTTGAAGATGCTTGTTGAAGCAGTTCGGGAATTGGACGAGACATCCATGTGGGATTCCTGGAGTAAGGAAAGGGGAGAACTTGATGGTTTTGGGTTTAAGGAAAAGGCAGCTTTGATGGCTATGGAGAAAGGTGATGGTTTTGGGTTTAAGGAAAAGGTAGCTTTGATGGCTATGGAGAAAGGTGACTGTGGGAAGGTTGCTTTCTTGGAAAGCGTTGGTATGAATCTTTCTTCTGCTATGAACGTTGCTCGTTATCTCTCTGGGGAGATGCTTCCATCCCTCATTTATAAGGTAGGACACTACTTTTGTTTGTTGTTCAATGTTCATTGTTTTAGAACTAGTCCAGTTTTTTTTTTTTTTTTTTTTTTAATAGTTTTTTTTTGAATTAAATATTCAAGGTTGTTCAGTTAGTGGGAAACTATAAAATTTGTTTCTGATTAGAAGTGTCGGAGTTCTTCTTTACTTGAGTTGATATCTGTTGGCAGTGTAGAAATTGAAGACTGATTAGCTCGCCGATTGGTTTTGTCTTACATTTGCTCTTTAGGTTAAATATATGAAGGAACTCTTCTTTTCTGGCAGCGGTGATGGAATACTCGTAGGGAAAAATGCTCGTCGAATGATGACGAACTTATCAATTCCTCCTGACGATGATGTGCAACAAACTTTATCCTTTTTTGAGAAGGTCTTGTAAGAGTCTTGCCATAATTAGTTTTCAGTTCCCAAAGTTTTAGCTTGTTTTTTCTTGATTCTGTTTCATTAATTTGTGAATTTTCATATCATACGTTGTCTTTATTAATACTCTTACAGATTGAAGCCAGGCGTGGAGGCCTAGATATGTTGAGTTCGAATGAAGAATCCTTTGGTCTTTTACTTGAATCATTTCCCCGCATGCTTTTGCTGTCAGTAGAATCCCATGTAAAGCCATTGGTAGAATTTCTTGAAAAGATTGGCATCCCAAAGGAACGCATGAGGAGCATATTTCTGCTATTTCCACCCGTCATTTTCTTTGATACTGAAGTCCTCAAATCAAGGATAATGGCTTTTGAGGAGGTACTATTGCTTGCATCTACGTACTTATATACATACATGCTCACACAATTACACACAAGAGCATACATACTAGAAAATCAAGCCCATGAAAAGGGAACCAATCTAAAGAAAAGGGCTCCAATCAAGTGAAATAAAACTTAGAGGGTAATTACAAAAAAGTTTTATCATATTAGTGAAACATACCTCATAAAGGACCAACATCACTTGAGACATGGTCAAATTTTCATGTAAGCATCATTAGAGTAAGTTGATAATAGGTATGCAGTACCACACTCTCTTTAGGAGTTTGATGAACTCCCTAAAACAAGAAAAGATTCGGATATCCTTGAGAATTATGAATGCCAGAGCAAAGGCACCCTTGCCGCTGAGTGCTTCCTGGGCACATGGGTTTTGTGAGTGGGAATGGGAACAAGTAAAAGATTCTCTTGTCCGGTGTGTAAAATTGCGAGGCTGATATAAATAAGTTTCCTAGGTATTCTTTATTCCTTCTCTTCCAAGATCGGATTAAAAAATCAATCATGGACTTTAGACCAAAGTTCATCCCTTTTATGTACATAAGTATTGCTTGAGTTCTTTTAAAAGGCTGAAAATACTGAAAATTATTTGAACTATATTATCCTCACTTTCAATTGGAAGGTGGTTTCATTTGTAATTGTTTGAACGCTTGACCTCCTCCCTCTTTTTCCTTTCACTTCTCTGAATGAATCAAGTTTCTTATTGAAAAAAGAGTTCACTTTGTAGTATTACGTTGTCTTGATATTCTGTTAGTACTTTTACTTTATTGATATGTAATTTTTCTGTAGGATGGCATAGAAGTGACAGTAGTTGGTAAATTGTTACTTAAATATCCATGGATTACGTCCAATTGCATCCACGGCAACCTTAAACAGATTGTTTCTTTCTTTGAATTGGAGAAGGTATGCCTTCTGTCTGATCATTTTACCTTGCTTGTACTAATTTGATTAATTGCTTATTTAAAACTCTAGAATTTGATAGATAGTTATGCTCATGAGAGTTATTGGTTCGTATTTTGGATTCAATGACAACTGGCCTGCTGATATGATGACCATTCTAAATCTCATGTCCTTACTTAAAGAATGAGGGGATAACACTAGGTAAAAATTGGCCCAACATTGGTATTGGAATCGAAGGATAAGTTATTATTATCATCTTGCAAAGTGGCTATGGAAATTCCGGTTTGAGAAAGAGGATTAATGGAAATTTCACTGCAAGAAAAAAGATTGATGGAGAAGAGTTGTAATGGCTAAATTTTGAACCACCAATCATGGTTCTTGGCAGGTCACTTCCATCAAACTTTCTATGCTCTCAAATAAGATTGGAGTTCTGCGAATCAGAGTTCTGTAAGTTTTTAAATGATTTTTGGATTGGTAACGAACCCCTTTAAAGGCTTTCCTATGAATATTCTCTCTTTCCAATTGGAAAACCTCTTCTGTCGAAGACATTTGGAATCCCTGCTAAAAATGGGACCTCATGTGCCCCTATCTTAAATTCACTCTCCCATTTCTCCTTAACCTTTTGTCAGTTCTGTACAAATGGATACCGCTATCTACAAGAGTCTTCTTATGCAACTCTTTACTGATCGATTTTGTGAGCAAGAGTGTCTCATAGAAACGTTTTTTATTCTCCTAGCTTAGTTGACTCTTGGTGAAGATTGTTGCACCCTAACTTTTTAGGTATTTGTTCTCCTTTCTTTGCCTCTGTGGTTTAAGCTACCCTTCATCTTTGTGCTGTCCATCCGTATCCTTTTTGTTTTCATCCCATCTTCATCTCACTCTATTTTCGTTTTTGCTTTCCCTGAATTAAACTGAGCTACCTAATTAATTTCCTACGGATTTCTTGGACACCTAAATGTTGTAGGATCAGGTGGGTTGACCTGTGAGATTAGTGGAGGTGTGTGTAAGTTGGTCTGGACACTCACTGATATAAAAAAAATGGTCAAGTTTGGATGAGTTAGACATCCTTTTTTTGAGTAACGGTTTAACCTTATCCTATAAGGTGTAGGGTTTAGGGTCTAACCTTTTTTCTTTTCTTCATTTAATGGAATTTAATTACCATAATATTATTTATATACTCTCACTCTCTCCTTTTTTTTTTTTTTCACCTCTTTGGGTTGTTTTAACTCGATAGTATTCTTGATTGTCACTTGCCGTAAATTATCGCCACTTTTTTGCAACTATAGTTTCACTATACTTTTGTCCAATTGGAGAAATTTATGCAACTCTTATGGCTTGGGGTTGAAGCCTTATCTTTTCTAGTTTCATACCGTCAAATTGGTTGTGCTTGGGCATTCTTTTGATGATATAATATACCAGATATTTGTCACATGAAAATGATTCCCATGTCACTATATGAAGTTGGGAGACATATATTTTAGGGCCTATATGAACTTAAACTTTGGTAGTTCAGTTGTATCAATCAAACACCCAAAATAATGTTTGTATTTATTCAAACTCTAAATTATGATCAAAACTAAATTTTACTTAATCCATTGTGATTCATATATTTGAAAACAAGAAATTGAATTTAGATTGCATACCAAACGTGCCTTTGCCTTTGGGTAAATGGGCATGATTCTGTAGTAGGTGCTCTTTAAGTTGTTGAAAATCCAAGACTGCTAATATGACAAATGTGCACCTTTATATTAAAAATATCTCGGTTACTAGATGATATTTCATGACAGGTACCAAAGGCAAGCATTATTAATGCAATCAGCAGCTGGCCACTGATTTTAGGAAGCTCAACTAGTAAATTGGAACTGATGGTGGACAGGCTTGATGGGCTAGGTGTTCGAAGCAAGAAGTTGGGTCAGGTGATAGCCACAAGTCCTCAGATATTACTTCTAAAACCTCAAGAATTTCTTCAGGTTGGTATCTAATATTATTTACCATTCTTTGTTGTATCCTGTATTGCAACTAATGTCAAGAAAAATTCATGATTACCTTCAATTTTATTGTGGATGATATGTTCAAAGCATAATGCTTCAAAGCTTCTTTACTGATCATTTACTTCCTATTCTTGTATTTTAGATATAACGTACAAATTGTTAAAATAACGTACAAATTGTTTACGCCTTCTCTCTCTCTCTTTTTTTTTTTTTTTTTTTCTGTTCTTATTTTATATTCCAACATCAATTCAAGAATATTATATTATTATGAAATATGATGATATTCTCTCTAGATTTTTAACTTTCAATTTTAGAAAAAATTGAACTCTCTATGTTGTTACAAGCTTACCATCGCATCCTCCAACGTCCAATTTGATTAATCACCTTAAATTTTCGAAAAAATGTTAGTAATTAATTAAACTTTTAAATGTTGCGAAATGAACTACTAAGCTGTTTTTCCTTAAATCAAGATGGTTGTTCAAGGTTCAATTTTTTAGCAGTTAACATTAGAGTTCTCAAGTTTTATAGATTAAAAGATATTAGGTTAAATTAACAAATTTAGTTCGAGGGTTGGGCCTTATAATTTGAAAGTAGATTGTGCATTAAAATATTGGAAGTGTGGTGGAGCAAATTGAAAATTCAAGAGTGTGGCTGTAATGTAACAACCTCTATGGCTTAGTAGTCAGCTTTTACAATTATTTGCAATTATTTGTAATTTTTATTGCTTGGGAGTTTTGGAAATTTATAATTATAGTTGTGCAAATACAGGTTGTTTCATTTTTGGAAGAGGTAGGGTTCGATAAAGAAAGTATTGGCAGGATAATTGCTCGTTGTCCAGAAATATCTGCAACCAGTGTTGAGAAAACGCTGAAGAGGAAGCTTGAATTTCTCATCAAAATTGGTGTTTCTAAGAATCATCTACCTCGTGCAATTAAAAAATATCCCGAGCTTCTCGTGTCTGACCCTCACAAAACTTTACACCCACGGTAATGCTCAGACTTCACTTTTGTGTATATGTGGTGCAATGTGATTTGGCATAGCTTCCATGGATAAAGCCATAAAATTTTTGGAGAAAGACCAAAGCTATATGCATTTTGAAAATACATCTTCATGTTGAAAACGCTTTCCAAGTTATAATTCACATTTATAATTTTTGTCATTGGATTCCTGGTTTATTTTAGCATATTTGCTGTGTCAAAACTGAAAATGTCTAGATGCAACATTTGAGTAGGTTGCTAATTAAATCACATAGCAACTTAAAATTTCAGTTGCAAATCAATACTTTTTTCACTTCAAAGAATGCTTAATTATCTACTTGCAAAGCAAGTATAATTGATTAGATTATAAATAGATGTGAATGTGATGGCCCAAATTCTAATAAAGATCATAACCTTTTGCAGTATAAGGTACCTGAGGCAGAGAGGGCTCTCAGAGAGGGATATTGCCTCCATGGTTGTAAGATTCTCTCCTCTTCTTGGGTATAGTATTGAGGAGGTATTGAGACCCAAGCTAGATTTCCTTGTAAATATCATGAAGAAGCCAAAAAAGGAAGTGGTCGACTATCCAAGGTACTTTAGTTATTCATTGGAAAATAAGATCATTCCAAGGTTCCGGGCGTTGAAGGGGATGAATGTAGAATGTAGTTTAAAGGATATGTTGGGTAAAAATGATGATGAGTTTTCTGCTGCGTTTTTGGGCAACAAAAGAACAGCAGAACATTGACGTTCACCTATGTAAAAATCTGTCTTAACTCTATAGTCACAGGGTTGTGTACATAAACTTGTATATTTTTAGAATCATCTACCCATTGATGGTGTTAAAGCTGAGCTTTGTAGTTGCCTAAAGTGAGGAGAGAAAAAGCATGGATTTCGTTGTTTTTTTAGTACAACAAATATAGGGTGGGGGATCAAACTTGACCTTGAGAAATGATCAAAGATAGGTCATGTTAATTACAACTAATCCTAGCTCACTTTGGCGCATGGAACTTATTGCTGCATGCCTATTCATAGAGCAATTGAAACTTGTTTAGGTATGTCAACATGCCGTACATCATTGTTTTCTGAACTAATGTCAACATGCTAGGTAGGACATGAAAATAGGACTCATACTTGTTGAAGCAATTAATTTATGTAATACAGAATTTGTTAGTCCTAGGTGTTTATTTTTTTTAGTTTTTCTCTGTTTGTTATTGTTTATTTGCTTTTCTAGGTTTAGATTAGATTGATTTTTATTACATTTCAGTCTCTGGGTAAAATTAATCTTAATAATTCTACTACGATGATACGATGATACTTGACCAAACACAAAAGTCGTTTAAATTATATTATTAGTCAAGCCATGTACTTATGTGTTTTTAGAATAAGATGAATATATATATAGCATTGATTTGGATTAACACTAAAACACATCTCAAAAAAAGAAAAAAAAAGTATATTTTGTATATATTTTTTAATAAATTTAAACTTTTATTGTATTTTTATTCGGATAGTCGATCATATTCTTTTTCTATTTTTTCTTTTTAAAGTCGTTTGTGTATCTTTTTTATTTATTTTTATATGGTGATACTAAGGCTAACAAAAAATAGGAATGTCATATAACTATTCTCTTAACAACTATTTATTAAAATCGAAACCAATAAATATGCATCAATCTCTCATTGAAAAAGAAAAAATCACTCCTTCCTATGAATTTTACCCACACAATAAATATTTACCAAAAGAGCAAAACTTAAAAGGTTAGTTTCATATACTTAGCACTTTTAAATAACAAATTATTTAATTTTTATAAACTTTTAAAATATTAATTTATCTCTAAACTTGAAAGAAAAAGGAAAAGAAAGAACCAACAATTATGGTGACTATCATTATTATTATGTCATAAATAATTGTTCCATCCTATGTTGATGCAGCTTTAATACATGTGTATGTAAATGTTAGCATAAATTATTTCCCACATAATTTATACATTAGTTATTTAGATTAAACATAAAATAAATCAGAATCAGAATGACAGAGGAATCAAATACAGTTTAGTTTAATATTTAATTATTGAAAGGAAAAAATAAAATAAAGTTGAGAGATTAAAAATGTAATAATAATAAAAAAAAGGAATTTCCTAAATTTAGGGGCAGCTTAGGTTATGGATCCTTTTATGCTTATGGTCACACTGAAAAGTCAAATAAATTTATATGAAATATGAAAAGTCACTTTGACTATGCCCTATAAACGACACCGCATTAAGCTGGAAACAGTGACCATAAAACATGGAACAAATAAATTTATAATTCCATTTTCTCTCTCTCTCTCTCTCTCTCTCTCTCTCTCTCTCTCTTCATACTCCAATTTTTCCAATCACATTGTTTCTCATTAATTAATTCCTTCTCACTCTATCCAATGTTGACGTATGCTTGTTTATTTGAAGCTAGAAGTTAAGAGGTTTGAAAAGTTCAATTTAGAAATGGACCAAAAATATTTGTTAAAATTATCGATCCCTAAAAGGAGAGAGACAAATTAGAAACATTTGGAGTAGTAAATTCAACGAATTGGAAATTCTCCATTCTCAAGTTTTAGAGGTTCTATCTCATACATTTCCATTTCTCAATAAATCTATCTCGTTTTACTTAATACTATTGTTTTTTTTTTTTTTGTTTGTTTTAATTTCAGTGTTAAACATTTTACTTAGTCAAAGACTTTCTTTTAAAAAGAACTCCAATAAAAGGAAATTTATAAAAATGCACATAAAAAGCTGATTTCTGTAAATATATATAAAAATATTTTAATGAATAAATAAACATTTTTATGCATTAGACAAGTTAAAACTATTTATAGTGACATATTTTTATGCTTAGATTTAGTGAAAATGTTGATTAATCTCTTATGTTAAAGTTAACTATTTGATTTAGCATTTATAGTAACAAAAAGAGATACTTTCAAATGGGTCATACTTCTTGAAAAAGTTCATCAAAATTGTAAAAAGCTACCATAAAATGTATATTATTTAACATCCTAATTTATTTTATACTTTGTAAAATGAAGGAAACATGCAAAATATGACTATTACTCATAAATTACTTTAGAAAAGAGAAGAAAAAAATGAATCCTAGCTAAAAAGAAAATAAAAGAAAACTAATTTTGCTTCTTGTGGATGAAACTATAGTTTGAGAGAGACTAATCTAATACTAAAGGAAGGAGATGGAGTTTTAATTTCTTGAAAATCTGTACAAAAATGGCGCGATGCTTCTTCCATAATTCAAACACCCAATTCTTCGCCATTGGAGGACGGGAAAATCCTTCCGTCTGATCTGTTTCTACTCAATATTCGAATCAATGACGCTCCAATCGACGACATCAATGGTGGTGGGTCAATCGAAGAAGAAGAGGAGGAGGAATCAGAGTTAAATTGAACGCTTTGCCCCTCATTCACAATCTCCCTTCCGATTTCTCCCTCGCTTGATTCCACCGCATCGGAACAATCAACAGCCTCGCCAATCACCGGCTCTCTACAAACAGGACAATTCGCGTGAGAATTCAACCACATATCAATACACTCCAGATGAAACCCATGCCTACATTTAGGCAGCCGTCGTCCAAGTTCTCGTTCTTCGAATTCACTGAGGCAAATCACACACTCCATCGCCGCCGCCGCCGCCGCCGCACATTTCTTCTCCTCAGATTCGTAGACGAACAGAGGAATGGCAGAGATAACAGACGGATCCAGGCCTTTGGAGTTGGACGGAGCGGAACCTAAATCAAATGGAACGGAATCGAAACGCGAGAGACGAGGGGGAGCAAGGACGTAGGAGACGGTGACAGAGGTACGGCGGCGGTGGCGAGGGTGAGGGAAGAAGCAGTTGGCGTAAGCGTGGAGGAGAAGGACGAAGAGGACGACTAAGAGAAGAGAAATGAGAGCAGCGAGCATGATGTTACTGTTGTAGGAGAAAATGGTTTGAGCGAATTGGGTGAGTGAAGTGGAATTAGTGGGTGTCATTGTTGGTAGTGAAAGGTTGAGAAAGTTGCAGAGAAGGCGCCGCGGTGGGCAGTGGCCGGAGGAAGGAGGTAGAAGAAGAGTTGAGAGAGTGTTTAGTTTATTTATTATGAGAATGCAACGAATCTTTTTCTCCGTGAACCCAAATGGGCTCTCCGTTTTTTGGTAACGTAACATTTACTTTATATCTCAACTAATTTCCTAATTATATATATATATTATACCCCCAAACAAATTGATTTTTTTAATAATCAACTTCCTCTCCAAATGCCCCTTACAGCCTTCAAATATTACATTACATTTTAATTTTTGTTATACAATAATTTACTCTCCAATCTTTGTGAATATCAATCAAAGTGATTATAAATTCATTAATAGCAACTTGAATGTCCACAAACTATATCTCTAAATGATAAAAGGATTCTTATAATTAATCATAAACTTCTAAATTAGAAAATGTTGTTATAATTACATGTATAACATCAATTAAATCAATCAACAACAATATTGTTTTACGCAATTATTATTAATAGCTTTCTATTCGACATTAATGATTTTGATATATTTGAAAGTCTTTAACATATTTTAATATTTAGTATTATTTAGAACATATTTTAAGGCTCATTTAATTAAATTGAATGGGGTGTAATTTTATAATGTAGATGCATTAATTACAATAATGAAAGGAATCAATATTTGAAAATTATTAGATGAATAATTGAAATTATAGAGAGAAATTTGATTTATTTGTTTGCTTCTATTACTATTGCGTGTACAACTCACTCATCTATCTCTCTCTCTCTCTTTCCTTTTAGGCCTTAGAGAAGAATCGAAAGTCAAAGCAAAATCCCCAATTCCAAGAAATATATATATATATTAAGAGACAAAAGAGGCTGAAATGGAGGTCTCGTGAAGGTGACGGCAAATCGGTGGCGGCGCCGGTGATCGATCTTCACTTTTTTAATTAATGCTTTCATTTAATAATACAAAATTATTTTCATTTTTCTTTTCGAAGTGAATCATATTCATAAATTTTGCTACTTCTTAAAAGTGTTACATGGTAATTATGAAGTAAAAATGTTTAATTAATTTTTTTTTTTTTTGAACTGAATAAAAAATAGTGAAACATTAGTGATTATCATTAATTCAAAGTGAATATTAAGTGAGAAAAATTAGAGTTAAAACTGTAAGTATCAAAATTAAACAAATTTACTAAATTGAAATTAAATTTTAAGCGTGTAACTGGGAATTGAATTTAAACAAAAAAAAAATTATATAAATATATTCATATATCGATATGAGTTGGCTTCCATTTTATTATTAAAGTTTGAAATTTTTCATTTTAATTTTTGGAGTTTGATTTAAAATATGTTTAGAAAATTTCTTATAGGGTTTTTGTTGTTAAGATTAGTATACATAAATTATTATGTATCTCTAGGGATGGATAAAAAAAAAAAAAATACATTGTGTGCAATATTTGTGATTGTTGAATAGAAAATTTGTGGACCAATCATAAATTTTCACATCATTTACTAAATTAATAAAAAGTAAATAATTAAATTTTGAACTAATTAAAAAATTGACATGTGTCTCAAGTTAAAATTGAAAACATAAATTGGCCAATTATGATAATGTTGTTAGATTTTGGTTCAATTAAATATTATTTACTTGGACTAAGTTCAATTTTGTCAAAAAAAAATAAGTTTAATTGAAGAGATAGTTGCAAATTTAACAATAAGATTAAAAATAATTAAGTATATAGCAACATTTTAAAAAAATTGTAAATATAGCAAAATTTGTCAAATTCTATCGATAATAGAAGTCTATCAACGATAGATCATGTTGTAAATATTGGTCAATCAATGATAGACCATACAAATCTATCAACGATAGTTTTGCTATATTTGCAATTTTTTAAAAATATTTTTATATCCTTAATTATTATTTCTCAAATGGCCATTCATTACAATTACCCTTAATTGAACTCAAATGCTAAATATGATTCAAATCCATATGGTTGATCCCATGAGTCTAGTGTATGGACTAACCAGGCTGAAGTCCATAAAACCCACCCGAGAACTCTATAAATATAAGAGTTCTCGAGTATTGAATTTTTTTTTTTTACTTTAGAAGGTCTAGAGAGAATTCATCCAAGTTAGAAGACTCTCTAATTCCTGACGTCGATCGTCCTCGAAGACTCCAACTCCGGCTTTTTGATCCATTCTGTACAGAAAAGAGAAAGAAAAAGAGGTCGAGAGGGAGACCGAGAGAGAGACCTAGAGAGAGACCTAGAGGGAAATCGTGAAATCATCGTCGTCGCCGTCGCCGTAGGTAAGTAGTTTAGTTTAGTTATTGTTTTGTTTTAGTTAATTAGTTTTAGTATTTAGATTTCAAATTAGTTTTAGGTTTTAGATTTTAGGTTTCAAATTAGTTTTAGTATTTAGATTTTGAATTAGTTGAAGGTTTTAGTATTGAAATTGAATCTGAAGTGTTGTTAGGATTTTGAATTAGTTGTAGGTTTTAGGAATTTGAATTTGAAGCGTTGAAGTTGAGATTAAAGTGTTGAAATTGAGATTGAAGATGAGTTTGAATTTTAATTTGAATTTAGGAATTAATGGAAGGTATTTTTTTAAAAAAAAAATATAGGAACTCTGTGTCGGGAGTTCCTAACATGTGCTTCAGAAGTTCCGCGACATCTCCTGATGCCATATTGACAACATCCTTCGACGTTCATACAACGTCGGGAGATGTTTAGGAATTTTCGACGCATAAAGGCTTTTTCGACGCATTTCATATATCTTCCGACGATTTTATGTATCGGAAGAGTCCTCATTTCTTGTAGTGCAACAACAACATCACGTGCTCTGCTTCTTCAAATCAAACATAAACATTCAATCGAGAGAAAATTAGATGATCAAATTCTAGAGATCGAACCACATCGTATCAAATCAATAAAAATACAACATCAACTTAAGTTCAACTCCACGAATCAAATTTCTCCGAAAATCTCGTACGAACAATAATCTCGTGACATTCCTTTTAATTCTACACCTTGAATTTAATTAATTTACTCGAATGCATTTTGATTTTATTATAACACATAAATATACCCATAACAATCATAAATTGAAAAGGTAAGAATAGGAACTTCAACGACTACGGTTCACGTGTGTGTGCTTGAATGATTTATAAATTTAACATATGCTTTTAAATTGTTAGATTAATGTTGCATAGGAAGGGGAAAATGGGAAAGATTATTTTCATTGCCTTATTCTAATGAACTTTTTGTTGTTTCCATATATATAGATAGGTCCCATGTGAGTGAGTCTACCAACTTTTTTATTTTTATTTTTTCTTTTGAAGCTAATTAATTAAATTGTAGGGGTGTGTATGTATGTTGAATTATTGAAGTTTGACTATTTATTTCAATTAAGCAATGACCTAAACTCATAAATATATATATATATGTCTTTTTTCCCCTCTTCTCACGCTATGCATTAATTTTGTAGCTAACAAACAATAATAGAGAGAGGAACAATACTAAACCAAAAATTACTCAATATAGTTCTAGTCAAGAAAATAAGAGAAATTATTCATATTTTTTTTTTATAACCATGTTGTTAAAAAAACAAAGTTGAATACAACAACATGCTTACACTCATTCTTCGTAAAAATATCACTTGAAGTTGTTACAAGTAACACATTTGTTAATAATCTTTCACAATCGTCTTTTAATAAGAAATTTCTTGAATCGTTATGTTGTTCAAGACTGAAACAAAGAATATAAATTTAATGTACAGAGGACAGTCGCCTTCTTTCTTTCCTTCATGACATTAAGAGAGCAATACATATGTAATTATTCCTCAAAGTACAATGATCAGATCACTCAACATATTTGAAATAGAAGATTATTATACACCCTCAAAAAAGAAAAAGGCCCAAGAAGCTTTCAAAGTCTGCTTGAGACATGGCTTTGAGTTGAGAAGTTTTACTTGGTGGACCAGTGTTTATATCAAAGCCCCAAATGAAGCCTACTCTACTCTTATAAAGCTTCTCCAACTCCAAAATGGTTAGGCTAACAAATGTAATAACATGTGTACGTACGTGATATACTGATATGGTATTATTGTTTGATGTTCTATTGTCTTCACACAAGAAGAACGAATATCATAAATCATTGGGATATTTCATCACGATTTAAAGTCAATAGTTGTTAAAATCCACTTCATAGACTATTATAAATCATAGAATATAACTTATGAAAAAATATAGGTACACTTGTTTTTTTGAACTTATGGTTTTTGAGGGACTAAATTTTTTCACTCCTTTCTTGAGACTATGTCTCTAGTAATCAATATCCGTTCTTTGTGAGATAAAAAATATTGTGGAACTTATCTCCCTTTATTATGTCATATTATTTGTTCTTCTTATAAATTATACTCACTTTTGTATCTCACATGTTTAACATTCTCTAAAGTCTAAGTTATTGGTTCTCCATATTTAAAAATTGAGTTTATTTTTATTGGATTGATTCTTTCCATATAAGTCAATCATTTTGTATATTAACATTTTTCAATGGATCTAAGTATATATAATCCTTATTTTCTTAAGTAATACTGTGAGCAAACATTATTGTATAAAAAAATGTTGTCAAGTCACACATGTACATTTTTCATCGTTCTCTTATTATGAAAAATAAAATATATAAATTAAATGGATAAAATCACAGATTGAAGAGGTAAATGGACATAAATAAATTCGTCATTGAGCATTGGCTTTGCTTAGTGGTCTCTAGACGACGAATGAAGTTGAGTATGGCCACGAAAGAAGAAGAAAATCAATATCTAACGTCTACTTTCACTCGAACTTCAGCTTTCAAAAGGCTAAGTATCTCCACATTGAATAAAGATCAAACTTCAACATCTGTTTTTGATCGACTAAAGATGACAAGCGATCAACCTGAAAAAGAGATGAAAACTTTGAAGGTAAAATCACTCCATGAAGAAAACAATGACAAGAAGATTCACAGTCGTGCCCCATCATGCATGAAGAGGAAGTTGTCTGTTGACATAAACACAGAAGGTCCCTTGATTGTGAAGTCAAAACTTATTATATTCACCAATTCTACAAATGAAGGTGAACAAATTTTTTATGGAAATATAAGTTGTTAAATATACAAAGCTCCTTATCGCAAGAGTCTAAACTACATGATGCTCCTAGTCCACAAGAGCTTAAAAGGTGAATGGAAAAAAAACTCAGTTGAACTACGTTATGACTTGATCCCTAGGTTATAAAAGGGTACGTAGGCAGCTTAAAGTTTACTTTAAGTTCAGACACAAAAAAAAAAAGGTATTATGATTCATCGTAATGATGTAATCTCAGCAGAAAATGAAATTCATGAGCAGTTACACCAGAATAAAAAAAAATCATTACAGTTCAACAAAAATATGACATTTACAAGAATTGTAACAAAAAAATGATTGAAAGAAAAGATCAAAGGGGGCAAATGGGGCAAATGGGTTAAAAGTCAAAGTAGCGAGCTCTACCTTTTCTCCCAAGTGTTGTGGTTGAGAGGATCTTCTTCTTTCATTTGTTGCAATCGAGAGAATTCATCTCCATCTTCTCCCACGTGCCACAGCGGAGAGGATTCATCTTCATCTTCTTTCATGTGTCGCAGTTGAGAGGATTCACAGTTGAAAGGATTCATCTTCATCTTCTCCCACGTGTTGCAGCTGAGAGGATTCATCTCCATCTTCTTCCACGTGTTGCAGCTGAGAAGATTCATCTCCATCTTCTTCCACGTGCCGCATCCAAGAGGATTCATCTTCATCTTCTTCCATGTGCCGCAGTTGAGAGGATTCATCTTCATCTTCACCCATGTGTCGTAGTCGAGAGGATTCATCTTCATCTTCTCCCACCCGTTGCAGCTGAGAGGATTCGTCTCCATCTTCTTCCACTTGCCGCATCCAAGAGGATTCATCTTCATCTTCTCCCATGTGTCGTAGCCGAGAGGATTCATCTTCATCTTCTTCCACGTGGTGCAGTCGAGAGGATTCATTTTCATCTTCTCCCACGTGGTGCAGTCGAGAGGATTCATTTTCATCTTCTCCCATGTGGTGCAGCCGAGAGGATTCATTTTCATCTTTCACATGTGTTGCAATCGAGAGAATCTAATTCTTCAACGTTTTACAGTCGTCATCGTTTGCATCTTCGACATGTCACAATTGTCATCATCTGCATCTCTGATGTACCGTAATCGTCATCATCTACATCTTCGACGCAACCATCATTATCTGCAGCCCCGACGTATGGTCATCATTTGCATCTCTAACGTGTCGCAACCATCATCATCTACAACCCCAAAGTGGGGTCATCATCTGCATCTTTGACGTGCGGTCATCATCTACATCTCCAACGTGCGATCTTCTTCTTCTTCAACTTGTTGCAGCCGTCATCATCTATATCTTTGACGTGCCACAGCAGATAGGATATCCATCTCCATCTTTGATGTGTCGCAACCAAGAGGATCATCATCAACGTATTTATGTTCAATGTGTTGTAGTCGAAGCAGTAGCGTCATGATAGAGTTGCATCGTCTATCAGACAAACCCAAGAGGCAAAAGTCAAAAAAGCCGTGGGCGCCATGATAGAGTTGCATTGTCTATCCGGTACAAACCCAAGAAGTTGAAGTTGAAGAAGCAGTCAACGCCATGATAGAATTGCATCGTCTATCAAGAGCCTGAAGCGTGGTTTAGGAAATTATTAAAAAAAGAAAATTATTAATAAATAATGGAAAAGAAAAACCAGAAGAAAAAAATAAATGAAAAAAAAAAAAGAAAACGGAAAAGGAAGAAGAAAAAAAAAACAGAAAAAAAAGAGTTAAAAAAGTAATAATAAAACGGAAATGAAAAAAGAAAAAAACTGAAGAAAAAAAAACGAAAAAAAAAAAGGAAATACGAAAAGAAGAAAAGAAAAATAAAGAAAGAAAGAAAAGAAAAGAAAAATCGAAAAGAAGAAAAAGGAAAATGAAAAGAAAGAAAGAAAGTTTAGGAATTTAACAAAAAAAATAATGTTTTTTTTTTTTTTTTTTTCCAAATCTTCAGCCTCATGCCACCACTCTCCTCTCTCCCTTTTTCTTCTCGGTTGGTCTCTATCAACGGATAGTACAAAAAAAAGAAAAAGAAAATTACCTCTACCTCCCTATATCTCTTCAACAAAAAAAAAAGAATATTAATATTAACAAAAAAAAATGCACACCAATTCCAACACTAACTAGGTAAAGAAGCAAAGGAAGCAATATGCCTTGCTCATTTGGAAGCAATCTGTCATTGGTCATTTTCTTTCTCCCAAAGCATGAAGCAGTAAAAATAGGTGAAAAAAAGTTGGAGAAGATAAAAACTCAGAATTGGTGTGAATTTTGTTTTCAACATTCTTGCTATTTATAAAGAAGAATAGAAGGTATAGCAAATCAAATCTTCAACTTTCTCAACAAAAAACCCGTTTAGATCGGGTAGAAATATACGTAATTCTCCTCTATTTCTTCATTTTAAAAAAATAATTAAAAAAAAAAAAATAACAACATTCAATTTATACTGTTTAAAAAAAAGTTGTTTTAAAGTTGAAAAAATTTCTCTAAAACTCACGTTTTCTTAAGGTGGATAAATTTATTGTTCAACAAATATACATTTTGATGAATTGACAATATTTCAATTTTATCATTTTTTTTTAGTCTCAATCCCCAAATTATATTCATTGGAAAAAATTGTGAATTCAAATCAAATTTCTCTACAAAATTGACATTGGGTTGTATCCCAAACTTCATTTTAATCAAACTTATGTTCAAATGCATAATGTGATTAATTTGACATATTAACTAGAGTCAAAGTAAAAAACAAATCACTTGTATTTTTTGTTTCAGCTTATCGTTTTCGAGATTCACCCACCTATACACCTGCATGAATCTCAAAAGGGAGAATTTGTTGAACAATAAATTTTGACCAATTAAATCACGTCACGTCATCACGACAAAATGATGATATTCATAATTATATTGGGTTTTGGTAGTCAAATTTTCTCATATCCAACCTAATTCAAGCGTCCCCGATGTAAAAACTGGGCCAAAGAAATAATGGGCTCAAACCCAAGCTGGAAATTCTCTATAAATAGAGACATTTTCATTCATTTTGGGAAATCTTTAGTTGAAAGAAGAATTGAAGCTCTACAGTACTGAAGCTCTGAAAAATTGAAGATTCAAATTTCTAAAAAAACTCAAGATCAATATCTTCTGATTCAAAGTTCTAAAAAAGCTCGATATCAATATCTTATGAAAGATTGAAGAGTTGGAAGATTAAATTTTCCTTGGATTCTATAAGATCGAAACTCAAATTGACTTGCAACTACAACATCTTGAAGACCAAAGATCAAAAAGTTCTAAGTTTTAACTTGTATTTGAGAGAAAGCATCAAATAAGTAAATATTAGAGATTGTATCTGCTATATCAATCAATATACAAAGTTCAATTCCAAGAAATCTCGTGTGAACACTCTTGTTTGCATTTTATAGATAGTTTTGAATTATTAAATAAAGCATTACTTATAAATAGTAAAGTAAGAAAAAACAAACTTAAGACTTGGGACATATTAGTGTTTTATAAGTTAACAAGCCATGGAACCGAGTACAATGACATAAATGAAAAAAAAAAACAACTAATGACATTTGTTTTTTATAAACTTAAGAAAAAGAGAAACTAGACAAATTTACACGGTTACACACTTGACTCCTACATAGATTCGTTCCTTTAAATCAAGGAAAAACTAAGTAGAAAATTCAAACAATAACAATCATCAAACGGTATGAAGAATAATCTTTTTTTTATCTTATATTTTTGAAGTTTTGTGAATAAAATGAGATTTAAACTTATAATTTGTCCAAATATAAATCGTCTAAATATCTCTATAGTGAATATCATCTTATGCATTCAATCAACTCCTAATGGGCCGAATTCATCAATCCGTTTGCTAATTTGGGCCCAATTAGATTTAGGGTTTATATAAATACTGCTTCATCTCATTTCACAGGTTGATTTTACTATCTTCATATTTCTTCTTCCGCCGTTAATCGACGCTCACCTGACAGAGAGCACTCGGACTTTTTTTGCATCGTCGCCATGAGAGCTAAGGTAATTGTTGTCAAGATTCATCCATAGATTCAGCTCTTTTTCCGCTTTGTCATCTTTTTCGAGATGCTTCATTGGCTCTAACGTTTTGGTTTTTTCGTTTTCTGGCAGTGGAAGAAGAAGAGAATGAGGAGGTTGAAGAGAAAGCGCCGAAAGATGAGGCAGAGATCGAAGTAGTGGCCGTTTTCTGAGGGGTGGTTTCCGTCCTAGGGTTTTGGTTACTGTTTAGTTTTTATTTTTCTCATGCGTAACTTGGGTTGTTTTTAAATTGTTTTATGATCGATACATTTTGTTGTCTTGAATCCAGAACTTGTTTTCCAGCCTTACAGTTTTTATCTACTGATTTTTATATGCTATATATTTGTTCTAATGATGGTCATGCTAAAGCATCAATTCATTAATTTCTCCCGCAATAATCTAATTAATTAATTAGCTTTTGCCTTCTTGAATGAATACCATCGCTTAGCTTTCTCTACTCTATTCAAATACGAGCCATTGTTCACCTTTTGAAATTCGTAAAGTTACAAGTGTAGTTGGTAAATGGGGCTGTAATATTGGCCATTCATCATGGGTTCCTAGTTGTTAGTGAAAATCTGAACTTTAATAAAAGGTTCAGTCCATAGTGGCCATCTAATTAGTAGTAATATTAGTCTGGTTGGTCACATGATTAGTAGAGATGTGCGTAGGTTGGCCAACTTGCTATGAGTAGACCGTTTCGATGAGTTTCCTTTTCTCAGTGATTGCTATGAGTAGACCGTTTCGATGAGTTTCCTTTTCTCAGTGATTGATTGTTGTGCATTGCTCTGCATTTTGATTATAACTATGAGTAGTGTTCTATTTTCTTTTGTGATTTTGTGGAAACATCGAGTTGCCCCTTTCTAGTTTTGCTTCTTTTTTGAGAAAGGAATCCTTGCCCAGTTATAGATCTTAGTCACCCAGTCTGCAATTGGTGGAATATGGTGTTTGACAGTTTGGACAAGTCTTCAAAGTAATGTAGGCATTAGGATGCCTAGATATGTGGTGGTTGCATCCCAATACCCCCTTATAGAAGAAAAAAAATTTTGTTTTATTGAAAGCTTCGCCCTTCATATATTCTTAGGACCCATTATGTGGTTCCTCTTGGTGTATATCTAGTTAATTACTAATTTTTGATAGAACAAAGTCAAGTTATGCTGATATGCCATTCCATTTTCTTGCCGTGGGTTGTACAAGATGCAATAGGATTTGATTACATATATAAAAATCCATTCAAGCAGTTGTATTACATCATCTAGTTGAATGTACTCTGCATTGGAGTTGGTAACAGACCAATATTCATTCCCTATAATTTACATTCGAGCCTATTTTCTTTGACTGCTCAGCCCACCTTTCTTCAGTCCTTCAAAAGCCTCTATAGTCTCTGAATCGAAACCACCTGCATACTAAAAAGGGTTCTGATTGGTTAGTCATTGTCATAACAATGTGTTTGGATTAGTGAATCGTTCTGGTTTACCTGATGAACCCTGTACGCAAAGCGAACCCCTTGGAGGAAAAGGTTTTCTACTTGTGGGGTCTCGGTTGATTGTAGTTCTCTTGTTATCCTTATCATGTATTCCTTCGCCAGCCTCAATGTGCTCATCTTTATCTGCAATCCAAGAGACTGAGTTAGGGCTTTTTATTCGTCTCATTTTCTTGATGATTCAAGATGTTTTGGTTTTCCTTTTGGTGTTTGTAATGAATGTTAACGTATAGTTTGTAGATTTTTTTTCTTCTAAGCATATTATTATTAGTTATTTTAAATGTGACTCTGAAACTTGACTATTAGATTATATTATAAGAAAATTCAATTAGTTTTTGTGGTTAAAACTCACTATCAACCTGGTTGTTGTCCTGAGGCACAGTCGATTGAAAATTGACTTCAATTTCATTTGTGTTTCTTAATCTTAAAAGCGTTTTGAAAAATGTTTCGCCGAATCTGTATTAAGATTATAACTCTGAAATTCGTTTTCCCCTTAAGTTGGTGTCTAGATTTTTGTATGTTAAAATAAATGCTGAGCCTTGGAGGTTCAAAATTTTAAATTAATTGATGAATTATATAGATTTGACTTGTACAGCTCATAGAATTTACGTTTAGTATGTGAATTCTGCAAACTTAGATTGTAGACTATATTTTTATGCACAAACTTTTAAGGATACTTAAAAAGATGTTAGAAAGTCGATTTCGATCCATGAAATGATAATTAGTGTTATTTAATGTGTTAATGTTGGATACCTGAGTAGGCAAAGCGGAATCGAACATCCATTGGCAGGGAATTTGAAAAGCTTGATACTTCTTACAATTGAACTCCCTCGTCCTCTCCATATTACTCACACTCTGCTCCACCCTGCACATTTTAAAACAACAAAATTCTCATAAGTTCATCATTCAAATCAACTTACCAAAACAGAAAACATTGCACAACAAACAACAAATTGATTGTACATTCTCGCCTGTCTTGCAATGCTTGAGCTCTCTTCAACACAACATTCATCTCTTCCTTTGGATTGTCTCTAAACATACACACTTTGCTCTCTAAGCTCTTGAGGTCTCGGTAGCTGAATGCTGCCTCCCGTAGTGCATCTGCTTTTGCCTCTGGCCACCGTGGGAAGTACTTTAGCACTGCTGTCTCGTCCACCAATGATGCCAACTTCCCATCAAGCCACGTCACGAACCTTTCCACCTCTGATATGTCTCTTGGTGCTATCGTTTCTACTTCTTTGATCAACCAATTCACAAACTCTCCATGTGTTTCTACCTCGGATTTTATCTGCCATGTGTTCCATCTCTAATCTTTTAGACAATCCAACCTTTTATCTTTTAATGAAAATATTTCAACCGAGTCTTAAGGTTCTTTAGAGCCAGTTAGTAACTAATCAAAGAGGCTAACTTTCATTAACTTGTATGACTTCTACCTAAGTTAAGATGTTCATAGATTCAAGTATATGTCAATGAAACCATAGTTTTTCTTTTTTGCCTCGAGGATTTTAAATCTAGTACCATCAAACTAAGAGAGGTTTTTTGAACTTTTTAATTTAATTTAATTAGCTTTCCTGGGTAAATATTTACAACTCAATTTTATATGTTCAACAAATTTTCAATTATTTGCAGTACAGTGGAACAAACAAGTAATTTAAAAGTAAAAAAGTGCATTACCTTATAAAAAAATTTCTAAGTCTCTAACTTGAGTTAAGATAAACATAGCTTAATCGATGTTATGTAATATCAATTTGGACATCATAATTTAATCCTTCTATCCTCACATATTGTAAACAAAATCGAAAAACTCTTAAATTTGAAGTGTAATACCTCAGAAACTTGTAAAATATTTAAATTTGAGTTCAACTTCAAATGGTTATAAAATTTCATTTCTATTATTCATATACAACAAAGGAGTAAATTAAAAAATTTAGAACTCTATCAAATATAAAATTCAATTTAGTAACCTTTTAAATTTTATTTTAAAAGTTTTTGAACGTCACCACCCCATAAACATCCGTTAATTATAAATACAAACCGCCGAGAGATAAGCCGATCTGTTCTCAATTTCCCCGATCATGTTTTTAGTGAACGCCAATGCCGGAGCTCCGCCGTGTGCCACTTTATTTTCCTTCTGTGCATCTCTTTTCGTCAGTGTACGATACAACTCCAACACTTCCGGAACACGCCGCACTGCCTTTGATCCTCCGAGCAGCTTCGTCGGAAGTGGCGGCGGAGGCGGCGGCGGTGCCGATGCCGGTACCCCCGTCATTCTCTGACTCTCTTTCACATCATCCCAACTACTCTGTTTCGGCGATTTGGTCGTCTCCCGTTTATCACCCGCCGGCGTGGCAGGGCTTAGCGGCTGCGAGTCAGCTCCGGCGACGGAAATATCCATGGAGCTATGAAATTTCTTCCAGAGACTGGATTTTCTCTCATTGTTTTGAGCTTTCAATGACTGAATTTGGGATCTCAATCGATTCAGTTCCTGTCTGAGTTCTTGATTTTCTTTTTCGAGAAAAAATGATTTTTGTAGAGAAATTTCCAATTCTTTTTTCAAGCAATTGATCTCCATAGCTAATACTTCATCTTCTTCCTTTGGCATTCTCCTTTATTTTTTTAGTTAATTTTTAATAAATGGGCTAAAGGAGAAGCCAAACTATTATAGTTTGCTTTATTTTTTGGGCTCATTTAATTTATTTCAATTTCATCTTCTTGCTTAAAATGTAAGAATCGCATATATGCAAAAAAAGAAAAAAAAAGTGAAAAATATGTATTCCCATTTACTACACTTTAGTAAAATGTTTTACAATATGTCACTAATAGCCAAAAATGTTTAGTAGAAATATATGTTGAAGGGCGTTTATGAAAAGCATATACAAAAAAGTTAAAAATAAACAAGTATGATTTATTTTCTATGTTTCATAGGGTGGCTAAATATGTTTCAATCGCTAATAAATCATGCAAATTTATTTACAATAGACGTCTATTACTAATTAATAAACTTTGTTATATTTAAATTTCTTAAAAATTTGTTGCTATACACTTAAATATTATCTTTAAATTTTTTACATATTACAATATCCTTAAATTTTTCTTACAATGTTAATGAAATGTCGATTCATTATCATATCAACGTTCTATAAAAATGTGAAATCAACGAAAATGTCGATATTTTAGTGAAAGTATAATACTAAATATTATGAAAAGAAATTTATTTATATTTTTGCCAACGCTATGATACTTTAGGTTTATTTTTAACCCAAAAATTTCAAAGTTAAAAGCTTGTAGTTTAATCTACTCTAAAATGAAGATGGAGCTAGGGTAGCTCAAACTTTAATAGGCATCTCTTTTAGAAGACAAAAAATCTAATAGATATCCACATTTAAGAGTGTTTTTCTTTTATACATATTTTTTGGTTAATTTGTTTTTAAACTTTGATTTTGTTTATCAAAAGGGTAAGTTATAGAAAAAAATGTGTTGTAAAATTTATATCTTTAAGAATGTGAACAAAATAAGCTTCTTTTTTTTTTTAATCAAAAGTTAAAATAAATTATCTAGTTCACAAATAGAAAGTTTAACTCAAATTTAGAAATAAGAGATTCATTAAAAAAAAAAAACTCTAATTTTGAGAAGTTATGAAATAATGCATATGAACATTGTAGGTGACAAGTTCCCTACCCTTTATGGCATGCCATAATAGTGATGGTTGTCTTTAACAAGATATGTTTAAGTTAGGTACAACATTTATAACATTTTAACCTATTCTTTATCATTTACCTTAAAATTACTCAAGTCCCTCCCTCAAGTCTAACATCTCTTTCATCACATTTGTTGACGGATGTGGTGTGGATGTTTAAAAATATTCTAAACGAATAACCTTTTATGAAAATTTTTAGTACATATCGTTGTAAGTACGTATTTAACCATAAGAGAAAAAAAGGTAGAGTTGTGAAGTTGTAAATCTTATAGACATTTTTTAAGTAGTCATGAACCCTCGAATTCTTCCAACTAAATAAATGGTGAAATAGTACACAACTTTACTTCTACTCCTTACTCAAACATCATGTATTAGTTTGTGATCTAAATATATCATTCCATATTTGATGCCAAATCCACTCAATTGTTAACCGTTGTGCCCCAAACCAGTAAAAATACTAAGATCAACATTTTTATGGCATGCCTATACATATATATAATAAAAAGGTAATAATATATAAACTTGGTTGTGTTGTTTTAGAGGTGACCCTTTTCACAAGTTTGACACAAAAGTCAAAGATATATATATTGGAATTTGGTCGGTTTTGGAGGTGATGTTTTGAGGCAATTGGTATCCAAAATTGAATATTATTTCTCAACATTTTTTTAATTTATTTTTTAAGCAAAGGTGAAAAAGAAGAAAGTAAGATAACAAAGTTTGAATGTCGCTTAATTAATTAAATTCTTGACACTGAAATATTAATGTAAAAGAAAATGAGATTTGGGATAATTACATTTCACCATAAATAATTAATCCACCTTTTCCTTATTAATTATTAAACCCTTTTTTTTTCTCAAAATAGTTAAATATTATCATGTTTAAAAGTGTTTATGAAAATGTCATATCTTTCCCTCTCATATCAAGTTCTATATATGTGCGTGTGTTTATTTACAAAAACTCAAAAATATTTTGACGTATATAATTTATTCTTAGCTCATATGTGTAATCTTACAAACTACAAATTATTTTTCAGTGATATGCAAATCTTTTGTTTTGTTAAATGATAAAAAGAGTAGTAAGTCTACTTAATCTATCTCTAACTCAATTGGTATATCTTCTTGAT
This sequence comes from Cucumis hystrix, assembly GCA_025688845.1. Lineage (NCBI taxonomy): Eukaryota > Viridiplantae > Streptophyta > Magnoliopsida > Cucurbitales > Cucurbitaceae > Cucumis > Cucumis hystrix. The sequence continues at coordinate 3,387,183 of CM046894.1, read as the reverse complement.
AACAGTGTAATGTTTCTTAGACAAAGTATTAGTGTTTATTTAATAGTACTACGATTGGTTTTTTAAAAAATATATTTACGGTCAATTATTTTAAAAGGTACAACCATTTTAAATTGAAGGTTATTTTTGCAATACAAAGGATCTTTAAAGAAAAAGAAAATGCATAATTCAAACTATATGATAATAGTTGATACTATTGCAATTTATTAGATTTCAATAATAATTGAATGGTTATGGACAGAAAAAAAAAGATTTATTCAGAGGGATGGCAGCATATGATTAAGTAATTTAATGTGATGGGTTATTAGAAGGAGCTGTAGTTGAGCATAAATATTGGTTGCATGTAGAGGGAGTTGGTTTAATTTGCTTTATTGGAGAGCACATGGGGCATTAAAAATGCCATTTTTTGGGGTCTTTGGTTTGATTTCCCCATCAATTAGGGAAAGCTCATCATCATTAAATGTTGAAGCTTTATTTTCAAAGAAGAAAAATTGTTGGAGGGTTATGTGAAAAGTATGAAAGTTCAAACCAAGAAAATCAACCAAATTAAATCTTATTGGTGGGTGGTGTTACATTTAATTCTAGTATGTCCCATTAACAAAACAAAATGCCTCACACAATATATTATTTTTTATATATTAAATTATTGAATTAAATACTTATCAAATAAGTGATCATGATTTTCTTATATATATGTATATATTATATGTGATCTTGAGTTTGTAATTGGATGTATCATGTTGTAATGATACTTTCATTAGGCTCTTTTACACAATATAAAAAAAGAAGATTTCATAAAAATAACTATAATCCATATAGTTTGACAATGTAGAAGTGTCATATATTATACTTTCATAACATAATAAACTTCACACCATTTTCAAAAAAAAATCTTACTATTTTTTCCGAATAAATTGAATGAGTAAACTCATCAAAATACAAAAGCAAAAACTCATTCAAATTCACTTATGTATATGCTTTCAATCCATTATTATTTAAATTCTTCGACACAGAACTCGCTCATATTATTATCTAGGTTTGTTATATTCATTGGGGATTCGGAGCACGACTATTTGCTGCACAAACTCTTGATCCCCATTCTAGCAACTCTTTGCTCGTATCATCTTTATGAACAATAACTTCAATAAAGCACAAAGAATCACTCTTCTTCTCTGTTGCAGTATTGATCGCTTCAATGAGCTCTTCTTCGGTGCGCACCTAATTACCAAATGGCATGAAAACAATTGAAAAGTTTAGAACCTAAATTAAATATAGAACTTAAAAGTTGTTGGAGGGACTAAAATTATTGTAAATATGAGTTACCTTTGTAGTCCAACAATTGCCTTCATCATTGTGGATTGCATCGACTAAGGCAGTGTAGTTCCAATTCTTGATAACATTGTATGGTCCGTCGTGAATTTCGACTTCAATAGTATAACCTCCATTGTTGATTAAGAAGATTATGGTCTTTTGTTGACACCTAATCATGGTTGATACATCTTGTGCTGTGACCTAAATACCCAAAGTAAATGCCAATTAGAAAAGGGATCAGAGATCTAACCATCTAATTAATCCTTTTATTCATTCAAACAATTTCTCTAAATAAATGTTTTAGAACAAAAACTATAAAATATGCAAATAAAAGATTTAGAAACTAAACCTGGAAGCTTCCATCACCAATGCATGCAATTACACGCTTACTCGGCACCGATTGAGCATACCCCAACGTCGCACCCACAGACCAACCAATCGAACCATATTGCATTTGAAATTCATATCTGCAATATATATAAATATATGTCGTAGTCCACTTCTTAATGAATTACCATTTTCTTTCTCAATCATATACCATGCATGCATGCAACAATTGCATGCATATATATAAACTCGTTGAATTAGTGACATTCTATTAGTCTTCTTGAATAATTTCTCGAACGTCCACTACTTACCCACATCCTTTAGGCAGCTTCAACTTCTGGCAGTTGAACCATGAGTCTCCGGTCTCGGCAATCACCGCTGTCTCCTCTGACAACATCTTCTGTATGTGCTGAAACATAATGTTGACTCTCAACGGTTCATGGGGCTTGCATTTCAATGGCTGGCCGTCGGGCACATAGATCCGGTGGTAATTCTCGTAAGCTGTTGTATTTTTCTTCAATCTTTTTGCAAGTTCTCTAAGAAAATCCTTCATTAAAATACAACCAAATGTTGGGCCATTGGCTATCATCACACGATCAGGCTCCACAATGATGGCTTTCTCTTTTTTCAAAAGGAGGGAGTAGCCGACCGAGCTGTAGTCATTGAAGATCGGGCCTGCAAATAGATATGCATCGGCTGATTCCACGATCTCGCCGCAAAAGGCGGTCCCGACTGCTCCCCAGTAAGTTCCGATAAAGTGGGGGTGGTATTCCTGGACCAAGCCTTTTGCCGAAGGCATCACGGCAAGTGCGTACCCGCAGGCATCAGCTAGCTCGACTAATGCATCACAGGCCTTGGCCACTCGAAGCTTTGGCCCACCAACCATCACCGGCTTCACTGCCTTGTCGAGGAACGACACTGTGGCTTCTACCGCGGCTTCTAACCCCATCTTGTTGCTCATCCTAAAACAGATAGACAAGAAGAAATGTATAAATGTTTATATTGCTTAACCTGTATTAGGTTAAATTATAACGTAGTCTTGAACTTGTAACTACGTGCTCCAATTCCGTCTATGAACTTGTAGTGAATCTGTGTCTAATTGAATATTGAGTTGTTGAACTATCAATTTTGTGTTTATGCGAATAGTTTGAAATTATTACGATCTCAAATATATGTATGACATCTTCAACATTTAAAGCACGCTTAATATACACAAAGTTAAAAGTTAGGATCACATTAGACTAAAGTTTATTCTTCATCTATTAAATTCAGTTAGTATTTTTTAACAAAATTTGAATATATTAAAGATGATCACTTAGACTGAACACAACATTAAGGCTGTTGAGTGACAACGTTTTAAAGTTAGAAACTTATTAGACATAAGTTATAAATTCTTCGTTGGCCAAAACATGCATAAATTTGAAAATTAATACAATTTAATTAATAATAGGATTCATATATTTAATGTCTCATATATAAAATCAATTCAAATATTTAATTCTACACTTGTAAATACAATTTTCATATCATGATTTTATCTATTTGGAAATTAGTTATGAACATGCCATAAGTAATTCGGGTTTAGAAAGTAAAAGGTTATTTTACCTTGGAGAAATAGCAAATGGGATTGGCTCTCTAGAGAAAGTTGAATGAGGGACACCAGGTAAGTTGCAACTGATGCTGATATAAACAGGTTTGCTTTCAATAAGTGCTGTTGATATTGCTTTGTCAATTTGAGCATGTGCTTCTTCTATATTGTTTATCACACCCTATATATCCATCATCGTCATCATCATTATCATTATTGTCATCAACGGACAATATATAATATAGCTTACATAATATAAATTAACCAACCTGAAAACATGTCACAGTTTGAAAGCATCTAAGTTCTTGACTAAAATCAGACAATCCAATAGTGTGATGAAGAATCCTACTGGTTCCATAATCATTAGTATTTGGGCCACCAACAATACAAATCACAGGCAAATTTTCACTATAAGCACCAGCAATGGCGTTCAACACACTTAGCCCTCCAACAGTGAATGTGACAACACATGCACCGACCCCACGACGCCTTGCGTAGCCATCAGCCGCATAGCCAGCGTTGAGCTCATTGCAGCAACCAATATTGGTGAGCCCAGGCTCGGCAATGAGATGGTCGAGTAGGGTTAGGTTGAAGTCACCGGGGACAGAGAATACATCACTGACCCCTATTTGGACAAGGCGTCGAGCAAGGTGGCGACCAAGCGTAGCGTCTGAGGATACGGTGACGGAGGGAGGGGTGAGAGAACCATTTTGAGGCAACGACGCTATGTCGTTGTTGAACGGCTTGCACGAATCAAGAGCTTCAACGACGATATCCATAAGTTGGAGATCAAAATTAAGTTGGTTTGATATGGGGGAGTTCAGAAAGATGGATGTATATATGAAGGGGAAGGAGACTGTGTTATATATAATTAAGGGCATTTTGTAGGAGAAATAATAGTGAATTTTGTTCGATTGGGAAAGACCAATTCTTCCATGTTTTATTGGGAAAACGCAAGTGTGTGGCTATAAACTACAAGAATAGAATTTCAAATTTAAATTCCAACTACATTTACATGCATGGCTCCCAATGCCTCTTGGTAACTACAACCATTGCTAAATCTTCCTAATTTTGAATTGGTTGTTCTTTTCTGTATATTGGGACATTTGTTCTTGATGATGTCCATATGTTTCTTGCTTCAAAAAGAAATTATATATATATACAACAGTAGTATAGAAAATTTTCCATTATGTTAGTAGTCTTGAGAGAGGATGAATGGGATGGGATGTGATGTGATGTCAAACTTGAGGTGTATTTTTTACTTTAGTTTTTATTTATACTAACTAGCTATCTTTGTGTTTTGCTCTAAAATAAATTACAAAAGTATTGGGTTATTGATTAAAAATAATTAATGACGAACTTTCAATGAATTTTAAGAATAAATGATGATAGTATAATTTTTAATATTTAACACTATGTTGTTAACTTTCGGTTTGTTAATGAGTATTTTAGAATTTATTAGCCTATTTTCTTCTAAGATTATAGAGTCTCTTTTATTTGTAATAGTTAGTTTCTTATATTATTATTAAAATGTCCAAGTCCAACCAAAGCTTAACTCAAGATAATCAAAGGGCCAAACCAATATATAGACTCTTCTCTCCTTTTAAAGTCTAACCATTCTTTTATATGTGTGTGTGAACTGAACTACAATATTCCATGCGCTTTACAAGTGATAATATTCAGGTAGGGTTGAAAGAATTTGAAACTATAATTTCCTTTCCTGTTAAACTTTTAGATGTAAGTAGCTACGTGTTCACATTGAAACATGGGATGAAGCTTCTAAGCTTATTTTCTATACATAATATACCATTCCGACTTCCAATAGAGAAGTGTGAGGCACATTTAGTAAAACCTCTTGCTCTCTACAATTCTGGTTCAAGAAGGCATATATAATATCAATGGCTAACTTCTTGAAAATGGAAGAGGATTTCTTTGCCTTGACCGAGCAATGTCCAAAGATGTACGTGATTCCTGATTCTTTTGCTCTCAATATCTCCATTGCTTCCTCATTATGTATAGACTTTCCCCGATCATCGACTGCGGTATCCATTGCTTGATATTTGTTTGAGCTTCTAAAAGCTTGCTCCAATGGTAATTCATATTCACAAGGTTCTTTTGAATTTTCACACCCTCTAGACACTTCTGTCATTGGTTTCTTCCAAAACTGATCTTCTGTTTCTACATAATGCACTAAAGAAAACACTAATCTGTTCTCGAAATTGTAGTTTTCTTGCAGTAAATCTCTGTAACCGTATCGGACAATGCACCGAAACATGTTGCATTCTTTTGGACCTACCCTCGTGACAAGCAAACGATCTTCTTCATTGATATGGGGAACTTGAACATATTTTATACAAACGAATACAAGCACTTGATGAAATGCTGGCAAAGTGGTTACAAAGTGACCAAAAACAGCAGGAACCCCAGCAACCAGATTAGTGTATATGAGTCCAATTCCGGGCACACGCACTATGCCGAGACTAGGCCCCGAAGAAAGAATCCTATTCATTGACACTTTGTTCTCATCGTCGTATTCATGTTTCTTCATCGTTCCATAGTACCACGCATACATTGAACACATAAAGATTGTAGAAAGCACGAGAGGGATCCAACCACCTTCATGAACTTTGATGATTGATGCAGAGATGTAAAGAAGTTCGATCGACCCGAAAAACATGAAAAACGCTACAGCATTGATCAATCTCAGCTTCCAAACAATTATAATCACAAGTGTCATCAAGCAAGTTGAGACAAACATGACAAAGGTGACTGCCAGCCCTACAAACCCATAAAAACAATCAGAATCTTTTATCATGCGATTGAATATTTAAGACCACAAACTATAAATGCGAAGACTTGGTACCATATGCATGGCCTATCATGCTTGTGTCTCTCAAGCCAATTGTCACAGCTAAACAAAGGCACATTAACATCCAATTAACTTCTGGGATATAAATCTGCCCATATATCTGGTTTGAGGTGTGCATAGTTTTCACATGAGGGAAACAATTCAGAGCACAACACTGGTTTACAAGGGAGAATGTAGCCGAAATCACAGCCTGACTTCCTATGACAGAAGCAAAAGTGGCCACGACAAACACCGGCCAAAACACAGCTTCTACATTGACAAATAATGTAATGTCATATTGAGACGAGGAGATATAAATATACAATCTCTCTGTATTACTAACTTCTTACCAGGTATTGCTTTGTAGAAGCTTCTCTGAATATCTTCATGGTGTTTAGAGAGGAATGCAGCCTCACCCAAATAAGCGAGTATCAAGGAGGGATATACAAAAAATGTGAAGGCAATCTGTGATTTAAATTTGGAAGATTTCAACTTTCAAGTACATTAAGATCATAATGAGTTTGCTTATTATCAACCAAAGCGGCTGCGGTTACCTTGATTGAAAGTGAAGAGAAATGGCCTAGATCAGCAAACATTGCCTCCACACCTATGACAATATCCCATAAGCATCTCGCTCCCAATGTTTAAGAGACGAGAGAAAGCATATGATTCGAGATGTACAAGTACCTGTAATTGAGAGAACGACTCCGCCTAACGAAATCCAACCTTCAACACCTGTGCTTCGAAGGAATTTTAGCATATAAACGGGAGAGAGTGCGTGATATATACTTGGGTTCCATTTGATGATATTATACATTCCAATAACGCTAATACAGACAAGCCACGCCGTAATGATTGGAGCAAACATGAAAGCAACTTTGTGTGTTCCACGATGCTGGAGGGAGAACAGTCCAACCAAGATGACGCATGAGATTAAAACAATATAGTCTGAAAAAGGGAAACAAATTTTGGCATGTTTTAATTATTTTGATAAATGTGGAAATCAACTATAGAGAGATGATGAAGCTTACTCTCATGGAGTCCAGTGATCTTATGTTTGACTCCCGAGACTGCTGAAAGAACTGAAAGGACAAATATTTATAAATCATTACATGATTATGAAAATGCAAGTTTTTATGTAGCCATTTTAAAAGATTCAAGGTTAATCTTAGCTTAGCTACTAATGTAATTAAAATTCCGACATCATAGAACGAGCAGTGGCAAAAAAGTAATACATATTGAAATACTAGAATGATCTAAGCTACTGAATTGAAAAGGAAAAGGTAAAATGTAGGGACCTGACCTGATATTGCAGGAGTGAGCACTCCATCACCAATAGCCATGCAGGTTCCAAAGAGAACAAACAACAAAAAACCTCTTCGAAAAGATGGATGCAGTCGAAAAAAGGACTTTAGAGCAGCACTCGACCTTGTCTCTGAGATCCCCTTAATGTCATATGCAGATAATTGATCATCGATAGGCTCTTGATTCGGCAGAATGCATAATCTAGCATGACGGCAAAGAAGAGAGTACAATGCAAAGGTACCCCCTGCATCACAAGCAAATGGAATGAAATAATCAGCTTTGCCTCTTTTCCCATCGACATATTGGGCTTCAAGCTATTCAATCCTTTATAAATCACAGAATTCCAAAATCTTTATTGAAAATTAAGCTCAAAAGACAAGTTAACGTTAGGACTAATAATCATATCTCCATAATCGTACGGTATTATCAATTTGGACCTGAGCCCAGATGATCCTTGTGCAAGTTAAGACATTGTCCTTAATATTTTGAATTTTTTCTGCTCTGAGGTTAGGATAAGAAAGGTATTTCTTCTAATCAATGTGATGTGTGAGACTGTCTTTAAATCTTTAACGATCAAATAAGCTTAAGGCCATCTATTTTATTGGATAAGATGAAAGGCATTACCTTCACCGTTATCATTGGCTGACATGACAATGAAAACGTATTTGAAGAGAGCAATGAGAGTAAATGTCCAGAAGATAAAGGATAGAACCCCATAAATTTCTTCATCATTCTCATGGAGACTCAATTTCCCAGAGAAGGTGGTTTTGTAGACATAAAGAGGGGAGGTGCTGAGGTCCCCATAAACAACTCCTAAACTTTGATAAGCCAACATAAGCACACTTCTGTAGGACCCATTCTTCACCTTCTGATGAGAAACATATAAACACTTATTGCTGGCTACAATGATCATAAACAGAGATATTCCAACCTAAAATTTTAAATGAAATTGGAAAAGAATATATCGGACAATATAACAGGTGCAAATGCATCAACAATCTGAAGGAATTGAGATAAGTGTTTATACAAGTGCTTCTAGTTTAAATATTTTGATTTCTCATGAAACAATATTTTCTCTCTATTACTCTTTACACTAAATATCTCTCAGTTACTTCTCTCTAAACACGTCGTTCACTAATCACTTCGCCAATTCTTGTTCAAGCAAGGAAGAATCGAAAATGCCTGTTCCTCCATGGCACCATGTTTTTGTGTCGCCGAACATATGTTCGGCGTCTGCCGATGACACTGAGGAGATGTTTGAGAGGGATTTTGAAATCCTTAAAACCACTTGAGTCGTTTCAAAATAAACTCCGAAAGATGCCTCCAACAATTCAAAATTAATTGAGCGTCGTTTTCAAACAATTCAAATTAATTTTGAATGATTAAAAGTATGGTTACCGGTCATTTTTACCATGAAAAAAAAAGGTGATTTTAATAATTTCAAATATCTGTACACAGCCAATGGATCAAGGTCCATCTTTTCACCAAACAACAAAGTATTATCATTAAGATAGAACTAATATTGATAAACAAACACTTATTTGAGAACAAAGACACACAAGAACACAATCAAAAGCAACGAAAAAGCTTCTCTTCTCCCTGTTTTTGATTGATTAAACAGATGGATATAAGGTACAAGCACCTTAAAACAAACCCATGTTTCCATCAAGGGTCTCAAACATAAAAACTCCACCAAATGGATCACATAACAAAAAAACATCTCAAATTTCTTGCTGACAGAGAGAATTTCAAAGAATCAAAACCCACCAAGTAGAATGAAGTATAAATGTCTAAGAAAATGAATAATGCATTTCATTCAAACTTAAAAGGAAACCCAGTTCCCATATAATGTTTATAAAACAACAGAATGACACAGCACCAGAAATCTCTCAACTCTGTGGGAGAAAACAGAAATAAGAACCCATATAGAATTTTTGAAGAAATTAGAAGAAAGAAGACAATAATTAAGAATACCTTTGGAGAGATGCCTTCAGTTTCAACACTTTCCTGTGATGGGTTGTTCATGGCTGCTGAATACTGAATAGAGAAAAAGCAAAGAGAGAAAAAAAAGGTGTGTTAAGTGACTGAGCTTCTACATGACCCTCCTCCCTCAAACCAACCAAATAAAGCATAATCTTTGCCATCGCCAAACAACCAAATAATAATAAATATTTGGCTTTTTTTTCCCCTTTTCCAAAAATATTTTCAAATCATTTGAAAGTAATTGCAAGCTCATGGATAATGATATTGTTGTTGGTCTCTTTCATTCCTCAACTTTCTTTCCAAATATTTTTTCACTCTATTCAAACCAACAGTGATCTTATTTTCAAATATTACAAAATATACCAAAATATGATATTAGGGCTATTTTGCTATATATCTAAAAATATTTTTTAAAAGTTTTACGTTTAGAATAATTTCTCAAAAATCACTTTATTTATATAAAAAGAAATAATATTTGAGATTTTGATCCACTTTAAAATCACCCCAATTGATAAAGAACATTTTTTTTTTTCATGTTTCAAAACTTTGATTGAATTTTGAAAATATTATACAAATGAAAAGACTTCTCAAATGGAGATCTTAATTTTAAAATTTGAGGTAAACGTTTAAGAGAGCAAGGAAATCATTTTCATGGGATTTTATAGGAAAATGAAGGACTAGAAATGGAAAGTTGTAAAGAGATTAGGGACCAAACACAAAATAAATAAAGTTTTGTAGGCCAAAACAAAATAAAAACCACAAAAAGGTTTTCTATTAGTATTACTATTAAGTTTTGACCAAATCCCAACAAAGTTATAGAAATTTACCAAAAGATGTATACTGTTTTTGTTTTTGGAAGAACTCAAGAGAAAAGTCCTTACAATCATTGCTGAAACAGCATAGACCAAACCGATAAGCTTTCAACATTCTCAGATTACACGAAAGCGATTCAAAGAAAGACAATTTGAAACGACGGATACCCAAATCAATTCAATCAAAATCATCAACATAGAAGAAGAAGAAGAAGAAGAAGAAGGTGTAAGTCTTTTTCTTTCATTACACTCCCATGGCCGACGATTTCATTATCCTTATCCTCCTACAAGATTGACTACCAACGAGCTTTCAATCTGCCAGCCCAAGCATTTAATCCAACTGGGGTCGCCTTAGATTTTCATAACAGATTTCTAAATTAGTGACACTGATGTTATACCTAAGAGTGTATAATTCTTCTCTATTGTTGCTTCAAATTTCAATCTATGATGCAGTGTACTTGGGAGTAGAAGACGTGGTACGGTGGGAGAAATGGAACAATTGAAGATATGGTTGTTAGAAGGTAACTAGAATATGACTTCTCAATTGGCTGTTCTGTTTCAGCCCATAATATGTTTGCGGTAATGCTTGACTGAATTTATCCCATTTGTTTTAGCAGAAAGAGTGTGAGTGTTGGATATGGTGGTTGGGGTTGATAATTTAGGTCATTTGTAGCTTGCCCACTTAAGAAAATAACATCTCCCAAACTTATAGATTAAGCTATCTGATCATTGGGCCATGTTCAAGCTTCTACTTCTAAGTTTTTGTAATTCTACTACTTCTCTTCTTTCATGTTTTATTTTAAAGTTCACTTTCTTGTGTAATCCTCTGCGATTGGAATGTTCTGCAAATCATCTAATCAAATCCACAAATTGGCATCCAATTCTCCCTCTTCTCCATAAATTTGCAATGCCAAGCTGGTTATATGTGTTGAGAATTTGATTCTCCTCCACCTCATTAGGGAGGCTTGGTTTTATCCATTTGCGTTTTTGTTGGTTTAATTCTGTTATGTTAATGGTTCTTATAGATAAGATTGTTCAAAATGAGTAGGATAACTTTGATTCATTCTCCCAAATAATGGAGAACTCCTGATGATATTGAGGCTTGAATTGAGTAAACCCTAAAGCTTTGTTTAGTTATATAAGGTCATTATCAGGTGCGAACTTCTAGAGATTGGTAGGGCCAAACAAGTAAGAAAGATGGAAGTTTGTTTTTCATATAAAAAGAAAAAGAAGGAAAATGATGTGATATATTATGCAGCAATTATCAATGAAGCTTCATAAGTGATATGCCTTTGTTTTTTGCAAGCTTCAGCATCCATTCACTCTCTTTTCAGTGCCCCAAGTATAGGATCATATAGAAAAATGGACAATTTTAGTTACAATATTTTTATCCTTATGATTTATTATTTGACATCATAATTGTCTTCGTATTCTTATCCTTATATGAAATTATTTGGCTTTATAATTTTCATTATGTTCTTATCCATGTATGATATTATTTGGCGTTTTGTTGATTATTTAATCATTTTCATCTCTTTCTACTCTTGTTTCTTTATTAACCGCTCAATTATTGTGTATGATACAAGAAATATTTGAGGAAAAAAAATCTTTATTTTGTAGTAGTAGTCCTATTTTATTTTGGATTTTACGGTTGTTGGAATAAATGGTCATTATTTATGACTCTTCATGGATGGATACATCATTTCATGAAAAGTGTTAATAACTAAAGCACATGATTTTTCGAATGGCCACGAATAAGTCTATAAATAAGTCATTTTGGTTAAGAGACGATTCACATTATAATTCTTTATCTTCTATAAGCGGATTTCTCACCATATCCACAATCTTGACGTTCGATAGTTTTACAAAGTTTCGTTTATTGATCTTCTGTACGGGGTGCTACACTTAGAACAAAGGTGATATGTTCTATCTTAATACTCAAGCACTAAGAGTGAGTAAATTTGTCTTAAGGAGATAACTTGAAGTCGTTGGGCTCAGAGCTATATTTATGTATGATTTTCTGTTTATTGTGATAATAATTTTCATAACAATTTGATAATTTGTATAACAATCTTAAAACAAATTTCAAGTCACAAATACCACTGTGAATTAACTCTAAAGGCTTGGTAATTCTCTCAATTGAATGAAAAGGTGTTTTAGTCATTTTTGATTCCACACACACTTCACATCTATGATCTGTGTCAAAAGTGAATTTTGGAATCAAGTTCATATTAATTAGTCTTCGCAAAGAATTGAAATTAACATGCCCCAATCTATTATGCCAAACAAATGACTCAACAATATAAACAAAAGTATATATTTTATTAATAATACTTTTGGGTACAACTGTGAGTGCATTTAATTTAAAGAGACCATCACTCAAATAACCCTTTCCAATATACATCTCATTCTTCGAAAGTACAAACTTAACATATACAAAGACCAACTTAAAGCCATACGTACTAAGCAATGAACCAGAAATTAAGTTCTTGCGAATGTCGGGAACATGAAGCACATTGTTGAGAGTGAGTTCCTTGCTAGAGATCATCAAGTCACTTTGTCTTGTTCCTCAACCTTTGAAGTAGAGGAGTTACTCATAAATAGTTGCTCTCCACTAGAGACGGGCACATATGATGTGAACATATTCTTGTTGACATAAATATGACGAGTAGCCTCACTGTCTACCCTTCATTCCTGGGAATTGTCCACCATGTTGCACTCTGAAATGACTACACAAAGGTCAATATCTGCAATACCATCTGATACTTCATCAACTTCTGTGATATGAGTTTGAGCATGTTTTTTCGGAAGGTTCTTTGGCTTACGACAATCTTTCGATTGATGTTCCATGTTGTTGCAGTTGTAACGCTTGCCATTGAACCTTTTTGTGAATCACAGTTTTTTAGTTGAACCTTCACCATAAAACTTCCTTTTCTTGTTACTTTGTGGTCTATTTTCCACAATGTTGGCCTTGGGATCTATTGTACTATCCATAGTACACTTTTCCGTCTTTCTATTATTCTCTTCAATCCCATGTTGGACCACAAGTTTCTCAAGTTTTATCTCTTTGCGTTTATACTTGAGATAATTTTTGAAATCCTTCCATGAGGGTGGCAACTAAGTGAGCATGAATAATAGATAAATAAATAAGACAGAAAATGAACTTTGTTATATGTAAAAAAGAAGAAAAATCTAAACAGACAGTCGACAACAAAAGAAACTATAAAATAACTTATTCAACGAAAAAAAATTCTCACAAGAAGACCAACTGAAGGCAGTATCAATATACGATTGCAATCGAAGAAAAAAAATTGCAAAGATTCTAAATTTAAAATTTCGTGGTACACTATCTATATATTTAAAATTTGTCTTAAAACAAGCTATTTGATTTAAATCTCATTTGTCTTATTTGAGTTGATCAAATAATAATAATTTTTTAACATTCGAGGGCTAAAATAGACATTTTAAAACTTTGGAGATGGAAGCAAAATGATTTTTGGTGGACTAGACTGCCATTGAAAGTCCCAAATACAGACAAGGAATTGCAAATTGTAAATGGGGGAATTTATTATGGATGGGTTAGGCATAGCTTTACAATCACTTCACCATTAATGACAAACACATTTTAGGTCCCAAAATCAAATTTGTACATCGACAAGTAATCCAATGGTGGGTCAATTGTTAAATTATTTCAAATTTTGAGCTAAATGACAATAACAAATTTGGCTTCTTTTTTCTTTTTCTTTTTTTTTTTCGTTAAGAAAATTATTGAAAGATGAACATTTTTCTATAGCGCCTTGACATTTTCAACAAGTTTTGTAAATTTACGTAAGATTTAATTTTATTATAGATATACAGTAATTAATTCTTTTAAAAGTCTAAATGTCGATTAGATATTTTTAAGAGTTTAAACAAAATAGACTTAAAAAATCATGAACAAAACTTGTAATTTAGTTGACTAGAAATATCTTGAGACAGTTGAAGACAAAAACGTGTTTCTTTCCACACCACATTTATGTTCGATTTATAGAAAGAAAATTATTGGAAGACGAACTAATGTGAATCAAAAGTACAGGCAATGGCTTAAAGATGGTTGTTGAAAGTCAAATCTCAAGTATTTTATAATGAGCAAAGTTATTTTAAAAATATATGTGTATAAAAAGAAACGAAGAGAAGTAGAATAGGCGTTGTTGAATGTTCATCACAAATACGACATATGACTCATAGTCAGGTTCAACTACTTCACAAAACATACAAGTCAGGTTCAAGTTGGCTTGAGTATTCATCAGATTGTAAAACTCAAAATTAATTGATAAGAAACTAACCATTAAAAACGAACATCACTTTCATTGATGGACTTCTCTATCATTGCTGCTAGACTTCAAAAACTTGCCTTGAAAGAGTTCCAATAATAGTAATTAATAAACATTGTAGTTCACTTGTTTTTCAGGTAATAAGCTACATTTAATTTAACTTAATTTAATTTAATAATCGTAAGTAAAAGTGTAAAACCTTTTGAAGAGAGAACAATCTAAATAATCCTCTACACATTCTGACTTCAAAGCTCTTTTTCATACCAATAAAGAATCCTCTTCTTAATCATTGAAATCCTTTGATTTTTTTTGTAGTTTTTCAGCCCAGAATTAATGTTCTTCATTTGAACCCACCTTTCTAAGATCACAGTTTCAAATTGAATAAAAGAGAATTGCTTTCAGAACAATACAACATTGAACAATAAAATAAAAAGAGCTAAGACTTCAATAAAATACCACAACACCCATCATATTTTTTTCATCATCCGGAAGATAAGAAAAAAAATCTCCAGCACTGAGCAGCAAACCAGACCAGACCAGACCAAACCAAACCAAACCAAACAATAAGTGTGTGTGGTATGATGTCTTCCGCAAATCACTAACCTCTTGCAGCATCTTCAGCTTAAGCATTGGCGCGCACACATTTCTATAGCTCTTTCAAGATTCACGAACCGCAAGACATCCCGGCACACAACCCACCCCATTTGACGACAACCATGACTAGAAATCTCGTTTTTTTAAAGGAAGAAAGGAAAAAAAAAAAAAAAAAAAAAAAAGGAAAGGAAAGAGACTCCAATCAAAGTACAGTTTGGATGACTCTCACTCTCTCCCACCCCAGCAGAAATTCAATCCAAGAACTGAGTATGTTTAGATGTACCACAAGACATGGATGGAAGAGAGGCCAACTTCATATTGAAAATCTCTGATAATATCATCATCAGCTGGCTACTCATCATTCTTTTTCTCTGCTTCTGATTTTTTTGGCTCACCCATGGGCTCATCCTCTTTCTTAGCTTTGGCGGGTTCCTCCTCAGCTTTATCTTCAGTTTTTTTTTCTTCGACACTCAGTTTCTCAAGTAATCCCGCTGCTGTAGATGCATCTTTGTTTTCCCCTTTCTTCTGTTGGCTCTCGGCAATTTCTTGGAACGTTTCCATGAAAGATTTGCAGTCTGAAGCAAACAGAATATATGTTACCAAGGGGAATAAAGCAACTAGTAGTAATTAATAAAGTAGTTATCTTAAGACAGAACAAAAATGAGAAGATGGCATTTCATAAACGAGGCTCTAAGACTCTTGGAGTTGAAGCAAGCATACAGACAATGATACAAGTGCTGGACTGTTTACACTTTTTGAGTTCAACCACATGGGAAGTGTGAGAACTCCTCAACGATCTAAGCGTAGGCAGAAGTTTTTACATTTTTAAAACCTGGATATGCTCCAAAAATGGCAAACAGTTTGAGAGAAATAAAGGAAATCACAAGTTTTGGGAAATAATAAAAATGAGTAAGAAATTTGAGAGAGAACCTAAAAAACCATAAAAGAGTTCCGATAGAAAAAATGATAGAAAAATAAATTTATGATAATAAGATCTATGTCACTACATTCTCTAAATTTCAAAAGTAGCAAATTTATAAGCAGATTACTCTCTGATAGCCGTCTAATAGCTCTCCGATAGCCGTTTGATATCATTAATTACTTGTCATATTTGCAATATGCAAAAAAAAAAAGTGCTATGAGCTGTTTTTTTCTAAAAAAAATTTTCATCTGATGCAATTTCCCTTCAGACAAGGTAAGAGTAAAACTAAAAGAGGAAAACTAACGAAACAAATTGAGCTGACAAATGGAAAATAAACAGGCATTTGTCCCCATTCTGGTTAATAGAAATGAGAAATAGAATAAAGAACATGCATAGTGAGCAGTTATATCTAAAAATGTAATTGTGCATGCCAACATGTCTCCACGTTGATTAATAATTTTGTAATTGTACAAAACACAAATGGACGTAAGGTTACCTACAAGACCTTTAACTTGAGTTAGTTTCGAAGTCAAAGATGTCAAGGAATTTTGTTTTCTCTATCAGAAAGATGAAGTGTTGTCAAAGTAGATGCTTAAAAAATTCAAAGGAGTACTACCCCACCGCCACAAAAAATAAAGAGAAAAGAAAAACCTTGATTAACAATTTATTCAAGGTTCCTAAACTTATTGAGAGTTGTGATAATAAAGAACCTAATTACCATGTAAGTTTGACAGCCAGACACTCATTGAACACACAACAACAAAAGATTATGATGGAATGGACATGGATCATCTCCCAACTAGAGAGACAAACAATTTAAACTTATAAATCAGGGGAATTGAATTAGGTGTCAAGAACTTGACTTCCATGTAATATGCTTCTTCAATTGGTCTAGATAAACAGTTTATAAATTATAGCAACAGAAATATGATCATAAATTAAATCCAGTTTCTAATGACATCTTATGCAAAGTGGTCAATCACATGGAAGGGAGAGCATCCAGTTGCATCCTTTCATTTCACCTTCCAAACATGCTGGCTCCTATTTTTCCATTGCCACAATCCTCTCTTGACAATGAGTATTCCAATCACCCACTTAAACTATTGAATTTTATTCTTTGTATGCCTAAAATAAAATTTAAGTTCATCGTCCCATTTCCCCGCCTATCTTCTAATTTGCCACCATCAAAATTTTCTCTAGTCACCGTTAAAATTACTCTCCTGACTCCTCTTCACCCACTTCTTCTTCTTGGTGCAGTCAACCTCCTACTTTGCTACTGACATAATGCCACACGCAGACAAAGAAGAACAGTAAAAGTCCAATTCATAAAATCATCTATTGAAAAGTTAGATACAGAATAATATTACTTACTTGAATCTTCAATAAAACCAAGTACAACCATGTTTAAGGGAAACATAAACAATAGACCAAGATCCATATCATGATCGTAGATTATACGGCTTCCTTAATATGACAAACTGGGAAAACCATACATTAAAGCCATTTGGGTGCTAAAAATGGCGGGAATACAAATCCTCAAAGCACCCACTAACAGTAATGAACAGCCAAGTTTCATGAAAAATAGAAGAATTAGAAAATTGTACTTACTCTCAATTGATTGGAATCTGATACAGAAAAGCTCATCTTTCAATTCGCCATCAGCGAAGTCAGTGGCATGCCAAACGCAGGATTTATCATTTCCAGCGTGTTCCTGAACCGTCATTGATGGAAGAACTACAAAAACACAACAACAATCAAATAATATAGTAAAGCACTGAAAGGAACTCAATTGTATGCGCATAAGGTGTAAATAATCGAGAACGAACCAAGATGATTAGCGCAGATCTTAAGCGTCTTAGACTGTCTCATAACAAGGCGAACTTTTCCAGTCTGCTTATGTTTCAAGAACTTAACAGTACCAGCACCTCTCTCCTTCCATTGGTTTCCATCTTTATCGAACCGATACAGTTTTGCCTTCCTAAATCAATGAATAATCGGAACAAAACAAATTAAACTAAAGAAACAAAACGTAGATCGGAAAAAAAAAAAAAAAAAAAAAAAAAAAAAAAAAAAACTGTAGAGAAAAAGCGTACAGATCGAGAACAGTGTCCTCATCTTCTTCACCGGTGGTAACATCAACCGCCTCCAACTTGACGATGGGGGCGACTTGAGCTCCGGTGTCTTCATCTTCTCCGGCAGGAGCCTCCTCGTCATCTCGGCGCTCAGAATCGGAGTTGGCCATAGATGAAGCTTTTTCTGCGTTAGGGAAATTGGGGGAAGGCAATGAAAGAGTGGGAGAAGAAGAAATTAGGGTTTTTATATTTGAAGAAACAATAAACTCCACCACTAACCTCTATGTTTTCCAATCAACCTAACATTAAATATTCCAAAATAAAAAGGTTTGGCTTCGTAATTAAAATAATTTTTTTGACAAAAATATTTACAAGAAGATGTTATTAATTTTGATTTCCGGTGGTTTTGTTATATAAAAGATAAATAATTTATCAACTTTTTTATTTTTTAAAAATCCATTAATTAATTTACATCAATACTAATATTTGCAAACTATTCACATAATTAATAAATTACTAAATTACCTTGTTTTCGCGTGTTTCTCATCGTTCATTCCTTCATCGATTTCATGCGGCTTCTTTTTTTTCATCGTCTTTGAGTGAGAGTGAAAAGAGAGCAAGAGAAATTGTAGATCGTCATCGAGATGGAAGCGAGAGCGATACCAAAAGATTAAGATGTGAATATTGGATTAAAATAATCACGAATTATTGAGCTTTAACATTTCTTCAAGAGAGAGAGTTTAAAGTGATTATTGTAGGTATTGCAATAAGCAATCTACAAGAACTTTGTCATTCTTATAAATAGTTTAAGTCGATTTATCGTTATTTGGTCATTTATCAAAAGGCACATCCATGAACACATCAAAAACATGTTGTACCATAGGATTTCTAAGTTATCAGTATAGTGCTCATAACTCACGTCATTGAGATTTGCTCATCAATTTGAATGATACAATTTGTCACTTCCTAGAAAAGTTCTAATTTTTTTTTTTTCGATGTATATTTCTTGAAGATTGATTCAAAAATAAAACTCTAAAGATTAACCTAAATCTCTAACTATAAGAAATTGAGGTCCAAAAAATGTATAATTGAAACCATAATTCTAGAACATAAAACTTGTAAAGTAAAAAACCCAGGATAGATAATTTAAATAGGTGATGCTAATAACCATGCTATCATGTTTTGTTTTTTTAGTATAAAAGAAACAAGCACTAACAAAAATAAGCTATATCGAATTGCCTAACAAAATTACGAGTATCACGCCAGCAACTAGACACTAAACACGATGAAGACACTTTCGAAAAACCTTCAAAAGATAGCTCACAACATTGCAGTTTTAATCCCACATAAAATAGTGAAAAAAATCACACCCAAAAGGGTCCAATGTCCCCAAATGAACATCCTCACGGTCATGTTGCATCAACATGGCTAAATCCGAGAACAGAATCTTCAAATCACCAGCTAGCTAAATAAATAGCAAAACTTTGTATACTAAAGCCCCAACACAAGCAAGAAGATGATGAACTCTTTGATCAAAGGTGACGAAATTCAATGTCTTTCCTACAAACAAATTATAAAAGATCTCTTCTCAAGCCATTGTATGGCCATTTTTACCATTAAAAATGCAAAATTTTCATTAGTTCTACAGTTAGCGAATATAACAAAAAAAAAAAGATCAAAATCATTTTACTATTATTCTATATTTAAAGATATTTCCAATAATTTGCCATTCAAAATAATCTCCTTTCCTCACAACCCCCCAATTTTATCAATCCTATATAATTTGTAGGGATAACTATACCTTTTTATACACAACAATTGTAGAGACAAGTTCCAGTCTACAGGACGAGGCTTAACGAGAGATCAAATCCATGGTCTCTAGAATGTCAATTACTGTAAAAGGTAAACTCATTTCATTTTTAATAACAATACCACTATTAATTTGCTACTTTATATCTAGTACATACCTCACAAGAACAATATGATCCTCATCAAAATAAATAAATAAAAAGAAAAAGAAAAAAGTTTAATGGCCTCCCTGAAAATACAAACTACAATCCATAAAAAAGAGGTAAATAGAAAGTAGTCCAAAAAAGAAAGCACAATGCACAAAATAGAATAAAGGTAGAACTTAAATAATATAACAAAACCACAAGACAACCAACCATGTTTTTTCCTCAAGCAAAAAGAACTATATGTCTCTTCAAATACTCTTTGTTTGGCTACTAAACCCAACCCAACCTTGCAGCATCTTCAGCTCAGGCCCTGCACACAAACTTTATGGTTTCTAAAAAAGCTATTTGACCTTTTTTGTGGATTCACAAACGCCCATCACCACACAACCAACTATCTGACACTGACTACAAATCAATCTCATTTTGAAATGAAAGGAAGGTGAACAATAGAAAACTGACTCCCCAACCAACCAACGAACATACAATTTAGACGATTCTTAACTTTCCAGCCCTGAAAAAGTTACCCAATCGAAGAATTGACTGTGTTTTGATGTAACAAAACGTGGACGAATGAGGTGTATCTGGTAGAGGAAGAGCTATATCCTACCGTATCTGGCAGTAGAAACAAGTTCCTAGTCTTTCTTCTCTGCATCTGATTTCCCTGCCTCACCCTCAGGTTTATCCTCTTCCTTAGATTTTACAGGTGTGTCCTCAGCTTTATCTTCAGATTTATCTTCAGCTTTCTTTTCATCTTCAACGCTCAATTTTTCAAGTAGACCAGCTGCAGCTGATGCATCTTTATTTTCCACTTTCTTCTTTTGGGACTCTGCAACTTCTTGAAATGTTTCCATGAAGGTCTTGCAGTCTAATGATACCCGGAACAAAAGTTAGTAATAATAAAGTGAAAAACCAAGGGAGGGAAAGTTGATTAGCACAGTTAATAAACTGTCTACTTTTGGGACAATAGGGCTTCTAGGAACGTTTTTTTCCATCAAGGTTTTGCAGTCTACAGTACAAAGAAAAAATTTAGATACACGGGTGGAAAAGACTGCATTATTTAAACGAAGCTGACTAGCATAGTTAATAAACCACAAGGATAGGAAAACATTCTCCGTAAGCTCAATAGATATTGGATGGAAAACATTCTCTGTAAGCTCAATAGTATGTGTACAAAAGTCATAGAAATTGCACTGTTGAGTTTTTCAAAACCATCTCAGATACAACCCAGAGATATTATAGACACTTTTGAAGAAACAAATGAAATCAATAATGTCAAGAGGTAAAACCGTTTCAGACTAAACGATACTTAAGTGGGAGAAGTAAAATAAATAGAAAAATAATAAAGTGAGCCGAAGGGCTGTGCAATACATATGGTAACAACATATTGTTCCCATTTCAAACACAGTACAAATGAAAAAATTATGAAAAATGTGCAGTCTGTCAAAGCCTCTTAGCATATAGTTTCAATGCATGTCATTGTGTCTTTTATATTTAAGCAGTCAAAAGCCTATCTCCATGCTTTGTAAGTCATATATGAGCATAAACTAATTCAATATTGTACGTTGTCAGGATTGATTATTTAGTAACTACAAAAGCACGAACTAATAAAAGATTACTCAAAGACCCTGGATTAGAGTAAATTTAGAAGTTAATAGAGTTCCTATCTGACACAAAGAAATGAATCCATGGCAGAGATGATGCTTATATTAATTCAAAAGACAAAATCACTCACCATCCCCAAAAAAGGAAGAGAAAAAGGCCACTCTGTTGGATAATGTATATTTATCCAGGGTTTCCTATTGTATTGAGTTACAACGACAAATAACCTAATTCCTAGATAAATTTGAACTAATAGTCATTGGAGACATCATTGAAAGCTTCTGATGAATGGAAAGGGGGGTCTAAATAAAATTACAACTACCAAAGCTGGCATCAAACAGTTTTGATGTATCTCATGCAGAGAGGCCCACTGCATTTAAAGATGAAAACCCAGAACATATCCAATCTAACAATTACAAACCTCGATAGGCAACAGCAGCCACAAGTAATTGTTATCTGGGAAAGTTTCATCTGTAACATTACTATCTTGCAGCTTTTTCCCTTCCAAGTATAATTACTTAAAACCCTCTCAAAGTAAAATCACAACCAGTAATTCACCAATGAAACCACTCACCTTTCACCACCTTTTTCCTATCAAAGTTTATATGCGAACTATCATTTAAAAAATTGTAATTCTATATTATACTTTCTCTTTTCAGGCACTGACTCCAACTCTTCCGTTGCCAAAACAACTGGCAATCAACTTTGACATGTTTAGAACTAGATAACTGAAGAAACTGGGTGGAAGATGGACCTATGAATATAGAACTTCCCATTTTTAGAAAAGTGAAAACAACTGTTAATGAAATAACAACAACTATATTCATAGTGGATAAAGACAATAATCAGTAAAGATAAGCAGAAAAGTAAAAGTTTCGTGGTTAAAGTTACCATTATGAACGGATTAAAACTACTATGGATTGTAAGAATCAATCCCATTCTTGACTTTTAATAGCACCAAGTATTGATAGGCATGGGAAAACGTTCAACTTCAAACATACCACAACAATACAGTAATTTCTTGTGATGAAAACATGTACAGACCAAACCGCATAAAAAAGTGGATACAAAACAACAAAGAAAAAAATAGATTAAATTGTGAGTGAAAAAAATTGTCCTAGTGATACTTAGAACCGGGCACAACCACGCAAGAGCTCTCACATATAATTTATTTGGAAGGAGAAAAGAAAACACAAAACGTCAAACAATATAAGATTCAAGTTTAACACTAGCATTGCCCACAACCAGATAACAATGAATCCAAAGTCTAGAATAGCCTATCAATCCATCTACAACCAAGATTTAGTGAGAAAAAAGATTCAGAGTTGTACTCACTATCAATAGATGGGAATCTGATACAAAAAAGCTCATCTTTCAATTCACCATCAGCAAAGTCAGTCGCATGCCACACGCACGACTTCTCATTTCCAACGTGTTCTTGAACGGTCATTGATGGAAGTACTACAATCACGACAAATCAAACGATAAAATTGAAGAACTAAAGCTAAATCAAGAAGAAAAGAAAACAAAATAAAGCCAAAAGAGCTTGATATATGCGCGAAAGAACAAGCAGAGAACCAAGAACGAACCAAGATGGTTAGCGCAGATCTTGAGGGTTTTAGACTGTCTCATAACAAGGCGAACCCTGCCAGTCTCCTTATGTTTCAAAAACTTAACAGTACCAGCACCCCTCTCCTTCCACTGATTTCCATCTTTATCAAATCGGTACAGTTTGGATTTCCTAAAACAACGAATACGAAAAAAACCCACATGAAAAAAATCAGATTAACAGCAAGCAGATCAGAAAAAGTAGTAGATTAAAAAAAAAAATCATACAGATCGAGAATTGCGTCTTCATCTTCTTCACCAGTGGTAACGTTGACTGCCTCCAACTTGACGATTGGGGCAACTTGAGCTCCAGTGTCTTCATCCTCCGCGGCCGGAGCCTCCTCCTCTTCTCTGCGTTCGGTATCGGAGCTCGCCATGGAAGAGGGTTTAGGGTTTGGTAGGGAATGTGGAAAGTGAGATTGGAAATAATGGATCGGAATTGGGAGAAATTAGGGTTTATATATGGTGGAAGGGGAAGTGAATAAATGAGAGATTGAGAAGCTGAACCCCTCACTATATAAATCATTTTATTTCCTCTTCTTTCTAACCCCTAATTTCATTTTTATTTTCACATATTTATTAATATGGAAACAAATATTTTTTTACAAAATTATTTTGAATCATAAAACTTCTCATTTCTTTTATATAAATATAGAAAAATATTATATTCTATATGCTTGGTGTGTTTTTGCTATATTTGAAACAACTCTCGTTATTTTTGTCTAAAGTATTGATACTCATTAAGAACGATTAGGGTTCATCATAAAGCTAAACCAAATCCTTTATAAACTAAGATTGTTTCTTTGATCATCTCAGACATATTTTTTTTTCTAATGAATGAGGATTTTTGTATAAATGATCTTCAAGCATTTATAAATAAGATTTAGGCACATTTTAGGTTTGTCCATGAACGACAATGATATTATTGGATCGAATACTAAATAGAAACACTTTCAAACACAATCAAGAGCGACTCTTTCTTTTCTTAAATATATGTTTTTTTGTCTAAAAAAGAAAACCAAACATATAGTTCGAAATGTTCAATTTTTTTTATGACTTTATCATTATTATTTTTTAAGGTAGAAAAACAAAAATCGTTTGCTTATTGTGTTATTATTTTTGGTCTTTTAAAGAAGAAAAAAAAAAAAGAAAAAACTAGGCTCATAAAAACACTTACGTTTGATCATTTTTGTGAAAATAATTTAAGTCGAAATGAACATAATTTAAGTGGCATAAAGTTCGTACTTTCGACCTTAAGAAAACATATCTAAAACAACATTTCTTTTAATCGCAACATAAATGTTAAAATTTAGACCGGTCACCATTTTGTTTTCTAAAATTAAACCTACAATCATTATTCCTATTTTCTTTTTAAAAGACTATTTTTGTTTTTGGACTTTGGCTAAGTACCAACAATTGTACGAAAGATACAAAACATTATTTAAAAAATTAAGAGAAAATAAGTTTAATTTTCAAAACTCAAGAAAAAAAATAGTTATCAAATTGTGTCTTAGTAATATGATTGGTTTTATAAAATGGGTTCGTTTATTTATTTATTTTCCTTCTTCTCCAATTGGGTAGAAAGAATTTATCTTTTATAACAACCCCTAGTGATTGTTAGATTTTCCATTTGAAGTGAAAAAGGTGGTGAAGACTATGGGTCAATCACCACATTTTCAATCCATGCCTATGCAGCAAGCAACTAGGGGTGGTGGTGGTGAAACCTTTTGAGCAAAAAAGAAACAAGAAAACTAATAACACTTCCTTAAGAACCAAGTTAATCTTATTTGGGTTTTCATTATTCATCTTTCATGGAAGTTCCCTACTCACTTAATTTGGTTTCCAATCTTAAATTTTTATTCCTTTTTAAGTACGATGATCGAGATGAGGGATCGAACTTTCAATTTTGAGATAAAGTATGTCAATTATAGCTAAACTAAGTTGAGTTTAGTGAGAATGAATTAATCGCTATCCATTGTTAGTGGTTTGAATCAAATGTGTTGGAAGTCATTACTCTCATAAATGTTGATCGAGAATTATTCTCTTTCTAATATTGAGGACATTCTCCTATCAAATATTTTAGGACAATTAGAGGTACTATGACTTGAGCCACAAACCTCGTGGTTAATTACTAACACAGTTGTTTATCAATAGTTAAAGCTGAGGATCGAGTTCTCACCATATTCTTAAAGAAAAGCTAATAATAGAACTCCCTATCACCATATACCTTCAATTAAATTTTGTAATTTATGGTTTAGTCCTCACCTTAACTTTATCACTACTTGAGTGTTTAAAAATTGCTTTTTCTAGGCCCAAATTTATTGGGTTTTTGCTTCCAATGGCATTTCTTTCCATCTTTTTCTTCTTTTTTCCATTTTCCCAATCCAGCCCATTATTAATTTAATTATTCCCCAATTCCTCCTTTGAAAATTCTTATTCAAATTTGACTACACTTTTACATTTTGCTTCTCCAAAATTAATCATAAATTTAATCCATTTCCACTTCTAATTATGCATGGTTATTTTTAATTTTATTATATTAATTTTCAACTTTTGTATTTAAAAAATGGTTTGAAAGAGTAAATCAAATGTTCTCTTTTGAATCGTTTGATTTGAATTTTTTTAACTTTTTGTATTTCTTTTTTAACTATTTGAAAATCAATCAACAAACCTAATTTAATTTCATCTATATATTTTCAATTTTCATCTCTCAAATCTTTAATTATTTTTATTTGTTTTTCAATTCATGAAAATATGTATTTAATACTCCTTCAAAATTAATAATAAAAAATAATAAATTTCACACAAAATTAATTTTTTTTATTGAACCTAAAAAGGTAAAGAATAATAAAAAAAAAACGTATACCCGAAATTATCTCCAAAGCTACTAATAATCTATTTGACACATTGAAAGTTTAGAGATTGTTAATAATCATAGTTTTCTTCTAATAGACAATTTACGATGGAATCAAAACGAATTTTTTTGTTTTCGTGCTCCATGTTGCTTCTCTTTTGAACTCTTCAAATGGCAATCTACACCCTTAACATGGACCAAACTTATAAGTCAACCTACAAATTATTCATCAAATTTTCTTTTACGAAACGTTCCAACCATGAGATTAGGAGTGTTTCTTCTCCTCATAAAGTATTGTAGCACTGATGGAATGAATTCGAGACTACTAATGAATTCAACACGAGAAAGTTAAAAAGAAAAAGGAGAAGACAAAGTGTGAGATAGGGAGTGATAGGGGCAAATCACATGGTACAATACACCAAAATGTTTTGAGAGACAACACAATATTGATAAGGATTCAATGTTGTTGCTTTCTTTTTTTCTTTTTAATATATGAAACAACAAATCAAATGTGTCTAAATATTTTTGGTATCTTTTTAGGTGTGAAACCATTTATGAACATAAACAAAACAACTGTTTCCCCAATCTAAACACATGTTCTTCATTATTCACATTCATCCTATTTTCTACATACATAGCATTTTCTAGCAAAGAGTGATATCAATGCATGTTTCCCATTCTTTTATTAATGGGTTCTATTTCTTATTTTCTCTATAATAATTTTGATTTTTTGTTAGCTTATAATTTCTAAAAATTAAAGAAATTAAGTTTATAAATGTAAATTACTATATTTTGTTATCAATATATTTCAAGAGTGTCCTCCGGATCAAATCAAAACTAGAAAAGAAAACTAAAAATATTAAAGTGAAATCAATTCTAATTCTAATTATAATGTGATTTTCTTAGATATTTAGCATAGGACAATAATTAGGTACATAAAATGGAGAAATGAGAAACATATGAGATAAATACATCTAAAATTTGTTCCTTTAGTGAATATACTGGTTGGTTGGTAAGAGTGAAACATTTTAAAATTCTATTAAACTTTATTTTTCTTTTCAAATAATCCTATTAAAATTAAAATTTATTTATTTAGTGATCTAAGCTTAAAATTGAATTAATGGTTAATGGCTTAGTTTTGGATTGGCCATATCATCCTCTTTTATTTTGGAACATGTGGTGCTGCTTAACCCTCTACAATTTTTATAGCTAACCTAATCTTCTTCCCATATTTGTATTAAGTCCTTAAATTACATTCACTAATCATTAAAAAAAAAATCATTATTCAGCTTAAGTTTGGTAAATTAAAGTGATTTGTTATTTAATTTTGAAGATTTTTATGTAATTTGAAGGCAATATTTTAGGCACAAAAGAAAGGTAAGAAAGTGTAATTCCCAAAGAACATCAATTTCTTCATTAATATATTCCAATAGTAACAACATAATATCAATTCAATTGAGTATATCCACGAGGTTATTATTGTTGTAATTTCACATATTTCATACCCCAACCGCCGTAAACTTAATTCACCGCTACGGCAACCGCCGCCACCGCCGAAATTATTACGTGGCCGCTCCGGAATGATCATACCGCCAGGATTTGAATATTCGGCTCCCAATTTTCCGTGATTGTCTCTTCTTACAAACTCCGAATATTCCCAACTTGTCCCTTCCATTTCCCCTTCTACCCTTTTCAAATTTCCACATTCCCATTCTGCCCCTCCGCCTTTTTCTTCTTCTTCTTCTTCTTTCCGGCAGCTCGCCTCTGTCTCCGCCGCCGCTTCACTGTAACTACTTCTCACCGCCGACCAACCGTCCGATTCCCAATTTGGCCATTCACTCGTAGTACTCAATTTCCCAATTCTTTCCTTACCATATATCTCATTTTCCTGGCCGCCGGATCCGGAGGCTTCGTCAGCGTTTGGAATTTCCTCCTCATCGTCGGAGAAACTGACGTTGACCCAGTCAAGAACGCACCTGGGGGAATTCTCTACAGCAATCTTCGGCGAGGCCGCCGCCGCTGCCGCTAGAAATGGATGCTGCAGCAGCCGATCACAGCTCCACCGTTCACTAGGATTTCTTCTGAGACACTTCCGGAGGAAATCCCGGCAGACCTCCGATAAGCATGTTGGAAACTCTGGCAAATCGTCGGAAAAGCCGATTCGACTGAGCGTATCGGCTCCGAAATCTTCCCATGCGGGTTTCCCGGTGACCATTTCAATGACCGTGCACCCAACGGACCAAACGTCCGATTCCGGGCCCTGAAATTCTCCGCGGACTACCTCTGGCGCCATCCATAGTGGACTCCCACGTGGCGCAAGCGAACCCCGAGACCTGTCGCCGGGGCCGTGAAGTTCAATTGCAGAGCCGAAATCAGCCAATTTGACAAACCCGGGATTCAATCCGATCAAAACGTTCCTCCCTTTTACATCACAGTGAACAATTCCTTTGGAATGAATGTAACTCAAAGCCGAAACGAGGCACCATGTCCTGTCCCGTAAAAGATTGTCATCGCGAGTGCCAGTGGGGTCATCTGCGGCGGTGCCACCTGGCAAATACTCCATATGCAGGTTACGAAAGGAGGTGGTGGGAGATTCATGGGAAACATCATCGCCGAGAAAGGCAAGAACGTAAGGCGAGTTCAAGGATCGGAGGATTCGAATTTCATTCTCTAAGCAGTGGATTTGTGGGCGGAATCTTTGACTCTGCTCGACAGATTTGACGGCGAAAATCCGAGCGTCGGGTTTTCGAATTCCGAGAGAGACGGTGCCAAAGGAGCCTTTTCCGATGGGAGAATTACTTCGAGTCCAAGAAAGCGCGGTGGTTTTGAGCATATTTTAGAGTGGGAAAAAGAAGAGAAAGAAAGAGAGGAAAAAGGAGAGAAAACAGAGGGAAAAGGTTGAAGAAAAGTTGAATGGGGTTTGAGAAATTGGGTGGTGAGAGAAGTATTTATACAG
This sequence comes from Cucumis hystrix, assembly GCA_025688845.1. Taxonomy (NCBI): domain Eukaryota; kingdom Viridiplantae; phylum Streptophyta; class Magnoliopsida; order Cucurbitales; family Cucurbitaceae; genus Cucumis; species Cucumis hystrix. The sequence goes on along the minus strand of CM046894.1, from coordinate 3,358,136 downwards.
GCGCGTGGATCAAAGAAAATGATATTAGAAATGTGGATAATTGGAAGAAACGGTTAAAAAGGAAAGAGAGGTGGAATTTTATTGGGTGGATGTGCACCAAGTTTTGAGATTTTGTATGCATTTCAAAATTTGTTTCTCTAACTTTCTTTTTAGTTTTATCCTTATCCATCTTGGTTTCCCCTCCTAAGGGCTCTCCTCCACTTCATACAGTCATAAATATTTTTAAAATATAGCTACCAAAACATATTATTTTTAGCTACATATCAATTTCTTTTTTTTCTTAATTAATGATGAATTAAGTGGAGAATTAGAGGGGGTGGGGAGCGTGCGTGGTTATGTGGGTAGGTGAGAGCCGTATGATTTGAAGTTGACTTTGACTATTTTAAGATGGTGGGAGTTTATGCATTGAAACTACGGTCTATAATGTACACACATGATTATAGCCGCAAAAATATATAGAGAGCTGATAACTGATAAGCAAACTCCATGAGATAAATATGCAAACAAACTAAAAGAAAAAGAAATAAGCTTTCTCGGATGCTGACATGGGAATACCAGGGAATGCCACGTCAGTACTAAAAGGAAAAGAAAAGAAAAAAAAAGGAAGAAAAGGAGAGAAGGGAAAATGAGGAAGGACGTGTGAAGTGGATTCCCACGATTACATGTCTGTCTTACAATTGCCGCTGGAATTTAGTTGACGTGGCCCATCATTTTCCCATTACCCTCTCCTTCTCTTTTTTCTTTTTTTAAATTTATTCCATTTTTATTCATTCACCCCTTCTCTTCTCTTTTCTTTAAACTTCTAAATTTTACTAAATTTCTAACTTTTCAACAATATTATCCACTTCATTATTATTATTATTATTTTGTTCTTGATGAAATATATTATATATAAAACAACATGGAACATTTAACGAAATATTTACAAATTATAATAAAATTTTAGATTATTTGTAAATATTTTTTTAATTTCTAAATTATAATAAATATTTTTTTATTTTTAAAATTGCTTTCTAAAACTTTTTAATTTTTTTATTTGTTAAAACTAAAAAAAAATAAAAAGAAAAATAATAGTTTTAGGTTGTTTTTATTTTTGAAAATGGCTAAAAACTATGATATGTCTATTTAAGTAAGGAAATCACAAACAATTTTTTTTTTTGTGAGAAAATAAACTTTTTTTTTTCTCTAAATAACGAGTTAAATTTTCAACATTTAAATTAATGGTTGGTTAGTCTTGATTTTTGAATTAATCCTCGATTTTCTAGTCAAATTTTAACTTTGAATTTTTTTTTCCTCTTCTTTTTAATAAAAATAGTTTTAATTTGGGAAGGTTGGCAAAACCCCAACCATATCCTCGCGATCCACATCTTTGGGAAATCCTTCCAAAGATTTGCTTTATATTCCTCTCTCAATTACTATCATTTTTTTAAAAAAAAATCTTATCATCACTTTTTCTTTAAAGAAATAAATTAATCTTTAAATAAAATAACAATAATAAATAGAGAATCCAAGAGTACCTCAATATGAATAAATTCTTATAAAAATATATAAAATACTACCTCTTTACTCAATTACCCATATGAATATTTGGTACTAAACACAGTAATCGACATATATACTCGTATTTTTTTCAAAGTCGAAGATCCAAATCTTAATAATTCACTTTTTATTGTACCATAAAAAACTCCCTTAGACTTCTTTGTTTGGTCGGTGGAGACATAATATATTACGAAAAGTTATAGATTTAAAACGAAAATGATATTTGAATATTTATTTATTAATTTTCTTATTTTTTTTTAAATAGAGACTTCATATGTTTAACCAATTTAGTTATGCTCGAGTTGGATTGCAATAAAACTTGTTGTAATTAAGAAAGAAAAGGATTATATTAATTGTTTTTTTTTAAATTAGTTTAATCAACCTTAATTAAACAGTGTTGGAGATATTTATAAGTTTAGTTGGTCAATATTATCCAATACATGTACCTCAATTATATAAAATATAATGGGAATATTCTTCCATTTTTTGAAAAAGTTGACTAATTAAAATGTTTAGTGTGAATAAAGGTTTTGTCGTATAGTATGAAAAGATATAAAAGGTAATTTGAGTTTAAAAGATAATTAAATGTGCTATTAAAGGAGTGGATTTGAAGAATCAACTTGAATTTAATTGCACAAAATATTTCCCTTTACTCCTCCATATTTAATTTTCTTCAAATTAATTAATTGGTCATCAATTTTAGAACTGTGTAGATCAATCCAAAAACATAAAAACATAAATAAAAATCTCGTATTCAATCGCTAGAGTTCTACTCGAGTATGATAGACTAAACTACAGTGAAGACGATTTTAATTCGCTCGATGTTGATTTGAAAAAAATCAAAAACAATAACTTTTTAAATATTTTTTAAAGGTTTAACGATCTAAATCGACCAACTAATAGTCGATTTGAATATTGACTAAATTGATTATAGTTGGTTCGATGATAGTCTTCATAGTTATTGGTTGGTTCGACCATTGAATACTCTTCTCTAATATTTGTAATAATTTTTTTAGGGTTTAATTTTACATACAAGTTTTTGTTAGCTTCATAAATTTGAAGAGAGAGATATTTCAATTAAATTAATATATAAAAGATTTTTGGGGAAAGAGACGACATTAAAGTGAGACCATTATAGTCAACATAGTTGGAATTGGAAAGTAGTTTATTTTTGTGGCAAACTAAATAAATTAAAGCCTTTTAATTTAGAAAGAAGAAGACGCAAATTCATGCATATCATAAAGTTTTTACAATTAACATTTTAAATTACAAAAGAAAAAAAAAAGGTGTAATTTGACTACTTCCCATAAGCTTAATTAATTGTAACACTTACAAAAATTTACAACTTTCTTAAACTATTATCCAACACTCAAACCTAAACTAAGCATCTAAATAAAAAGAATCAAAATTAATAATAGAATATGCATATACCACACACACACACACACACACATGATCGTTTTTAACCTAAATTATTTATTAGAAATGAAGTTAAATGGGAATTTTTTTTAGTATTAATATCGATTGTAATACATTATTTAATTGTGTTATCTTCTTCCTTTTTAATTAACTTAGTGTTATATAAGAGGGGATACATCCTTGAGAGGAATATCATAAAATTTAACCTCATTTGTGAAGAAGGGATGGGGTACGATAATTGTATTACTAACCATATATTATCCAACCGTTTTACTTGCAAAATCCAAATTAAAAAAACTAATTAAACTAACATACATTTTTCAAGTTTTCTTAAAACACATGGGAAAATGGGTAAATTTTCAACCACCCTTGGAAGAAATTAAAAGGGATAAGAGTTGAAAAGGAGAGAAATAGGATAGGGAGAGAAGGAAAAACATTGAATAACGAGTTGAAAAGGAATAGAAAGGGAAGAGTTTTGAGAGAGAGTTTATAGAAAAGGGAAAACGTTTTACACTTAATTTAAACAAAAAGCCAAGTGGATGTTTTTAAGAGAGAATTGAATGCATTTGCCAAATGGCCTGAATGCACCAAAATAATAAAAGGAATTTATATTGATTTTCTTTTTTCCAAAACTGTGAAGGAATAGGCCAAGCAATTGGGAAATACATAGGATAAGTTAGAACAATTTTAGACGGCAGAGAAAGGAAAAGATGCAAAAAAGGGGAATGAATTTGTCCACATAAATTATTTTAAAACAAAATACTTATAAAAAGAAATCAAACATTCTAATTAAATAAATAAAAGAAATGAAACTCTTCTGGATAAAGATGACAAACTCTTTTTTTCCCCTCCAAGTTCCATAGGGTTTACAAAAATGTGTTTCTTTTTGGTATGACTGTGACCATTTCCACTTGGCACCAATATTAGTTTATATCCATGTCAATATCAAAAGAGTTGTCGTCAAAATGATGTGATTATATATCTCACGAGGGTCGGTTGCTAACATGATATTCCACCATAGTTTCATATACTTCAAAGTTAAGACCACATTCTTTTCAGTCTTGAAGTTGAAGAATGAGAAAAAGTTCTTTTTTTTTTGTTACTGTGAATGTTGTTAACTTTAGTTGTATAATAAGTTCTTACCCTAAGTAAAATTTTTCCCTTATGCATATTTAGTGAATTACAAAATATGTATACAATAGGAAATTTAATGAATCATTAATTTGTAGGTTGGTCATACTTTTTTGTGAAAAATATAAATTTACTTTCTTTGTTTTCTTTTTGTTAAATATTAGTACGTGAACTAGTTGAAAGCAAATTTAAAATTGTAACACTTTTGAATAAAAATTGATGAAATTGAAAGTTTACGAGTCGTCAAACCAATCGATACAATAGAAATATGATAAGTTTAAAGTTAAAATTGAATGTTCTTTAGAAAAGCAAAAGTCTCAAAATTGACTAAGATACTTCATAAAAAAAACACTATATACTAATAAGGACACGTGCCATAAAATTTTTCAAAAACATAAAATCTAGAATTTATTCTATTACTTTTGTTGGAAGATGTTGAATATTTTTTTAATACAACAATTAGGAATTGAGGGATTCGAAGACTTTTATATATATTTGTACATGAAACGCCAACTAATTTGATGGTTTCGATTATTTTCTATTTGTGAATTTAAATCTACATAATTAAATTCATTTTTTCTTTCACACGTTCAATATTAAAAATGTGTTACTTCCTTTGTACTCTAACCAAAATATCGAACGATATAATATAAGATACAATACATTTAACTAGTTGAGATATATATTCATGCAATCAATTTTTATAAGGTTTGATTTCATTATCAATCGTTAATATATAATAGCTCATTAGTGTCAAAATTTGATAGCAAAATGGCAATACAAAGCCTTTTTTTTTCTGTATTATTCAATCTTTCGTGGTAGAGTTTTGTTTCTTTTTGTTTGAATGTGACATTTGATTAATTAATTTCGATCCATAATTATCATCTTTTAATATGGAGTGGATGGAAGGATGAATATGAAACAAAAGAAAATTCAAAAGACACTTGTAAATATACAGAAAATAATAGAACAAATATATATCCATAAGTATTTATTATGGTCCATTCATATTTAATTATGATCATTTTTATAAAACATTTTTAAATGTTAAAATATTCATTCAAATTTTCCTTAATTTGGTGCATTTCTTCTTAATGGTTCAACTTAGGAGAAGTGGGTAAACTTTTTTAAAAGTAATATGTCAATTTTATTGCAATATAGAATATGGACTAATTAAGATATCAAATACATTTAAAATTCTCAATTTGGATATGGTTGGAACTCAAAAATAATTAATAATGATCTTTACGTATTTTATCAAGTCCAATAATTAAGTCATCATATTTTCTATATATAAAAAAAAGGGCAACTATCAAATTTATACTTTAAATGTACTTTTAATGTGTTAAGGGTACGTTATTGTTCGCCTTTAAATTTTCAATTTCATTAATTTTGACCAAACACTAAATATAAATGCTATAATCTTAATTTTAAACTTAAAAAAGGTATTGCAATTTTACACGTTATTACTTCAAACAACTATTTTCAAAAAAACAAAAAGTATATTTTATTAAAATGAATGAGTTGATGAAAAGGTGTCTAAGTTGGTCTTTTGTTTGGTTAGTAGATGAATTAGTAAAAATAAAATCAACATTAAAATTGCTACCACCTATACGTTTAAAGTCGATTTTGATTAAATTAAACATTTAGGGCCCACATGATATAATAAGTTGATATTTCTTCACATAATAACGAAAATAATTAGACATAGTTTTTAGCAGTAAAATACAATAATTAATTCACAATCAAATTGGCAAAGTTTTTTGAATAATTACCATATCACTATTTTCACTACACACTTAAAAAAAAAAAAAAATAGTGATAACACAAGTAGAATTAATAATAAAACCTTATCATTACAAAGAGTTGCAATGTTGAAGGATACTTTTACTAAATTCATAATTATATCACCCAATAATGTTACAACATCAATTGCAACCCAACCCTTGATCATAATTGGCCATGCCTTTTTCCATTTTTTTTCAATTCTCCACAAATAGTTCCTCCACCATTTGATTTTTGAAATCGAAAGGTTGATTAAGTGGTCATTGAGACTGATCACCTCAAGTAACTAAGATTAGTAAGAGTTTGAGGATTGTTAACACATACTTAAGTTGACACAATGTTCCAAGTTTAGGGAGTAATAATAATTAAGAGTTGAAAAGAGAAAAAGAATTGAGATTTAGGAAAAGGAATATTAATTATTATAAAAAAAAGAAAAGAAAAAAGTGAGAAAGAGTTGGGATGTCGGATAAGGAGGGGGAGATGTCGTCAGATATTAAGACAGAGAAATATAAAGTAAAGGCGACATGTCGAGGTGCATGAAGAACACGCGCTCATTTCTCTCTGTTCTAAATACTAAAAACCCAAATGAAAGTTTGTTTATTATGTTTCATTAATTGGAATTATGTGTTCTCTCTTTAAACAATTCAACAACCTCCTCACCCTTTTTAAATGGATGGCCAATTAATCAACATGTATATGCTTGAGATATTTTATGTATGTGAAAAAAAGTCTTTTCTTAGATGAATTCAAATTTGCCTGTTTAAAGAAACATGATGTTATGTGTGTATAATAATATGATTTATATAGAGGCGTTTGATTCTTAATATCATCTTTTGATGTCTTGATCATTGCACATCCTTTTTTTTGTAGATATAAAAAATATATTTTATGATTTTAGAATGCAAATCTAATTAAACACAAGATATGCAAAGTTATAAATTGCTCGATCATGACCAAAGGCTAGAATAAGAGTCTTTAATTTCGTTGAAATTTGTCAAATTAAACTAAGATTTGATTTAGGTTATTAGAGGAAGAAAATATGATTTTATATAGACTTCGCAAAACACACCAACTAAATGTCACCACTCAGTTTGAAAAATTGGTATTTTTCAATCAACCACTCAAGGAAAGCTTTACTTGAAGTGGTTAGTTTTCTTAAAATTAATTAAGCTTTGATTTATCATATAGATGAAGCTTAAATGCTTTGAATGAAACTTCATCGTCTTAAATTCCTTCATTCATATAAATTATTTTACTTATACACCATACAAAGATGTACCAAATGAGCATAAGCTTTTACTATATAATAATGCATCAAAGTTGCCTCTTTTATGAATTTAAATTATAATTCCAATTTGGTCAAAACCTTTTGTGATAAGGTATGGTATGAAGTTTATTTTAAGTTGTAAATCCTTCTTTAAAAGAAACCCCCTCCAAACAATATGATAACTTCATATCAACATTATTATTATTATTAAAATTACGTATCATAAAGTCTCTCATGCAAATATGATAATGAGAAGAAGAAAAAAATGTTAAAAAAGATAGAGATCAGATTGGGAAATTATGATGAAACCTAAGAAGGCGTGGGAGAGAGGAAGAAGGTGTGGTAGCCAACAATGGAGACCAAAATGCTGATTTTAGGTCAAATCCTTGTCTTACAAAATGCCATCCTAACATCATACAAATATATATGTATATATATATATTATATTCCATATGCTGTCAATTATATTATATTCATATTCATATTCATTCAATTTATAAACTTTATATTCTTTTCAAAAATGCTCTTTTATGATATTTGAATTATGATGGGAATCAATTCACATCAAAAGATAAGCACAAGAAAGGGAAGATGAGTAGTGAGCTCTCTCTCATTTTGGCCGACAATACCAACTTATGCCATATGACCAATGTTTTTTTGTTTGCTCTTCCATGTAACACAACTTCACCTAATCTCTCTCTCTTTTTCTTTTCAAAGATAACGTATTAGAACGTGGGATGGAAAAATCAAACCTCTAACTTTGAGGTTGATAGTATAAAAACTAATGTCAGTTCAACTATATACTCATTTTGGCTATGATAATCTCTTTTGACAAAAGTTCTAGCTTGAATTACTACTTCTATTTAGTGTTAACATATCATTAATTGCTTTCTTTTAATTTATGATCTTCCAACCATTCTTAAATAATACTTTTGTCTATATAGCAAAACAACTGTAAACGATTTTGTTGTAGTACTACTAGTACTAGAATTTTTTTTTGTGAATTTCTTTTTAATAACTACTATAAAACGGATGTAGATTTAAACATTTATATGCTCTTTGTTAGTGATATATAATTAAATTTGTCTTCAACTACAAAATTAAGTTTTTTTTTTTTGGTGAATTTGTGGTTTAATACTTCTTAATAATCATTTGATATAATTTCAAAGTATTTTTTTGTCGTTTTTCTTTTTCTTATATCTAATGGCGAGAAAATTATTAGACATACTGTGATAGTCTTATTGGACTTGGTTCTTATATTAAAGAATAACAATATAATAGAGCTTCCATCATCATTATCCATCATCAACATCTAATAACTCTCATTCTTATGCCTATTATTCCTCTATTTTTCCACTTAATTATTCACCCAAAAGCTACCACATGATGAGTACTGAAATCAAAGTATTTTTAATCAACTTTATATATAAACGTATTGAAAAAAAAAAGAGGTAAAACCACTGCTCAATCCTCTTATGAGCTATTAATTCTTTTTATGCTTTTCAACATCACAACATACCGTCTACATATAGTACTACTAAACTCAAAAACATTATATATTATTGCCGATAGAAACTTTGCTCAACTTATACCTTGCATGTATACTTAAAGACCAAAAAAATTCAAGGTGTAAATTTCTTCTACAATTTGTACTTAAAAAAACGTTACATATATTTGTTAAACTAAAAAAAGTCAAAATTAATAATATGGCTTTAAATTAGGTTTATTAAATATAGTAGTAATGCCTTAATTAATATGTTGACAAATCAAAATAAAATGATTTTGATTTCAAATTTGTTTTTATTACATAAACATTGCAATTCATGTGTTAAAGACTTAAAGTGTTGGTGAATCTTTTTAGACAGAAACTTTAATTAATTATTTGTCCATGTTTATTAAGTTTTATAATATGGGCAACTTTCTTTAGAGTTAATTTTAAAGAAAGATGGTTGTTGAATAATAATGTGCACATGACAGCCTTTAAATAATTTTTTAGCTAATGGGAATATATGGACATGTGATATATGTTACAATAATAATAATGTTGTTAATATTATTTAATATAATGTAACAAAGACTAAATATAATAGATAATAATAAAATGCATACTTGTAGTTAACAGTTTGATTTTAGAGACATTATTTGGTCTCCAAAATTTTAAAATGGGACATGCTTATGTTTTAAATTAATTTGTTGAGTAATCTTTAATGGATTTTAGATCATTAGTGGACTAATTGAAAAGTGAGTTGAAGGGTTAACGTTTTTGGAATAATATATTAATGTAATATTATTTATTTTGTCGACGAGTGACTTATTCTATATTTTTTCAGTTTCTCTTCTCCTTAATTTTATTTTCCCTTCTTTCTCACCTTAGGCTACATTTCCCACCATCGTTAAGTTTCAAAAGGACGTCGAGGTTGATTTAGAAGTTCCTTAGGCTGAGGAGAGGTTTGAAGAGCGCAATTCTAGAGGATTTTGATACTTGGAGAATTATGATAAAATAGTGATTGAAAACTTGAAAACAAGAATCGAGATCAGCTCGAGATTGATGCATGTTGTGCTAGAAATATAATAATGGAGTGATCAAAGGTTAACTTTTTATTATTATTGTTTTTTGTTTGTGTCATTATAAATTTTCTCTAAAAAGAACAATTCAAACAACAATCCTTTTAGGATTTTATCTTGGTCGAAGTGAAAGTGAACTTTGGCTCAAGACGAGGTCGAGCTACTCGGATCAACCTCATGCCATATGTTCTCTTTCACACTCTTTTTTCTCTCTAGCATTCGGGTTTGAAGCTCTTGCAAGGTTAGACAAGTTAGAAAATTAATTTTAGAATTTTTTTTTTATCTTAAAAGAAAAAGAGTGTGAAAAAAATGAAAGTAGAGTAGACGCATTAAATAAAAAAGTTTAGTGAAGAATTGAAGTATTCAAGAACGTGTGGACTCAAAATCAGCATATTTTCAAAACTAGAAAAAGAAGTTTGAAAAATTAAAGAAAAAGAAAATTGTGTTCTCACTTCTCATTCTTGGCAACTTCATTTTGAATTCTCATTCTTCTTTAATGTTTTCCCTTCCTTCCTTCCTTCCTTCCTTCCTTTTGTTTTATGTGAAAATAGTACAACATAATTTCACTTCCATAAACTTCACTTTACTAATAAATCCATCCCTGAAGTCTACATTAATCTCTATGTTGATAAACCAACGCATAATAAAGTTAAGATATGAATGGGTTTTTAATTAATACCTCTAATTTTTTAAAAAAAAACAACACTAGGTCCCTCCTTTTTTTCTGTTAGATTTGATCTGTTCACAGTTGAAAATTTTGTAAGTTTTGTTAAATATTATAGAAATGTAAAACAGAAAGGTCTAAATTTGGAGATTAATTTGTTAGTTCTGATTGTGTTCTGATCTTTTCTCTGCCTGATAGAGCTTTCTGTGTTGCAACAATTTAACTAAAAAGCCTAAAAATGCTATTAGTTTGGTATCTCTTTGAATCATTTGATACCACACATTCGATAACATGAAGTTCGATCTCAAATTCAATTGGGAGATGGAAAGAGTAGCTCAAATCTTCTTTTCACTTTTTATTCGTTTCATTTGTTCTTTATGTGATTATATCATAGTTGAGAATTCAGAAAAATTACACTTTAAAGGTTAGTGAGAACTGAGAAGGAATCATAATAAATATGGATATTATTAAAAATTGGAGTCATAAATACAAAAGAATATGATCAGTCAAATTACACTCACAAAACCCTAATTAGATTGAAAGGCTAATCAGAGAGACAAAATTTTCCACTCCCATCAGCCCCCTATTCTCATTAAATTATGGGGTTAGTTCAAATTTTCAGGCAGCAGCATCATCGTCATCATCAAATCATTATCATCCTCTCTATAAATATTACACTAAAACTAATACCAAATTAGACGAAGTTAGCCAATTGGATTAGTACTACACTAATGTCATCAACTGAACCTCTTGAAAGTGAAAGCTCCACAAGCTTTTTACAAGCCGTTAATGGCTCTGCCTTCTCCATTCCTACGCACAATGGATATGCAATGTCAACTGCTTCTTGATTGCTCACCTGAACAAAAGAAAATAACACTATGGTTTAGTATAATTGTCTTCAAATGGAGGAGGTTTTTGTGATTAATTGATCACACTCGGGTTTTAATCGCTTACCGTTTCCCATAATCCGTCTGAGGCCAAGATCAAGAACTCGTGTCGTGGCTCGATACGAATTGCCCTTGTCTCCGGTTCGGCTATCACCCATTGTTTGAGGTGAGCATCCCCAATTCCTCTTGTTACAGCCAGAGATCCCTGGACTCTCCAAATTCCATTGCACAAATCAACATATCCACCCTATAGAACGCGCCAAAAAAAGTACACCAAATTCAGTTTTCACATCATCACTACATCAACATTGAACAAAGGCTAAATTGTTAATGAATTAATGGAACCATCATCTTCCAATTCAATTCTTACCGTGGACTCGATCCTGTGCCTTTCGTCTTCCCGGGATGGGCGGTGGTCGGAAGTGATGGCCTCGGCAACACCTTGGCTGCTGAGAACGGCACGACAATCACCGGCGTTGGAAATAACAAGGTTGCCTTTCTTGATAAGGGCTGTCACACAACAAGAACCACCACGTTGATCCTCCTTGAGGAAATCAGAATCTGTGGTGAGGTAGCCATGTTTAATAGCTTGTTCAAAATCAGTTTCATTATCATCCATTCTCTCAATTTCATTCAAAACATTCTTCTCTAAGTTATTTGCTGCAAATTCAGCTGCCTTTGCACCTCCATGTCCATCAAATACACCAAAAAACGCCTGAAAATTCAATACCAATAACCACAAAAATTAAGTCCCTTTTGTTCTAATACTTTGCAGAATCCTCCCCTAAAATTAAAACCCAGATTAAAAAAAAATGAAATTTTCTACAACGATTTTTACCTCTTTAGAATTTCCATCAATATCAACAGCAGCAGAATACCGATCTTCCATAGCAATTCTCCTCCTACCTCTCTTACAATACACAGAATACCCATCTCTCTCGGCTTCCACCACCTCCCTATACGAGGACGGTGAAGGCATCACCGGAGCTCCAAAACTCAACGGTGTCAACGGAATATCCAACCTAGCGGGTCTCTTCCTTTTCAAGATCGCGCTGGACGACGACGAAGAAGGAGAAGAAGTGGAAGCCAGCGCCACCGCTGCGGCCGCTGCCGAAAGCCCAGAAGGGGGCTTCGGAAAGCGAATGCGGAAAGGGGAAGAAGGAGAAGAAGGAGAAGAAGAAGAGCAAGAGGAAGAAGCCTGAGATGACTTCAAATGAGCTAAAGTGATGGTCAACGCCTCCGGCGCCGGAGAAATGATGGACGCCTTATTGCAGAACATGGATGAAGGGGAAAATACCGGGGAATTGGAAACCGCAAGAGAGAGAGACATATTAAAAAGCTTCTAAAGAGAACCCCCAAATTGAAAAAGAGGAGAAAATTAAAACCCAGATGAGAATTTTTGTTGAAGTACCGATTTGTGGATCCAATTAAGAAGAATGATTAAATTAGGGTTTCGGAAGAAATGGAAGAGAAAAAGAGGAATATAAAGAGGGAATGGGTCAGCGCGTGTTGGTTTTTAATTCCGTGTTAATAGCGGGGAGGTGGGGACAGTTGGATTTGGATTATTCTTAACGTATTTTGACTAATATTCCTTTTCATTCCACTGAAATACCACAATTACCCTTCTTTCCCTTTTGCTTTCTCACTTCAGTCAAACGGTTATTATAATAGTGAGTCGGCAGCCACAGGAAAATTAATTAATCAACTTCTAACTCTCCATTTAATTATTATGGAACAAACATGTTACTTATGATGGATACTATTTTGTTGTTTCTTTCAAACACTAAATAGTCTTCTACACACCTTTAACCATTGAGCCATTCAAACCATCCTATACAATCAATTCAACTTATTCTATGCCGACTTAACTATACATCCATACATACAGATACTGTACGTTGGGTATTGAAAACACAAACTATAAAAGTTAAGAGGTTTTACTAGAAAAATTATTAGAATATGTCAAATTTTATATCGTTTGACATGTACGGGAGTGATATGTAATATTATTTTTAATTTATATCTTTTGGTTACATTTTTTTCGGTTCGACGTGTGAAGATAGAAGTAAGCATATGCAAATTTCCCAATTCAAGTTGCTACATACTATAGTTTTCTTCACTCATTGGGTTCAATAGTACTTGTTCTAATATTGTAGACAACTATGATATGATCATATTGTTCGGTTTGGTGTAAATTTTATGGTTTTGTTTTTAGTTTAATTTCATCTAAGAGACCTTGTTCTATTAAAGATATAGTTATTCTCACTTATATATCACAAAATTTCTTATTTAGCCAATGCGAGATTTTGTTCCTAATTTTTTTTTAAAAAAGAGTTTGTAATCAAATTATACAACCATTTTAGGTATTCATGAGTGTTGACTAGGGATGCTCTTGCTACATTTTTTATAGTATGTTGATCGTTAAAATGGTGAAATGGTTGAGGTTTGACCTCTTTAAGATAAGTTTAAGAAAAATTAATGCATGTAAAAAATTAATCTATCTCCCTATAGTATGACTAGAGTGAGAAGTAGCTAGATCATGAATGACATGAATCACTCAAAGATCTTGCCTCTCAAGACTAATCTTAAGAAAAAAAGATTAAAGTACTACGTGTAAGATCACAATGAAAAAAATGTGATATGGTTAAAGTTTGGCCTCTCACGTTATAGGTAAAATCAAAGTGTGTGAAGCCCTAATCCTAAACTTTGTGTGTTGATTTATTTATAAAAAAAAAATAAAGTTTTAGTGCATAATATTACCTTAGTTGTGGAGTTTACCAATTCTTTGCTAGTATAAATACAGGTTAAAGAAGTTAATTAATACATTAATTTTATATTTCCATCTAAAAGTTGTTTATATTAAAACTCTCTCTTCTTAGATATATACTGCATGTATGTTTTCATATATCATGTAAACTTTAAAAATATTCATTAATTATAAAATGATGATCCAATTGAATAGGGGGTCAATTTCTTTTTGTTAAACAATTAGACAAAGACTTGGAGTAGGATAGAGAGAGGCAAAGTGAGGGAGGTAAAAGTAGAATAAAGTGTAAAGATAGGAGGAGAAGGGGCAATGAGGTCATTGGGGGGTCAAAAGTCATAAAACATAAAGAATTAAATTTCCAAAATGAGATTTCCCATTTCAATTCAATCATCCTTTTGAGTTTTGACTGAGAATAAAATTTACAAACAAAATAAATAAATTAGAGAATGTGAAGTGGGAAATGACAGCTGTCATTGAGTTTCGGATATTTCTCCGAAGTTACCGTTACAATGGAAAAGGGGTGTTTTTGGTAGATCTCACAATTTCAAAAATATTAAAATACATTTTGTGTTTCTCTCTCTCTCTCTCTCTCTCTCTCTCTCTCTCTCTCTTTTTTCTTCTTTCAGGCGACCGTTAGGTGATGACGTCATCTACCAACGTCTCTATCTCATGCAACGCTGCGTTTTTTATATTTTATTTGAGTAGTTCAATCTAATTTTGAACTTCCTTCCTTCTTTCTTATTCCTTCTCCGCGTTGATTTACAAACAAGGATAATGCTTTGCAACTTACACCTAATCCTAATTGTCATCTACTTTTTTCTTCTATTACAAGAATTGAATTGAGTTCTTGTGCTCTATTTCTTAGATATGATAGGGAATGGAATTCAAAATCTTTTAAGTACTAACTCATTTAAAAATTTGAATGGGTTGATGAACTTAAAAAGTTAATGTGATGGTCGTAATAGAATTCAAAGTCTTTAAACTAACTTTTCCATGTTAAAAGATTAGGTCAAATTCAAGTGGAGCCAAAGTTATCTTAATTACCAAACTTTATGTTTTGATTGGTATGTTATTAGTATGAGTTTCTTTTTAACAATAATGTTTGTTTTTTCTTTTTTAATAATTTGATAATTAAACTTTAAAATCTTCCATTTTTCAACTTCAAATATTATTAAAACAAAAATGAAATTTGCATCATAATGACAAAAACATTTTTAAAAAACAGCTCTATGACACATCTTTTTTGCATATTGCGAATATGACAAATATATTATATAAACTAATTAGTGATATCAGACAGCTATCAGATGAGTATCGATTTTTAAATTTGTTACTTTTACAATTTAGAAAATGGAGTGACATGAACTCTATTATCATAATTTTTTTTTTGCTATTTTTGCAAACGTTCCAAACAAAAATTTATTTTGTTAAACAAAACTGTTCCTAATAACTTCCAAATCTTTAAAGTTCTTTTCAATTGGGTCCAACATTTTAAAATTTTATTGAAGCTTCCATGAATAACTATCCAAAAAAACATCGTTATTAGATTACCTACCAATATTATTAGTATATATAAATAGCATTAAGTTAAGAAAGAGCTCAAGTTTCTTTTACCTATACCTAAATTATGAAATTATATGAATTAAATAATATTATAATAATTGTATCAAATTAGACTCTAAATTTTCAAAAGTTTATGAAAAAAAGTTTTTCTAACGAAATGTAATTAATGGTGTATATTGCGATATAAATTTTCGCCAACTTTCAATTTTGAAACTTAAAATAAAATACTTGAATAAAAGAACACATAAAACCATGATTCAAAATAGTGTCTCTATACTCCCACGCATTTTTCTAAACTAACCATAAATCATCTATTACTTTACAAATTACATCATAGTAGAAGGAAAGATCAAAGATTAATTCCAATATATCCCTGAATTAAATTGCATTCGAACAATAAAAATAAGTAGGGGTAGAGCTAAAAGAACAATGCAGTATAAAACAATTGGTTCCAAGTATCAGGTAAGCCAGGAAGACACCAATGGCTACAATCAGCTGATCTATCTGGGTTAGCCCTTTGTTGAGGATTCAAATCACCACTATAAATGGAAGGGTGTCCATCTTTTCTTAGCTCAGACAACATTGTTATGTCCAATAAGTATACTGGCTTCCTCATCTCCCTTATCACTTCATCCACAACCCTCATTTGAATAGGGTACCCTCCCGGGTACGTCGTCCCCCCCATCGGTGCCGTTTCCCCATAACAATTCTTCGTTGATGTCATCATCGATGCTGTCCCCGTGTTCCATTCAGATGGACTAGTATCCACAAACATGAGCAACATTTTAGCTATCATCAACTCAGAATATCCAAACCTCTAACTAGGGGAATATTTAAACGTTGAAAAATATACACTAAACCAAAACCAAACTGCCAAATATTCGGTTTCCTTCCAAAGTTTTGATTAATTTAGTTTGAATTGGTCCATTGTTTTATTTGGTTGGTTTCAATCTCCACTCCTATCTCTGACTTCTCGATGAAACACACACGTCTATATTAAAAATAAAATACAACAGCTAAACCTAAGATAGTATTTTATGCCAAATCCAAGGAATCAGGGAACAGGACACATGATGTGGGAAAGATCCTTAGTTTCAATGTTTTTCTAAACAAGTTTATTAAACAAATTGAAAATATCTTCAGATCAAATCATTTTGAATTAAGGAAAGAGATAAAGGCAACAGGTAGGGCCATGAAGAAGCTTCAAGGAACCATCATTTACAATTTCTGTTTCCCTTTTAAAATTGAACATCCAGCTTGAAATTATTTTACAATAATATTATCCAAAATTTTATTTTTTTCTTTTTTCCTTTGCATGCAGAATATTAAGAGCAATTTTTTAAAATTGGTGTGTTCCTCTCCCACCGACACATATGGAATCGGCTAACTTGTGTATGATATTGTTTTTTCCCACATTAGCAATAATAATAAAATGTGTTAATTAATTATGTAAATTAATTGAGTTAACAAAATTCCAAAAACAAAAAAAATAAATTTTTAAAAACGAGTTTTTAGCCTCTAAAAGTTCGGGTTAGTTTTTTAAAATGTTTATAAAAGCAAATAAGAAAATAAGAAAACTTGAGATGAAATGATATTTATATGTTTAATTTTAAAAATCTTTATCTTTAGTTTTCAGTTTTTGTTTTTTAAAAATATATTTGAAATTACAAGTGAATTTTGTTTTATTTTTTTTAAAAGTAGGTGTAGTAAAACAATTTTCTGTTTTTAAACTAATTTTTCCTCGAATATTAATTTGTTTCCATCTTTGGAAATATAATATAAGTTCTTAAAATAATATCTTTATGTTTTCAAAATTTGAATTAAGAAAATTTTAAATTTTAAATAAGAGTTACATCAAGAAAACATAAAGAAAAATTGTCAAAAACAGCAAATTTGACAAAATATTAACTAACTATAGCAAAATTTCAGATTCTATCACTAACAAACATTTGATACCTAGTGATAGAAGGATATCGATGATGGTCAACGATAGAATCAAAAATTATGTTATAACTTGTAAATATTTTAATTTATTTTGCTATTATTAAAAATGCCCTTTTATGAAAACCGCTAGTATAATGATAGTTGCAACTAGATCCTCAAACTTTCAATTGTAAAAGTAGACCCCTAAAATTCTACCAATGTTAAAATTAGAGCATCAACCTTATAATAATTATAAAAATTGAACCTATAAATAATAAAATTGAAAGTCCAATTTGACTCAATTTTAACACTTGAATAAGTTTAAAGTCCCAATTTTTATAATTGAAAGTTTGAGAGTGTAATCACAACAACCACCACACTTTAGACGTGGATTTTGCAATTCACGAAGTATTTACCTATAATTTATATTATATGATATTGTAAAATAATGATTATACAAAATATGTAACTATCAAATAAATATATTTTCATACACACATTACTTTAAATTGACATCTAACTGAAAAACCTAAAACTATGATACAATATCTTTTAATTCCTTAATTTCAAATTTCTATTTTCATGTCACTACCCAAACTCACCCTTAAATAACCAATACAACACTTTTGGGAGTATGTGGACCAAATGGTAATTTGACATTAAAAATATCTAAAATGCCTACAATCAGAGCTGAAGGAATAAACAAAAGAAAGAGAGAGAGCCCAAATGGGCATTGAGAAAAGGATTTCTGGTGCTTGGTGCCATTGGCAGACCAAACCAACATTCAATAATTACCTAAGCTATAAAGACACAAGACTGTACACATTTTTTTTTTCTTTTTGTTATTCAGACGCGTTATTAGATATTATATTATTTTATTGCATAGATTTAAAGCATTGTCACAATAGTACTAGAAATTTTTTTCGAGATAAAAGAGACTTACTTGTAATGTGTGGGGGAGATAGCTTGGAAGAAAATCCTTGTTCTAGAGACATCAATGTTCTTCTCAACCCAATCAGCCCATGTTCTTAAAGCCTTTTCCATTGCACCCAACCGATCCATGTCTTGATAATATGATCCTCCTGATTCCATGTAATCCCACCTAAAACAAACAATCCACACCCTTCATCACATTACATCGATGGCTAAACTAAAAGTAAAATCTCAAATTCCACATTTATTCCAAAAATACCTGTATTCTTTCAAAAGTTCTAATACTATCCATTAAAACGTTGAACAAACTAAAACAGTGTCAAACATCTGTTGTTGGTCCCGAGTAGTATGAAAGAGTATTTTTAAACAAAAGGTAAAGGTTATTAAGGGTATATTTTGCAAATTAGCCCACATTAAACATCTTCTTCATCGAGATATCAATTTTCATAACAAACCGCTAGCAGAGAGCTTTGAAATCCATTGAAAACGTTGGAAGAAAACTTTAGGACATGAAACAGTGTGAAACGCATGTTGCAGGTCCTAAGTAGTATGTAGGGATCTTTTTTAAACAAAAGGTAAAGATTAGAGGTATATTTTGCAAATTAGCCCACATTAATCATCTTCTTCATCAACATATCAAGTTTCATAAAAAACCATGGTAGAGAGCCTTGAGATCCTTTAAAACGTTGGACAAAGATTTTAAGACCTGAAACGATGTTTTCATCCATTGCAGGTCCCGAGTAGTATGTAAGGATATTTTTCAAGAAAAGGTAAAGATTAGGGGTATGTTTTGCAAATAGCCCAGATTAATCATCTTCATCATCAAGATTTCAAGTTTCATAACAAACCCTTGCAGAGAGCCAGTGTGGCTCCACCAATGTCCAGTGTTGAAGGAAATCACATCAGCTCCAACCCAAGCATTTCCATTCATTGATATCTCCTCCAGCTTCAACACTCTCTTCCCATTCTCTATCTCTATGTCCACAAGATATGGGGCTTTGTAATAGGACACAGTTAACTCATATTCCTGCAAAAAGTTTAATCTATCAACATTCTGAGATCTAATCCTAAACTGTCAAAAACCCACCAGAGATCTATGAGTTTTAAGCATTGTTTCAAAACAAAATCTGAAGGTTTAAAGTTGCAACTCACCAGGAATCTGAAGGTTGAAAGAGGTTCTCCTCTAGTCATTTGAGTAGGAGTTTGAGGAGAAGATGACACGATCAAACAAATCAATGACTCCCATTGGTTTCTCCCCAATGAATCACCAACAAACATCACAGTTCTTCCTCTCATTCTCATCAAAAACTCAGCCCCATCGAACCTTTAATGGAAAACGCTACAGCAAGATTTATCAAAATGTAAATGCAAAGAAAAAAGAAGCAAAAAAAACCCCATCAAAGAGAAATTTCATAAAGAGGGGTTTTCGATTCCTGACCTTGGGAGCTCACAATCTAGCGGCTGCCAACGGTATTTGAGGTAATTTGAATCGGGTCTGCCGTAAGCTTGGCAGTTGAACTCAGGATCGATAAATGGACAGTTAGAAGCTTGGTAAAGTGGATATGAATCATCTCGAACCCAAGTTCCGGCGAACAAAGCACAGCCGGTTTGGTTAGCTTGAAGCATTGGGCGGCGATTATGGTGGTCGCTGTTCCGGTAATGGTGCTTCAAACTGAGAATCAAAGCTGAGGAAGCTAAATGGGTATGAAGAGAAATGAAAAACAATGCTGCCAAACAAGGCCAAAATCCCAAAAACCCCATTGAAGAGTGAAAGAGTGGAGATGGTCAAGTGTGAAAATGTTTGAGAATGAAAAGGGAAGATGGAAAATGGGGAAATGGGTGTGAAGAGAGGGAGGGAGAGAGATAATGATGCAGACTGCAAATGGTGAAGAAGGGGGAAATGGGGTTTTGGAATTTCAATGGGGGAAAACTGTGTACATGCTGTTTGGAATTGGGGAATTGCTTGTGTGGGGTTGGATTGAAATTGGCTTTTGGTGAAAAGGAAAGGAAACAAGTAAATGAAAGGCACATGTTCTTTGCTTTGTTCTTCTCTCCTTTCTTTCTATCTCGCTTACACCCAAAATAAAATTAATACAATTGCCATTACCATCCATCAAATAAAATATCTATCAATTTGAGTATATCTCCGCCGTCATACTTCTAAAAGTTACAAATTTTATTCTCAAACTTTTTTACAACTATCTTAAAACTAATCTTACACAGTTAAAATGTTGAATAAACGTTAATGTTGTGGTGATTTCAATCTTATCCCAAATTTTATTCTAGATCACTAAACAATGTTAACTATAACTATGAAACTTATACTAAGGTTAAGAGTAAAGAGGACAATCTATTTCCCACCTCTGCTTCATGATGAAAAAAATAAATAAATGTAATCTTTAATTGAAAAATGACAAATTTTAAAGTTGACACACTAAAGTAAGCATTTTTCCTTTAAAAATATACATAAACATTGAATAATCATCCACTAAAATTCACATTTTGAAAGTTGAGATGTTACCAAATTAAGTTCGATTAGGTGCTACATTCACATAACTTTTGTCCGAGTGTTTTCAATCGTCCACCTTACATTAATTGTGAAAAAATTTGAAATAACTAAAATAGAATGACAGTGATGGAGCAAAACATTTTCTTTTAGTTCAATAATAAATTGTTTTTGGAAAGAAAAAAAGAAGAAGCATATGAGGTTTTAAATACAATAAATAGACATAAAAACTTTTCTTTTTTTAATCCTCTTTTTTAGCCTTGTACATTTTTCCTTTTCCAACTTTTTGAATATCAAGCCTCCTATTTAAAATAACTTATATATATATGTAATCTGTCAAAAGTGTTTTTTTAAAAGTAAATATAGAATCAGGTTCTTTTTTAGATATTAAGTTAAAAGAAGAAAAAAAAAGGTTGAAATAAAACACATATTTTTAGTCATTGTGCTTTGTCTCCAATGACATACTAGTCTTTGCATTTTTTTTCTTTCTATTGTTTAATTTAGTCTTCTTACTTAAATGTTTGAAAGAATATATAAGCATATAATTAAAGTATAATTTGATAAACCATTTGTTTTTAATTTTGAAATCCCTATTTCCCTTTTTTATCTTTCCTAAATAAATATTTAGGTTTAGCCAAATTTGAAATAAATATTTTGGTTTTTGTTTAGCAATCTAATTATTGTAATTAAAAAAATACAAAAAAAATTAAGAAAATAAACTCAATTATCAAAAACAAAAAACTAAAGACGAAGCGGTTACTGAATAGACTCTAAAAATTATAAAACAGGACATAACTTATCATTGCTTTAAGATTGCATAATATAGGTATTAGTGTTTCATACTTTTATAATTTTTCGAAAGTGCATCCAAATAAGAAGATTTAATGGAAAAATGTACTTCACTGAGATCTATGGTTTCATCATTAAGAATATTTATCACTTTTAAATCCTTTGACTCAATCCATATATTACAAACACTTCAAAAGTCTTCATGTAACTGCTTCCCTAAATAAATTTGAGTCTAATCTATTGGATTCGTCTCAAATGATCTCGTAACACCATACATGTTCAAAGCTATAAACTTCTCTTCAACTCTACGTCAATATAATCCACCAAACATTAATTTGTCATTTGTTAATTTAGGGGCTCGTTATATTAACTTTTAATTAGCCTCAAAATTAATCAAACTAGCTTTCATTGGGATCACGTGGTGAAGTTTGTTGACAAAAAAAATCTCCTCCAACAAATTATATTTATGTTTTGGATTGTATGTGAAAAATTGTTTTTCAATAATACATTTTCTTTTCAAAAGTATATATGTTTGGTTATATCTTTTAAAGAGTATTTATACACAAGTTTCTTTGGTTTTTTCTACTTTCATAGAGATTGTATGAATGTCAGCCTTCTTATCACTTTCTTTGATATAAAGTGGTGTATACTTAGAATAAATAAGCTTTTATATTTATATATTTTTTTCAATCCATGTTGAAAACGTAAATATCAAATGCACACGAATCTTTGGGCATAGTTGTATAAATTTTAAGACGTAATCTCTATGCTTATGGTTTGTTATATCTACTGCTAATCCAATGTCACTTTCCTTTGTGCAATACTGTAATATGTTGAAAATACATTTTGATCGAAAAATATTTTACTAATGAAAAAAACTTAGAAATAATTGCACAAGTATAAAAATTAGATTCAAAATATTAGCATATATAACAACATTTTAGAAAAATTATAAATATATAATAAAATCTTTCAAAGTCTATTAATAATATGATAGAAGTCTATTACTAATAGGACTGTTGTAAATATTGATATATTATTGATAGATCATAGATTTATCACAAGTATATTTACACTTACAAAAATGTTGCTATTAGAATAAGTGCATATACATGTTGGGTTTATGTCACCCAAAGTGGAAGGCCCACAATTAAGGCCCAATTAAATGGGCAAATAAGGTTATTGCATAGTGAAGAAAAATTAGAAATAACTTTGAGGATGGATTCGTTTGGCAGCTTGTATGTCTCTAATTCATTATAGTAGAGATTCACTTCCATCCTTGATTTTATAATGATCACATGGAGTTGGTTTTTCTATATTCAATTTCATTTTGTCACTTGTATGATAATTATTATTGTTTCTAGTTAACTAAATTCCATTAGATTCACGTAAAAATATATAATTGATCTAAGAAATATAACGTTTAATCTAAAGAAAACACTAATCTAAAAAATACGGAAAATGAGATGATAAGTAGAAAATAATAAATACGGGAGGTAGAATTGTTATAACCTCAAATACTAAATTAAATTAAACGTATAACATTTTAATGTCTAATTTCGAACCAAAAGAAATTATTTTTCAGTGTTAAAAATTAAGACAACTGTGTTTAAAAAAATTATAAAAAAGTAATATAAATTAGAAAGGATTAAAAAGCGAAAAAAAAAAAAGAATAAAAAATAAAATGAAAACACTGATAAGAGAAAAACCCTAAACTCTTTCATCTTTGCTCAAACCCACTTCTTCTTCACGACGTCTCCTCCTCCGTTTCAGCAGCTCACCCTCGCCGCCGCTGTCGCCGTTTTCTTTCTTCCGTTCGTGCCACCGTCCCATTTCTTCTGTTCGTGCCGCCAGAGCCTCCACGTAGCCGTTTTTCACTGATTTTCTCATCCATTAGTCCTGGTATTCTCCCATTTTCCATCTACGTTTTTTTTTTCTCACTTGAAAAACAACAATTAGAACTTTTCTGATGATTTTTTTATATTTTTCCTCATTTAATCTATAGCTGGATTGATTAATCGAACAACTTTAGTCTTTTTATATTTGTATATTTGTATATTTGTAGATTATTGTTGGGAAATGGACAATGAGTTTTTTTCCCTTGTTCTTCGAAAACTGAAATTCTCTCCCTCAGATTAACCAATAAAATGTTCAAGAATCCTTTGAATTTATTGGAACATTGGCCTTGTATATGCTCTGTACTTCATGTGCTTGATTTTTAAAATGGAGGGCTTGAAGGGGATTAAGGAATCTCTGCCACTTTTACATATGGTACAGACCAAGAAACGTTGGGTCAAAACATTAAGCCAATCACATAATGTTAGCCGGACCTGTCTATCTCTCTCTTTTGCCACCAAACTATCTGTGGCATTGAAGGAGAAAAAGAATGGGGCAGGGGATGTCGAATGGTGCAGGGGATGTCGAATGGTGCTTGGGTTGAGTTCATTTTCTAGTGTTTCATGGTTGGAATTGGGTAATTGCTTCTAAATTTCTAGGGTTACGGTTTATGTGGGATGAAGAATGGAGAGAGAGGAAGAAGAAGAAATGGATACAAGAGAGATAGAGTTGTAGTTATTTTTGTTGCCAGGTTACCAAAATTAATATACAAACTAATAGTTAGACATGTAATTGCTAACCTAAGCATCTAACTTGCTCAGTTGCTGCCAACCTAAGCAGGCTCAGCTATTTAAGGCACACATTCTTGACCGAGAGAAAAAAGAACTTCTGAGTTACTTTTAGGATACCACTTGACAAGATTCAAGAATACTCAAGAATAACTAGATCAACAATGAACATTGAAAGAAAGGAATCTATGAAAATTTGCTGTGATATCATAAGATAAGTAACAAGACCAACTAGCCCTTCAAGAGAGCTAGTCTCTCACCAATTCTCTAAAGGAAATCTGACAAAATTCTTCACACCTTGTTCCCAAGTTCCCAACTTTTTGTAACTAAAAACCCTAACAAACTTACTATCTAATTACCAATATGCTCCTTCTAATAACCATACCAATATTCTACAGGTTCTTTGGGCTTATTAACTTCTTCTTCTTCTCTTCTTTTTGTTGTGTCAATATGCTTGTGTTTAATGGAACTTATGGACATAGGCACAATCAAAGTGTGAACATAGGCACAACCAAAGTGTGGTGAAATTTTAAGGAGATAAGAGATTGAATTTTAACGTGCATCTATCTTAATGAAATGCTATTTGGAAATAGATAACGCGCATCTGTCTAAATGATTCTTCTTCTTCTTCTTGTTCTTCTTCTTCTTCTTGTGTCATTATGCTTGTGTTTAATGGAACTTATGAACGTAGGCACAACCAAAATGTGGTGAAATTTTAAGGAGATAGGAGATTGAAGTTTATTGTGCATCTGAATAAATGAAATGCTTTTTTTGGAAATAGATAATGCACATCTGTCTAAATGATTCTTCTTTTTCATCTTCTTTTTGTGTCAATATGCTTGTGTTTAACGGAACTTATGAATGAGGCACAACCTAAGTGTGGTGAAATTTTAAGGAGATAGGAGATTGAATTTTAATGTGCTTCTGTCTAAATGAAATGTTTGTTTTGGAATAGATAACGTGCATCTGTTTAAATGAAAACAGTCAGTAGATTGAAATGCTAATAACTGAATATATTTTATTTTGTTGTATTACTATAACAATGTTCAAATGCTCCTAAATAAACAGGCTTGGAGAACATGTTCAAAATTGTGAAACAGTGACAACTAAGGAAGTCCGATTAGTGCCTTTACCTTCTGGGCTAATTTTACTGACCTAGCTCTGTTTTTCTATTTTTCCCTTGGAGGGATGATTACATGAGTCTGAAGAGGATTGTAACGGTTGGAGAACTTTTTGAAAAGTTCTACAGTGGAGGTTTATTCAATCCACACGTTTTCAAGTTGCCACCTAAGAGGTCTTGATACATCAATATTCACCTTCCTAGTTTTTTTTTTTTTAAAAATGAAATCAACAACTTTCATTGGTGATTCTCATAATTGATTGGAGTCATACACCTTTTGGTCTTAATCTTGCTTGAGTCCTCGGATTTACTTGAAGAACTCAAGGATATAGTGGTACAACTTATTGAACTAATGATTCTACACGTTTTCATGTACTCTTGAACACTTTGATCTCGACTATCTTTCCCCTTCGTAGGAATTCACATAACACCATTTTTTAAAAGCAAAAATTATTTATGAAAAACCAATTTTATTGAAGGAAAAAATGAAGGAAGATATAGGCCTTTAAAACAGAAGTCTACAATAGGGAGATGGACTCACAAAGGGCTTCAGCTATGTAAAAGAAGGCTAAAAGTACAATTAGAAAGAGACTTGGTCATTGAATTCCAAAGGGAAACATAGAATCTAACAAAGGACCAAACATCTCTCGAGTCCTGACTTCGGGTATTCATCGGTCGTTTGACCGATTTTGGGCTAGAACCAATGCCAACTAGTTGGTTTTTATTGGTTGGTGATGATCAGTTTTTAAGAAATAGGATGTGCTGATTGAGTGACCACGTCAGCAGTCAGTTGGTTTTGGTAGTCATCATAGTAAGTGCAGATCTCTAAAAAGAAGAGAACAAGAAAAGAAGAAGAGAATAAGAAAAGAGAAGAATTGGCAAACTCCAACCTGTTGGTCCATGATTTTATCAAGTTTCCAGTTAAATTATTCACTTGGCATTTGGAAATTCCAACTTCATTTTAAATATATTGACACCACATTTTGGATGCATATTTTTTTGGTTTTTTTTAAAACAGTAGCTTTTTATGAAGATTGGAATTTTAAGTTTGGTTCTAGTTGTGCAGTTTTACGTCATATTTAGCCTGTGCTTCAATTTCAATGACCAAATATCAAGATATGCAGCAGTTGTTTGCATTTGTAACGGTGCAACCATAATGATCTTTTACTCAAATGTGAAGTGATAGAAGATGATCTTATTGCCTATGGTTAGAGGGTCGATGTGAATTATGCCATCCATCTATGAACTAGAAAGATGTAAACAAACATATATGCAAACATTAGGAATTGCTACTCTCCCATCGGTTTTTTTTGAGTTAATTCATATGCCTAACCGTTTATTTTTTAAAAAGATTTACCTTAGTTGGGGTACATGAGATTAATTCTAACATTTCAAGTTCGAAAACATGTCTTCAGGTTACAAATTTTACTGGAACTTGATAGATTGTTGCGGTTGCATAAGCCATGGCCAAGCATCATCCTGATTTGATCATGTGCAGAAAGCAGCCTGGAATTGCAATTGGCCGCCTATGTGAGAAGTGCGATGGGAAGTGTGTAATCTGTGATTCTTATGTCCGTCCCTGTACACTTGTTCGTGTTTGTGACGAATGCAATTACGGGTCTTTCCAAGGCCGTTGTGTGATCTGTGGAGGAGTAGGAATTTCAGATGCTTACTACTGCAAAGAGTGTACACAGCAGGAGAAAGATAGAGATGGATGCCCAAAGATTGTTAATTTAGGCAGTGCAAAAACAGATTTGTTCTATGAACGTAAGAAATATGGGTTCAAGAAACGATGAAGCCAAAACACTATGTAGTTATCTTCCTAAGATGGATCTTACTGTAATATGATGAATTTCTAATATCTAATCTCAAAACTCTCCTAGACATGTACGTATATGCTGATGAGTCAGAATGAGAACAGTTGTTGGGGCCAAGGCAATTCATAAGAATTAAAACTTTGTTGCTTGTGTTGTGGTTTTGTGGTTTTGAGTACAACTATGGATTGAACCATCGACTTTTAAGATGGTAATTAGTGCTTTATTTATTGTCGATTATGTTGGTGTATTGATGTTGATTGATTGATTCACTTGGGCGGACAAGGAGGGAATCCATCAAAATTGAGGTTTGAAGTCAATAAATCTTCTAGTTCTTCTACTTGAGCTAGTGATGATGCAAGGAGAAGAGGCCCCTCCACCCTTAAAAGGAGGGCAAAGGAGTAACATGCTCAAAGTCAACCAATATACAGTGAATTTTGGGAACCATAGTTGATGGGATGGACAGGTTTGAGATTTGTTAGTGTTGCTTTTTGTGGCTGTTGGTAGTGGAAGTTCTTTGAATGGTTTTTTATGCTCCATGTTCTTCACTTTTAGACTCAGAGAGAGGGCAATGGTTATGTTAGGTTTTCACAATGTCATAACTCATAACCCAACATCCACTTTTAAGATTATGACATAGGTCTCATCATAAGTTTGTCACTTGTGAGTTTTCTATTCAACTAATGTTCTATTATTCAGAATGAATTTGCACTCTGTATTTGCTTTTGGTTTCAATTTTGTTCTTGTTTTTCAAAGTTCTAATCTCAAGATTTTATTTAGTAATCATCTTGATTCATGATGATCTTCATACTTTTAAATTGTTTATTTCAATTTCATACTTTTCAGAAATTTCAGCTTGACAAATAAATTTAGTCATACTAAAATTTTACGATGTTCATTAATTGTTAAATAATTTAATTGATAGGCAAGTTGTACTATCAATTTCAAAATAGATTACTAACTAGTTGTGTTTAGAGGGACTTCCATTGAATGGTATGGTCTAGCTTTTTCCAAATACTTCTCTTTCCAAATCTTTTAAAAATATTCCAAAATTAGTTTCATGCCCAAGTATAAAATTAAACAAGAATAATTCAAACTCAAATTGTGTCCATCCATTATTTGGTTGAAGTGCAGAGTGGAATAAAATCAAGTTTGAAAAAAATTGATCTTAAAGCAGGTACATTAGCTAGGATCTGTTTTGATATATTCTCAAAGTCAACTAAACAGAAGTGGTAAGATAGCTCAAACCCGACATGGTTTGAAAATTGAAATCTAGTTTTTCCTCATAAAAAAAAAAAAAAATATCGTACTACGGTAATCGATAAGATTTTTCTATTACACTTTTATATTCATTGTATGAACGTAAAAGAATGATATGTTATCTATAACTAAAGCAACATATCATTTAATGATAAGTCAAATGTTAAACAAGATCAGTGTATTATAGCATTACTGTAGTTTTCTTTTAAAAGAAATATTCTTTTTGAGTGTATTGTGGTTGCATTATTTGGACCCTCATCTCTAAAAGCACTGTTTGCGACTGCCAAAATCCAAAAGACAGATTTCTATGTAATATTTCTTTTGACTTTGGAACAGATTTTCCCAACTTCGTATACTCCAAATTCAGAGCTCCGAATTTAATAACCATAATTGGTGGAATTTAATTTGAGCCATCTTTTGAATTTCAAAGTCAAATTCCATACGGTGCTGTGGTGAGAAGGAAAAAAAATAAAATAAAATAGACTCCTAGGTGAATCTTCCATTCGTATTTTTGTTTTAAGCTTTTGAGTTCAACGGTAATTCAATATAAAACGAAGACAAGACTCGATTTGGCCAACCATGCATCGTCTAATACATGGTGTACTTTATTTTTAACTCAAACAAATTTATATAAAAATTATTAAAGACAACAACGTTCTCTACGTATTTTCACAATGATGTTATATAGTTTCCTTCGAGTATAGATTTTCATGACATTATTTTTTGGTTTCGCATAAAAGATCTCATATCACTAGAAGCAGTCGTTGTTCTTGCTTACATACCTAATATCTATAGTAATCATCTTTTCTAACCAGTGTGAGACTTCTATCACATTTTCAATATTTTATTTGACATTTCTATGAAATTTAGCACTCAACATTTCTATCAACATCAACATTTTAAGTCTTAGTTAATTGATGTTGCAATAACTTTGGATGCTTAAAGTTTAATACCATTGAATTATCACATGGTTTTGTTAATATGTAACTGACAAACCACATTTACTTCCACAAATACCTAACATCATAAATACTATAGATGAAGTTTTAATTATTTGTATTAAATTTTTTACATGATTTTGGCTTAGATGATTGAATTATTTTTTATTAACCATATAATAGCTACATATACCTTAATTCATCAATCATAATAACTAATGCAAACCCCACTGCCCAATGTTTTCTTTCATGTAATCAAAATTATGAAATTTCAACCAATATAATTATATACAAAAGTTCAACTAAACAAGAGTTTAAAAGAGAGAAAATTGAGAGTTTATAGTATTGTAGGGTCAGATCATATAAAATTACTCACAAAATAATTTTGGAGTAATTAATAAGGTTTGATTTTAATTCTTAAATGATAAAATTCCTTAGAGAAATTTTTATTAAAATGCTTGATTAAAATTTGCACGACAGGTTATGTATAAACAATAAAATGCATACATGAACTCCTTTACAATATTATTTACGTTAATTCGAGTATTAACTAACATGCAAAAAAATTTAAACGATATACGATATGAACTACTTCAAATTTTTAAATAGTTGAAATTGAGCTACAAACTTCATTTTAACGAAAAAACACCGTCTCATGTACACGCATGCACACACATAGAAATAGCAAATTAGGGTTTGTAATTTGGATCAACGTGAACAAAAATGTATTTTAAAAAACTCATTTTTATTTAAATAATTTTGGTAAAAACGGATTAAAACGCACTTAAAAAAACTACGTTTTGTCAAACACTCTAGTTTTTTTTTTAAAATTAAACACTAATACGAGTAATTCTTAGAATCGACATCAAAAACTTTATTCATCACAGTAGCATGCAACCAACTAAAACTAATGAATCTCAATTAACAAAAGAAAAAAAGGAAACCCCATTTTTCTTCTCATTCAAAAAGCTATAAATAAGGGTCCTTTTGCTTTGGCTTCTCCATTCAATACTTTTCACTTTTGTATTGAAAATAGAAGGTGAGGAGAGGTAGAGATATATATTAATGGCTTCTTCTTCTTCTCCTCGACTTTCCTTTTACTTCTCTTTCTTAATCCTCCTCCTCCTCGCAACCACCATGGTAGCTTCTGCCGCTCGCCATGCACCTGCAATTCCAATTTCGAGCAACAAGAGTAAGAACGAAACCCTTTCTAGTTCTTCCTTATTCACCTTTATTCATTTCTCGTCGTTTAATTTAAATTTGTCATAACCTTTTTATTTAATGTTTTACGATTTGATAGTTTAGAGAACCCGATATCTATATCAATTTTCATAAAGATAAAACTTTTGCAATGTCATTCTTGGTTTATATAATAATGGTCGAACTTGTCAAATTTTTTGTGCCAATGCGTACAAATGATAAAAAATGTCTAACCTCTCAATTTAATTTTTACAGGGAAAATAATATTTTGGTTCTTTTTATTCCAAGTTTCCTAAAGTGTTTTCAATGGTCTAAATTTACTCCTTTTATATTACTTTTCATAGATTTTAAATTTAATCATTCAAAGTTAATCATTTTTTAGAGTGTTATCAAATAATAATAAATTTTGTAAAGAAAAAATAGTATATGTATTTGAGTTCAAAAAATTTATAAAAGAAATCTAAATAGAGACAATATTTTTCGAAAATTTTATATTTCGAAAAACAAACATTGTGGTTATAATCAACAAGAAATACTATTATTTTTAAGATTTACCGATGGTATTAATAAAAAATATTCCAAAGTACATAAAATAAAACTCAAAATTAAATTAAAGTAGTATGTATTTTAGACATTATATTAATTTTAACCTGGTGTCAAAATAGGAGGTTTTGAGTAAGTGTCATATATCCTCTTTTATATATATATATGATAATTAACCCTAAGGCCTTATGTTTAATTTTTCAAGCTTTACAAATGATTAAACTTATTTTACGGATTTATTGGTAGTTTAGTATATATTTTTATGATTAATTAAAAATGTTTATATATGTAGGAAATGATGAAGAGATGATTGGGTTACAAGACTATGGTGATGCACGTGCCAATCATAGACATGATCCTCACCATCCTCTAACTGTCAACAAGGGTATGTTTAACCAAAAACATATACACATAATCGAAGAATGGAAAAGATTCTTCAACGATTTCAAGTCTCTCACTCACTCCATACAAATATAGATTATTACTCAAGGGAAGATGAAACTAATTGATATATCGTTGAATGCGTGAGATAGAAATTATTATTTATTTGTTTTTTTAATGGCTTAGATCCTGAGTCTCTAAATAAATTATTATTATTTAGGTTATTAGTGACTTTATCTATTTAAATAAATGGATAAAAACTATGTGGTGAAGTTTATTCGTACAAAAGAAAATCATCATCCATTCTCATAAACATAATAAGTAGGAGAGTTTAGCTCAACATTTAAGGAGGTTATATTTCATATATACTTACCATTATAGCAAACCCACCTAATAAAATTTATTGTTATATTAACTATTATTTGTTGATTTTTGTAGGGAACAACAAGGAATTGGATGGTTAATGAGAAATAGAGAATATAATTGGCATTATGGTCAAGAGGTGGAAGCAACTATTTGATGTGTGTTGAGATAGTTAATACAAGAAATAAAAATTTTCACACACTATATGATATTTTTGCATATCCCTTAGTTTTATGTATCAAATTTAAAAGGATATATATTGTAACTATTTACTAATGTTGAGGTAATTTTCTATTATTATAATTATATATGTATATTGCTTTCTTCTATATCTCTCTCTTCCCATTCTAAAGAGCTCGCATAATTAACTTAATTTTTGGTCATGTTTTTCAAGGACATATAATTTCTAATTTATTAATTTATATTAATATATAGAGCTAAATTATATGTTAAAGAAAAAAAGTGTTGTTATTGTTCAAGATTGATACATATAAGTTTAAAAATTCGTATTTTTTTCTTCAAATCATCTTAACGGCAAGTTTGTATCTATTTAGTATTTAGTGTCCTGGCATGTTAAGAGTTGTCTCTGTATATTTAGTTCCTCAACTTTTCAATTTGTTTCAAGGTGCTTACAAAAATAGTAAAAAAATTTATGATAATAAGACCCATGTCACTGTATTTTCTAAATTCCAAAAGTAG
This sequence comes from Cucumis hystrix, assembly GCA_025688845.1. NCBI lineage: Eukaryota > Viridiplantae > Streptophyta > Magnoliopsida > Cucurbitales > Cucurbitaceae > Cucumis > Cucumis hystrix. Next base: position 3,325,456 of record CM046894.1, on the reverse strand, counting down.
CAAATTTAAAAGCCAATAACTCTCTAATAACTCTTTGATAGCCCTTTGATAACCGTCTGATATCACTAATTACTTGTTATATTTAATTTGCTATATTCGTAATATGCAAAAAAGAGGTGCCTGCATGAGTTGTTTTTTTCTAAATGTTTTGTCATCTTATGTAATTTTCTTTATATATAACTATTGAGATGCACTCATGTTGACTTAAATATTAATTATTGGTATATCATTCTTACAACAAGGTTTTAGATTCATATATTTAAGAGTAAAATTTAGTATGCAACCTTGCTCGCTAACTTCAAGGAACAAAATACACCCAACCCTCATAAGTAAGAGACTATTATAATTGTACGAAACAAATTTCAAATTGGTATTTCATTTTTATTCAACATGTGAAAAGTGAAGATTCAAATCTTTAACTTTTTGATCAAGAGTTAACGATATATGATTTAGTTGAGCTATAAAGTGCTATATTATAAATTTGTCGGTGTTAAATTAGAATAAGAATCTACATATATTTTGCATGGCTCATAATTGCTTGATCGATTGCATATAATATAACAACATATGGGTATGAGAACTTACACCCTCGAAATAAGTCTACGTGGGGTTGGAGATTGAACCTCTAACATTGAGATTGATAGTAAATATTTGATGTGTTTGTTGAGCTATTCTCATTTAGACTTGTAAAGAAAAGTCTTAACGTGTGTAAACCTGCTATATGGTTGTTGAGTTAAGATCATATCGACTAATTAAATGATGATAACTATCTATGTTTTTCTTATTCACAAACTATGTTGAGGTGGACTCATACTCTTGAACAACATTCTATAATTAGCAAAAAGTAATATATAGTAGCAGTTTTAATTAAAGAATGTATGTACATTAAGATATTAGGTTGGTGTGTGCTTTCACATTACAACCATGTTTTGTCCTTTTTTTTCTTACTTACCAAACTTAACAATACATCTCATCTATTTTTGTTCTATTTTTAAATTCATTCAAATTCACCCATTTTCAACATAATAATAAACCTTCCCATAGTTTCTTCATTTCTCACTACGTAAATTTATATGTATATATATATTGGTTTCTTTACTTCCTAATCTCCATTACCAATCATTCAAACCAAAGACAAAACAACCACTAACATGGATTATTCCAAAGCTCGCCTTGTCCTATTCCTGTTGCTCTCGTTTGCCCTCGTTACCTCGGCTCGGATCATACCCCATTCAGGTACGCAAGATTGCTAATTAACCTATATTGTTGAATAGTCTAGATTTGATGTATGAAAACTTAAAGTCTAATATCATATCAGAAAACCAAGAAACAGCGTATATGGTAAATGATTATCCTGATCCGGGAGCTAATCCAAGACATCGTCCACCACCCCCATCAAGACATTCGTTCGAAGTTAGCGTTGTCAAGAGTGGCCTCATCAAGAAAAATCCCTAATGAAATTTTGCTTGTTTGAGGAGGAAGAAAGCATGAGCAAGGAAACTTAAAAAGAGAAATAACGATGTACTACATGAACCAATAATAAAGCAATAATATCACTATATAAATGTTACATTATTGATTTATATAATTCCCTTTATGTGTGTTGAGAATGGAGTAATATATATTATCAAATTAACGTAATAAATGCTGAAAATATAGTATATGTTAATAAAAAACACACACATATCTAAAAGTTTCGATCATGTTTTTCAAGAATATATAATTTCCAATTTAATAATTTATATTAAGGAAAAAAAGTGTTATTGTTCAAGATTGATATATATTTAAAAATTTGTATTTTTTCTTTAAATTATCTTTTAACTTTTAAGTTTGTAACTATTTAACATTACGTGTTAAGATCTGTCTCTATTTATTTAGTTATTCAACTTTTTAATTTATTTTAAAGACTAATGAAATGATTAAATTGTCAAGTTAATTTATTAACTAGTTTATGTATATTTGATTCTAAATAGGGACAAACATAGAGATTAAACGTATAATTTAACAATAATTAATATTTAATTAGACTTTCATTCTCTTAAAATGAAATAAATAAAAAGAAAATTAAAGAAGACATACATGCATGTCAATTATATAATTGTACGTTGAGATGCATTTATGTTGACTTAAATATTAATTATTGGTATCATTCTTATTTAATTTAGATCGACTAATCTCGCTGGACATTATATTTCAAATAAGAGAGAATTAACTAAAAGTATGATATTAGGTTTGCAAGTTTTCACACATACAAACGACGACCTTTTATCTTTTTTTTTTTTTTTACTTACAAACGTCATAACTTTCAATTCACTTTTGTTTACCCCGAAATAAAGAAGTTACAGTGGGTAAATAGAGAAAGCAAATACAGTGAAGGAATTTGTTTCTCATTTTCAAGTTTGTTTTTCATTCTCCAGTAACATAATGCCACATGTCTCTTGACATTTATTGTGTGATGAATTATTTTATTATTTCATTCTTCTCATCCCAAATTATAGGGATTTTCAAATGTATATATATTGACCATCGGTCATTACATGAATATAGAGGAAAAAGGGGAAATATTTCACAAAACTATTCTGCCCTAAAACTGTTCACATTTACATATATATAGTTTTTCTTTCATTTGTGTTTATGTATAAATAAATATATGAACTTCTTTCACACTTCACACCCCGTAACAAACGTTTCAAACAAATGTCAAAGAAAAACCAATAACATGATTTATATCATTTCAAAGTTCGCTTCACTCTCTTTTCATCTTGTTCGAATCACGTCTCATTCAAATACAAAAACCGCTAATTATTGGTTGTCAAAATGTTTAGATTTATTTATAACTCATACTTTGAATGATGCATAAAAGCTTAAAATCTAATATCATATTAAAAATTGAAGACACTACACGTTTACGACTACGACAGGAGCTAATCCAAGCCAGGTGAATCAACCATTTGTTGAAAATAATTTCATTTGTGTGTTGAGAAATGATGGAATAATATATATTATGAATGTAATGAATGAAGAAATTAAAAATAGTATGGTAGTGAAAAAGAATGGAATTATTTTGTTTCCCTTTAATTTGGCAGCACATGTGTCAACGAGAAAGAGAATTTAGATCAAAACTTTGTGATAAGACATTTGGTATACTTTTTTTTTTTTGCTTTTAATCCTTTTGGAAAATGAAAAAGCATTTGATGTACTTTTACTTTTTTTCTTTTTTTAAATTTCTTTTTATGAAATGAAAATGTGTGTGGACTTGGTTTTATTTACTTTTATTTGTAGAGGTTGTTCATATCTCAAATTATCTCTTTTCCATTAAAGTGATATTTAGTATTTATCTCGAAAAAACTTATTAGATAAAGTAATCCTAATTAAATAAGTGTGAAGTTCTTTTATTTTAAAAATATATGTAGTATTCTCAACAAGATAATTTATTTTATTTACTTATCATTATCGATTCATTCTTAAGGAATCCAAATTTGCATTATATATTTGACTCAATGAATAAAATTTTGTATGGTATAAAATTTGTGAAGTTAAATTTTTTTTTTCCTCTAAAAAAAATCTCATATTAAAGAAGGGATTATCTGACCCTCAATGTTACAACAATACTAAGAACAAGGGGTGAAAACGATTTAGTTCAGTGGTCACTACTACAAAAACTGTCTACTATGACAGTTGTGTATCTCACAAAATGGGAGGGAGAAGAAAAAACTGTCACAAATTGGAAAATTTCGCATTTTTGGTTGGAGAAGACGGAATTTTTCGGATAACACTTTCCGCGACAGTTATTTGATGTCATATAATGCTACCATAAAATAATTTATTATTTTATATTAAAATAAAAAAGAATAAATTAAAATTACAACTTTATATTAAAAAAAAACACTTTCCCCAAATCTAAACCCTTAATTTTCCCAAATCCACCCTTAATTTTCCCAAATCCTCCTGCGTGCAAAGAAGTGTATCCCCAATCCGGCCATCTTCCGGCCCCGGCCCCGTCACCACCACCGCCCCCTTCGTGCTCGTCCCTTCAATCCAGTGTTGCCACAACCTCCTCTTCCGAATGACCAAACATCCTCTGCCTCAACCTTTTCAATTCGTGCCCGTCATCTCCAAACCTCCGCAATCTCTTCAAAGTTCAAACTGTGGTCGTCACCCCCTTCGCCGGTAAGCTTCTGTTCCTTATCTCTTTCTCTCTTCTCTGTGAAGTTGTTCTCTCTAATTCGTTCCTGCAACTCCATGGGCCAAACTAGGTGTGTTTCTATTTTATGGGATTGTTTTGTGAGTTTGAGTTCTTCCCACTTTCTCTTTTCTAATTTTTGATTTTCTGTTATCTGGGTAAGTAAAATCCCTAAACGAAACGGTGAATTTCTCTTGAAATTTCTGGCAGTGTTGAGGAGTTGTAGATAGTGTACATTGGGTCATTAGCTTAATTTGAAATATGGGTTGAGCTGAAATTTCTTGCCGTCTATGTTTGTTTGTTCATAATAGAAGTCACAGCTGCTGAATTTGTATGTTAAGAAAGGAGTAGTTTAATCAAATAATTGTTTTGTTTAAAAATTTGTTACTGTTATTGTTAATGGTATGTTTGATTTACTTACTGTTATTGTTAATGGTATGTTTGATTTATTTTTGGAATGTATATGTCTAATGAAGCTTTCTAAACTTTACTCTTAGGAACAATTAATTTATTTTTCATAGTATGTGTTTGATTTGATTTTGATATTCCATCAGCAACCTTCAAAATATATATGTTTGAAATATTTAATCAAAGTTGTTCTAAAGCACCTTACAAATAGTTTTCATCACAAAAGTGTAATTCTCATTTGAATTGGTTTTATAATTTTCAAATACAACTTTATAAGTTGTTGCCAAGGAAGTGTTTGAATTGTCAAAATAGTATTTTTTTCACCTATATTCAAAAGCTATATTCACCTATAACTTGTTCCATGCTAAATAGACACATAGTAATGTACGACAAAGTTATAAAAACGAAGGTGTAAAATACACTAAGTTCATTTGTTAAAGCATATGGATGGAGTTATTTGATTTCAATTTCTTTTTTCCAAGTTTTTTGAAACGTTAATGAAGCAATGGGTTAAGAAATTCCCAAGTTTGTATATGAAATCAGTGTACTGTAAGATGTAATTACTCATTGATTTCCATAAGTTGTTGGCCAATATCTTTTTTGTAATCAGGTTCATTTAGGGGCCAATTTAGAAGATTGCATTTTTATACATGTACATAATGGACAAGTCATGGAGGATGGAAAGCAGGATGTCTAGAGAATATGATTTAGGAGTTGAATGGTTCATTCAATTTGGTCTGAGTCATGCAAAATGTTCTAATTCAATTAGATGTCCATGTTTGAATTGTGGGAATCGTTTACTTAAGGATGTCTCAATAGTTCGGTATTATTTGTATGCCCATGGCATTGATAAAAGTTACAAGGTATGGTTCTGGCATGGTGAAGATTTGAACTCAGAGAACGTTACCGGCATAATGGAAAATACAGTGGACGAAAATGATGAAAATGATGATTTATTTAATACAGTTAATATGGTTAATTCCGTTAACGAACAATCTTCTAATGCATCAAATACCTTCGATACTATGTTCGATGACGCAAAGAAACCCATATACCTAGGATGTAAGAAATTCACCAAGTTGTCAACCCTCGTGATATTGTACAACTTAAAGGTTAGGTATGGTTGGAGTAACACTAGCTTCTCTGAATTATTGTCCATAATAAGCGATCTCTTACCTGAAAACAACGAAATTCCAAGTTCCTTATATGAAGCGAAGAAAACACTAGGTGCTTTAGGACTGAGTTACCAAAAGATCGATGCATGTCCTAATGATTGTTGTTTGTATAGAAAAGAGTATGAAAACATGACAAAATGCCCTAAGTGTGGTTTGTCAAGGTGGAAGATTGCTAAAAACTCAAACAATGAAAAAAGTGGAGTGGCTGCCAAGCAGATGTGGTACTTCCCAATAGTTCCAAGATTTGTAAGAATGTTCAAGAGATTTGAGAATGCTAAGAACTTGCGTTGGCATGCGATGTATAGAAAAGTTGATGGTATTTTGAGACACCCGGTTGACACTCCATCATGGAGGTTGATTGATCATATGTGGCCAACCTTCGGGTTCGAACCAAGAAATCTCCGTTTGGGTTTGTCCACTGATGGAATTAACCCATTTGGAGATCTATCGACGAACTACAGTTGTTGGCCTGTTATTACTACAATATACAACCTTCCACCACGGTTGTGTATGAGAAGGAAGTATTTGATGTTGACAATGATAATATCAGGTCCAAAGCAACCGGGATACGATATCAACACGTACTTAGCACCTTTAATTGATGACCTCAAAATGTTGTGGGAAGTTGGAGTTTAGTGTTTTGATGCATATAAAGAAGAATATTTCACATTGCGGGCTGTCTTATTGTGGACGATCAATGATTTTCCATCATACAGTAATCTGTGCGGTTGTAGTGTGAAAGGATATAAGGCTTGTCCAATATGTGGAGGGCTTCCATGCTCCTGCTTACTTCCTGAAGCCCTCCACAACCCCTGTCGGGAGAGGCCATGTACTTCAAACTGAAAGACATGGTATTTTCATGTGGGAAGAAGTGTGGTAAGAAACTGCATAATGGATGTAGCAATGACTATTGGAAAAGAAGATCAAAATTTTTTGAACTACCATATTGGAAACACTTGCATGTACGTCACTATCTAGACGTAATGCATATTGAAAAGAATGTATTCATGAACATAGTAGGCACATTGCTTGATATACCAGGAAAAAGTAAAGATGAAATAAAAATTAGACCAGAATTGGCACCAACGGTTACATGTAATAGAACTTACATTCCCGCAGCATGCTATACATTGTCAAGACAAGAGAAGTATCAGTTTTGTAAGACTTTGTCCAATATTAAAGTTCCAGAAGGGTATTCATCAAATATTAGAAGTCGTGTCTCTTTGGATGACTTAAAATTGAACGGCCTTAAATCACATGACTGTCATGTTTTAATGCAACAGCTGCTTCCAATTGCAATATGGTCAGTCCTACCGAAGAATGTGAGGTACATTATCAGTAGATTGTGCTTCTTCTTCAATGTGATTTGCGCTAAAAGTTTTTATGTCTCAGAGCTTGATGCATTGCAAGAAGATATAGTTCTTACTTTGTGCAATCTTGAGAAGTACTTCTCACCCTCCATTTTTACAATTATGGTTCATCTTGTCATTCATCTCGTGAGAGAAGTAAAGCTTTGTGGACCTGTATATTTGAGGTGGATGTACCCATTTGAACGATGCATGAAAGTCTTGAAAAATTATGTTTGTAATAGAACTCGATTGGAAGGATGCATTGCAGAAGCACAAATATGTGAGAAGGCTGTTGAATTCTGTTCGGAGTTTCTTTTTGGATTAGATCCTATTGGTCTTGGATCACTCAATACAATGGAAGACAGACATAGCGATAGACCACTGTTAGCCGGAATGTACGTTCGACCTGATGTGCAACAATTGAAGCAAGCACATATTCACGTTTTACAGAACAATGAAGAAGTTCACCCACATAGAGTAAGCGTTCCTATGATTATACACTTCCCTTAATTTACCCCTTGCAAGGCATGGAGTTAATGTATGACATATTTTGTAGACGACATTTGAACCAGTTGAAATGGAAAACCAAAGAAGAGAAAAAAATGAACAGTGGCTACAACTTGAACATAATCGATCCTTCGATGCATGGATACGAGATTAGGTAACTGAAATATCTAATTGCATTTATGTTTTCTTCTTATTGATGAACAATTAGAACGACTGATTATCCTCTTCAATAGGTTATGAGTGAATTGCATGAAGGAAAGGTTCACAATACGTTGGCTTGCACATGGTCCACACCCTTGTTTAATGACGTATGAGGGGTACATGATTAATGGAACTTGTTACCACACAAAGTCCCGTGATGACCATCGAACTGTTCAAAACAGTGAGATTATGTTAGTCGTAACGACAATACAAGTGTCTAGTGCGAAGGACAAAATTTCGATCATTGGTGACATGTCTTTCTATGGAACGATTCAAGAGATTTGGGAAGTCAGCTACAATACGTTTAAAGTTGTACTTTTCAAATGCAATTGGGTTGAAAATAAGACTGATGTTCGAATGGACGATTTTAATTACACGCTGGTTGACCTCAGCCGAATCGGACACACTTCAGATTCATTCATTATTGCCACGCACGGGAGACAAGTATTCTATGTGACAGATCCTGTTGATGCACGATGGTTGGTTGTTGTTATGCCACCACAGAAAGAATTTCCTTACAAATGTTCTGATGATGACATAGGAGACATGTCGCCGCACTATCCACCAGTTTCGAAATGGACAACAACAGGTGATATTGATGAAATGGACGAATCATACACTAGACCTGACACCACGTCGGAAGAAGACCAAACGATACAATTAATTGTCCACCTTCTTCCGACGCTACACTTTCCACGTCGAGAATAGTAACCCATTTTCCTACGTATCTCGCACCGTGTCGGAGGAACCCAAAACCCATTACAGCCAGTTCCGACGCTAATGTGTCTGTGTATAGAGAAATACCTTCCCCCGACGTGCACCAAGCTGCATCGGGAAACACTGGCTTCTACCGACGTCATGTTTCCTCAAGAGTTTTCCTGCATCGGAAAACTCCCGATTTCTTGTAGTGGGCCGAAATATAGTGGTTGACTACAACGAATTGGGTCAACCAATTGGTTAGAATGCAACGAAGCTGAAAAGTTTTATAGGAACTACGGTAAGGTTTCACGTTCCAAGAACATACCCAAGTTGGCATGCAGTGTCCAAAGAGACGAAGGACAAGATATTTGAACTAATTGAGGTAACAATCCTTATAAGTCACTTCAAGTATAATAAAATTTCTCGTTTATCAAGCTGAATATTTAGGATGTGTTTTTTGGCATTGTATGGCGGCTTCGTTATTGATTCGAAGTCGAAGAAAAATGTCCTTCCGAATGCGAGAGTATGCTTTCGTGGGTTTAAGTCCAGATTGACAACGACTTACGTAATGCCGTTTAAGGACAATGCAGAAAAGTTAAAGCATCCCCAGGATGAGTACTCATTCATCGATCAAGACCATTGGGCTGAATTTGTGGCTTCACGATTGAGGGATGATTTCAAAGTAAGTATGAATATAAATTTCTCTAAGGACATAACTTTCTAGATTAAAGTTTGGAAAAATTGAATCTGTTTATTTTTTTTTCTTTATCTTTATTTCAACATCTATATAAGAAAGTATTCATCAAAGTTGTTTTGATATGATTTTCTTGTAAAGAAAAAGAGTGAGGAAGGAAAACAGAAAAGGAAGCAAAATAAATACAACCATCGAACATCGAGAAAGGGGTATGCAAATTTGATTGAGGAGTTGGTAAGTCACGATCTTTGTCATAATTGATTATCCACGTACTACACATGTATTCTTTTAATTCTGTTGTTTTATTATATAACATTTTATTCTTTACGTAGCGCGCGTCTTCTTCGTCCAAGGAAATTGATCGATCAGTAGTGTGGAAGCACGCACGTTTGGATCGTAAGGGAGAAATTCGTGATGAAGAGACCAAGGACGTTGTCAATCTAATAGTAAGTAAATACTTTGAATTTTTTGTTTTCCTACACCATTGTTCTACTAATAATTTCAATTTTTCTTACTTTGTTAGGACGAACTACTAGCTGGCACCCAGAAGGAGTGTAATTTATCAGGTGTTGACGATATACTAACCCAAGCATTGGGTGGTAAAGATTGGTCAGGAATAGTTTGAGGAGTGGGAAAGTATGTCACAAAGAAAATGTATTTCCATATCCCAACTGAATCTAGATCGAATCATAATGACGATGAGAAGACAGTTTTTGAAGAACGAGATGAAATGGCAAAAAGAATACAGGAGTTAGAAGCAGAGCTATTGCAAGTGAAAAAAGGTAAGGGTTTAGTAGGAGGGGTAGAAGAAGCACGAAGTATGAGTTCAACAGGAAAACTATCCACGAAAGAGGCTTCAGATAATGAGGTTGAAGATGTACCCAATGATTCAGAATCGGAAAAAGACGCAGCTGACGAGGCAGAAGTGAAGGAAGAAATGGAGGTTTATTTTTTTTAACCATCAATCCATGCAGTAACATGCTTGGTTTGTATACTCTCTTGACCGTGCTTTTTTTCCTATAGGTAAATGTATGCAAGGAAGAAGAGATTGTACCGGATTTGACTTCAAATCAAATGAAGGTTAGTTTTCATCACAGTTCATGAATCCAAATTGTTGTGTGCTTATTTAATATGTCTACGTGTACATACACATATTTAACAAATACTTCTACGTAGGTTGGAACCCCGTGTATGTTGGCATTTGAAACGCAAGATAATATCGTTGCCCACAGGACAATATTTGAATCAGAAGTTGACGGAGACAACATGAAGATGTCTCTAGATGTTGTATTGGATAGTGAATGTGTGATTCCCATCCCGACCAAGAAAGGACTGAAGAAAATGTCACAGGAAGTGGGTTCACACTTGCTATGGCCACGTCATCTTGTCCTTACTGGGAATGCGAAGGTAATGTGTGTTCTTAACCCGCAGTATTTCATTGTAAAACAATACTGCGGGTTCGAGTAAGGATCCGACCATAGTATCTAGCGCAGTAGATCAACATTGTCCCGTGGCACTTTGATGTTTGGTACGACTAGTAAAGTACATGGGGTCATCGATTCAAATTACCACACCTGTTGAGGTCTTCCGTGTGAGAAGGAAATGCTGCCTAATGATTGAGTCGCTAAGAGTGTTCTCCTCAATGCAACCAACATGTACAACATGCCTCGATGTGTACATGATGTAAGATATGTTCTTACTACTCTTAGTGTTCATTAAAGAAACATATAAATTTTTATTTGATTTTGTTTCATTGTCATTGCACTTGTATGTACCTATACACAATTATGAATGCATGGAAAGCTTTGAGCTTATACAAGTTTTTATATGCTGGATCTGTCAGTTTCTCGAGGTATAAAGAATCATGCGCACAGTTGTTGAATGCAAGATTGCTTGGTGCAGAGTATGAACAACTACTACTATTCCCTTACAATTCTAGGTATGTGCATGATCTCTTCACTGTCATTCATTTTTGGAATGCATTATTCTAATATTTAGTCATACTATTTCAAACGTATACTTAGTAATCACTGGAGTTTGGTCGCTGTAAATCACAAGAAGGGTCTTGCGTTCTGGATAAACCCGTTGAAGAATCGAATTGAGAAAGACATGTCCGAAGTACTTGAAATGTATGTCGTACTTACTTATATCGTTCATTTATTTTTTCTGTATGCAACACCCTTTGTGTGCATAATAATCTTCAAATATTTTGTAGGTCTTTCAATATGTCAAATAAAAAGAAACCAAATTGGAGGGTTGTAAAGGTATTTGAATTTGTCCATAAGGATAGTTCTAAATTGATTATTACCTTTAACATACGTGTTTTTATTGTTTATGAGCATACACAGTGTCCCAAGCAATCAGGGGTCGTAGAATGCGGGTATTACGTCAGCGGTTCATGCGTGACATAATTTTGTCAAGGAGTACTTCTGTTATAGACATCGTAAGTATACAAATTTTAAAACTATCATCATGTAATTTATTTTGAATCAAACTAATTTACATCCACTTTATTATGTATAAATGAAAATTTTACCAAATACGTACGCTCAAAGTGATATCGATGAAGTTATATCTGAATGGGCCGAGTTCGTATCTAAGCAAGTATATCGTGCTTAGCATCATATTTTTCTTAAACTGTTTTGAAGTATTTTGGTGGTTCCTATTTTGTGGATATAGTTTTGTAGAACACAGACACATGTGAATGCTGAAGATCTTATTTTGTAACAGACTACTGGAGCACAAAGGTAAGTTCATAATTCTCGTCTAACATTTATAAACATGTTTCTAACTGACAAATTAAATGGATATGAACATGTGTGCATTTATATTTTCTCTTAGGAAGACTCCATTATTTTTGAAGTGTAAGTCCGTGTTGAAGGAACCCTTTTGTTTGAGGCGTACAACTCGCAACAATTGCCAGATGCAATTCGACCCACGTCTATATGACATACGAGCTTGTCAATCTCGCAATGCTTCATTTCTTAGGATTCTACCTTGGTATGGTATTTGTAATTTTTCAATTGTCACTGCTTTTTGTTTGTGTTGGGAGGGGGCTGGAATGAAGGGTTGGGAGGGAGGGGGGCTGAAGACTAATGACTGGTTTTTTATGGTATTCTTTAGAACAAATCTGCCTCTTTTATAGTATGTTGTAGGTAACTATTGTGGCCCCATTGTCACTCCTTTTTGTTTGTGTTGGGAGGGGGCTGTAGGTACATTTTTTTCCCTCTCATTCTCTGTTTTGTTCATATTCTTAGTATAATGTTTTTTGATTGTGTTGGGAGGGGGCTGAAATGAAGAGTTGGGGGGAGGGGGGCTGAAGACTAATGACTGGTTTATAATGGTATTCTTTAGACCAAATCTGCCTCTTTTATAGCAAGTTGTAGGTAACTATTGTGTGCCCCATTGTCAATGTTTTTTTATTGTGTTGGGAGGGGGTTGGAATGAAGGGTTGAGGGGAGGGGGGGGGGGGGCTGAAGACTAATGACTAGTTTAGGATGTTTTAACTTAGGAAAAAGCAGGGAAGCATGTCGGATGTTTAATATGCTATTCAATCCACATAAGTCCTATTTGATCTTAGTTCATCCCTTGATAGTTTTTGTAAAATTTATGAGCATTTCTTCTAGTTTTCTCCATTTGATACTTCAAAATTTTCCTTTTTTTTTGTTGGAGTTTCTGTGAGCTTATTAGGTTAGTTGAGGATGAAATATGAACTGTCATGGCTTAATTGGAAAGCTAGCAATTAGATAACATCCCCTGGCTACAATAACTTGTGGATATATGCCTTCATGGTTTACAATGACCTGATTGTACCTATATGCTTCAACATGGATGACTTAATGAGAACCGAATATAATGGAATAAAAGGGTGATGTAAGAACAAATGTTGTAACATGGAATAAAGAGATATGAAATGTATTTCAACTCCTTAGGGCTGGAAATAGTTAGTTTTGTTGTAGCATAACATTGGTAATTGGAAGCACTCATTAATAGCAGAGTTATGATTCTTGTATATCAGGTCAAGAGCTTCATATTTTCTCCAATACTTCATTTGTGATATATGCATACAATCTGCAATCAAATACTTCATTTTCGAGTGAGGTTTTCTTTGTTTCTTATTCCCTCGTTTTATTTTCTTGCCTTGTAGAGAAGAGGAAGGGTTGGTCGTGTTCAACCAGGAGAATGCTACCATCTATACACAGGTTTATTGATACTTTCCATATTTCTTTCTTAATGGTTTTGATTGAACCTTCTATATAAGACCAATCTTCACTGGGTGCAACAAAATGTTTCCTTCAACTTCACTTATTTTTTTTTCTTTCTTTCTCTGTTTTGTTCATATTCTTGGTATAATGTATTTGGATTTTGTTTGTGTATTTGGTACATTGTGTTATGGTATATTGACTGAAGACATATGTTCTGTGTGTGCCATTTTTATTGCTTTTTGATTATGTTGGAAGGGGACTGGAATGAAGGGTTGGGAGGAGGGGGCTGAAAATGTTATCACATAAGTAGCTCAATATTGTTTTTTTCAATCTTACATCAACGGTAATGTTCCTTAGTTACCTTTAAATAGCTTTAAGTAACCTCCTCATAGGTAATGTTCTTTAATCATCATCTAAATGAGATTTTGTTTTCTTTCTAGGTTTGGAAGAATCCATTTGAAGCATTGAAGCCAATTTGGAGCAATTGATTGATATAACATCTTTTGTATGGTTGGTAGCCAACTTTTGCTTCCAATATATTGACTTTGAGCTTCTTGCTTCCAATGTCAATGTATATTTTTTTTCTATGGAAACTACATTTGAACTAAACAAATGGTTATTAGTCAATGGATGTATGAATACTTCAAAGTATATCTTTATAAAGTGTTGACTTATTGTTTTCGTATGGACGTGATGTATTATTGTTATTGTTATCGAAGTTGGTAGTGTAATGGTTCAGCGGCAAGAAAAACAGGAATTGAGAAATACACAACAGGAAAAAATATCATAATAAACAAATTCGTAACATTTTTTTTTCTATCGTCAATATCGAAACCATGACAATTAAATTTTATAAAAACTGTCACGATTGGTCTATCCATAACCGAAAAAAAAAATGTCGTAATATATTAATTCATGACATTTTCATAACTGTCGTCAAAATCGAATCAATGACAATTAAATTTTACAAAAAACTGTCACGATTGGTCTATCCATGACAGGAAAAAAATGTCGTAATATATTAATTCGTGACATTTTCGCAACTGTCGTCAAAATCGAATCAATGACAATTTAATTTTACAAAAAACTGTCAAGATTGACATATTCTTGACAGTAAAAAAATGTCATAATATAAGAATTCGTGACATTTTTGTAACTATCGTAAATGTGTAAATGGTGACAGTTATTTGTTGTCACAAAAAAAAATATATGACAGTTATTTGTTGTCATAAAATACTAATTAATGACATTTATTTTTTGTCATGAAAACACATTCATTTTTTTGGAACTGTCATAGAAGGACTTTCCACGACACGCGATACTATGACTGTAAATAACTGTCACAGATTTTTTCGCGACAAAAAATAACTGTCGTTGTAGACCATTTTTCTTGTAGTGGGTCAAATTGAACTGAATCAATTTATTGGTTCGAATCAAACTGGATTTATGTGGTTCGGTTCTGTTTTAAGTTTGATTTTGGTATTTTTAAAAGAGTAAAACATAAATCGAATCGATTTAGTTTTAAATTTGGTTTACTCTTTTTTTTAAAAAAATATATAAATATATAATATAAAAAGTTATATATATCATAGTTAAAAACGGTTAGGTTTGATTTCAAATCTTTTTAAACCTTGTCGAACTGCATTTTTTGGTTTCATTGAGTTTCTGGTTTGATTTTAAGAAAGTTCGTTTTTTTAGTAAGGACAAATAGTAAAACACTGATAAAAATTATATTAAATAATCGAACACAATATTCAGTACCCAGTTTGATGCAGTACCACTTACATCTGGAGGTAATGCATGCGCCATAAACGAAATTTTCTCTAATTAAAAAATCAAACGATTACAACGTTTTACTTATATGTAAATATATAAATGACAAATTAAAGGGACGACATACAAATAATATATGTAAATATATAAATGACAAATTAAAGGGACGACATACAAATAATCTAGCTTAGTGAACGATTGCACTTAAACTGCCCTAATTAGTGTTGTGGCTCACTCTCAAACAGAACTTCCATCTTGACACCACCTTTAAATGAAACCACTCAAAGTTGGAGCTTATTCTCTGTTGTTGGACAACAAGGTTTTAGATTCATATATTAAGAGTAAAATTTAGTATGCAACTCGCTAACTTCAAGGAACAAAATACACACAACCCTCAAAGTTAAGTGACTAATATAATTGTACAAAACAAATTTTAAATTGGTATTTCCTTTTTCATTCAACATTTGAAAGTGAAGATTCAAATCTTTAACCTTTTTATCAAGAGTTAACAATATATATGATCTAGTAGAGCTATAAAGTGCTATATTATAAAATTTTCGATGTTAAATTAGAAGAAGCTAAGAATCTACATATATTTTGCACGACTCATTGTTGCTTGATCGATTGCATATAATAACAACATATGGTTATGAGAATTTACACCCTCAAAAGAAGTCTACTTGATGTTGGAAATTGAGCCACTAACATTGAGCTAGGATCATGTCGACTTAAATGATAATTATTCATGTTTTTTTTATTCACAAACTATATATGTTTAGGTGGACCCATACTCTTGAACAACATAGCTCCTATAATTAGCAAAAAGTTATAGTAGTCAGTTCAACAACAAGACGAAATTTAATTAAAGAATGTATGTACATTAAGGTATTAGGTTTGTAAGTTTTCACATTACAACAATGTTTTGTCTTTTTCTTTCTTACTTACCAAACTTAACAACACATTTCATCTATTTTTGTTTTATCCTTCATTCAAATTCACCTGTTTTCAACAAAATAATAAACCTTCCCATAGTTTCTCCAACGTAAATTTATATATATATATATATATATTGATTTCTTTACTTTTTAATCTCCATTACCAATCATTCAAACCAAAGAAAAAACAACAACTAACATGGATTATTCTAAAGCTCGTCTCACCCTCTTCCTTTTGCTCTCGTTTGCCCTTGTTACCTCGGCTCGGATCATACCCCATTCAGGTACGCAAAATTTGCTAATTTATAAACCTATTGTTGAATAGTCTAGATTTGCATAATGTATAGAAAACTAAAATCTAATATCATATCAGAAAATCAAGAAGCTGTATATATGATAAATGACTATCCTGATCCAAGACATCATCCACCACCCCCATCACGATATTCGTTCGAGGTTAACGTTGTCAAGGACAGCCACATCAAGAAAAATCCCTAAAGAAATTTTGCTTGTTAGAGGAGGAAGAAAGTATCAGGAAGGAAGAAAGCTTAAAAAGAGAAATAATGATGTGCATGAACCAATATTAGCACTATATAAATGTTATATTATCGATTTATATAATTCCCTTTATGTGTGTTGAGAATGAACAAAATATATATATATATATAGTTTGTTCTAATACATGTCTCTCTATTATATCTAATGAATAAATCTGTCTCTCTATATATATCTAATGATAAAGAGATTTATGATAAGACATTTACCCTACTTTTTTTTTTTTCCTATTCTTTTAAATGAAGAAAATACCTTTTTTTTTTTTCAAAAAAAATAATTATTATAACATCTGAAAATATTTATAAAATATAACCAAATTTAAATTATATAATATTTTGGTTATTAACATTTTTTTTATATACAAACTTTTTATATGTTTGAAAATGAAAACGTGTGGGTTTGCTTTCATTTCAGTTTGCCAGATTCGTAGCCATTGATTTGTAGATAAATATATGCTTCCTTATCTCAAATATCTTTTTCATTAAAGTGATTTTAATTATAATAGCTATTTTTCTTTTTTATCTTCTAAAGATTTTGAATTACATAGTATATTAGAGATTTTGATTAATCCTAATTAATATCAATGTTGAACTCTTATGTATATATTTACAGATATCTCTTGAGGTAGTAACAAATATATTTTAATTTTGATGAACAAAACTTAACAGTAGCTGACATATATTATCTTTCTCTTAAAGTCAAGGATTTTGAATAATCTTTCACACATAAGTACTTATAAAACATGCTTAATGGTGTGTATATATATATATATCCTTGCAATTACACATTTCTCCATATAATACAACAAAACACAGCCCTTCCATATTCATTTCAACTTTAAATCATACAACAAATCCAAATTATAATTGAAATATGATATAATCAAGTCAAACATTTAAATACATACAGTAATAAATAATATTGAATTAAAATCTCTCCAAGTTTATAAGCTAATTATCTTTTTCAATACGGCCAATGTTACCCCTTATGCTTTTTCTAATATTTTTATATCTATGTAACAAAGTTCATAATAGTGAAAAATATCAAAATTCCAATTTTTATGAAAATATTGATGAAAATTTTATAAAATTAATTACAAATTATTATATTATATATTTAATCAATTTCAGCAAAAGTTAACTCGAAAGGACTAGATTTCGTATGTATTTAAAATATATAGACCAAAGTTGAACAAACTTTAAAGTATATAGACCAAAATAATATTATAATAAAATATATATTTGGCTAAAAAACACATTTGGTTCCTAAACATTCATAAAAGTACGTGACAATTTTGTAATGATTTAGGGTTCGTTTGGACTGACGGAAGAAAAAAAATGTTTTTCAAAAAAATATTTTTTGTTTAAACTTTTTTTTCTTTTAAAAATTGTTTAAAATACACTCAAAAGTTCAAAAGAAACTTTTGAGTGGCTTCCAAACACTTTAATTTTTTTTCAAAACAACTTGTTTTTAAATTAAATCCTTCTGAATGCAATTCAAACACATTATTAGTTTCATAATTTCAATTTTGTAACAATTTGATAAGTGTATTTTCAAATTTGTTACAATTTAGTTAAATGTAAAAAAAACCACCAAATCTAGATGCCATTTTTTCTTCTTCTTATTTTCTTACATTGACTTAGTATTATTGTGAAAGCTTTGAGCCTCAATGGGTGTTTGACCTATGGGTTTGGAAATTAGGGAGTTTGGCATCTGACCCATTTTTGGACACTTGGAATAAAACTCCTCGGATTAAAATTCCAAACCCATGAGTTTGGAATTAATTTGTTTTTTTTTTATTGAATGTCATATTGTTTAGAAAATTTATTTTTCACTTCAGCATCTTATCAATGATCATTGATGATCTTTGGCAACAAATGTTAGCCAACTTCACGATCAACTAGAATAATTGATCGTGATCGATATAGACGGTCACAACAATCGATCTCAGATCATCTTGATCATCGGTAACTAGTTATCTTAATCGTTGGTGACCTACAACTTTGGATGTTACTGTCGTGTAGTGAACATTTTGATCGACGACACCAATCGTTATTGTTAATTATCAATGTCGTGCCTATTAACAAATGATCATAGTGATGATCAATGATCAATAGCCATGACCCTTGACGACTAATTGTCATGATGGTCGATGACCAACCAATAGTCTTAAAATTGGCTATCGTTGACCTTCTTCATCATTGATCAACGACCGTCTTCACCAAGGCTTCTTACACTATTTCTCATGGGATTGAATAGTAAACACTATTCAAGCCCATGAATTACATTTTATTTTCTAATTCAATCTATAAAATTCATCGATCAACTTTGAACACCACCTCTAGTGACCATTGTCGGTTGACCACTAGGTGTCATTTCTGACAACTTCGCCGACGCACTTCCAACCACCAACTTTTGCAAACGCGGCAAACCTTAAAAAATTTAATAAAAATGAATTTTGAAAAACTTCTTTTTTTATGAGTCATTCCAAATGTGCCTTTGATTTAATCAGAATAATATTTTTTTAAAACACACATCTTTTCATTCTTCTATTTTCTTTTCTTATGAAGTTTTTTTTATTAACTAGTATTATTAGATCATCTTTTTTAATTATCTATTTTCTCCTCTTTATTTAAAATTAATCTTTCCTTCATTTTAGGAGATTTTGTTTATTTGTTATATTTTTTCAAGGTGAAAATTGATGACCTATCTATTATGATCTCGAGTATAAATCAAATAGTAATATAGTGGAAATTGTAACTGTATATCACATACATAGCATGGTTTATTTTTAGTTTAATAACATTTTTCATTTTTTTTTTCGTTAGTCAATTTAACTAGAAAACTTTAAGACTTATTTGGATTGACTTAAGATAAATGCGTTTTAAAAAAGAACTCATTTTTATTTAGACTCTTTTGGTAAAAATGGTTTAAAATACAATGCATGCGTGTCATAGAAAGACAACCATAACAATGACTAAATATAACTCTACTTGACTTTCAGTACTTTTGCATGACTCTTTTGATCACTACAAGAAATACACTACACGAAAATGAGGAGCTTCCGACGCACACAAGCGTTGGGAGATATACAAAATTCGTCGAGAAAGAATCTCTCGATGTAAAAAAATTCGTTGGAACGAGAGTCGAGAGAAATGTGTCGGGAGAGGATATCCTGACGCCGTTATGGACAGCGTTGGGATATCCTCTATGATCTCCCGATGCACAAACTGTGCGTCGGGTGATCCTCTATGTTTTTTTTTTTAAAAAATACCTTCCCCTCATCTTTACCGAATCCCCGTCAAAATCGAAAAAAAAAATCTCATCTTTATCTAATCTTCGTCGAAATCGAAAGAAAACTAATGTAATGGAAGAATATAATTGAAACTACAAATTACCACAAAAAGATGCAATGTGAAATCATGCTACTAACTCATACGAAACATTAACACGCATCAATGATTAACTTTCAAAACCGGTTCAAGTAGTGTAAGAAAATAAAAAGAAGCATACCTCAATGATTCAGTGTCATTCTACGACAAAGGATGTGCTTAGAGACAGAGAGGAAAAGCATCAGAGTGACTTCAAGCCATGACCTTAGGAAAAAAAAATTCATGATTTTAGGGAAAAAGAGATTCTTAATGAAAAATTAGACATCTAAATTATTACATTCCGGAAGAGATGGAAGTGGCGGCACCGAAGAGAAAGACCGGCGACGAGGATGGGGGTGATGCATTTTCGCAACCATTTCTTCTTCCCCTTCAGTTTTCGCAACCCCTTAATTTCTTCTCTCCTTCACAAATATGTGAATTACAGATGAGGTGTGAGTTTTTAACGGAGATCTCCCAACGCATTAGTGGTGGCATAGGGAAAAGTTAAATATTATAACAAAATTATAGACTTTTCCCAACGTCGTTATACATGGCATCGGGAAAAGATAAATATAATAAGAAAATTAGACTTTTTCCAACACCGTTATGCATGGTGTCGAAAAAAAAAATAAATATAATAAAAAAATTATAGACTTTTTCCGACGCCATGCATAACAGCGTCAGAAAAAGTCTATATTTTTTTTTATAAATTACCTTATACTGACGTCGCCTTATGTTGCGTCGAGATTGCCAACTTTTTGCGACGTATTTTCTACGGCATCGGAAGAAGCTTTTTTTTCGACGTTAATTATACCGACGTCCGTGTTGTGCGTCGAAAAATAGATATTTTCTTGTAGTGATAAGATTTTTTCCAACGTAGCAATACGTCGCTGAAAACCAACGTCGGAGAAGGTTACTGCGACGTCGCTGACGACGTTGGCAGAAAAGCATGTTCAGGATACTTTCCTTGACGTGGCTCACGTCAACGACAGAGAAACTTTTCCTGAAGCACGCTGCAACACGTCGCAGACGGCTACAGCGACGTGTGCATCGCAGACGGCTGCGACGACAAGTGCATCGCATTAAATATATATTTATTATTATTATTTTAATGTATTTTGTTATTTTTTTCATTCATTACAAAATAATATACATGAAAAGAAACCCACTAAATTCTTCAATTTATTTATGTCCTTATCATATAGGGTTGATGTTACTGATAAATTATTCTATTTTCAAACGATTAATCGTTTATGGAGAATGAAATTGGACAGTAGAAGGGACGAAGATGATCGATTCAGAGAAGGGAAAGAGAGAAAGTACAAGGAATGAAAAAGAGAGATGAGCGATTCGGAGAAGGAAAACATAAAGAAAGTAGAGGGAAGGAGAGAGGGAGAGTGAGAAATAGTGACAGAGGAGAAAGATGAGGACGGGGATATTTTCGGCGGCGGCAACAACGCCGACGAAGATAGACGACCGGTAGCACAAATCTCCTCCTCTCCCTCTCGCTCGATCGATTTTCTCTTCCTTTCGTTTTGCAATCGGTTTTGTGTTGAAGAAAGAAGAAATAGAGTGGACTTTCCTCGGCATCAGACAAACTAACGTTGCGAAAAGATTAAATAATGAATTCATTATCTAAACATTCTCCGACGTGCACCTGCCACACGTCATAGAAAGGTGACTATTGTCACTTCAATACGTACACTTACAACTTCCACTTTTCCTGACGTGTAGCAGATTGACGTCAGGGAAAGTGAAGATATTAATTTTAATTTTAAACTTTTCGGGACGTCTGACTCTTGTGCATCGCGACATCCCGAAAAGTGAAGATATTAAATTTAATTTTAAACTTTTCGCGACGTCTGTTTTTTGTGCGTAGCGGAAAGTGAAGATATTAAATTTAATTTTAAACTTTCCGCGACGTCTGATTCTTGTACGTCGTAAAATATCTTTTCGCCAACACAAGTGATGTTGCGCGCCGAAAGGTGGTCAACATCGACGCATCTTTCGCGGACGTTGTTTCTGACGTCGAAATTATACCAATTTCTTGTAGTGGATTATGCTTATTTTGAAAGGTATTAGACCCTTTTTAGTGTTGTTTAACTAAAACTTTGATAAACTCCATCCGATTACATGATTTGTTATATTTTGTAAATGGTTTGTAATATTCCTAATTTGACTATTCATGTTAATTCAACTGTAATTAAAATTATTGTTATCAAATATTAAAAGTTCTTGTTTTTACATTATTGTCATTAAAATCAATAGGATCAAGAAATTGAATTAGAGGTCCAAAATATGAAGAAAAAAAATCAATTAAAGAATTGATACGAAATAAATTTATGACGTACCATTAATTAAAAAAAAACCTAAACAAATTAGGCTAAACCCATGAATTCGAAACACATACGTGAGAAATCCAGATTTTCAAATTATTCACCCCAAACACAAGTACTTGTAATTTCCAGGCATCATAACTAAATAAAAAAAGTTCAGACATTTAATTTCCAAACATTTGATTTCGAACTTGAATGTCAAACGCCTCCTAAATAGATTATTAATGCAATAAATCTCATTAAATCTTATGAAAATAAAATTCAAAATAGTACGTAACTTATCTATTTAAGTAAATTAAAATTGGTAGGACATCAACATCCGTAATAACAATATTGGTTTAATGAAAAACTTCTCTTTTCAAATAAAAAACAAATAATAATATTTAATATTAAAGGAGGCAAACAAAGAGAGAAAAAACAGATACACGACCAAATTATTTCTCATATATTACATACGAAGTTGCCTTTCTTTCTTTTCTCTTTTTTATTAAGGAAAAAGAAAACATAGATATTTGATGTGAAATTAGAATACGAATTTACATACATTTTACACGGCTCATCATTGCTTGATCAATTGCAAATAATATAACAACATACAAGTATCAGAATGTAAGCCCTCGAAAGAAGTCTACGTGGGATTAAAGAGATTGAACATCTAATGTTGACATTGATAGCAAATGTTTCATATGATTTGTTGAGCTAGCTATTCTCATTTAGACTTGACATGTAAATTATACGATCATTATTGAACTAGGATCACGTCGACTTAAATGATAATTATTCATGTTTTTTTTATTCACAAATTTTGTTTAGGTGGACTCATATTCTTGAACGATCTCCTATATATGATTAACAAAAAGTAATAATATATAGTAGCCGTTTCAACAACAAGATAGAGTTTAATTAAAGGATGTATGTACATTAAGATATTAGGAATGTGATCCTTTTTTTCTTTACTTACCAAAATTAACAACACATTTCATCTATTTTTGTTCTATATATCCTTCATTCAAATTCACCAATTTTCAACACAATAAAAACTTCCCATAGCTAATTTCTTCATTTCTCTCTGCGTAAACACACACACATATATATTTTATTTCTTTATTTCCTAATCTCCATTACCGATCATTCAAACCAAAGAAAATCCAACAACTAACATATGGATTATTCCAAAGCTCATCTTGCTCTCTTCCTCTTGCTCTCGTTTGCCCTCGTTACCTCGGCTCGAATCATGCCCTATTCAGGTACGTAAGATTGCCAATTAACTCTGTTGATTAGTCTAGATTTGTATAATATATAGAAAAATAAAATCTAATATCATATCAGAAAACCAAGAAGCAACATATATGATGAATGACTATCCTGATCCGGGAGCTAATCCAAGACATGATCCATTTCCGCCCCCGCTAGAACATTCGTTCGAGGTTAACGTTGTCAAAGGTCGCCACATCACAAAAAATCCCTAAAGAAATTTATATGACTTGTTAGAGGAGGAAGAAAGCATGAGGAAGGAAGCTTAAAAAGAGAAATAATGATGTGCATGGAACCAATAATAGCACTATATAAATGTTATATTATTGATTTATATAATTCCCATTATGTGTGTTGAGAATGGAGCAATATATATTATCAAATTAATGTAATAAATGCTGAAAATATAATATGCTAATGACTAAAGTTATGCTAATATATGTATATAAAGTTGTGTTAATATATATATATATATATATCAAATGATAAAGGGAATTTAAATCAAAATTATGTGATAAGAATTTACCTTACTTTTTTTTTCTATTTTTTTTAAACAAAGATGCATTTTTCTAGAGAAGAATTATGGTAAATGATAGATTTATTGAAAATATTTATAAAACATCACAAAATTTTAAATTCTATAGTTCGGAATTTTGTTATATTTTTATAATATTTTGGTTATAATGTCTCTTTTTTTTATATACTTTCTTTTTAAAAATTTTTTTTTAAAAAAAATGAAAATGTGTGGGGTTAGTTTCATTTCACTTTGCCAGATTTGTAGCCATTAATTTGTGGATAAATATATGCTTCCTTATCTCAAATATCTTTTTCATTGAAGTGATTTTTTATTATAATTAAAAGTATTTTTCTTTATCTTATAAAGATGTATTGAATTACATTATATTCATTGAATCAATTTAAGATTACTTTTTACAAGATTAATTACTATTATTGGTTGAAAAAAGATATATAAGTAAATCATATATTTGTCTTAGTGAATTTGTACTTCATATAATCTAAAGTTGTGAAAAGTTTGAACTTTCTATTTATCTCATATTATAATTATTTGTCAATTTTTATAGAAAATTAACATATGAAGTCATATTATATTTCTCAAAAATTAATCTCTTCAACTGTACAATCTTCCTTTCACAAATAATTAATAGTAAACCATCAATTTAATTTTGGGTGAATTTCTAAACTAAAAATCTGTATTGAGTAGATAAATCATAAAATATTGCCTAAGAGTACCATGTTTATTTATTTTTCAAGAATTGATCAAATAATAAAAGAAAATTACAGTATTATTATGAAAGATGTATACTATTTTCATCTATTACATTGCGAAAACAACAAGCAAGAAATACAATGTAACGTAAATCTATTGACACACAAATATAAGAAGTTCACTAACTTTGTGTTAACTACGTCTATGAGGTAGAGGAAGAACAATATTTATTAAAAGAAATGTCTTTTAAATATAATAAACGTCGATATCACTAATTAAGCTAAGTTAGAGAGAGCCCTACCGAAACCCTATACTTAATTGTTCGTAATGCTACGTAACAACTTCAAAACTCCAACACATTATTTGTCATGACAATACTATTGAATATTATAGTGGAAATTAAATCTAGATATGGAATAACATATCAAAGTAATTAAAACTATAGTTATGACGTAATCATTAACATATACTTATATTATTATTAAAATATTGATGTGCTTATAAAAAAATTTCATCTTTATGTATATAATGAGAAAATATTTATGTACATATAAAATTTATAAAAATTATTTAAGTTAATAATAATTAAGCTGTTTTTATTTCTAATTAAAATAAGTATTCATCTGATTATTTAGTTAATATAAATATTCAAAGAATAATAGTCTTTTTTTAAAAGTTACAACTACTCGTTTGTAATATGAAAAAAAAAATGTCATAGAACTATTTTTTTCTAAATATTTTTATTGCAATTTTCTGATATCAAAATGAGTAGGACATCAACATTCATAATAACAATATAGGTTGAATGAAAGACTTTTCTTATCAAATAAAAAAAAAAAGCAAATAATAATATATAATATTAAAAAAAGGCAAATAGAGAGAGAGAGAAAAAACAAACACACGACTAAATAATTTCTCATTTTTTACATACGGAAGTTGCCTTTTCTTTTTTAATTAAGGAAAAAGGAAACATAAATATTAGATGTGAAATTACAATAAGAATCTAAGAATATATGGGTATGAGAAATTTACACCTTCAAAAGAAATCTACGTGGGGATTGGAGGTTGAACTTCTAATGTTGATATTGATAGCAAATATTTGATATGGTTTGTTGAGCTAGCTATTCTCATTTAGACTTCTAAAGAAAAGCCTTGACGTGTAAACTATATAATCGTTGAGCTAGGATCACGTCGACTTAAATGATAAATATCCATGTTTTTCTTATTCACAAACTATGTTTAGATGGACCCATACTCTTGAACAACCTCCTATAATTAGCAAAAAGTAATATATAATAGCCGTTTCAATAAGACGGAGTTTAATTAAAGAATGTATGTACATTAAGATATTAGGGTTGTGCTTTCACATTACAACAATGTTTTGCCATTTTTTTCTTACTTACCAAACTTAACACAACACAACACATCTCATCTATTTTTGTTTTATCCTCATTCAAATTCACCAATTTTCAACAGAATAATAAACCTTTCCCATAGTTTCTTCATTTCTCACTACGTAAATTTATATAAATATTGATTTCTTTACCTCCTAAATCTCCATTACCAATCATTCAAACCAAAGACAAAACAACAACTAACATGGATTATTCCAAAGCGCGTCTCGCCCTCCTCCTCTTGCTCTTGTTTGCCCTCGTTACCTCAGCTAGAATCATACCCCATTCAGGTACGCAAAATTGTTAATTAACCTATTGACGAATAGTTCTAGATTTGTATAATTAATGGATATGAAACTAAAATCTAAGATCATATCAGAAAACCAAGAAGTGGCGTATATGATAAATGACTATCCTGATCCGGGAGCTAATCCAAGACATAATCCGTTTCCACCCCCACCACAACATTTGTTCGAGATTAGCGTTGTCAAGGGCCGCGACATCACAAAAAATCCCTAAAGAAATTTGCTCCTTAGAGGAGGAAGAAAGCATCAGCAAGGAAACTTAAAAAAGAAATATGATTGTGCGCCATGAACCAATAATAGCACTATCTAAATGTTATATTCTTAATTTATATAATTCGCTTTATATATGTGTGTTGAGAATGGAGTAATATATATCAAATTAATGTAATATATGTTGAAAATATTGTATGGTAATGAACAATATATATATCCTAAAGTTGTTCTAATAATAATATATATATATATCTATCCAATGATAATGAGAATTTAAATCAAATTTTTGTTAATAGAATTTACCCTAATCTTTTTTCTATGTTCTAAATAAGGAAAGACACATTTTTCACTATAGTAAATCTATAAAATTGTTGGAGATTTTTATAAAACATGAAATTTTGTTATATTCTTATAATATTTAATTTGGTTTATAATTTCTTTATATATATATATATATACTTTTACTTTTTTTCTTTTTTAATATTTTTTTGAAAATGAAAATGTGTGGGCTTGGTTTGATTTCAGTTTGCCAGATTTGTAGCCATTGATTTGTAGATAAATATATGCTTCCTTATCTCAAATATCTTTTTCATTAAAGTGATTTTAATTATAATAGCTATTTTCTTTATCTTATAAAGATTCTGAATTACATTATATTCATTGAATCAATTGAAGATTAATGTTGACAAGAATACACTATTTTTATTAATTGCTATTATTGGTTGAAAAAAGATATACAAGTAAAGCATATATTTGACTTAGTGAATTTGTATTTCATATAAACTAAAGTTCTGAAAAGATTGAACTTAATTACTTACGTGTCTATTTATCTCATATTATAATTTTTCAATTTGTATAAAAAAACATATGAAATCATATTATATTTCTAAAAAATATTCAATCTCCAGTGCAATCTTACATTCACAAATAATTAATAGTAAACAATAATTTTAATTTTGGGTGAGTTTCTAAATTAAAAATCTGTATTATTCATTACATAAATCATAAAATATTGACTAGGAGTGTAGTATATTTATTTATTTTTCAATAGTTGATCAAGAATGAAAGAAGATTACATTCATAATATACTATTCTCATCTCTATTACAATACGCACAACAAGCAAGAAATATAATGTAACGTAAATAGAGATCTACACAAATATACAAAGTTCACTAACCTTGTGTTAGCTACGTCTACGAGATAGAGAAAGAACAATATTTATTAGAGAGAATGTTTTTTAAATATAATAAACAATGTCACTAAGCTACGTTAGAGAGTTTATATATTACACTTTTATGAACACTACCGAGATCCTACACTTTATTGTTTGTAGTGCTATATGTAACGAATTCAAGACTCCTAACACATTATTTGCCATGATAATAATATTTAAGAATATTGTGGAAATTCAATCAAGATATAGAATATATATCAAAGTAATTAAAAAATATAGTTATGTACATATTCATTGACATACACTTATATTATATATATACTCAACAACGTGTTAAATCATCAAAATTTTCAATTTTACGTATATATTGATAAAATATTTATGTACATATAAAATTTGTAAAAATTATTTAATTCAATAATAATTAAGTTGTTTTTACTTCTAAATCCATATGGTTATTTAGTTAATGTAAATATTTAAAGGATAATAGTCTTCTCTAGAAAGTTACAACTACTCTTTAAGCTTATGAATTTAATATATACTATGTGGAAGATATATTAGAGATGTTGATTAATCCTTAATATCAACGTTGAACTCCTAGATATATATCTATTGAGGTAGATTGACAAATATATTTAAATTTTGGTAAGTAGAACGCTCAACGCCGTGACTGACATATACTCTTTCTCTTAAAATCAAGAATAGCGAATAATCTTCCACATTAGATGTCATAAATACTTATAAAACATGTTAAAGGTATATAGATGTATATATATCCATGCAATTACTGATATTTTTGCATACAATACAACAAAACACAACCCTTCTATATTCATTTCAACTTTAAATCATATAACAAATCCAAATTGTAATTGAAATATGATACATACAATTAAGTCAAACATTTAAATACACACAATAATAATATTGAAATAAAATCTCTCCAAGTTTATAAGATCAAAGCATGTGAAAACATGCACTCGTGAGCAATCAACAGACACAGTTGGTGCCCTACAAAATTAGGGCAACTTTAATTTCCTTTACTTGTAAAGTAAGCCATAGCAAAAGTCCACTCACCCAAGCCGTTGACCATGAAAATGGACGGCTATGATCAACTCATAAGTGTAGTGATTGATCAATCATGTGGATGATAAAACGTGGGATTCGCCCCATTATTTGGGAAAACAAGTCAACTCTCTCTTATCTTCATGTGATGAACTTGTTTTTTCTTCTTCTTTATAAACACAAGAATATTCAAATGAGAGAGAAAGAATTAAGAAGAGATATGGGATTAAGGGCAGGTCGTTTATGTTTGTTGTTGATGTTCATGATGATCATAGTACTGTGTTTGCCAATTTCAGGTATGCTCTAATTCTTCTTATGTGTTAACGGTTTTTGAGCATGCATGCATTCTTTTCTTTGAAGTTACGAGCTTTTAAGTCTCTCGTCTTAACTATAACATTTGTTGAACTAAGAAAAACAAAAATGTATTACTACGGTTTGTTATTTGTTGATTTAGTAAAGTTGTTAGAAACGAGATTTTTTGAACCAAATCTATCATCTCAATGTTTGAGTTACAATTGAAACTTTTTGCTCTCTTTACCTTGTCAATTCTAGTTTACACGAGTGATTATATGAAGAGACCACCACAATGTTTATCAAGTATTCTCTACCGTTATTTTACATTTAAAAAAACTTGAGTTTATTTCTACTGATTATTAGGGGATATGTGTAGACTTTCGAATCTACATCCAACAATTACTAAATGGACTTTTCAACTGGGGATTGGTTTGATGTCAAACATGAGCATATAATTCTAACCAATCATAAAGTTAGGTTTAATTTTGGCTTCATCTATTTAACTTCTTACATCCAATACAACAATTTAGATACCAAAACGAAGTTTATTTCTAAAATTCAAAGATAAAAAAATGAAAAGAGTATGTTTGGCTTTGTTTCATTTTGAAAGATGAACTTTTAATGGTTCAAAATCAATTTTATCGGAATGAAAAAGACGGTTAAAAATATAAATCCAACAAATAATTATAGATCTGTACAGATGATAAAAAAAATAGTTATTTTAAATTATTTCAAAATAATTTTAAACACGGTATAACTTAATTGAAATAGTTTTAAACATGGTATAACTTAATTGAGTATTTTGGATTATCAAATTACTTGAACAACTCTTATTCACGAGTATGATAAACTCTAAATTAAATGCAATTACATAGATAGCCAAATTCATATTTATGTGATCTCTTAGTGATCAATAATAAACCGAGGTAGAAGATTGAGTTATATAGTATATACTTTAACATATTAATTAAACTATGCTTTAGTTAACTTATTTAATATAATTCATATGCGTGTGATATTTGTTATGAATACGAGCATAATTAAGATATCCATTCAACAACCATATGATATTAAATAAGAGATATGATGGTTGCCTTCAAATTTTTATTTGTATTATTTATACTAAGAATTTAATATTGATTTTTTAAAAACATTCATTAAAGACAACTGACAAAGATCTGAATGAATATTATGTCTCCAATAGGGTTCAAATATGCTTTTATTTTTTTTTAAAATACCGATTATTGTATACATTATTTTTCATTCATGAACCTGAATAGTCCATGTGATATTTTTACTGCTTATGATTCAACAAAAAATAGCACACACTAATATCTTATGGATCCCTTGATAATGGGTTATGGCCCTATATGATGCAAAGCCCAAACCATCTCCTAAATTGGTTGTTCACATTGAAGCTATAAAATAAAAAATTTGGTAGATACACCAATCTGTTTTTAGTTCAACCACGTAGGGGGGAATATATATCTAATCTCGTTGAGATATGTTGATTAGTTGAAGACATTTTTTTAGCTTAATTAGAGGTAGAGAATGAAAATTTCGAAAATATTACTTATCATAAATAATGAGTGTAAATCTAGGTCGGTAAAATTAGAGTTAAAAATGAGAATGAGTGATCTAAATTAATATAATATATATATATATATATATATATATATAGACACACACATATTTATTACAAGTAGAATAATATGAAGGTACTTTGAAAATGTGTAAAAGTGAGATCCATGAATTCTGGAAAAGGAATGATTTTTCTCATCTTTTTCAATAAATGGGGAAAATATGGATAGAAATTATTATATTATATATATTTAATCAATTTCAGAAAAAGTTAATATTAAAGAAGTAGATGTCGAATGTATTCAAAATATATTCACTAAATTTAAAAAAACCTTATTGGCATTAATTATCTAATTAGAGAGTCAAGTTTTTAGAAAATTGAAATTAATATGTATTAAAATTGGTAGGACATCAACATCCATAATAATTAATATTGGTTTCATAAATGAAAGACTTTAATTTTGAATTTTTTTGGTTGAAAATAAGATAATATATATTATTAAAAGAGGGAAAGAAAGAGGAAAGGAAGAAGAGAGAGAAGAGGAAATAATTTCTCATGTTTTACATACGAAGTTGGGTTTCTCTTTTTGTTAAATAATTATTATAAGAACAAATACTTTTAATTTCGAAAATCACGTGACCGTATCTCGAAGAAAGCATCCCCACGTGACCAGCAATTCATAACTCTTTTAACTTTATAATAATTAATAATTTGGACCAAGTGGCCTTTTCTTTTCTTTTCTTTGCAATCAGCCATCGCCTCTTTCCCCTTTCAATCAAAAGTTTCTTTCTCATTACTATTATTATTTTTTCTTTATAGTTTAAATTTATATCTTTTTTTTATTTTCTACACTTTTAACTAAAATAGTAATTTTAGTTGTTTTATAACATTCTTACTTAATATTTTTTTATTTTTTTATTAAATGGTAAAACGAAAAAATTGGGTTTAAAACATATTAGGATTTTATTAGATAGGGTTTAGAGAGAGAGATTAATTACAATCAAATTTTTATTTTTTTTCAATATTTATTAATTATATATATGTGTATATCATGTGACATTAATTTAATTCAATATGTTATTTTTCTTATTTTAAAGTACATATAATATATATTTTTTTAGTTTAGTTTTAAAAAATACCTAACTTTAAAATAGCACATAATTGACTATGTCAATAATGTTGCAATTGTTTTTTATTCCACGTGATTGATAAGCCTTCTCGATTTCATTTTCTTTCTACGTGTGTATATATGTGTGTGTTTCTATATATGTATGTATATGTATGTATGTTTGCATATATAAGAAATATAAAATTTAGAAAAATTACATCAGATGACAAAAAAATTTTTTTAAAAAAAAAGCAGCTCATATCACATCTTTTTACATATTGCAAATATAACAAGTAATTAGTATATCAGAGAGCTATCAAAGAACTATCATCTTTTACATTTGCTATTTTTGCAATTTAGAAAATATAGTGTCATTGATCTTATTGTCATAATTTTTTTTGCTATTCTTGCAAACACTCTTATAATTTAAGTAATTAGAAGACTTATCGATATATGTTAAAATGTGTGTGGCATGAGATTTCTTTTACAAGTACCTAAGCTAAGTGTCACGTGGTTAGGATTCTCAACTAACCAACCGTGCGGCACTTGGCTTGACTATGTCGTCCTCCTTAGCCAAGTAAGCCTTCCCAAGAGGTTAGTGCACCAAACACTATGAATAACCTCTACAATAACGCAACGAAAAATGATTAGTGCACCTAAAGCACTTAGAATTACAAAGGGGTTGGCAAGAGAGTGAGTGAGAAGTTGAGAGAGCTCTTCTTGGAAGAGTACTTTTACATTTAAGATTGCTTCCAAGGTTCCTTGCTTGTTGCTTCTTGTTTACAAATGAGGCCCTCCCTAAGTATTTATAGATGTTCCCCACCGACCTTGGGCCTTAGAAGATCGGCCAAGGGAGTTTCTAGAAGTTACAAGGAAGTTTCCCCCTTTACAATAGAGCCTAGAACATTCTAGAGAGAACTAGACTTTTCATTACACTTCCTGACCGTCATCGTAGCCTTCTAGGACGTTCTAGCCTTGTCCAGCATCATCCAGCACGTTCAGAGGTCTTCTTGGGAGCTTCCCGAACATTCCAGCAGGTTCCAACACTGTCTCGGGTGTTCTAGAGGATTCTAAGGCTGTCTAGGCCGAACATGGGCGGTGCAGCACCCTCATGGGCGTGTCTGGGGCCTTCTGGAGCTTCTCGGAGGTTCTCGGGGCATCTGGACATTGGGCGAACACGGGCGCGCACGCTGGGGGCCGCGCGCGTCTGTCGCGGGCGTGGACTGCGCGTACGGTGCTGCGCGCAGCGCTGGGCATGGGCGTGCATGCATGGGGCCGCGCGCATGGTGAGGCGCGCGCCATGCCTGGGCGAGCGTGGGCGGCTGTCTTGGCCGTGCGCGGGAGCTTGGCTTGTCGCCTGGCCATGCGCATGTGCCCGTGCGCATGGGCCTGATGGTGGGCGTTGGTGCCTGGCGCCTTTGGCCGTGTCAATGGGCAGCTGGGCGTGGCATGGGTTGTGTCGGTGGGCTGACACGCGGGCTGTCATGGGCACTTGTCGTGGCACGCGTGCGGGGCTTGTGAGCTATCCTCGAGAGGTGCCTGCCAATGTCGTTGGCATGTGTCGTGGTCCGTCTTGGGTTGTCTTAGGACCACGTTGGGGCTACTCCTTGCCTTGCTAAAGGAGTCGTGGCACGTATTGGCGCGATTTTAGGGGCGATTTTTGGGGTCAAAACTTCACACGTGACATAAGGAACACTTCTTTACCTTTTATGTTTAGTTTATTTTCGCTTATATATTCATATTTATGTATTGTTTTGTTTGTGTGTCTTGATTTCAGGCTATGATATTTATCTTTTTTTTTTAAAATGATTCAATACCTATTAGTAAACACATATTACTTAAATGAATTTTCAGGTGAATTAATATGATTATGATAGATAATGACTTTCAAGAAAATTAACGATAGTAAAAAGTGATATTATGAATTTGTTTTTGAATAGGGAAAGGTGATGGGGAAATGAAAACAACAATGAGGGGCAAAAGGTCTTTGATAGTGAAGATAAATGATTATGAAGATCCATCTCCAAATGAAGGCCACAATCCATTTAAGTCTAAACCAAAAAAGCCACATAAGGGTAATAGAAAAGGGAAGCCTAACAAAATTCATACTTAATATATTTTAAGAAGTTTATTTGGTTGTAATTGAAGTAATTTGAATGTAATTTATACTATTTGTGAATTGGATATTCGCCACTAATAGTTTAAAGGCTTTATATTTTTCACCAAAGTATGCAATAATATTTTCAATCAAGTTTGCATTTAAGAATAATGTTTCTAAAAGTTATAGGTTAAAATGTTATATTATGGTTTGGGGCTTCTGCAATGTTAAGTAATTGTATCTTTTCATGTTTAATTTTAATAATTATCATTATTAAATCAATCGATTCTCAATATATTATATTAACGTTGGTGTAATACTACCATTAAATATATATATTAAAGTTATTAATTTTATCTATATGTCTTTTATAGTATTTCACAATTTAAATAAGTCGTTTTTATTATTTTAAGAAATTATGAATACCTACAGGATATATTATTTAAACGTTTCTAATAGACAAATTTTTGGATCACTAATCAAATGAAATTCTAGATATTTTCTTTCTTTCTTTTTTAATAAACATTTATATTGTTTGGTAGCTGTTTACCATTATTTTATAATTAATGATTCCAAATCTAGCATGATCCCTCCCATTAATTTTTCTTAAGGAAAAACTAGTTTTTAATATACTTTTAAAGGTGTTTTAGATTTGTTTTGATCAAAAATTTTACATTGTAATGATGAAGATGAAGGGAACGAATGATTCATTCCACAAGGAAAATATTGGATATTCACTTTGTTTTTTCTTTTTCTTTTTTATTTGTCATTAAACACAAATCACAAAGATCAGTATTAATCCAAATTTAATATACCTCTAAACTCTAGATTCGTTTTGGTTGAAGATTTTATATGGTAAAGATGGAGATAAAGGAATGAACGATTCATTTTGCAACGAAAGCATATTGGATGATCACTTTGTTTTTATTTAGAATTAACCACAAATCACAAAAGGAAGTTAAGCAAACACGTGCTCAAATGAAAACGTGTTATTTGACAAGTTTATCTCCTTACACTCCAACTTTATGAGGCTAAATTTTCATACCACAAAATTTTCCATACCACGACTCTATTAACAAGGACCAATGACTTGTTGTGATCTCTTTGAAAGATAAGGAAAATGAGAAAAATTGACAGAGAACCTAATTTCTTAGCTTTGTGATTTTTAGTGAAGTCTTAATCCAAAACAATATAGAAATACACATCCATTAGAAGGACCAATAATTAAATTAAGTATATATTTGGATTGACTTTAAAAAAACTGCACTTAGAAATTGAATATGTAGAAATAACCTCCACCGTTCTTAAATGATGGTAATATATGTTCATAAAAAAAAGATTAAAAATTTTAAATTATATAGATCGAGACCTATAGTACAAAAAGATGAATGATTAAATTAAAGCTATAAAATAGTGGAAATATTTTTATAACCTTTGACATGTGATGTTAAAGAAAGAGAGGAAGATGTTGAGAAATTAACCCTAAGATTTTTGTGTGTTTGTTTGATGTAAATAAATATTTAAAAAAATGGAGAACAAATTTTGTGGACAATAGAAGA
Organism: Cucumis hystrix; assembly: GCA_025688845.1. Taxonomy (NCBI): domain Eukaryota; kingdom Viridiplantae; phylum Streptophyta; class Magnoliopsida; order Cucurbitales; family Cucurbitaceae; genus Cucumis; species Cucumis hystrix. The sequence continues at coordinate 3,289,789 of CM046894.1, read as the reverse complement.
AAGACAAAAACATGGTTGGATTAGCTAGCTGCTTACTTACGTCTCTATTATATTTCACATGTAACATGTTACCTTTTTTGTACTATGTTTTGTTTTCCAAACTTCATTATTATAAATTTTAATCTAACAATTAACTATTATTGTTTCGTTTGTACCAATATCATTTCCAATCTACCGTCCGTCCGTCCACTCACCGTCTCACCGTCTTGGTTTGGTGAGTTTGAGTGGGTCTTTTTCTGTAAGACCAATACCAATGATCTAAAGTTGAGTTTATTTTTTGAATTCATTTGGGTTTTCATATTAAAGTCAATTGCAGACTTTTTGGATCTAATTTGTAGACCTCTCTTCAAGTTGGAAATTAGTTTTCATAGATGGGACCATATAAGGATTCTATTGTATAATGGTTAAATCTATATGCTATGTATTGTATTTACATTATTTACATTCGGAAAGCTTTGGACTATGCATACTAAAGTCGGCCTATTGATTGGAAACTTTGGGAAACTTTGGACTATGACATACTAAGATTAACGGCCGATGATTGTTAACTCTACTGACAAGCTATGTACATCTTATGTTTTGTGTTCTTTCTAGATCACTATCTATGCCATGAACTGTGTTCCTTCGGGATCACTATTATTTACACTATGTTTTGTGTTCCCTCGAGGTCACTGTCTATGTTATGATTCCTGATCCTTTAGGGTCATTACCTATGTCATGCTATCATGCATACATTATGCCAATGTTGGAATGAGTTTAACAACTCATCCAAAAGATCTCGATAGGGGATTACTTACTGGATATACTTTATTTTCATGTTTAACTTTTAAAGCAAAGGAGGAAAGACAAGTTGGTGAGCGACAAGAAGAATGACCCTCGACGGGCCATATGAGAATTGTTTGGTTTATGCTTCCACAATTGTTTTTAGAAAGTTAATATAATTAGATTAGTAATGATCTCAGCTTGGTTTTGAAAAATTCGAATCGTTACAATATCTAAGACCGATGCACATTTTCAATTAGAAAAAAAAACTCTTTTAGTCCTTTATTTTGAAGAATAAGTGCATTTAGTCTCTTATGTTTTAAATTGGTCATTTTGGTCTCTAATAATTTTCTAGAGAATTAGGTTTAAAAGGTCATCCTCTAAAAGAAACTTTAAATTTAATATTAAAAAAATACACATTTTTAAATCTAAGGAACCAATTGCACATATACATCAAAATTTGGAACGCAAAAGTAGTAGTTTTTCCTAAATATATATATATATATATATATATAAATATTCGTATTGGGTGAGAATCCTTTTTTTAATATTTCCTTTTCCTTCTCTCTCATTCTCTCTATTCCCTAATCATCTTCTCTCATGTCTTTGAAAATAGCATCATTGTCTTTCAGATGTGAAATCCAACTAATAACAATATTAAATGTTTGTCTAAAACTTTATGGTTTATGGTAACACTTAGAAAAGCTTATTTAACACTAGTACAAATTTGGTCTTATTTGATAACTAATCAAAACATGTCATTAAAAACTCTGTCTTAACTGTATTGACCATCAAAAAAGAGAACTTTAATGTTTTTTGCCCATCAAAAAAATTGAAAAGTCCATCAAAGAAAATCGATTTCTTGATAGCCAAAACATTCCATAAAAACCATAAATTGCAAACTTTCAATTCAACTCATTAAAGTTGAACGCAATAACTAATTTAATTTTGATAAAGTCACTTATTTCAATCTAATTATAATTGCAACAGTTAACTTTTAAAAAAATAATATTGTATTATTGATTAATAGAAAGTAATAATTGATAAAAAAAAATTAAGAATATTATTGATGAATATTTTGTTTTCTGAGCCCATTAACGAGAGTCTGAATTTCGTGCTTCGTGGGAAATAGTTTTGGGAAATAGTTTTATTGTTCATCAATATATCATTTTTCTTGATGGGTCTTGCCCATGATCTTATCCTAAATCCAAAATTATAAATTTTTTTCTTGATGGAAAATATCTATCAAAATATCATTTTTTTAATGGATCTTGCCAATCATCATTTCTTGGTCTATGTCCATCAAGAATCCTAGACCCATCAAGAAAATTTTAAACCCATCAAGAAATCGAAATGATGATATATAAATTTTTTTCGATGATGGTCATTGCAAATAAGAAAATTCATCCTTGATGGGCCTCAAGAAAACCTAACTAACTTGATGGGCATTGTCAGTCAACTAATATATTATCTTTGATATTTATTGTCCATCAAGCCTTGACGTTTGTGGACCATCAACAAAACTAAGGAAACTTTGTTCATGAAGAAAATCAAGAATCCATATTTTTTTTTTACGTTTTTTTTAACAAAATAAGGGAACTTTTCTTGACGTACATGATGGTCAAGATAAACATTGTATCAAGAAAAATATTTTTCTTGATAGTCCTTTGCCATGACCATCAAGAAATCAAATTTGTAGCAGTGTAATTTAGTATTTCTTTCCCCAAGTGTTTCCTCAAAATTAGGTGTTTAATAGAAAAAAAAAACTAAACTCTTATTTTCTCAAAAGTTAGTAATATTATGTACAACTAAAACACTTCATAACCATCACAAAACTACTCTTCAAGTTGAAAATTTCAGAATTTTGGACAAAAATGGCAACTTTGAGTGATATGCTACACCTTTTAAAGGTCTCAATTTCCATTCCAAATTGATCTAAGATTAAAGATAACAACTTTTGAAAGATTATGACAAGATTACTTTTTTTATATATAATTTAACCTTTGTTTGATGAGTGATATAAGTAGTACTATATAGAAATATATTTTAGCTACTTGAATACTATATTGAGAAAAAAAAGAAGGTAAGTAACGTAATCGATGTGCTCTTGTTAATTAAGAGCAATATCCAACATATAGAGTAATATCTTGTAGTGGAAGCATATAAATAACGAGATTATAGCACAAGAGTCTGTAACCTAGTACACTACCCGGAGTTGGATGTCTTGTGGAAAGAATCTTCTTTAATAATAATAATAAAGTTACGTGGTTACAACATAGTTCTTAATTATGTTAAACACACCTAACAATAACTCACACAAAACTAATTAACTTTCTAATATCAACTTAGGCTCCCCAAACACGAGATCTCCTCACTTCCTAAACTCCACTCGACAAAGTAAAAAGCTAAGATCTCCTCAACTAAAAACATTTAGGCACTAAAAGGAAGAAAACCTACTTTTTGGAATAAAACTCCAAAGGAGGGCTGGGGTTAGAGCAACTGTTGAAGAAGAAGTTTCATAGACAATGGCACTTCAAATCGGCAGCGCGAACTCAACATGAGCGGCTTTCCCGAGTCCAAGTGTATGAGATCTAGCATTTTTTTAATTTTCACATTGAGAACGAAAAAAGGGAGTGTAGTTAGACCTCATTGAGATGTTACGAAGAATTTATGCTACTGTTTCCACGACATTTAAAGTTATGTTTTCGTGAATATTATGCTACTATTCGAATCAAATCACTCTATCATAAGAAAGATTCCCCATCTACAAATAGATTAAACAAAGAATAACATAACTATTAACTCAATAATCCTAATGTACCAACAATTAGCACTAAAACTTTCTTGGTTTCTTTCCCTTGATCAATAAACAACCTATATGATTGTCTATTACACACCTCTATATATACAAAAAGAATTTCTCAAAATAAATAATATAGTCACAACAATACAACCATGAAAGCATCACTTTTGAATCTCCTCGAACATGATGGAACCCTTTCAGCAATTGCTTGCTCGACGTCCTAGATTCAAACCCCAACCACACCAATTGCTTATTTTCACCAAATTGCTTGACAGAAACCTTTCGTTAGTTTCTTTCCTAAAAAGGCTTTCAAACAAAACAAGGAAGCACAGAGACAACAAAAAGGAAACCAACAACAAAATTAAATCTTTAATCAAAAAGAAAATAAATTTTCTAGATTATTTAACACAACTTAATTCAGTAAAGACAAGATGTTTTGACATGAGGAAAAACATTCTACTTAAAAAAGAAAACAAGCCAACCAACATCACAATAACTTATATACATCTCTATCAACTTTTCAAAAGTCATTCTAAACTTACTTGTACTCAACCTCACTAGTGTGGATGTATATCTTGGTAAAAAATGTCAATAAATAAATAAGAATTACACAAGGACTTCACAAACACTCCATCTTGTGATTACACTTTAAGAGCCATATAGCACTATGATTTGGAGAATCCTAAAATTGAAATTTTGTAATCAATTTTGAAGAAATTCAGCTACAATAAGAAACGAAAAAAGTAAATCAAGGGTTCTAAATAAAATATAATGCAAGAACAAGAGAAACCAATTTTTGGAATACCAAATTTTGTGTGCATTGAGCACCAAGCTTAAATGAGTTGAAGTCATGGAAACATTCTCATATTGTCATTTAGTGCAAGTAAGGTAAAAGATGAATATGTAACCAGGGGTGGATTGCTTAACAAATACGTTTTATACTCTAATAGACTATTTTTATATTGGTTAAAGTGAGCATAGCTCGATTAACATCTAATATTTTATTAACAATTCAGAGTTTTTTATGGTTTAACTTCTTCCTTCAAGCACTTTATAAATTATAATTTCTATGATGTTAGATAATTATGATATATAAAAGTTAGGAAAAAATATATGTTCGGTTCTTAGATTTTGAGTATATAGTTTCTATTTGGTCTCGAACTAGGTTTTCAAATGTTACATATTTAGCTAGTAAGTTTTGAACTTGACTTCAAATTTAATTGTTAAGTTTCAATATATTACAATTTAATTTTATCTTTTAGGTTTGTTTTAATTTACAAGTTTTTGATGGGTTGAACCTAAGAAAAATCAAAATTTGACTTAGGAAAATGAATATCCCAGAAGTAAATAGAAGGCCAAATCAATCTTTAGCAGTGAAAATTTGATTCTGATATGTCCTCTTCTTCTCAAATCAATATTCAACAAATTTTTTTCCATAGAATATTGTTCTTCTCAATTCCATAAGAGTGAACAAACCCGATCGAAAAAGTGAGTAATCAAATCAAAATCAGTCGATTGATAATCACCCCACTCTTTTATTTTCGAACATCTATTTTGATTTTACATAACTATTTTATTGTAATTTGGATCTTTTTTCAAATGACTTAATTACATGATACTCTTTTTTTTTATTATTATTGTTGGAAAGAGTACTATCAACAAATTCTTTTGTAATACGATGGAAAATAAGGAGTTAAAAGGCAAAAAAAAGAACTCAATAGATTTGATTATTTATCATTAATGGTGTACATATTAAACATGTTGATTTCACTTTTTTCATTGAACTTTTTATGTATATTAAAGTTTCTTAGTTGGGACCCATTTTTGCTAACAAAATATTGTACAATGGCAAATAAATGGAAGAGCAAAAAGAAAAGGGAATGGTTGTTTTTCTATGTAATCTTCTCTCCTTAACTTTTTAATATATTTACACTCAATAAAGCATGTTTTTCTTTCATAGTCATTTTCTAACTTCACCTACTTCTTTTTCCTTTTAACTTTTGACAAATATAATTCTAAAGTGATAGAGATCGAACATCTCCATCCAAGACCGAACCTTTATGCTTTATGTGTGTATGTATTCCTTTTACTAGTACTCTTTTATAATCTCTACAGATTTGTCAAAATGATCAACATAACTTTTAACGGTAATTGATGATATCCCTTTTACGAGTTAGAGGTTCTAATCTTTTCAACCCTATTTGTTGTACTAAAAAAATATATGTTATATATGTCTGAATAGATTAACTAATTTTCATAGTTTCTTTAATTTAAGACTATTTAAACATGACACATAGTTACATTGTGTGGTAATTGATATATTATTTTTTTAGTACAACAATGATAAGTAAAGGAATTCAAACTACGTGATTATTTAGTACACTCATTTACCAATTAAGTTAAAATGATCTTGGTGACATATAATTTTTTGTTCGAAGTATAATATTTTTCAATTTTCGATTATCTCATATTAGAAAAATCTGGAAGAAAAAAGAAAAGAAAAATGAGAATTTTTAAAAGTAGTAGATTTTACAAAATATTGACAACCTATAGCAAATTCTATTACTCATAGTCATTGATATGCTATAGTGATAAAAGACTATCAGTGATAGAATCCAAAATTTTGCTATAACTTGTAAGTATTTTAATTTATTTTTCTATTTTTAAAAATGTCCTAGTGAAAAAAAAATAAAAAATTAAGGATTTTTCATTTGGCCGACCAAACATATAAAAATAAAATAAAAAGAATCATAATGCTACCCACTAGTTTTTGTTTTCACTTTTTAATATTTCAACAATGTCACACAAACCCTTCTCTCCCATCAATCTTCCTTTATCATAAGAAATTAAAAATTTGAAGACAAAATCCACTTTTGATATGAGGTGTGGATTATATAGCCTATAAAAGAAAGGAAATTCTAAAATCTAGCTTATAAAGTGTTATATATATATATATAAAGACAATCGTATGACAAACCACATCACTTACATTTACTTTTTCATCACGAATTATGAAAATAATATGGTTTAAATCTTTTCAGATTAAAGAACAACTTTGTCAAAATTGCTAAGGCATTAGCATATTTTGTTCTTCCTCTTTAAAGATGTGATAAAAATGTGCAATATCAACAAAATTATCAACAAACTGAATATTCTCAATGAGGACAAACAAAGTCTTCTTTTGACAAAGCAAACTAATCACTTTTGATCCAATTGATTATATTCCACTTCGATCGACTGTTAGACCTAGCTTCTAATCTTATTGAATAGTGAATATGCCTTCGATAACCAATACAACTTCCAATACATCGATGTTTTAACTCTTGACCTTGAAAAATAGAACGAAATTAACACCAAATTTAATATGTGGTCTAAATTTAGAGACTAATATGAAGAACTTTAACATTTATATTAAAATTGTACTCACTTAATTACACTATGTTTGAGCTACAACCTAAACATTGCCCATTTGGTAAGGCATTTGTCCTCTACTTAGATGTCAAGATCTTACTTCCCCCTTCCTATTAGTTGCTAAATTAAAAGTAATGAGACCTATAATAGAGTTTTTAAAAACATCAATGTTTGGGATTGAAAATTGAAATTTACTCTAAACTTTATGTAAGTTAGTCGCACGTGTAACATAAATTATTTGGTGAGACCATCACGATTCACAATAACGTGGTTAGAATTTTTTTACTATCCAAAGACTTTGATTGTTATGAGACAAGCAAAATTTTAAATCCAAATTCAATTACTATTCACATTTATAACATAACGATCTGATCCAGACCTATATCCAACTATCATTTTTGTGTATGAGAAATTGTCGTGTGTAACTTCCATTGGTGAAATGCAACATCAACGTGTAGGCCTATTTCAAAATCAAAGGATATCAAAGGGAACCTTTTGTATAGTGCTTTAGGGTACAAATATATATACCACATAATACTTTTTTTTTTCTTTTTTCTTTTTGAATTTCCAAGGAAAAATTGATTGGACAAAACAGTTTTATAGGATTTTTTGGAATGGTAACATTTTTTTAAACAATTTTTTAATTGAAACAAAATTTCTTTATTTTTTTTAGAAAATATTTATGTAAAAGTATATATTGTAAATAACAAAATTACTTAAAATATTTACAAAATATAACAAATTAAGTTTTTGATTCTATCAATGATAATAACTGATAGAAACTTATCAATATTTAAGTAGTTTTACCACTAGGCTAGCTTTTAATACTGATATTATGTTAGTTTCATGTACATGTATATCATATAAATAGCATAAAGTTAAGCAGACTAAAGCTGTCTAAATCTATACTAAATTTGCTAGTGTTTGTATGAATGTAAATTCAAAGCAATACATTAATAACTAGAATACAAAAAAGAAATGTTAGTCAAATTAAAGATAAAATATTTGTATACAATGTGTGTAAAGAAGAATTGATGCTTCAATGAATTTGAACGTGAGAACAATTGTTCTTACTTGCTATGCTTTTCTATCACATCCTCATTCAATGCAAAATTAGGCGACTTAATTTGGTCTACAATTTCTTTGTCTTTTTCAAAGTGTATACATACAATTCAAGCTATGTTGATGTTGATTCATGAACATGTATAATATTACATCTTTTATTTTTATGTGTTTATCTGTATTTTTAAATGTTGATCATTGCAGCTACACGTTTACAAAATTACAGTTATTTTATATTAAATTATAGATTTAGTCCTTAAATTTCATCGCATGTGAGTTAGTAGTTTTTTGAATTGTCATTTTTATGCATAACAAATCTATTAAAATTTGTATTTAATTAAATTTTGAAAAATGTTGAATAGGTAAGTTCTTGTTAGATGTAAAATTTATGAATGGAAATGAACAAAAACATAAATCTCATTTGCATATTTAGCTTTTTCTATTAGAGATTCCAAGTGATAAGAGAATTGATTTTAACTCATAGAGAGAAGATGTGACCTTCAAGGGCTTTACAAACCCCTTCATAGTTGGCTATGAACTCAACAAGTTCAATGAAGCCAATTAAGAAATGGAAGCTTTCCTTATTGAACATAGCATCATGATTTGAATCATATACAATTACACCAATTTCCACATCCTCATTAAGGACAGAACCATCATAATTCATCTTGGAAAATCCATGGAGAGGAGGGGGACCATCTACTTATACCAAGACCGTTAAATTTTATAGCCATTTGACAGAGAGGGGGAGAGAGAGTTCATCCCACCAACGACTAAAGAACACGTAACCCATAATCCTACCAAAATTCACACTAGCCACTACATGTGATACGTAGAAATACATATTGTACCTCTGTAAGGTTACCAATAGAGCAACCAAAGAAAACTCCGGATGATTTTGAAAAGGTTAGAAAAAGAGAAGCAACATCAAAATAACACATGGATTATGCTAATAAACACACCTCTTAAACACAAAACTAACCATTTGAATAGTAGTTAGAGGAAAAGCTAAAAGTACGAGGACTAAAAGGGTAATTTTAATAGTATTATTATTATATATGTTTATTTTTGGGTAAATGGGAAGAAGAGGGCATAGAGATGGGTGAGTGGCCTTGTCTTTCGTAAGCAAAGAGACCAATTAGCATTGGCCCTTTTTATAATCTCCATCTTTCCCCATCTTTCATTTGCCCTTTTTCTCTCTTCCATTTTTCTCTCAACCACAAGACCCAATACAACAAAACAGGCCATTTCCCCTAATTCTCTCTCGAAAGGGAAACATGGCCATTCCTCTGCTGGCCAACGGCAACGGCAACGCCAACGCCACTGCCGCCGCTCCGGCCCCTTTCGACCCCTCCGCCCCTCCTCCTTTCCGTATATCCGAGATCCGTGCCGCCATTCCTCCCCATTGCTGGGTCAAGAGCCCTTGGCGCTCTCTTGTTTACGTTCTTCGAGACTTAGCCATCGTCTCCGCATTGGTCGCCGCCGCGGTCTTCTTCGATTCCTGGCTCGTTTGGCCCATCTATTGGCTCGCTCAGGGCACCATGTTTTGGGCCATTTTCGTCCTCGGTCATGACTGGTTCGAATCTCATCTTCCTCTGTTTTTTTACACTCTGTTCTCTTTTTCTTTCTGTTTCCGATCTCTCTGTTTTCTTTTTCCAGTGGCCATGGAAGCTTCTCCAACAGTTCTGCGCTTAATTCCTTCATGGGTCTTCTTCTTCATTCCTTCATTTTGGTTCCTTATCATGGATGGTACCATTTCTCCCTCCTTCCCGAATCAAAATGCCCAGATCGATCTTCCTCTATTTTTCTGTTCACAATTTTGTTTTTTGGAAATCTGAATCTGAAACAATCATTGGATTTTTCTGAAACAGGAGAATAAGCCACAGAACTCATCATCAAAACCATGGAAATGTGGAGAAAGACGAATCCTGGGTTCCAGTACGTTCGTCAGATTTGTCAGATCTCTCTGTTTTTTTTTTTTAATTTTCTTTCTCCTCTGTTTAGCTTTTACATTCATTTCAACGACTGTTCTTTTGTATCAGTTGACAAAGAAGACTTACAAACAACTGGAGAGAAGAACAAGAATCCTCAGATTCACTTTACCTTTCCCCATTCTCGCATACCCATTTTACCTCGTAATTATCTATCTCTCATTTCGGTTTTTCGTTTTTATTTTTTCTCGATTTGTTTCTAAACAGTAATTGAATATTGGTAAATATTTTGCAGATGTGGAGAAGCCCAGGGAAAGAAGGATCTCATTTCAATCCATACAGTGATTTATTTGCTCCAAGTGAAAGAAAAGACATTGTGATTTCAACCTCATGTTGGACATTAATGGCGGTTCTTTTAGTTTATTTATCCTTCGTTTTTGGTCCATTCCAAATCTTCAAACTCTACGGCGTTCCTTACTGGGTAACTACTTTTTCTAAAAAAATAATAATTATGTAGCCGAGATTAAAGGCCTTTCTACTTGCTTCCTCCATTAAAATTGGTCCATTTCTCAATTCTTTTAAGGAATGAATTAATGAGATCTAATGACGGTCAACATCTTTGCATTTTCAACATTAAAAGAATTTCCTTTTCTATTTGTTCCTCTCACATGGCACAACTCATCAATATTCAATTATTAAAAATGCTTCCAACTTTTTAATTTACCCTTCATGGGTTTTTGTTTTTGGATCTGAATGCAAATTGGGCTTTTTTTTTCTCTTTTTTTTTTGAAGATATTTGTCATGTGGCTGGACGTTGTGACATATTTGCACCACCATGGGTATGAACAGAAGCTGCCATGGTACAGAGGAGAGGTAAAGAAAGAAAGAAAAAAAGAAATAGAATTTCTTTTTCCCACTTATTTTCTTGGGAAAGGAAACTTTTAAAAACCCAAGTGGGGATTTCTTTTTTTTATTTTTTTAATCATTATTTTCTAATTTCTGATGGACAGGAATGGACTTACCTACGTGGTGGACTGACAACCGTTGATCGAGATTATGGATTGTTCAATAACATCCATCATGATATTGGAACTCATGTCATCCACCATTTGTTTCCTCAAATCCCTCACTATCATCTTGTGGAAGCGGTATGCCCTTTTTACCCCTTTATACCTTTATATTACGACAACACAACTGAGATTTCATCTCCATCTTTCAAATCATTATTAATGTTTAAACCTCTAAGTTTAACTCACTGCTAGATAAATATACTACTCCCTAAACAACTAGAAGTTCGTAGTTAAAAAAAAATGTTTTCATGTTCTAAACAATGCTTAAACAATACTTATCTTTATCAGAAATATTTTAATTTCAAGGAAGTCAATAATATGGCTTTTAAAGCACCAGGACAAACCAAACTATTCAAGTCTCTCTCTCAATATATATATATATATAACGATGTGAGGCTAAAAAAAGTGTTGAAACTATGAACAACTTTGAAAGGAACAATTATTTAAAAATCTATCGTAATAGAATAGTTTCTGTTCTATTTAGCGTTTGATTTGACAACGAAATAACATTTTGTTCTTAGATGTGGTAGGTGGTTGGATGGTAGATAGCGATATGATTGTCTTTGTTTTTCTACATTTCAAAATGTTTTTCTTAAGTCTTAATTTCCAATCAATTTCTAACGGTGTAATTAGGTCAATAAGCATCAATTTATTTATAGAATGGAAAGAGAACAAAATAAATTTGTCCGTTTTTTTTTTTTTGCCTAACTTTTACCTTTTAAGGCAGAGACCTTTTTCAAACAAAGTTTTAGAAATTCTCCTTTATAGAAAAGTAAATTAAGGTAGTGGGTAATTGTGTTTTTGTTTTGTTTTCCTTCTAAACCTTAAAAAAAAAAGCTCAATACTATATCTAATCTTAATCTTTCGTGTTAAGTAATGAAAGCCTTAGAAAATTGAATAAAATAATTTGTAGTTGAAACATAACAAAACCGATGCGGGACGTAAGAGAAGAGAAGAGATTTAGAAAGTCAAACAATAACAAATAATTTGATTGTAATGAATTGTTTTTGGCAGACAAAGGCAGCAAAGGGAGTATTGGGGAAGTATTATAGAGAGCCAAAGAAATCAGGGCCAATTCCAATTCATTTGGTGAAGAATTTGGTGAATAGCCTTAAACAAGACCACTATGTGAGTGACCAGGGCAACGTTGTCTTTTACCAGACAGATCCTTATCTTTACCACTACTAAAATTTAGAAAGAAAAAAAAAGAAAAGAAAAGAAAAAAAATCAATTCTGTTTAGTTGAGTTTCTCATCCCTTTCCTTTAGAATTGTTCTTTCTTGTTGCCTTTAGTTTGCACTTTGTATTATTACATTTCCCAAACTACCCCTCTCCTCCCCCTAAGAGAACAAAAAAAAAAAAGAAAAAACATTTTTCCATTTTGATCCCATCCTCTCCAAACAAAAACAAATAAATTCTGAATTCAATTCAATTCTCCTCTATTTACATCTTTCTATTATTACCTTTATGTTTCTAGTTGATGGGGTTTATATAATTTTAGTTCAGGTTCTTCCATAAGCAATACTCTAGATAGAGAATTAAAATATAAGTGTTTTCTAATGCTCCTTGCTCTTACATCAATTTTAGTCTAAGTGCTTTGTTGGTTTTGAGGTGTGATGTTTATGATTTCTTTTTCACAATTTTCTTTCTAATAAGTTTGGTTTTGTAGTATGAACTTTAGGATCAAATTTGAAAGAAAAAAAATAATCCATTTTTTTAATAAATAAACTGTAATGACCTACATTCAAGTTGAGGTTATTATTAATCTAATTATATGAATTTTCTAAAAAGTATTATGAACGAATGATAACATGACATAGATAATGACTTTGAAAGATTACAAATCATAATATAGGTAATGATCCGAAGGAACACCGTTCATGACGTAGGTGGTGATCCATAAAGAACACAGTTTATGTTTATGGGTAGGTGGTGATTCATAATAAACACAACATAAGATTTACACATGTGTAACAATACCTACTAATCTTAGCATGCATTCATTGATCAATAGGCAAGTTTTAGCATAATGTTATAGTCCAAAGTTTTCCAATGTAAATAATGTTCATACAATATGTAGCATATAAATTAGCATGATTATATGGTATCATAATTAGAAAAGATAATTATTTATTTTGAGTGTCCAACTCAATGGTGTCCCGTAGAAGAATTACTTACCTTAAGCTTAAGAGTTTTGGTTGCAAAATAATTCTCAAATCCAACTTAGACATAACGAATTTAATTAATAATTTTATTCAATAAAAATTTTCGATAACAATCCAACTTTATATCTCCAATTTGCTTATCCAAGTACAGTTTGAAAATTAATTCCCAACATGGAGGGAGGTCCACAAAATCCAAAATTTCTCCAATTGACTTCAATAAGAAAAAACCTAAATTAATTATAATTAAAAAAAAAAAAAAAAAAACTAGTATTTCAAAGCTCATCTGAACTGTCTCCAAAATACCCACAAAAACTCACCAAGACCGGTGAGTGGCGATGGTAGATGGCAACAACGGATCAACAATACAAACATAGGAGCTAAGCGGCACAAACGGTGTTGCAAAGTGAAGGACGACGACTATGGTTTCTCAGGGAAATATGAAAAAAAAAATTAAATCCACAAAACGCTAGCCATTTATAACTAATCATAATAATATTTATCATTATTATTTCTTTTTTCCTTCACAATATATATAATACAAATACATATATTTTTTATTTTCATTCTCTTTCTTAACAAATTCTTTTATCTCTTTTCCACCAATCAACATCAACCATCTCTCCTTATTAACTCATCTTATTTTTCTATAATTATAACTATATTCCGTGGTATAATTAGCTTTACTTTTCCAAATTAATTATTTATACAAAATCAAGTAATTAATATCATCAAAAATCTAAATTCTTAATTAAATGTAAATATTCATATATATATATATATATATATATATATATATAATTAATTACAGTTCCACTCAAAAGCAGCTTTTCATTACTCAAATTTTCAAATTTTTTTTATTAACTAAATACTCTTCAATTAATCAGTTATTTAAAAATTTCAAATTTTAATTCGATTTATTTATTTTATTTGCTAACGCAGACCTTTTTCGAAACCTTGACCAAAAATATCAAAACAAATTTTTAGAAATTCTTTTTAATAAAAAGTAAAATAGGCCAGTTGGCAATTATTTTTTGTTTTCTTATTTTCTTCTAAACCTTTTAAAAACAATTAAAACAAAAAAAAAATGTCAACATTTCTCTAATCTCTAAGAGTAATAAACAAGAGATGGAAAAAGAAAACAAGAAATGCAATCTTAGCCTCTTCCATATTAATTAAAGAAAGCATTACAAAGTCGGCAAAAATAATTTGTAGTGTACAACTAATTGAAACATAACAAAACTAATACTCCACGTAATTCGAGATATATAAAAAAATAATATAGATTGTATTAATTTATTTGAGCAAACAAAGGCAGCAAAGGGAGTATTGGGAAACATGAAGACTTTTCTTTTTCTCAAATGCACCAAACTTAGACATTTACAATCATTAATAATAATAATACTTATCATTATTATGGTAAGACATTTGAAGGAGATAAAAGATTTGCAGTCTCCTATATGCACATAAACCAAACCCCTCATAAAATATAATATTAAAATGAGACTTTTGAAAGAAAAAAAGTTGGTGAAGATCATCCTAGCAGGTATATTCAAATATGCTTTCTCACTTACCATTTAGAAACGTAATTAATACAAAACGTTGACTATAGTACTTGTTAGAATTCATTTGATTATCTTGTAATACAAGTTTTGTTTGAGCATAATTCATATTTTAGTAAAATGTAGAAGCTAGAGAGCTTTGACTATTCAAAATTATTGTCTCTATTCTTGGTTAAAAATGAGTATGATTTTATATTGAAATGCATGAATCCCTTAGATTAGTCTCCATCAAATCTCATTATTCCTATTGAAAGTGGAGATTTGATAAAAGTAAATGAATAAATACCTGTGCAACCAATCAATGCATAGTATTCGTTTTTTTCAAGTTGGATGCTCAAGTTCCTATATCGACCCCCTTATTGTACACAATAAAATAAAAGAAAAGATTTAAAATGTTTTTGTTTTATATTGAAATGTGAAATTTTGATGAAAGGGAGCATACTTTTGGTTGGGAGATGGCTCTTTAATCAATATATCCCTTCTTCTGGAGGCCATAATCCTATAAAAATAGGGTTGGACATTCTATACTTCACTTCTTTCTCTTTTTTCTTTCTCTTTCTTTCTTCTTTTTTTTGTGGTGTTTCTGAATTTCTTCCCTAATTCTTTTCTTTTTTTAGAATTTTGTTATTAGTTTTTGGTTGAGCTTTTAAATGGTTATACATTAAAGTCACTTAGATCACTATTTTGCATTTTTCTTCTATATAAAAACTAAATCTTTAGACACTACTTCACTCACGAGTTTTTTTCTTTGTTATCTAGATTTTACCAACGGTTTAAATTTTAAAAACTAAACAAAAAATAGCTTTTAAATTTTGCTTTTATTTCTGAAATTCGACTAAGAATTCCATTGTTGGTACTCAAGAAAGATGCAAATCATTGTAAGAATTAAAAAGAAGATAAGCTTAATTTTCTAAAACCAAAACAAAAATGTTACAAAACGAGATTTTAATTTTTACATTTAGAGTTTTACTTCGAATTACTCTTTTTAAGTTTCAAAATATTACAAACTTAGTTTTATGATTTGAGTATTTGTTTCGATTTGGTTTCTAGATTTCACATTGAGATTCAATTGACCAATTTAGAACAAATCTCAAATCTGAGGACTAGAATTTCAAAAGTTGCAAATATATCAATTAAATGAAAACCATTAGCATATATAACGACATTTTTAAAAAATTACAAAAATGACAAAATTTATCAGAATTTATGAATGATATAACTATTCCACGGATAGAATTTATATATTTGTAAATTTTAGAAAAATACTGGATGATCATCTTTAAAATTACTACCATTTTTCATACCATAAATGTAACATTTTAAAAATCTTAAACTAAACTCAAGATAGGAAGAATTAAATAGAAACTTCCATTTTTCTTTCTCTTCCTTGTTGGTGTTTTTCATTTTCTTCTTTCTCCTCCTTTTTTGTTTTCATCTTCTTATGGAAATCAGTTACCTTTTCTTCTTTATTTCTGTATTTTCTCTTCTTCTTTATCATCTTTTTCTCCTTTTTCTCCTTTTTCTTTCTTGTCTTTTATGCTTTTTATTTATTTTTTCATTTAAAATCAAGGTACCAACCAGCCACAGTCGCATCGTCACATAAAAAAAAAAAGAAAAAAAAAGACTTGAAAAGAAATATAAAAATAACATAAAAAACAAATCACATGATTCACACCCATTTTAAAAAAAAAATGAAGCAATAGATTTCTCTGATAAAAATAAACAACAAAATGTTGACATTTCAAACAAACAAATCTAATTATTAAAATATAATTTCCATTAATGAGATGTATTTTGCAAAAAGAAAAAAGAAATGATGAGATGAGATCCATAGTGGGAATATGGGAGAAGACGATTATTTTAGCAACATTTTAAAATAATATGATATTTGTATTGCATTGAATGTGAATAAAAATAGTAGAAAATAATATTGTGGATTATTAATTTGGTTTGAGTGTAAAATTTCTACAATATAAGAAAAAATAAATAAAATTTAAGAGGAATCTAAAATTAAAATTTTAATGTGGAAATCAAAAGGAAAGAAAGCAAAGTGAGAAATTGTAGTGAAATTTATTTGATATATTTATCTTGATATTGATGAATCATTATCGCTCCACCGTTCATTGTTTCTCCTTTTTCTTGGGTTCCTCATATCTATGTTGTCCCCCAAACTTACCATACCTTCTCTCCCTCGTCCCTACCATCCTTTATTATTTAAACAATTATTTTGTACTTTGAATCACATCCATTTTAAATTCTTATTTTATATATATATATATTAATTTTCATAAATATAAAAAGTCGTGACAACATGGAAAAGATACTAAGGTGGTCATTTTTTAAAAATATTTCAGATTTGTAATTCTTTTTATTCTTACTTCATCTTGTGCAACTTTTGTTTCTTTCATCGTCTTTTTACTCTTCTTCTATATTATTTGGTTTAAAATCATGTATCAAATATAAAATATTTATTTAATCTAAACGAACTAAATAATCTTAAAAAATTCTAAATGATTGTGTACTAAAACCAAATCTAAACGATGTGTAAAAAAAGATATAATCGTATACAAAAGAATAGTTAAATGTAAACGATTATTTTTCGAATATATTAGGAGTGCTTGATGCCAATTAATTATGATTATTTTTTTGTATTTTTTACTGTGAGTCTGTAAGCTTTTTTCTTTTTTGAAGTTCTTATATAGAAGATAAATATTTTAGCATTTCTTTTTATATTTTTGTAAAGACTATATATATATAAACATTTAATTTTTCATATAATAGATTAAATAAACTTGAGATAAATCTATTAGATGCAAAATTACTAAATAATACTATTCAATTATAATGTTATTATGTTCGTGGTTGAAACCATTACGTAATTTGTGGTGGTATGAGTGGTTTAGTGGGTATGAGGGACACATTATTTTCTGACTACAATTGGGCTCCACTTCTCTCACTTGTTCTTTCACTTTCATATTTAAAGTTGTTCCCTTTTTTTTTTTTCTTTTTGCTTTTTTACTTTATTATTTTCCTTTTTATGTCTAATTTTGAAGTATCATAATTAAACTAATTGAGTTCTGAAAAGAAAAAAAAAGTGTTTTAATGTTTAAACCGAAAGCATGAAAGTGACTGTAAGAGGTTTTTATAATTCTTTTATACCATTCACCGAAAGTCTTTTTCTCTTTTTCCTTTTCTTTTTCTTCTATCTCCATACATATATATGTAATAGGAAGAGATTGAAGTTAGTCGTTCTTTAAAGAGGTACCATTTGAGAGGGTGTTAAAATGCTAAAAGCATAAGCGAAGTTTCATGACAACAGCAAAGGGGCTTTTATCGGAAAGATTCGAATATCAACAAAAAGAAACTCAACCTTCCTCTCGGCAAACAAAATTGCCAAACCTTGATGATCATGAACTATATCTAACCGAGCTCCCACCAATCCAATGGACAGATCCAATATATTATCCTTGCCAACATAAAACTGATAAGAACAATTAGTCCCAAATAATGTGAACGTGACTTGTACATTTCACATGAACATCAATCCATTTGGATAGTTATTAATTATAATAACATCAACATGATCTTGAGTGATAAATAGAGCTCCCTAGCAAGTGCTTCTTCCAAGAGCTCTCACCTAGCCTGCATAACAAGGCCACTTTTTCATCAGACCCAAGTTATCGAAACCACTAGTCCTTCCTCCATAGATCCGATTCTTAACTTTAACCACCAATCTCAAATTAATTAGGTTTTGAATATCAAGCTGCTTAACCCAGATTTCCTCTTCAATTTCAAATTTCTCCAAAAAAAAAAAACAAGAAAAAGGAAAAACCCACCATATTTCCCATAGCAGAAAGAGAATGTGATTTTTTAAAAAAAAAATGCATACCTGAAATCCAAGTTTTTCAGAATGCTCTCCCCTTTGTGATCTTTAGACATCACCTTTAGTTTCTCCAAAAATCAATTAATTCTCCCCTTCTCCATTTCCAAACACAACATTCTGCCTTCAAAACAATCACATGGATCCCTTCAAAACACAAATTAATGGTTACCTTCACAAACTCTTTATAACAATTTAATCTTTCTACTTTAAAATTTGAAGTGAGGTAGTTCTTAAACTTAACCCATAGCAATTTAGTACCTATACTTTCAAATTTATACCCATTTAGATTTTGACAAATACAATTTTATAACGATTGAAGTGATAAAGTCTCTATCTTATAAAATCTCGTCAAACTTAATCTTCAATTTTGATTATATAATGACTTAGTATTTATAATTTATAAACAAGTTTGACTCTTAATCAATTTGTGAATCTATATGGGTAAGAAAATTCCTTAAACTTTAATATTATTTTTACAATAAAAACTAAATTATCTAAACCATAATCTCTAAATTAATCTTATTATATGGATAGATCGGGGACTTACTGTTATAAATTTGGATGTAGAGAAAATAAATTGTTATAAAGTAAAGTTTAAATTGTTACTTAGGGCAGAAAAAAATGATTATTTTAACATTGAAATTAACTTATATCTTGTAACCCAACTCCCAATTAGTCCCCTTTTTCTTTTTTATTCTAAATCTAAAACTGAAGTAACTTGACCATAGTAACACTTCGTCTTTCCTATAACTAATTTGAATATACTCCAATTGGTTAAAAAATATAGGATCAATTAAGATATCAATATTTGAATCTTCTTCTCGCACTTGTTTTAGCTTGAAGAACACAAAATATATTCCCCTTTCTTTTGTCTTTATTCATCTCACACTCATGTACACAATAAAAAAAAAAATTAAAAGGTTTCAAAAAAAGTTAAATAAATTTGACAGTACAGGACAAATTATAATTAGACAATTCTATGGAATAGTGATACGAGGGTGTCGAGTGGAAAGGCCATAAAGATTGATACAGTGGGGATGAACCTAATTATTTTTTGTTTTGAAAAAGGCAGATGGTAGAGGTAATAATTAACATTGATTGGCATGGTAACTAATGATGAAACATTTCCCGAAAAAGAAAAGGAAATGATCAAATATTTAAGGGTTTCTACACCCAAAGAAAGCCCAACTGATCAAATGTCAAAGACAGGCCCAGCTACCACCTCTGCCCTTACCCTACCACCACAGGCAGCTCATTTGTAGCCTGCACCACCACTAATCTTACCCTTTAAGTTCACTCTAAGGCATTGTACAGCCTACCCATATGTTCATTTTAGTGAGTGAGATTTGAATCCACCATAGATGAACTCAAACAAAAAAAGAAAAGACCATTTCTTGTCAAGTACATGAATCCATAACCTAAAACCAACAAGTCGAGCCTATGTTCCAATTACCCTAAACAATAAATTCAACAGTCCTGTGGAGTGAGTGAGGCCCGGCATAGATTCAAAATTTTGACCTCTTATACTAATGACTCATTACACTAACAAAGTCCATTCTCCTCATCCTAAAATTCAAATTTCAAAACAGTACAAACACAGAGAAGAACAGAGCCAAAATCTTCTACTTACCAGAGGTGGTCGCTTTGGACATGTGCATAATCTTCTGGACCAATATTGTATTGGCAGTTTAATGTTTCACTCCCAGTTGGTTGGTCTGTAGTTTGAATAAAAGCAAACAACAGTCACCATTTTCAGCTGCAAACCCAAAAAGAAAAAGAAAGAGAGGATTTTGAGTCAGAACACTGCCATGCAATTCCAAAATTTCCTCAACTGGCACACATAGTATAGTACTCTTTATGTTTCACCCTCAACCCAGTTGCAGCATGTCCAAGCTTTTGCTTGTTCATATTCATCACTATCCAATCTCCAATCCCCAAAAGAAAGCTCAGTTTTCACCATATAGAATAAAGAAATACTTGTTTATTATTGATTGATTACAAAATGAGTTAAGTCGATGCTCTTTTCATTCTAATGGGCCTGTATTAACCCTTTATGTTGGAGTGGTAGGGCAACAATATGGACGTTGTTGTGCGATGTCGATTAAAACTTTTAAACTAGACGTACTTAGTAAGATTTGAATCAAAGGGAGGGGTTTTGATATCAAATCATATTATAAATCAACAGTTCTCAGGATAAAAAAAAATGATCAGTAACAATGGAATATGTTTGTTGAAACGTTTGAAGTGAGTTGGGGAAGACAACAAAACTGAAAAAATTGACCCTTCAAAAGTGGAAGCAGACATAACCCTGGCCCAACCATCATAAATCAACTAAGCCAGGCAAGTTATTCAAACACAAAGCCCGCCACTTTTTCTTTCTCTTTCATACTTTCCATCATAACCCATTCAAATTTTTCTTCTTCACTTCGTTTTCTGTAATTGCTTTACCAGGAAAACAAGAAAAAGAAAAGAAAAGAAAAGAAGAACATCTCTTTCCTTTTTTCAAAGTGGAATTCCCAATTTCCCAACCTCCCTTCTTACTTAGAATCTTCTTTGTTTCCACTAATTTTGTTACCCTACTGACCTGAACTCAATATGAAGTTGTTGCCTTCTCCTTCTTGTTCTTCCTCTTCTTCCTTCTCCTCTTCCACTTTTGATGCTCATGTCTGCAACCCCAGAGCTGCAGCAGCTACACCCAGCTGTCTTTCGGGTATTCTCCGCCGAATTCTCTGCTCCGGTAGTTTCCCAACGCACCCAACCGATCACATCACAGAAGAAACTAGCTCAGTGAAGTCTGATGACAAGGTTCTTCATGCCAAGGATTTCAATGTCATCAAATCAACAAATGAGACAAAGGCAACTGCTGGAATTGTGGCCAGACTCATGGGTTTGGATTCCATGCCAGAAATGAAGCAGCATCATAATTCGATATTGAGGAGCCACTCTGTGAACTCTGTGGAGCATTTCTACAAGCACCTAGGCAACAAACATCAACAGTTTAGATCAACGAAGTCATTTAGAGAGGTACCGACCTTTCTTGAGCTTGAAAATG
Organism: Cucumis hystrix; assembly: GCA_025688845.1. Classification (NCBI taxonomy): domain Eukaryota; kingdom Viridiplantae; phylum Streptophyta; class Magnoliopsida; order Cucurbitales; family Cucurbitaceae; genus Cucumis; species Cucumis hystrix. Next base: position 3,268,092 of record CM046894.1, on the reverse strand, counting down.
AAGACTACTTCATCCTTAGCTTTGAAGGAGAAAGAAAAAGTAAAGAATTCAAACCAAAAGTAAGAAACAGTAGAGAATTCAAGCACAGAAAGGAAGATGAAGACAAATGTAAACACAGGGGAAGCAACAAAACAGAACAGTGTTATGTGAGAAAGACAAAGAAGAAGATACTCGATCCAGAAGAAGCCAAACAGTTCGTCTTAATCGATTTGAAAGAAAAGAAGAAATCAAGAAAGAGAGTCTCAAGAAATAAACCCACCTCCAGAATTTCAACGAAGGACCGCCATGGAAGAAAATCAACAAGAAAAGTAGAATCAGAGTGTAGCTCCGATGAATTAAGCCCAGTTTCAGTTCTCGAAAACAGTGAATTCCTACGAGATCAAGAAGAATCAATCCAATTAACAGGTTTGATTTCGCTTTCATCAACAACACATTATTCAAAATTCTTCAATTGAGTTCTCAAATTATTTAAATCACTACTTTCAGGAGATACCCCTTCGAATTCCCCTATAAACCCAAGAAGGAAATTATCAACGGAGCACGAAATTCCTCAGAACCCATCTCGAAACGACGATGATTTGATCAACGGAGGAAAAATCGCGAAGACGAAAGGGACTGATAATGGGATCCAACGGGAAAGATATGAAGAAGAGATTTGTAAGATAACAGAGATGGAATTAGGAGAATCGAATTGGAAGTACAGTAAAATTTGTGAAGAACATCAAAATTTTGTAGCTGGAGGTATAATTGAAGGTCTTGATTCGTATATTCTTGAAGGATTGATAGAGGAATTTGTAGAACATCAATGTATGATTTGATCTTCATGTGAAGATCAACTACTAACATGTAAATTTCAATTTATAGTTACTAAATTCACCTGAAAGTTCAACCAAAATCAATGAAGGAGAATTAAAAAAAAAAATCATGTTCTTGATTACAATTTCAAACTTCCTGTTTCAATTTGAATTCGAATTCGCAACAGGTAAGAACAAGGCTCTGTTCTTGGAATTTTTCGCTCAAAAATAAAACTTTGTAAAAAAAAAATGCTATTTTTCCCATTTTTCCCATCATCATTTATTTTAATTTGTTCCTACAGAAAAATCATCATTTATTTTGATTTTGTTCATCAACTATTATTTTTAGAAGCATAGTAATATATATATGTGTGGGTGAAAATATAGTCACGGATAACAAAATGAAAAAGTTTCGTTCAATTTTTTTTAAAATAGGTTTACTCTCATTTCCATCTTTCTTTTTCTCTTCTTCTCTTCTTGACAATTTTTCTTTTTCTTTCCATCTATCTTCTCCTCTTTAAAAAAAACGATCTACCAAATATAAGTAACAAATATTACAAGTGAGTAACCAAAATTATTATAAATAAATATTTTGATATTTTTCATTGTGTGCGTGTGCACTCTTTTCTTTTTTAAAATTATTATAAATAAACATTTCGACCGTTATATTTTTGAAAAAATTCTTTATTGAATCTATAGTTTAAACATAAATCTATATATATATAATTTGTCTAGAATTCCCATGGTAATATTACTATCTTTCATTGGTCCAACATTTTTATGTTTGAATTTGAACTTTTTTTTTTTTAGAGCAATTGGATTTTTTTTATTCTTCAACGTTTGAAAAACAAAAACTATTGAAAAATATTCTAAATTCAAAAGTGATTTTAAAGATTCAAATTTTCTTTTTATTTTCTTAGTTCCTTTTATTTTCAAGATATTTAAAAATTTAATGTATTAGAGTATTAACAACTTTGGAGATTAGGAAGGTTAAACTTTTTCACTTTTAGAAAAGAAAGGTTTTCTTTCAAATCCTTTTGAGAGTTTTTAAGTATTTTTTTCTCTTTTTTAAATATTACATGAAGAAATAAGATTCAAACTTATGGAAAAACTATGAGATACATGTTATACTCATAACTAAAGATGAATCGTCGATTTGTCGAGGTTGATTTAGCTCCAAATTGCCACCAAAACTTAATAGGTTGAATTCTCTTTAATAGAAATTAATTTTATATAGAAATTGTTGAAAGTCTAGTTTGAACTCAAATTAAAAACTGGGTCTAAGACATCCTTCTTTCATTTTTCTTGGGTCAAACTAAAACATTCCTTAATATAAACTCATATACTAGTTAGAAATGTTTTTTTCAAGAGTTTTTCACCTTGCTAAAAATTTGGTCATTTTTTTGTAAGCTATAGCATTAGACATTTTTCGTCCGTTTTGAGTAGTGCCCTAGTCCTCCTAAAAGAAGCACCCTTAGCTTTGCAACCTATAATTCATATACATGTCGTTCAAGGGAGATCGTCTAGGGAGATAAACCAAAAATTGTGAATCTAGAAACCTTAAATTAAGAAGGCATAGAACAAGAATCAAGATCTAAAATATATTGAGAATCAAAGAATAACTACAATATAACCCAAGTGTAAAGGAACTTGGAACTTCTCTCTTGAGTGCTCTCACTTGGCTTGAATCACTCCACAAAATAATCTTAACCTTCACTCATTCACCCTCGACTATTTATACAACATTCAATAACTAACTTGCCACCTCTTAATACTAACATATTAATATTTCTATCAAAATATCTAACAGTTATCCATTAAGATATCCACCAATTGAACCCCTTAAAAAAAATAACTCATAAAGGATATAATAATCGATAAACTTCAATCCAATGTCATGGGTTATACAATATAGCAAATTTTGAAATTACAAGAATAATGAAAGTAACCTTTAGGATGTATTTGATCTTTTCTCAAGGTGAGCATGACTCTACAACACATTTTTACAGGTAGGGTTGACTTGAAGAAGTCATCTCTTTAAAGGAATTTTCGTTCTTGAAGGGACTTTGTTTCGTGGGTTTCCTTCAAATGAGTGAGCATTGATGATTAAAGAGGCTTTCGACAAGCCAAAGTATGTTGGTGAGGAAGAGTAAAATATTATGCCCTGGACATTATAATATGATATGATCACATACATATTATTTAACAGAACATAAGCTCACTTATCCAATATGATATACATGATATAATAGTTTGTAGATGGAAGATCCAACAAGTTTGAACTACAAGGTGCAATATAAAAAAATAGGATTTTAGACATGATAGTGAAAATTCTAATCAAAAGCAACAATTCGGTATCATACATATGTTTCATAATTCGTTGATCATATAAAGGAGATATATATATATATATATGACAATGAGTGATGTGTCATTATGTTGGAAGTAAAGCAATGCTAGAAGCTTGAATGGAGTGAAGCAAGAATGATTTGAGTCTAATCTATCGAAATGAGACTTTGCTAGCAAAAATTTGAGTCTTAATTGAAGATATTCTTTTTACAAGGACTCCATTAACATATTTGCTACATTCTTCAATTATTTTGATGTACTCTTCTAGTTGTCGTTTGATCTAGAAAGATTTGTTCAAAATAATATTCTCCCAACTCCCACTCATGAGTAGTTAGTTCTTTTGTATTCACCATGTTTTGTTGACTATTAGACCTCAAAACAAAACATGTTTAAATGATGTTTAAAACAATATTTATTAGAGAGTTAATTAAATTACACTACTTTTGAAAGTTCAAGTTCAAGGATTAATTGAGCAAATTTAGAGAGAAACTTTTCATAAGAAATCAAACCAAGCAAAAACATGGATTGATTGTTTGCCCAAAAATTTGCACTTTTTTTTTTGTTTTTATCAAGCAGTAAGAACTGAAAAATGCTAATACTATCATCATACAAATATACTAATTTACATTACAACAAAAAAGAGAAAAAAGAAAAAACCAAAACTTTTGAGTTCAATTCAATTTGATTTTAGCAGGAAGAAAAATCCCAGCTGCTTGATCTTCCATTACACAATCTTCTTTACACACAAGTTTTATCACAGAACCACACCCCATTTGGTATTTGTGTTCTGCTTCTACAAAGCTTCTATGAAGAACCAACTCCAACCATTCTTCCATGGCATTTTTCTTCTCTGATAGCCACTTTGCTGCAAGGATTTGGACTACGATTTTGTAGTCTATCTCCAGTACGACCTCACTTCCAAACACCCTTCTGAACTGCAAGTTGATTTCTTTCACTAGTTTTTCTGCTGCTTCATCAAAATTGTATGGTTTAAACATTATCTTTTCGTCTACTTGTTCGAGGAATTCATCTAGCCATGCTTCTGAACCTTCTGATGCCGAGTCGCTATCACAATCACCCTCGTTTGAATCATCTTCAACTTCTTCTAGTGGGAGATTTAAGTCCAGGAAGGACATTGATGATGATGATGCCTTCTTCAGCTCGGTGAATTCGTTGTCCAGTTTCCTCTTTTTGAATATTGAGTGGTTTGAGCTTCCCCGAGGGGCACACGTAATCCTCACATTCGTGTTGTTGCGTTTACTTACATCACTGGTAAAACCCTGTACTGTTATTTGCATTTGACAATTTCTAGCTGCAAGTATTCTATCCTCGGAAAACTCGGTCTGTTCTTCACTATCTAGATTTGAAGTTTTCTTGACCTTGTTCGTCAAAGTCGTCAAAAAGATTGTATTATTGATGGTAAATTGTCTCCCATGTGAATCTAGAAACTTACCGGTTGCAATTGCCTGGGACAAGCAACTCTTAGCCCGAACGTCGGCCTTGTCTACATTCTCTAAAAGGACAACTGAGGATGGCTTCTTCCTCAACTCCCCAGCAACATAATCAACAACAGTTTGTCCTCGGAACCTCTCGTCGTAACCATTTAACCCTTGGCAGTCGAAGAGCGAGTTGGGTCGCCGATCCCTGTCCTGTGAGCCAAAATCAACTGAGATTAGGTTCTCTCTGCTTCCAAACATCAACTCAGCAAGTGCAAAGGAAATTTTCCTCTTTCCCATCATGTCCGGTCCAAGGAACGTTAGCCAAATATCTCCCCTGGAATTCGAGCTACGACGTCTTCCACCACCAGTTCGACAACGAAGAATGGTTTCGACAATAGAACTTGTGGCTTTACCTTGCCAGCTAACCTTTTCATTCAGTGCATTCCAGAGAGATTTAAATTCTCTTATATCGAGCACCTGTCCAGCACTCAGATCAGAGAAACCGGAGGATTGGCCCGGATTATTGTTGCTTGGCCTACTATATTCGGTTTTATTCGAGCCAGTTAAGTGTTGAATGCTAACTTTTTTATTTTCTAAGTCTACAATTTTTCTCTTGTTCTCACCGGCAGATGCATACAACGTCCCCAATCCCAAATCAGTGGTGACAGAGTTAAAGGATGAGGGTAATGGTTTATCGGAGTGAAGATGCCCTTTTGGAACAACAGGCTTCGAGAAAATCCGAAGACTCTCGGCTTCACCTGGAGATGCTCCACATACAATATTCGATTGGAAATTATCAGTATCAGAATCGGAAATCTCCGATATCTGCCTGGCCTGCTTTGTGTTTAAATTGTTTTGCAAGTCTCTAGATAAGCAAGGATGGCCAATTACAAATCTATCTCCAGTTACAGATGATGGTTCTTCACCACTTCTTTCATGATCTAAAGCAAATCGAGGCGACTCAAACGACACCCCATGCATGGTATGAGAAATGTCAAGTTTAGGGAACAGTTGCCTTTGATGAAGACGACAGATATCGTTCCACTTCTTTTGTAAGCCAATTACCTTATCACTCATTGCACTTCTATCGTCTCTAGTCTGCGCTGGATCAAGAATTTCATGAGAACAATATTACTTGACGGTAAATCCACGACATTAGAGAAGTCCAAAAAAATTGACTTCGAAAGAGTTACACACCTTATACATATCAAATTCCTTGCATTTAGCATCAAGTTCAGTCGGTGGCATATGCAAGGAACTTTCGGAGTGATGACCAAGGACGGTACTAGATCCTGGCTTCCATATGGCAGCAACTTCTTGCTCGAACTTATCGGTGCATTGATGACAGCGAGTAAACGATTGATTCGGGCTGCTTAACTGACTTGGGAAATTAGATTGCGAAGGAAAAAATCCACCAAATGGAACAAAAGATCCCATGAAGCTGCAAATTAAACAAGCATGAACTGTAAGATGATAGATTCTACTCAAGAAGATATAAGTTTCTAAATGATTCAACATTTAGTAAAACGAAAATTTGAAACCATTCATGTCCTGTTCAGTCTCAAAAGTTACTGTTAGGCTCAATTTTTCAGATCAAACAAACAAAAAATATTACATAAATACTTCAAATTCTAATTCAAGTGTCCGGTAGGTGTCCAACAATGATCTAGAACATACGATAATACATAGTACCACAATAGGACGTCCATGTTTCCAAACCATTCATCTTCTGTTTATTTTGGTTATTGTGTTTTCCGAATGTCCATTTTGATTCTCTTTGGCCTCCCTGTACTTTTAATCACATTTTCAACCCAACAGTGTGAATTCATAATAAATCTCTCAAATAATGTCATAAACTGTGGATGGAAAGAGTATTGTAGGTTGCATAACTAAAAACTGACGTTTTAAAAAGACCAAAATGAAACAAAACCGACTAAAAAAAATACAATTCAACCATGAGAAGAAACCAATATCATATGTAGAAGGTAACCATTAATGCTTTTTATCATCAGTGTGTCCTATTCGTTAAACTTTACATTAACATTCGACCTATCTATTGTTCCATTTTAAAATACATTTCCCAAAATCATACAACACACAACAAAAAAAATATAAAAAGGCAAAACTTTAATTTTAAAATTGTAAAAAAAAAAAAAAGATATATTTTCTTGTAATAAAATAATACAGAAAGTATCAAAAGAGAAACCAGAAACAAAACAAAAAAAAAAAACAAGAAACCAGATCTGAGAACACATTATAATAACCCCTTTTCTCTTCCCAATTCACTCATCAATTCCAACAAAAGAAAAACAAATCCCATACTTCTAATGATTGAAGTAATCAACAGAGACAAGTTTTATTAAACTAAGAATGTATCAATAAACAAAAAACAAAACCACAATCTAAAAATGAAAAGATACACCATAAAAAAATGGTCCTTCTTCATCTTTATGGATTACTTCTTGTTCTTGTTCATTGAACAGCAGATTAAAATAATGTACAAGAATGGAAAAGGTGGGATTTTAATCATTTTTCAGCAGCAAAAGTAATATTAAAAAAAAAACCCATTTGAGAAAAGATAGAATGTGTAAAAAGCTTAAAAGAAAACTCACCTAGATTTGGCTCCAAAAACATCAACCATAGGCTTGGAAGTTATGGGAAGAAGATGAAGATCCCAATCCTTTTCAATGGCAGAAAACTTAGCAAGAAACTTCTCATGCATTTTATAAGTTCCAACAGCTCCAATTAGCCATACTTTTCCATTGTAAAGCTTCAACAAATCAGTGAGTTGAGATACTACAAAACTCATTCCATTATGAACTTCTTCTTCTTCTTCTTCTTCTTCTTCTTCAGTGAAGAAATCACTCAATTCTCCATAATTCACTACAATACCAGGCCCTGAACATTGCTGAATCATCCCAAAAATTTCCTCAAACTTCGATCTCATTGTCTCTTTACTCCCATTTCCACTCACAAACTCAGATATCTCCTTCTCTATACAAATTACTCTCAATCCAGAAATTTCCACTGGAAGACTCTCTGTTTTGCATCTATGAACACAATCCGTGAAGCTCCGGAGAGCATCAGCAGCATAACCACCAATCAACAATGGATTTCTCCCTGTTTTTCTCACCAGAATTTCACCGATTCGTCTGGTATTTGCATCGTCGTCGCCGTTCCCATACGCACCAGAGAAAGGGAAAGGGAAATTCCGGTGACCCAGGTCGGAATCGGTGAGATTGCAGAGGAAAATGGGAGGGCAACGAGCAGAACGAGGGAATCGAGAAGCATGGTGAGTCAAAGGAGGATGCATTATCGCTAATTTAATATCGCAGCTTCGAAACCCAGCTTCCCCAAAAACCCTACTCACAATCGGATCATCAAGAATCGATAAAATGAAATACTTAAGCTCAACCTTCAAAATCGAAGGGGTTTGTTGCTGATTATGAATCTGATGGAGGTGGAAGCTTTCCGGGTGCCGCCGTTGATTAGCTTGAGATCGTTTAATGGCAGCCATAAGAGAATTAGAAACCGGCGGTTCGTCAGTGGGTTTAGAGGAAGGGAGACGGTCGAGAGATACGCCGACGGACAAGTCGAGTGCTCGGAACTGAAGACGTGGAAGGTACGCGCAGCTGCGGGCGCGTGAACAGGCAGCACGAAGGGCAGATGAAGGTAAAGATAATAAAGCAGAGACAGCGTGAAGGGAAGTAGTTTGAGCGTGGCAGCGACGGCGGGCGACAGAAACGGCGTCGTCTAAAGCTCTGGCCGCCTCCTCCGTCAAGCATTGCCTCGCAGCGCTCACCGGCGTCGGCATCGCCGGCCAGCATAAGAAACCCCCTTTTTTTTATTAAAAAAACCCCAAAAACAGAGGAAAAAACAGAGTCAAAAACAGAGAGAGAGTAGTAATAGATAGGATTGAAGTTGAATCGAAAGCTTTTTTTCTTAGAAAAAAAACTATTAAAAAAGAAAGAAAGAAAAGGGAAAAGAAATAGGCTAAAGATTGGTTCACTTCAACAACTTTTGGGAAATAAATAATTGGATTATTGTAGGCCAGAGAGAGAAGAAGGAAATGGAAGAGTATAAAAGAGAAACATACAAAATACAAAACAGAGGTTGGATTTTGATGTTTGAATTGGATTCTCGTTTTCTTCTTGTTGTTCTCGTTAATGAGTAATCGAAGTTGGTGAAGCTCCGGCGAAGGGCGGTGGTGGTGGAAGTGGTGGAGCTAAGAAGTGGGGGCCGAGTTGAGTGGGGTAATTCATCAAATACCTTCTGAGCATTGATTCTTCAACTTCTACAAGAAAAAAAAAAAAGAAAAAAAAGAAAATCTGTGTTTTGTTGTGATGGGTTTGCTTTGGTTTATTGAAAATGAAAACTAGAGAGAAAAATTAGAGGTTTGTGTTTTTGTTTTTTGTTTTTTTGTTTTTCTTGAAGCTCATAATTTTGAGATCTTTAGATTAGATGCCGTATCCACTTAACCATTCGACCAATAACTCAACTGTGGGTACTTTCATATTTAAGGGTCAATCTTCTTTTTTCCTTTTTTTTTTTTCTTTTCTTCAATTACAAATTTAATAGATTCTTACCATTTTTATTATACATCTAAACAATTTACTAAACTTTCATTTTTGATTGGAATCGGGTTAATTGAAACATTAAATTGAAGAAGAGTTGGATTTTGAAACCAAATTGTAAAATGTTTTATCGTACAAAAATGAAGATTAAAAATTATCATTACTCTTCGTTATCTTAACACACGCATTTCGTAAATTCACTCGAGACTGAGCCTCAAAAACTCCTAAAATGTAGATAATGAAACATATAAAGTAATAAATGACGTTGGTGTTTATAGACTCAATTTTTAAAAATAGAAAATCAAAATTAAAATAGTTGTCAAACAAATAATTTAATCATATAGAAACTAAAGTCACATCCACCAAGTCTAATAGGATTTCATTCATAGATCAATCGTAAGGAACATCAATCTTAAATAATTGGATTGCTTTCACTCACATTTACTTAATATCGTAAATTTATCACCTTTACTATTACAATAATGTGACGGGTTCATAATTCTCAGTCTGAAATATGTGTGTGATTGTGTAGTGTTTGAAGTGATTGGTCTTCACTATTTATGATAACATACTCTTTTTTTTTCCTTCTTATTTTTATGTCAATCTTTTCTTTCTATTTTCCCTCTCTTTTCATCTTTTTATTGTTTTTTTTTCTTATACATTAATAGGTAGACATACAAAATAATTTCTAACCTTTATTCAAAAATAATAAAAAAAATAATATGTTAAAATATTTTTTGGGTTATGTAATTTAAAATTTTCTAGTAAATCTTAAATTTAGTTTATCAACGTTAATTTTATTAAAATTGATTGAATAAGAACATAATGTGTAAATAAATTTTTAAATTTTATAGTAAAAATGTTAATAAAAAATAACAAATAACAAAAAAAACTACGATAAATTAGTAGTAAGGACTAATTTTAAGATTTATTGAAAGTTTAATATTAAAATTGAACATTTGAAAATACAGAAACTAAAATTGAAAAAATTCTAAAGTATAGAGACCAGAATGATATTTTAATCTATTAATAATAATTTCTAATTTTTATAGATGATTCCATGTTCTCTGTGTAATCATCGTTATCTTAAATAGAAGTTTTTTTTTATAAGAGTTTATTAAAATATGTTAATAATTAATTAGTTTTTTCAGAAGTAATAACAAAAGAAAAAAAAACATTTACATTTTTAGACTTTGATCGTATTTCCAACAATTTCTCCTCGAACAAAGCACTGTGAAGTCTTCCTCAAATAGTCACAGCCTAAATCTAGAAGATAATTGCTCTCACTCATAGACTCATAATCATTTCCTTTATCTAAATGACGTGGGTCTTTCGTCTCATTCTCAACAACTGCTTGGAATGTGACAAAATGTAAAGGTAGAATTGGTTGAGTCTTGCAATATTGTATGTATGTGGTCATTGCAATAGGTGAAGGGTGATGCACGGAGCTTTTGATGTTCTGTAAGTTGAGGTTGGTGTGATAATTATCTTTGGATTACGAGTTGTTGTATCAAATGTGCATATAAATTTGGTGATGGAATCAAACAATTTGAAAAATGTACGATTACTAAACGAAAAGGATGGTTTGTTTACTCCGTTAACAATAAATCGAAATAGCTTATTTGTTTAACTCTTTCTAAAAGGAAAATCCATTTTGAAATACTTCTAAGTTTAGCATTTTCTTTTAAAGAAATATATTCTTTCTATCTTACTTTTAAAAGGGAAAAAATATCTTTAAAGATTATGTTTATTTCATTGTATTTGAGAGTGATTCTATATATTATAACTATACTTTTTAGTACATATTTAAACATTTTCAAGTAACCTATTTCTTAGAATTTTCTTTAATTTTAAAATTTATTAAGTTTTCGAAAGACAACAAATTTTGATTTTCTAAAAATTATTCCAAAACACACTTCCCAACCAACTACAACCTTTAGAAGTAACTAATTAATATATCACTAAGATACCAGCTATCTATTTTAAAACGTTGCTTTATATTCATATCAATTTCAAATTAACCGGCCAAAAAAGATGTTGAATAATCTCCACAACTAATGGATTTTAAACAAACTATCAAACACACACAGATTTAAACCTTAACATTATCAACTGAATCATATTGTTATTGTACTATGCGTTAAGAAAAGTTGACATTTTGAATAGAGAGTACGTACCACATTAAAGAAGGTGTCATAATCACATATAAAGTTATTGTCATCAAAGGTATAATATATATGCTTTCATAGGAAAAAGAAAAAATCAAACAGCCTAAAAGAAGGTAAATAATTCTTACAAGGCACATAATCAAGAACCTTCAACTTTATTTCCACAACAAATATTAATTATCAATGTCTAGGTGCAGTTTCATGGATCAACCGATAGACTTTAGTATAAAAAATATTTTAAGTAAGTTAAATCGAAAACATAAACATATGTATAAAAAAAAGTGCAACAAATGTTTTAGGTAATATATCCCTTGAACACTCCAAAATAAAAATAAATTCTTATCAATTCTATGATGAATTAGAAAATGATGGTTGAATGTTTGGAGATATAAAAAATAATTTTCAATTCATATTAATTAGAATATGGTATCTATTTAAAGGTATTCCAAAGTCAAATGTGTGGCCAAATGTTGGAAGTGTTTTGGATTTGGAATAAGCAAAGGATGTTTTTTGTTACAAATATAGTAAATTTGAACAAATTCTTTGACTATTCTTTCAATAAAAATATTAAAGGAAAAATACAAACAGAGTATCAATTGGGCACATGTAACTAATGAATTAATATCATTTTGTTCTATTCACATTATTTCTATACTTTTTTTCAATCATTTATATACATCACAATATGCTTATATTATTTAATATATTTGTTCTATACATAGAGCTATGTCATGTTATTGCCTAACAAACGAAATTTGGATAAAATGTATATTAAAACGTAATTTGAAAGGATTTAAGATATTTTCAAATTAAATCCTCCATTAAACATCAAAATCTAGAGACTAGTTTTGTAATTACCTAAACAAATCAATTGTTAGTCACTCATTAGATTAAAATTTTCAATTATATTTTCAATGCATTTAGAATATTGAGTTATGTAATATAATTAAAAGAAAATTTTAAAACTTGTGTCTTTTTTTTTTTCTCGGTAGGGATGAGTGTTGGTGGGTCAAAATCGATTTTTTCAATCAAAGTAACCTTCACCATAAAGGAATACAAACGGATTGTTGATCGATTTATCGGTCGATTTAGGTCAGTTTTAGCTTTTGAATTATTTTTTTTTTAAATATTGTCGGTTTGAATTTTTTTTCAAATCAACACTGATCGAGAACCTATCCTTCTCACTGACTGTTCGCCATCTATTCGATCAATTTTAATCAGTTAGCTAGTCTTTTTGATCTATTGTGTTCATCGCTAATTTCTAGTAAAAGAAGTTCAACATTTTTTTTTCCCTTTGCAACAAACTTAGATTGAATATTTTTTTAGAGTAGATTGAGAGTTTATAATACAATAACAAAATTAAGACTTAAAAGGTAAAGATTATGTTTGGTTCATGATCACTCATTTGTTTATAAACGTGTGCTAGATCATTCTTCAATATTTATAATCCAAGCAATATAATTTTTTTTAATCAACGTTTTTCTTGTTTGTATTGTATCGAAAAAATAAATTTTTAATTTTAAAATACACAATTTTCCTAATAAAAATCGTTTAAAAGTATTATAAATATATTAATTTGAACTAATTTAACTTTGATTGTGGTTTAATTAGACTATGATGGATCATAATTGGAAAGTAGTATGTGAACGTCGAACACAATCAACATACACAATTGAACAGAAAAGTTGTACCAAAGTTTGGTACATTTGATTTCTAGAATTAGAAGGTTATTATACAAATTATAGTGGAGAAGTGAATGAATGGAAAAAGATGAGGTTAAAGTGGATTGAATTATTTTTGAAATGAAATAAAAATTAGTGTAAGAAGGAAAAAAAGAAAAGAAAAGATACGCAATCTAGAGAGAGATCCAAAGGTCACAATCAAGCAAAGAAACGCCCACTAAGAGAGGACAAATGCTATGCCATTGGAAATGCCCAATCACATCACTCACATACATTTAATCAAACGCCTAATGAAATGCCCAACACCCTTACTATCCCTACTAACAAATGCACCTGATTATTGTACAAAAACCCAACCTTTCAACTCCAAATAAATAATATTCATAACAATATTTCTCTCTATTTTTCTATTTATTTATTTATTTGTTTTGGGTTTGAAAAGGGATGACTGATGAGAGAAAAAAAGTGTATGATTTGACATGCTTTGGTCTTTTTTTTGCAGTCTCAATTTATGAATTATTGATTTCTATATGTTGCCTTCACCTTCCAATTCCATTTACCTTTTTTTAACCTTTTTGGTAAAAGTAAAACTTCAGTACTTACTTTCTCTTACAACCATTTTTTTATGCTTTTTATGTCTTAATTTCAAGCCTTTTCCCAGTTTCCCCCAAATATATATACACACAAACACACACACATATAGATATTCGTAACTTTAATCACCACATTTGCAAATCAAAGTTCCTCAGAGAATGTTTTTTTCTCCCTTCATAAATCTCTTAACTATACCTGTCCTCACCTTTGGGAAGTATATGGGCTTCCAATATGATCACATGATTATTGTATATATAAGTGAAAGTCAAACACTTTTATTTTTTAATTTTTGTTTGTACCAAATTTAAAGGTAATTAATTTCTTTTGTCCTAGTTTGGTTTAAGATGATAATAATTATAATACTAAGAATGTCATGTTCAAGTAGAAGTGTTTTGGAGATGTTTGTTGTTGCAATTCCATAAAGGGGACACATATGGGTCAAGAAAATAATGAAAGAGATTGAATTGTTATATATTTAATGTACCTTTACATTTTTATTTCTATCTATTATCTAATGATGTTCATCTTTTGTTTGTGTTTAGTAGTTTTCCTTCTTTGTTTAGTTTTAATTTTGTTTTGGAAATCGAATATAAATATATATTTATTTCGTTTCGTTTTGGATTAGCGATAATAACCAATATCCTATATTTGTATTTTTTTTTGGGACATTTTCAAAAATAGCAAAATATTAAAATTATTTACAAATTAATTATAGCAAAATTCATTAAACTTTTACGAGTCCATTTAAGTTTTTTTTTTTAATTTTCTTTTTATACATTATTTATTTTCTCAAACAGAAGGTTGGTTTAAAAATAAATATTAATGTACATTTGAATTTGAATATTTTGCTAAAAGAATAAAGAAACAATGCTTATCTATATAAAAGAAAGGACAAAAAAGTAAATTGAGGATGTGCTTAACACGAGAAACTAAAAAATCGATGATTTAGGAGAGTATTCAAAACTCTTGAGATGCTCTTTATAAGACAATCTAAGATGTTTGATAAAATCTTTAGATGATAGAGTATCTTATAGTATGCCACACAAAAATGTGGTACTCAAAATCTCTATCTCTAATTTTTAGAAGACCCTCGAAAATAGCTTGAACTTCTAAAATTTTTCCTCATCAACTTGTAAGGGGAAAAGATAAAGTCACTCTCAATCAAGGGACTATTCCAATCCCGAACAAATCTAACTAATTTTGTCATATAGTCATAAAACTATGCAAGTCAACGGTTAGAAATTAATATTCACTCATTCCTCTATATAGTCATAAAACTACGCAAGAAGTTAACTTCTCTCTAGTCACATAATTATTTCTCTCTAATTATTTTTATAATTGTTATCCGAAACATTTCAATAATTAAGAGGATGTTTTAGGCGTCAAGCAGTTATTATAGTTCGTAATTATTATAATTTGTGGGTTATAATAATATGCATTTTTTGGTCTACATTGTTTTAATAATACGACTTATAACATTTTGCAATGTTTTTGGTGTAAACTTATTTTAAACTAGATAGAAAACAATATAAATACCGTAATAAAAAGAAATTTGAGATGAGATAATTTTTTGCTGTAACATATAGTTGAAGCATATATCATTTTTATTTCTTTAATCTAATTCAGTGACTGACGACTTAACAAAGTAACTGTTAACTTTCATCTAAAGTTAACAACCACGATAGTCTCAAAACTCAAACTTTAGAAACTTTTAAGAATATTTTTGGAAAAAAAAAAAAAAACAAAAGCTCAAGTCATTTTAGTAAAAAACTATCCTCATGTATTTCCTCAAAATTCATGTTTTATTTTTCTTTCCACTAAAAGAAATAAATATTACACAATGAAGGAATGAATGAATGAATAATAAATAAGGCGCGTGGAGAACAGGGAGAAATAGAAGCGCGTGAGAATATGATTGAGTAAAGAAAACTATTTGGAGAGAGAGATAGAAAGAAAAGGAAAGAGTCTTAAAAAACTTCACTTTCTAGAAAAAGGCATTTTTTTGATTTCTTAATTAGGAAAAGTTATGAATTGTTTGTTTTCCATTTTCTAAATAAATAAATAAATACATAAATAATTGTTATGTGTAGATCTCTACTTCTCTTTCCCATTAATTCTCATTCTCATTCTTTTTCTTTTTCTCATTTTCAAATCCCATTAAATTTCAAATTTTGAAAAAGAAAAATGTTATGTATTACCTCAAATTTACCTTTGTTGGTAAAATTGTGTCATTTCTTACGTCTTTGTACAATCTTTATGGTTCACTCTTGTCATTTTCAGTGAATAGATTCTTGGATTATTATTTATTTTGATTCTTACATTTTTCTTAAATATTTGGTTCGTATTTTAAATTTAGGTAAATGAGTGTGTTGAGCTTTTATAATCTAACGTGTTTTTTTTGATCAAATTTATAATTAAGATTTCTTATAAGCTTTTAGAAATTATAAAGGTTACGTTATGGTACAAAATTGATAAATTTTCAAATAAGGATAATGTTAAGAGGTAATTTTTAATTTTAAGTGAGTGCAAAGTTATTAATTATAATTGGGGGATCAAAGGTTGATGAGGCGGAAGTTGTGGTGGAAGGCGTGACCGAGATTCTCAAGCATTGGAGTGTGGTGGTTAATTAAATTAGTGAATTGTTTGGACTTCCATTTGTCTGAAGTTGATATTTTTGTAAGAAATGTGATTAGCCTTGCTAAGATGGATAATATTTGTAATTTTTGTAAAGTTTCTAGAGAGGATAACAAAGTTGGTCACGATCTTGCCTCTTTGACCTCCTCTTCTTTAATCCTCTTTGGTCTGGAAAGACACTTTTCTTGTTTTTGTTTTTGTTCTTCCTGTGATTTTAGAAGGGTTGTGACTAGTTGGTTGTTGGTTTATATAGTTTGTTTTTTTTAAAAAAATAAAAATTTGTTAAATTTTATGAGTTTTGGAAAAGTTATTTAATGACAAATTTGAGTAAAGGATTTGTCGGTAACTTTTAACTAAGTCAATAGTTTAATTTGACATAGTTGTAAATTTTTTATATGATTTGATATAATGTGACAAGCTCCAAACTTTGACCTATTTTCTTTAAATTTAAAATTTATTTTTCTTACTTTAAAAATGGTCATAATATATATATATATATATATTTTTAAATTAAAAAATTTCTATTTGATTTTTGAAGTAGCTCCTTCTCTCTTTCTTTTTCTCTCGTCTCACTCCCTCATCAGTTGACTAAACCCTAATTCGAGAGTTGACTAATTAAACGCTCATGAATGATCTTGTTATCAAGATTGATGATTCTATGTAAAGGTTCAAATAGAAGGGGTAGTTATTTGTATAGTCAAAAGAGGAATCACTTGAGTTTTATATATAGTTTGCCAACTCAACTGTCACATTATATTTAATTAGTCAAACAAAGGTGACAATTAACCCCAAGTTCATTTAGAACCATTTTTCAAATCTCATCGATCAAATTGTCCATTTTTAAATATTAGGGACAAAAAAAATCACTAATTTTCAACTTCATTGACTAAAAACGAATAGTTTTTCCTTTATAATATATATGTTAAATTAATTACAAATTTGATCTTTGAACTTTTAAATTTGTATCTATTGAGCGAAATTTCACTTTGATATTTGGTTCTTATACGTTTTTTTAGTAGAGTAATCATTCGACGCAAACAATTTCAACTTAGATTTTAAGAAAATGACCTAAATATGATGATCTATTTGTATGAACGTGATTTGAAACAAAATATTGTTTTTTTTTTTTACTTCATTTTGGATTTGAAATTTTAGAACTACTTCCTTCTAATTCCTAAACTTAAAAAACAATAATGATATATAATGCATAACATAAATACATTTTGAGAGATAAATACAAAAGAGATCAAATAATTAAGCAATTTTATATATTGAAAATAAGTCTTAATTAAACTTGGAATGATATTGATGGTGTATGTGTCTTTTAAGTTTAGATATTCTGTCAAAAAATTTAACATTACCTTTAGTCTTTAATAAATATTGCAAAGCTTTACCTTTAACATTGTACATAGAGATGTTCACAGGACAGGCGGGGTTGGAGATGTTAATCCTCGTCCCGTCCCCGTTCCCACCGTCCTATTCCATTCTCCATTTCCACCAATTTCTCTGGAGGATTGCGCGGAGATCGGGTTCCTTGCAGGGAAATATTCTCCGTTTTTATTAAAGTTTATTCTCACTTTCCAATCCACAACTTGAAATGTATATACATTTTCAATGTTATTTTATTTTAGATAGAATATATTCAATTTTCTTATTTAAAATCATTAAAATGTCAAATTCTATCTCATTGTTTATAAAAATAAAAATTCAACTATTAGAATATACATTTAGAAATGTATCCATAAAAGATGTGGGGTCTACTGCATAGAAGTCGTGTACCCGGTACACGTCTTCACCTCAACTCACATATTTTTAAAAATAGTCTTGCACTCAACCTATTTTTGACATATGTTTCAAATTTTACATTATTTTTAAAAAAGATCTCCTTCAATTACATCTTAAGACACAATAATATATTTTTTTAATGAAAAGTTTACAAATCACAAATCAATGCACAACATATACATATAAAAGTTTACAACATAAAAATTGAAATAAAAAAAAAGTAAAGAAATTGAATAAAGAAAAGAAAAAATTAAGAATATCAAAATAGGTTTTTTCATTTTTTTTTTTTATATATATCAATATATATATATATATATATATATATATATATATATATATATATAATTATATTTTAAATCGGGGTATTCCCCGTCCCCGGCTGCATGTTGCCAACGGGGAATTTTTTCCCCATTCCCTGTGTATTTGGAGATTTTTCATCCTGTTCGAGGGGGGTCCCTAGGGCCCCGATCCCGCGGGTTAAATGGACTTCTGTAATTGTACATACATTAAAATTTTCATTAGACATTTGGTCATAGTACAAATGCGGGAATAACATGTAATGATGTCATAGTGTATTGATCCTAATATCCATTGTCGTCCACCATTTAAGTAAACAATTTTGGTTGACTAGTCATGTAATAAAAAGAATGACACTTCTAGTTGTTTATTAGTAATAGATAAGTGTACCTATTTGGGTTGAGAGATTCAAATTCTTTTTTGAAAGAGAGATTCAAACTTCTACATTCTCATAATACAAAGTTTATTTAATAAGTTTAGACCATAAACTTAAATAAACTTTGTATTGTGGCAAGGTAAACCCTATTTGACTCGTATTCTTTTTGGAGAAAGAAATGTTGCTTTGATTATTCTTTGAAGTGAAATTTGCAAAAATGGGTCCTTTGATCTGAACTCCTTTGTTATGAGGATTGTGTCGTTTTATTTTCATGAAGAAATTAACGATATTTCTTTATCTTTTGAGTTGTTCTGCCAGATCGGTCGTTCAAGAACTTTGGTCTCTACCCGAATCTTGGTGAGGTGGAGGTTTCTTTGAGAGTGGTTGATATGTTGTCTGTGTCTGTCCTCTCTCATATCCTTCTACCTTTGGTTGGGACCCTTACTATCGGCAATTGGAAGTTGAATGTAAATCCAACTTGGTTCCCCTACACATCCTAAAAGGGAACTCGAGTGGAACATCTATGATTACTACACTAGTCGCATCAGTAGGGGATAATAACATAATCATCATAAGAGTGTAATTAGTATGCTTGAAGCATACATAATGTTAGAGGGAGTTAGAGCGATTGTGCTAGATTGAGTTGGTAACAACCCTCTAATTGAAGTTGATTATGATGCATTAAATGTTATTAAGCTTCTATGAAGGATAAGTTTTTTTTTTTTTTTTTTTTGTCGATATCAATATTCTCATCGAAGATAGTTTGACTGTAAAAAACCTTGTTAATATTGTTTGCTTTTGTCATATTCCACAAGAGATCAACAAAATCATTCACGCTTTTACGGGTTTGACATCCTCTCAAAGTTGCTCTTCACTCTTAAAATAAGCTTTTTCATATCGTTTCCTCCCCTCTTTTGAGATAAGGTGGTGGATGCATAGGTTTGCAAAAAAAAAAAAGTTTTACTTCAATTCAACCATCGTTTTATAATTAATAAACTAACTAAGAGGTGTTTGGTTAGCGATAAAAACAAATAGTTGAGTTGGATTAATTTGATAATAATTATAGAAAAGTTATTAAAAGAGTTGACACGAACGATATGAAAAATGTGAGTTGATGTGAATGATGAAATAACAAACCTCTTTAATTACTGGTGAATCAATTTAATTCACATTAGTTAAGTCGCTATACACCGAATAAATATTAAAGCTAAAAGAATAGAAGATTGAAAGGTGATCTGGCCATGTCATATCAATTTCTAATCTAAAGATTTCAAGTATAGTTTGCTCAACTTTTAAACAATTACTACATACATACATGTGTGTGTATATATATATATTTGTGTTCAACTACACCCATTCTTATATAAAAAAAATATATTCTATTCTTCTTCTTCTTTTTTCTTCTGAAAAGAGAATCTTTTAAGATTTTAAAAAGATTTACTTTCTTTGTAGATACATAAAAAGAGAATATATCTCTTTTCAGAAAGGAAACACTTCAAAACTACACAAACTCTCTTCAATGGCTAACCATTTTATTCTCTCTTTTTTATTTTTCAAATTATGTTCTTTACTTATAAACATTTTAATACAATATAATTTCCTCTAATTCATTAAAAAAAAAATCTTTCCTACCACAAAACCACAATACAGTTATTCTTGCCATTTTCGTACTATTAAAATATACAAAGTACTGATCAACTTTTAGAGATGCTTAGACGATGCTATTGAGACTTTTGTAATTTGAAATTAATTATTTTTACCTTTTGAAAAATTTAATTTTGTTTTATTATTAGAATAAGGTGGAAACTAATGTAGGAATTAATAGTAAAATAGATATACGTAAACGATTTTAACTATATATATATATATATATTTTTGAGATGAAAAAAAATAAAATTTAACGTAAAAATAAAACTTTTCAAAGTATAAAGAGACAGTTGAAATTATCAAAGTTTGAGAGTTGAGGAGTATTTTATTAAATTTAGGCTAATTTAAGAAAATGTCTTTCTCTCTCTTGTAAATGATGTAGAACAATCAAACTTTTGAAAAACAATCATACTTCTTATAAATAGCTGTTTTTTTCAATTGTTTTTTATTTTTAACATAAAATAGCTATTATATATGTTCATTCAATTATAGGAAACTGTTTTTTTCCCTTTTCAAGAAAGGTATAGAAAACTATTTTGGAAACACCTAACAAATAAATAATGAAAATTTGAAAAAGCCTAGCTAAAATACACACACACACAAATCTTTATTCTCTTAAAAGTTAAAGTATTACCTTCCACTTTCAATCAACATTATAAAATTATCTTTAAAGTATAGACATTAGTATTTTGAAAGAAAATTGACTTAAAACGAAGTAGTGATGATTCGAAATAACGTGAAAATTCCAATTTGGTATTTCAAGTCGGTGACAAATAGTTTAAAGTCTCACAATTTGTACTTCAAAACTAGTTTTAAAACATCTACAAAAGAGCAAATAGTAATATAGTAACTTTTTTAGAAAAAAAAAAAAAAAAATTGAGAGACGATTTAGGGTTTAGGAAAAAAGATAGTAAACTAAACTCAATGGATGTGTCAAGTAAAGAAAGAACATAAAGGGAAGAAATTAGTGGGTACTAAGATAGGGGAAGCAAAAGAGAGAAAAAAAAATATCAACAATATGCTTTAAACATCTAATAAAGTGGAACAAATAGTAAGAAGTCTACCCCCACCCAAAAAAAACCCTACTTTTTATTTGAAAGTTTAGGACTTTATGGAGATAAGATTGGGGCTTTTGAGTTGATGTGACACCATTTTGAATGTGATGAAAAAAAAAAGACATAATGGGGTTTGTGATATATATATATATATATATATAAATATATATATATATATATATATAAATATATATATATATATATATAAATATATATATATATATATATATAAATATATTGCTATCAAAAGAAAAGAAAAATGAAAAAACAAAATGGGTTTTTGTCTATGGCATTGGGGGGACCTATCACACTTATTTAGAAAGAGAGTGTGATAGGGAATTCAATACAAATACCTTACAATTGAATAAAAAGCTTTGAAAGATGCTTAATGAACATATTCAACCCTCCACTTGACTCTGTGTGGCTCTAAACAATTTTACTAACTTCTTCCTCTTCTTCTTCTTACTAAAAATATCTTTGATTTTTTCACATATATATATTTTTTTATTTATGGTGATTTCAAGCTTCACATTTTTTTTTTTTGATATCTATTAAATTTTATCGGATAAATTTTTCTCTTGCGTAATATATTATTTCTGTACATGTAAAAAAATTTGAATTCAAAGGTCACCTGAGATCCAATTACACATATTAGAGGATCTAGGTTCTTATGGTTGGTAGACGCCGACTTATAGGGAGTGATCTAGAGGTGAGCATTGACATTCAAAAAATCGATTTGAACGATTGAAATCGACCAAATCGATACCCAATAGTCGATTTTATTAAAAATACGGTCGGTGGTCGGTTTAATTAAAAGGTTTCGAAAAATGATCGAAACTGACCCGTTGAACATCGGTTGTCGATTTTCCTTAATATAAACCAACTAGGTTTGCTTTTGATCCTGATTTTTGTACAAAATCACTTCCGTTTGACCGATGATCACCCTTAGGGTTATCGTTCTTGAGAATTTGTCGATCTATTTGCAATATACTATGATTGAATTTGACTGTTCGGAGATGGTGAAGTTGCTAAACGGGACAACTATTGATCTAACTAAAATATCTCTTTTAGATGATTAAGCTAAGGTGTTGACACATGGTATGGAGGAAGTATCTTAAACATGTTTGTTGGTCTCACAATGTTCTGACACATTCACTTACAAAAAAGGTTCTTAAGGAGAGGTACCTTATGTTATCCTTTTCCCTTTACCCTAAGTGCTTATTTTCAATCATCTCTTCCAATATAATCCTTTAATTTGTTTGGCCTTTAAATAATAATAATAATAATAAATTCTTTTTAAATAAATAAATGACTTCAATTTTTTTTTTTTTTATTTATTCTCAAGAGAGAGGTTTGTGATCTAAATTATTTTGAAAATAAAAAAAAAAAGGTATGAAGAAAAGTAGTGTACAAAAAAAATAATTTGGCATTTAGTGGGGATTATTTTGTGGAATTGTGTTTTAAGTTATAGCTTTCCACATGTCAATGAATCCCTCATGGAATACACAAATTGCATTCCATTTCCCTTTCATGCATACTGACAAAACTATTTTAAAAAATGCTATATTTCTACCCACTTTTTTTCCTTTTAATATATGTCAAATCTATTGATAATAAACATTTTCGTGAATAGTTCTTTTAACGAAATATTCTATCATTAATAAATTTTAAGAATTATTTTCAACATTTATTAAATCTGCAATCTTGCTTTGACTTCTACATGTTAATACTTTGAATTTTATTATTATATAAGTGTTAAATTGGTTGATTTTTTACTATATATATTATGTATTTATTGGATTTTTTTTTTTTTAATCTTTTGTTTTGATTGATGGGATGTGATTATTTACTTTGTTCATCTTTGTTTTCAATATATGGGCCAAATAAAAGCCCATATTCAACAATATTTCGCTAGGATTCAAAAGCCCAAATTTTCAATCAAAGAGTCCAACCCAAACTTAAATTCACTATACATAATAAAGAGAACTTTTAATTATTTTCTCTTTTTTTCAAACACATGCTTTATTCTATATTTAACAATTCTTTTGTTATTTTAAAAATAAAATACAAGGCAATTGTGTTAATGTTCATCTAAAGTTTACCTATTTTAAGGATTTACTATTCCACCAAACTTTGCAAAATTATAAAAATGACACTGAAATGAAAGTTTAGAAACTTATTAGATATATTTTAAACTTGCAAACAATATAGTAAAAGTTTCTTGAAATTCAATATCTTCGTTATAGTTAGTTTATTTACTTTCAAAATATTCATTTCGGTTATTTGTTAATTTGATCTTACTTTGAAAATATTCTTTTTGCCTCTCCTACTTAAAAAATGGTCATATTAGTTTTTCATTTTTATTTTTTCATTGTATTTTTTATAGACTAAAAAGATAGGTTTTTAAAAGCTTAGAAATTAGAGTGAACAAAAATTGAAAGTATAGCGATGAAAATCAAAATTAAAAATATAAAATGCAAAACACTATTCAAACGTATATTTTTTTTATTAATGATTTAATTATATTTTATAAGATATATTTTCATGATTAAGGTTCTTAAAAAAAATACGATAAAAGGAAATCTTAACCCAAAAATATATAAAGAATTAACCATTTATGATTAAGTTCGAAATATCGATGTTGATAAAAATATATGTAGGTTCCAATTTTATGAGAAATTGAGAAAATTTATGAAAAATCGATAAAAATTAGTTGTTGAAATAATCAGTTAGTAAAACATTATTGATTGTGTTAATGGCTTCCATAATCTAAAAGTATAAATAATTAATTTGACCGTAGACTTGTTGCTGTGTTAATGATTTCCATACCTAAAAGTAAGAGATTGGACAACGTATAAAGAAAACAATACACAACACACACAATTCATTCATATTTTAGAAATATATGGTTCGTATTGCCACAATATTCAATGGTAGAGATCCACAATAATTCAACAATATATATCTACAATTTTGGTTGCATTGCCTAAATACTAGACCTTCATAAATTAATCAACTATAAATTATGGATCTTCTGAAAAAGGATGTTACTCCCCTATATCATTATCAATTACTTGTTTTTATGAAAAACTAGTGTTTTTATATTTTCATCCCTCGGTTGAAAATGACATTGACACGTGAAACTATATATTTAGCATGTATTCATATCATAAAACTGAAAAAAACTAATGTAACTAACTTATTAAAAAAAGCACTAAAAAATTTCGTAAAAAAAAAGGAGAGTAAAATTTGCCTATAACAAAGTTTTAAGTGGTTCAAAGTTTTGAAATTTAAACATTTCGATTACAATTTTACACCATATCCAATAAGACATAAATACTATAAAACAAAAAAAAATTACTTTACAGTAAAATATCACAATTTGTTCGAATAGCTAAACCACAATAGACTACTACATGTGTTGATCATGATACAAACAAATATAACAATCTATATTATTCTATCGATGTTCATTTTAAATAATGGATAAATTTTGTTATATTTTATAAATATTTTATTTTATTTTTAAATCTAAAATAAATCATATTTTTGTAGTCTCTTGCATTGATCCCAATGAAATTGAGTTATTAGAGAAGTAATCCTAAACATTAGTAGTCATAAAAGAATAAAATAATAAATATATATAAAAGAAGACGAATTAAGCTTAGCTGGATGTAATGTGACACCCATTTCTTTTTCCACTCTCATTACAAACAACTAAATACTTCTTTTAAAATATGATATATCTTTGTAGATTCATTTACTTTTTCATTACACTATTTATACAAATTTCCCTACTTACTATTACTTTTTTTAATTACTATCTTTTCTTCTAATAATGTCTCATCTATTAAAATCTTCTTTCATGATTTATTATGTACAAAAAGTTTTAAAAAGATTTATACCATTAATAAAAATCTTTAGAGTTGACCTTTTAATATAACATAATTAACACTCTTCAAGAACAGTAAACTTTTTCTGGGATAACAATTTTAGTATTCATGGTTATTCATGGTTAAGTGCATAACAATATTTTAAAAAAAAAATTACAAATATAGTAAAATTTATTAATGATATATATATATATATATATATATATATTTTATGTTTTAACTAGTTGAATTGTGACCTAATTAACGTGTCAAAAAAATATACTTAAAAACATGAAGTTGAAATATAATTTAATGATGAATATTTGGCCATATATAATTTCCCAATTTATTAGCCAAATTTAAATCTAATATTTCTATACAAGGGTAAAGTTGAGAACTTTCCCTATAATGTATATACATTTATTTTTCATTCATGACATCTTACTTATTTTGACCAATTATTGCATGGAAACTTAAAGTTTAAGTTTATTAGAATGTCATAAAATTAAAAAAATTTCACTTTGTTGCAACCTGTTACGTTTGTTGTAATATAAATATTGTACAATAGAGTTTTGATTATACCATTTTTGTTTAACTTAAACACTTTATTATACTTAGATTATACCATTAAGGACCAAATCAAAATACTAAAGAAAATAATAATGTGTGAAGCTTAAGGTACCAAAATATAATTAACATCACTAACATACAAAAAATCAAAGATTCCCATGCATCCCTACCCTTTTCAATAGGGATATTTTATAATAATTATTACTAACAAAATGGAGAAAAAAATAAAATAAATAATTCAACTCTGAAGCTTTGAGAAATTTGCGCTCCATTTTTGAAATAGACAATGCCTGTGATTTAACAAAGCATCACTCTTAAACGAATCTTGCTTTTATGCTCCTCCTGATCTTCTTCTTCTTCTTCTCTTCTTCTCCTTCTCTTCTTGCAAATCCATTTTTTTTCCTGATAGTGGAATTGTTCATTCAGATTTCTCAATAAACTCATAAACTTCATCATTTCTTCTTCAATGAAGGGGGAGGAGTATGATAATTCTGTCAATCTGGAGAGGCTGTCTCTCAAATGACATCAGAACTTGTGATTCTTGTTGTTGTCTTGATATCTCTGCAGCTGCATTGGGGTGTAGATGCCCTCGGTTCGGCCTCCACTGTCGCTGTCGCATATGGCACCTCCACCATCTGCGGTATTTCTGCAGGTAAGAAAAGCCAGAGAATTCAATGCTATAGAGGAGATCAAGTGATCTCCATTCTACCCCAGGTCTCCTTTGAAGCAATCTCTGGAGGGCAGAGCTTCTTCTGTGGTCTTCGAACTGGCGGGTTCAGTCTTCATTGTTGGGAGACTGATGCTGGATTTTCTAATCATAGTTTTCAACCTAAACGTATTTACTACAGCACCAACATCCCATTGACTGATCTGGCTGTTGGTGATGCTCAAGTTTGTGCAAGAGAGATTAGCTCCGGTAAAGCTATGTGCTGGAGGGGATCAAACAGAGTAGGGTCTTTATTTCCTTCGCCTGATCCAGCATTGGACTTTCTAACAATCACATCAGGAAGTGGGTTTTCATGTGGGATTCTGAAGAACAAAACCGTAAGGTGCTGGGGGAACAATGGAATTGGATCAAAGATTCAATCTCAGCTTGGGAATCTGCTAATGGCAAGCTTAGTCGCTGGAGAGTCTCACGTCTGCGGATTGACTGCGTTGGGTGGTGTTTTAGTATGCAAAGGAAACAACAACGCTGGCCAATTGGAGGTTCCTTCCAATTCAGCTCATGAGTACTCAGACCTTGCATTGGGGACGAGTTTCACTTGTGCAATAAGGCAAAATAATGGAGTGGTTTCATGTTGGGGTGAAGGAGCAAATGAACTCAAAACTGAAAAAAACATCAATGTAAGTGTTTCATTTGAGCTAATCACAGCAGGATCTGACATGTTATGTGGGTTGAAAACAAATAATTTGACAATAATGTGTTGGTCCAAAGTCAACAACAACTCACCTGTTGTTCTTCCATTGGGAATGATAATCCCTGGCCATTGTGTTCAAGATTCTTGCAGCCACTGTGGCATCTATCCAAATTCAGCATTCCTCTGTGATGGGTCTGGAAATATTTGCAAATCTTGCCAGAGAGAGCTCCCATTTGCAGTGCCATTGCCAAAGAGTCCAAATTCTTCCTCAAACCCAGGTTCCTCTTCACCTACAAAATCCATAAACAGGCTCACCATGGCACTTCTCATAGTTGGAGCAATTGGGGCTTTAGCAGGAACCTGCACCATTTTGTTCTGCATATCGAATTGCTTAACTTCTCGTTCTTCTTGCAACACAGCAAATAATCAAGAACAGAACATAAATCAACTATCCCTAATAGAAAATTCCTCCGCACGGGCATTTTCTCTAATGGAGCTTGCTGTTGCAACAAACAACTTCTCCTCTGAAAACAAGATAGGAGCAGGAAGCTTTGGAGTGGTTTACAAAGGGAAGCTCACAGATGGAACAGAAGTAGCTATCAAAAGAGGAGAAACCAAAAATGACGAGAGAACAGAAGACCCACAAGAGAAACAAAACGCATTTTGTTCAGAACTAACAACAGTTTTGCGGCTTAATCACAAACACTTGGTGGGCATGGTGGGTTATTGCCAAGAAAACGACGAGCGCCTCCTAGTTTACGAATACATGCCAAACGGTTCTCTTCATGACCATTTACACAACAAAGATGGGTTATTATTAAATACATGGAACATAAGGATAAAAATCGCATTAGATGCAGCCAGAGGAATCGAGTACCTTCACAATTACGCAGTCCCACCGATAATCCACCGAGACATCAAATCCTCCAACATACTACTAGACGGAAATTTCACAGCCAAAGTGTCCGATTTCGGATTGTCGTTAATACGACAACCGGAAACTTCAACGGAGAGCGCCGTTGGGGGTACAATAGGGTACATTGATCCGGAGTACTACGTATCGAAGATTTCAACGGCGAAAAGCGACGTGTACGGATTAGGGGTTGTACTACTGGAGGTTTTGACGGGGAAGAAGGCAGTGTTTAGAGATAGCGGAGGTGGAGTTCCGATTACGGTGGCGGAATATGCGGTGGAGCGAATTGGGAGAGGGGAGCTATGGAATGTGGTGGATAAGAGGGTAAGGGGAGGAGAGATGAAGGAAGTGGATACGGTGGAAATGGTGGCGTATACGGCGATGCATTGTGTGAAGTTGGAGGGAGAAGAAAGGCCGAATATTGGGGACATTGTTGAGAATTTGGAGAAAGCTCTTGCTCTTTGTAATGACGAACTCTGTGACAGTGTCTAACACCATTTATTCCTATTCTTCTTCTTCCTCTTCTCTAGAATTATGGGTTGTTCTTCTTTTCCATTTTATTTATCTTACAACATTTATTTATTTTGAGATTTTTGTGGATGGATTGCAAAATTGTTGGAAAATAAATTTGAAAGTTTTGTATAGTCATAATTTGAGTTTTGTGTTTTTGTTGTTAGATTCGTGCACTTATATAACTTATTTTAGGTATATCTAAGATCTCAAATGCAAATTTAAACTAAAAAGATTATACATTAATTATTAAACTATACTCATATTAATTAGCATATTTTTAATATTGATTTTAATATAATCTGTAGAGTTAAATAATGATGGATTAGTGCACTAACCAATTTTTAATTTTTGGTTTAGAGTAAAGATCTTTTTGTTAAGGAAAAAAGTTCGGAGTGACATTTAAAGAGTGATTATATTAGATAACAATAATGAAAATTAATCAACCATTTCTTCTCTTGATAGAAAAATGAATACATGTATTTATATGTATATAAAAAAAATGATTACTTTTAAAAGTTAGAAACTTAGAATAAGAAAGTGAAAAAAAAAAAAAATTACAACTTTTGGTGAAGAATATATAAGATAAGAAAAATAGTAAAAATGATTATTAGTTAGAAGTTAAAAGAGACTCGCCAAAATAAGCACAGTTGACATAGTAATTTTAGTATTAATCTTAAAATTAGATGTTCGGTTTTTTTCAAAGGAAAAGAATAGGTTAAATTTGAGGTATGAATCATCTAACCTCTATTATTATAATAAAACAAAAGCAAACAAATCATAAATTAAGACCAAACACAAGAAAATATGTAATAATTGATATAAAAGTTCAAATGCTAATATAATATTTAATAACTAATGTCAAAGGGATGGGTGAAGTTGGAATATTGAGTTGAGTTTGAAATGTGTAGTTAATACGTTAGAGAAAGGAATGATGCAATTTTTCGATAATTTACTTTTAAAGTTGAATTATTTAATACAAACTTATAAAGTTAATGAGTCACATACTCAAAATTCTACTGTAGTTAGAGGTGAATATGATAGACCAAAAAATTAAGTTGACCAACCAAAACCAATCATATCAAATTAAAGGTGATTGATCGAAGATAAGGAGAGATTTGGTCAGTTTTGATTTGATAAAAACCGAAAACATTTAAAAAATCAGCTTAAAACAACCTAAAACGACAAATTGACCGACCAACGTTTAGTTTGTACTTCTTATGGTTGAGATCGGTTTGAACATTTACTAAATCAACCATAGTTCATTTGAAGTCGATTTGGTTAAAAAAATCAAGTATGATCATTTAATACGATGAGTGACTTATTCATCTCAATATTTGGGTAATAAATTTGTAGTTAATAGTATAAACTATTTGCTAAGTGATTGGTAGTTTTACAATTCCTCCTTTTCTCTCTAAAACTAAGAGAAATCAACTACGGGTCTTTGATATTCAAAATAAATATTGTAGATACCATATAATTTTGAACTACTATAATATCTTGTGTTTGTGTTCATTTTTCTACTCTTTGTTTTTCATTTCAATTTTCTTTGTCTGTAATTGTTCATCCCGTTTGAAGGTAGAAAATAAACACAAACTATCAAGATTAAAATAGTTACAAAATTTGATATTGAAAAAATTAAATTAGAGGCCAAAATAAAATTTAAATTAGGTATTTTTAATAGGTGTTTTCAATTTCAATTCGGTGCTTATTTTTAAAAATATAGGCAAAGAGAAAAAATAAAAAGAATAAATAAGAGTAGTTAAGATGGCATTTTCCAAAACATATATTTCTTAGGTTATATGTTAATATATTGTTATTGAGACTTCTTGTACGTAATGCAATGCATTATCGAAATAAAATGTTTGGCTGTCAATTGCCATTTGCCAGAATTTATTCTTAAATAATATTTATTTGAAAATAAAAACATATAAAATTATTCTACTTTTTCCACAAAACTATGTTCAACGAGAAGAAATACACATAATATTTTAGCTTTCAAGTGTGTGTATATATATATTGTTTTAATCAATTCTCTATTGTTTCCTTTTACAATATTTTCATTTTTTTTTTTTGTATTTAGGATATTAAATTGGAATTTTTTTTAAAAATATAATAAAGCGATAAAATATTTACACTATATAGAATAATTTCGAAAATATAAAAAGCACATAAACCTAAATTCTACTGACTAATTGACATTGAGCACTCCAGTTTAGTATTTAAGAAATAATCATCATTTAGATTTGTCCAATCTAAACAATCAAAATCTAAATCTAAATAATTTTTTGGTATTTAAATTTCAAGAGCCAAAATCTATCGTACACACCTTATATTTGGCCATT
Organism: Cucumis hystrix; assembly: GCA_025688845.1. NCBI lineage: Eukaryota > Viridiplantae > Streptophyta > Magnoliopsida > Cucurbitales > Cucurbitaceae > Cucumis > Cucumis hystrix. The sequence continues at coordinate 3,237,130 of CM046894.1, read as the reverse complement.
TTTTTTATGATCTTTTATATTTGTAAAAAGAAAATCTTTTATATTTAGTACATGAACCAAATAATAGTTTGAAAAAACTTTTAAAAAATTTCAAAAAGAATAAGGAAAAAAAAACGATGGTAAGAAGAAGAAAAAATTAAACATGAAATATTTATACACAATGACCAATGAGCTTTTTTTATTTTGTGACACGGACCGTAAATATTTTGTGGGTTTGTTATATTTATAAAAATTAACCTAAATTATATGAGTGGTTTTTTAAAATATAAAACATACCAAATAAATAAAAAAAAACATTATGTGAAAATATATTAGACATAACAAACATTTTAAGTAATTTTGATAGATGTGGCTTTTCTCTCTTCTTCCATCAACTTTATGTTGGTTGGTTCACATCAATATTTTAAAACACATACATTTTCTTACTTCAAACTTTTACTTTTTTTTTTAATCTTTAATTTTGAGTTCTCCTTTAAAAAGAAAACTAACAATGTAATATTTCTTTACTTTTATGTGTGTGTTTATATATATTATTGTAATATTATAGTTTTAATTATCGAAAAATGTTGAAGAGGACCTTTGCCACAAAGAGATGACCTTATCTTATATGATGGGTGACATAAAATATTTTTTCTTTTTTTTCATTGGATCAGAATGACACATCAAACATTTTGTAAAATCAAAGATCACCGTGACCATAATAATTACTTAGTTAAATTGTAAATTGTCAATTTGATTATATAGCTCGAACAAAATTAGAATTTAGTTCCATATTAAATTTGGGAATTTAGTCACTTTCTTTTCTTTTAATTTTCTTTCAATTGTTTTTTTTTAATTTTTTATTTATTTCGTGTTTCTTATCCTCCTTTACATTTTACACTTTGCTATTTCTTTTTTTCTTCTTCTTCTCATTTTCTTTCTTTTTATTTTCACAGTCATTTTCTGATTTTTGTAAAAAAGTATTTGATATTTTTTGTTAACTATAGAAGAAAATATTTAGGATAATTATAAGGGAAATTTTTAAAAATAGCAAATTTTACAAAATATTTACAATCTATAGCAAATTCTATTACTGACAGTTATTGATATGCTATAGTGATAGAATACTATCCGTGATAGAATCCAAAATTTTACTATAACTTGTAAATATTTTAATTTATTTTGCTATTTTTAAAAATACCCCTACTTATAATAGGTAGAATTTTTCGAAATAATAACTAAGTGAATAGAAACATTTTTTAAAAATTAAAAATATAGAAAAGTATATCAATAATATATTTCTATCGCAAGATAAAGTTCTATACTTTAACAGATTTTGTTATATTTACATTTTTTTAATATTATTATATATACAAATATTTTGGATCTAATAGCTATATTTGTAATTTTCTTACCTAATTATTATGGTGTAAAATAGGATAATTACTATTCTAAAGAAAAGCATAAGTAGTGTAATTAGTAATTTTTTAAATTTATTATTAAAGAAAGAAAAACAAAGTTGACCAATAGACTATTTTTCTTTTTCTTTTTCTTTTTTGGTTGATTCATTGTTTTCAAGATGGTGTTCAAGAAACGACAACCATTGAGTTATTAAATTTTTAAGAGACACCTCACCACAAAATTGTCTCTTCTTCATATTTTAATTATTGTATTACACTAAAACAAAGAGTTTTTAAGAATACTCTATTTTAATAAAATAAAAATAAAAGAATTATAATATTAAATAAATACAACCAACCATAATTCATAAATATAACTCAACTAACTAGTATACTCTTTGTAGTGTCAACTTTAAAGATAAATATTCGATTTTTCTTTATATATGATCAGTTCATCTTATTTAAAAGTTTTATATATATATATAAATGAACGCAAAGAGTTTTCTCTTGTATATTCTCACAATTTCTCTAAATACATTTATATTTATTGGGTTGAGTACTAGAGTATTGTGTACGAATTAAAGAGATCATTCGTTCAAAAATTAGATAATATTCAATGAAAAAAAGGGGTGCATGTCCTAAGAAAAAAAATTAGATGTACACTTTTACTCATAAAAAGCTTTATTTGAAAACCAAATGGATAAATAAAACAAAGTAAAAGTGTTATGAATTGCTAAAGCTTCTTTAACATGTTAATGCTAACTTTGTAAATTTTTATTATAAGGAGGTGAAATTTTGGAAAATCTGCATGGTACTTTTCTATAGATTAGATGTCACACAATCACGGAAACGAGTAAATTCACTAAGAGAGAAATATAAATAACTTACAGAATTTGATAAGAACTTAGTTCAATAATACATCATCTACAATAGTTTCAAAATTTATAGTAAAAATGCATGGATAACAAGTTTTATTTTTAAATAGAGCATTAGAGACTAGTTAGATTTATGATTCATCGAAAGTATAAGACCTAATGCTGAACAATGGAAAGTGCATGAACTAAAATTGAACAAACTTCAACGCATAGAGACCAAACTAATATTTTAATAGTTCTTGTTTTATAATTTTTGAGTGCCTAGATCAATTTACGTGCACCTTCACTTATCTTGCAAACAACCCGACAAACTTTGCAACATTTAGAGGTTAAGAAAACTCGTAATATCAAATTTTAATTAGGTAAATGACTACCATGGATTAAAATTGTTTCCTATGTCCATCAAACTTTGATTCTTTATTTACCACTCAGACCAAAATAGAGGAAAACATTTATTTTTAAAATGTGAGTGAGAATTCATAGTTGGTATCAACAAACTATATATAGAAAAAGAAGAGTCACTTGACCTCCAACAAGATTTAATCTTAGATTTATACGACGGACCATACATAGACTAAGAGTGTGTTTATAATATTCTTTTAAATGATTAAATTAAGAGAAATTGTATCAAATGACAAAAACATTTAGAGAAAAACAGTTCATAACACAATTTTTTTGCATATTGCGAATATGACAAAACTAGTGATATCAAACGGCTATCTGACAGTAATCATAGAGCTATCAGAGGGTAATCATAGGGCTATTAGAGAGTCATCACTTTTAAATTTGCTACTTTTGCAAATTTAGAAAATGTTATGACATGAACTCTATTATTATAATTTTTTTTGCTATTTTTGAAAAAATCCTCTTAAATTAAAATAATTTTCTAATAGTAGTTTGGACAAACACCTAAAATAATTTTTTTTAAAAAAATGAGTTTTTAGAAAAAGTTAGTTTAGATAACCATTTAAGATACTTTTAGTTTGAGAAAAATAAAATTTGAATATTTAATAGTTAATCTCTCCTTAATTTGTATTAGAAACTCCAGCCCACCTTCGATCACCACCCATACCAAATTTTTTATCAACAACAGAGCAAGATTTACATCTCCAAACTTTTATTTTCTCATATTTGTCTCATTTGATATTTGATAATGATGAAATCGGAGAATTAACAAGGAAAAAAAGAGCTAGAAAAAACTAGTACGTAATACTTACTATTTTCATTCATTCGTATTTATTTATTTAAATATAAAATCAATTTTTGGAAGTATTTATTTGTCCTATTCGAATTGGAGTTCGAAGCCCATAAGGAGCTTCACATGCTTGTATCTCTCTCCTCTCTTATTGTACAATGGCACTGCTCGGATTCCTGATCGCAGCTCTTTCACCGGCAAACATGTCTGCCCCGCGAAGTCATCTTTTCCAGATGTGTCGTGATCACGAACAATTATTTGTAGCAAAGCCAGTTCAGGAGTGCTTATTGAGAAACTAAACTCCTCATTCCAAACAGGTACCCACTGGTCTTCAATGGGGATGGTTTTGATCCTCGCTATATCCTTTTCAACCCCGACCATTTTGATCTGTAACCCACGTTACATACATGTTATACAATTACAATCGTTTATCTTCCACATTTGGGAATCTTGATTTTCTTTGGTTCGATTCTCTTTCTTACCTTAACGTATAAATCTGGAGGTGAATAGAAATCGAAATGTGAGTGACCGAATTCCAAATTCCATCCTTCTCCCATGTATACCTTTATCTGTATGCATTACGATTGTCCAATAGTGAACTGATTTGCTTTAGAGGAAATTATCAATGTGTTAGCAAACTGACCTTTAAACCATTTATCCTTGGCGCGGATAAGGATCTGGAATTAGATGTATTATGATATGGGTTATTCAGCAAGAATTCAGGTTTCTTAATGTAGCCACAACCACCATTGCCTCTGAACATTCCTTCCATGATCCACAAGTGTTTATCATCTCCCTTCAATGTGTACAAAGGTACAAATTATTAGTTCCAGGTTGTGGAGGTTTCTTGCGGTTAAATTTGCCTTCACCCACGAACTTTAGTTTTTGGGTTAATCAGTGATTTAGATGATATCGAAGCATATGATCCAGAGAGGTTATATGTTCAAGCTCTTGCAATTAAAATTCATTTTCACTTGTTGGGTATTTTTCACATTTCAAGCTCACGAGTGAGGGAGAGTGTTAATTTTGAGATACTAAATTTAACTTCACCTTACTAGCTTAAGCTTTTGGGTTAATAAGCAATTTGAAACTTCCCCTAATCTCTCTCTCTCTCATTTTCGTATGTTATTTTTCTCCACTTGGTTAAGATATTTGCTATAGGTTTTGCATCAACAACCCTTGAGTTAAACAAAACTTAGTTCTTGAACATATCTACTAGTTGCCAGTAAATTTGGATCAAATTCTATGCATATTTTTCCCCCTTCCCTTTGTCTTATCAATGGAATCTGGGTTTATTCAGCTGTCTAAATTTTGTTCTTATGTATAACTTAGCGACAAAAATATAGAAGAGGAGTCTGAACTCTATTACCTGCATGTTAAAAGCAACCATTTGAGCTCCATGAGTCCAGGCAAGCAGAGGATCGTAATTAGATGAGTTTACTCTTAAACCTTTTGGATACACTCTCAGCAAATTCTTCTGAGTAAACCTAAGACAAAATTTTATTGAATATCTCTTAAGAAAACATAAAAATACTGATACTCCATTTGTGATGTTGGATATGCATAGTTATCTATTTTTCCATTGAGGTAAATAAGTACTAATAAGAAAGAATAAAAGAAATTTACTATTAGTTTTTAAGATATAACTAAAAGATGTTTAGTACTTTTTTTTTTCTTTCTCTTCATTGATAGGTCAAATGGTTAAGGCATAAACAAGAGGTTAAAAGTTCGAAACAACTGGGAAAGTTAATAGAAAAAGTTAGAATAAGATTTTATACATTCTATATACAAGATGAAATTATAGCAAAATGTAATATGAAAGATGTTGTTTTGAGAAATGCTCTATCAAATGGATATAATGCATCTTCACTAATTCTTCTGTGATTCATACACTCACAATGCACTCCATTAAATGATAGTTAGGACAATGTTAAAGGATATGGTTGTACCTGATAATTTCGTGTTTATATTTTGGCACAGCATCTACGAGTTCTTGTTCACTCAGACTAAGTCTTGAAACTTTTTTTACATCATTAAAGAAGGTCCGGAGATCTGATCCACGTTTCATCTTCTTTGCATGAATAGCAATCAAACTTTCATATTCTGGAATAACAGTATCTTCATCTTTATCCAACATCTCCAGGTACTCCTGCAAGTCAGAATGAGAATTGTATCAAGAATTCTACATCATGTTCACTTGTGGAAAGCAATTTCAGAAGTTGAGAAGATTATGGAAGTCTGAATCTTTTCAGGTTTGTCTAAATGTTACAGATTTTGTTACATCATTATAAGTTACTTATTTCATGAAAGATATATAATAATGATATGCACCTCATCTATATCGTCTTGAGAATTTGCACTCTGATCTGCTGGTGGTTTTTCTGTGGTTATGCGCTCTGGTGGTTTAGTAGAAATCAGAATCTTTCCCCTAAGTAACTCTGGCGATGGAAATTCATTCAAGTCTTCTCCACGTTTAGGAACATAGAGGATGTCCCCAAATGTTGAATTAAGCATCTACACTTTATTACAGAGGTAAAAGAAGAATTCATGGTACTTAAAAAGATAATGGAAGTCTTTGCTTTGGCCTGTTTGTCACTATTCTAATACTAATTTTTGATTCAATTACATAGTTAGACCTTCAAACTTTGAGATGGGTATCTTCTCTATTTGGTTCTACAACGTAGTCCGTAATTTAGCTGTCATTTTTTTTTAAATTCACATGCACAATTTCTTTCTAAATCTAAATCATATTTAATCAATCAATTTTTATTTATTATTGACAAAATAGAAAGCGCAATTGTTGGTTAAAGTGGTAGAGAAAAAGAATTAAAATAGAACGTTGAATTTGAGTTAATAATTATTATGGGGGAGTTAATTAGAAAGTTGACACGAATAACGTAGTAACAAACGTGAATTAAACGAATAACGAGATAACAAACTTACAAAGCTTATTTAATTACCGATGAACCTAAGGGTCCATCCAACTCAACTTATTTTTATACAAATACAGATCGCTCTCAAGAAATCAATGGAAAACCTGAGAGATGGATCAAAAGTACTGCCAAAAGCAAATCTCACTGTTGTGTTTGAAAACAAAATACCAATATGCTATGCAAGTTAATACAAAACTCATACATCAAAAATGTATTTTTCTTGTGTTTTTATTTTTCACATTTTCGTATTTTCATTTCTTTAGACAAACATTTTCTATTCTTTTTTCTTAGTTTGGATTTGGTTAATTTTGAAATTATTGTTGGTAGTTGTAAATTTAGAAAAATCAACCATGAAATGAAATAAAGTAGTGTAAGAAAAAATAGTATTTGGTACATTAATATTAAATTAGTGTGATTTAGTTACGAGGACCCAATTAAGCTTACCAATTCAATTACTTTCCTATTGATATTTAATTTTTAACACTATTAGATAATTATTTTTCAATAAATATATAGGATTGAAATTGAATTTATTCTTGGAATATTTTCAAATATTGCAAAAAGTGAACCAAAATATTTAGACAAAATTTTAGATTCTATCACTAATATACATCAATGTACCGAAAGATACTAATAGAAGTAGGATATCGGTGTATATCATTGATAAAATAAACAATAATTTTTCTTTTTTCTTTAAATCTAATTATTTGATTAAAAATGGTAAGAAAAATAAATCTCATTTTTTAGTTGTGAAAAAAAGAAGAAAAGAAGACAACTCTTGAGATTTGTAAACATGCAGTTAGGGAATGTGATTGGTCTTTAGAAAAGCTGAATTTAAAAGGCTGGTAATATCAACTTTTAGTAAAGTGCAAAAATAAAAAGTGATTCTTGATTTCACAGAATTAATTTCTTAGACAAAGTATAATTACAAATAGAAACGAAATAAAAACATGATTTCTGAAAAACAAAATTTGTTATATATATATGTGTATATAAAGGATCAAACTAAACTTAACAAAACAGTAAGCTCTCTATTGCTCACCTCGGCCACTTCTTGTCGAAGATCATGAGTGAGATGGTCCTCAAAAGTTATGACTACAGGATACTCAGAAGCTGTAAAGGCATGATCTTTAATTGCTTTTAGGCATTTGTTGAGTTCCACAGGAGCTGTTAATGTCCTACACCTCCATACATATTCAATTACTAAATGCACAAGTTTATGGATATGCAAATATATAACTAAATTTGTCAGTTTAAACTTTATAAGTGTAGACAGTCATAGTCATGGAAAGTACTGTGTTCAAGCCCTCTTCAATTCAATTCATATTCATTTGCATTTGTTGGGTTTTCTTCGTAAGCTCGTAAGTGAGGTTGAATGTATTAGAAATTTCTTATGCAAGTAGTGCTTTTAAGTTGAACCCTTTTCGTATTAACACGTTAATATAGTTAAATATGAATTTTGATATAGTGTGGAAACTTTTAGGTCATACCCTCCATGACAAACATGAATGCCATTTTTCTTGGAATTAGGCCATAAATCAAGCTCAATTGCTCTTACTCCTTTATTTAGAGCCCTTATGATAGGAGTCTCACTGCAGTCACTGCTGATTTGATTTCCTGTTAAGTAGGAGTTGTGGCCAGTAAATATGTAATAGTGAGACAATGGAGCTGTCATGTCCTGATTAGCCTGCATCCATCAGTAAGAACATCATAGCTTTTTTTTAAAAAAAAATTATTCTAGATTTCTTTGTGACAAATTGAGTGAAATGTTAATTGGTAGAAGTTGTAGTTATACTTCTTTGGTTAATCTACATCTTTGTCCTTAGTAAACAGTTTTTGAATAGTCTAGGATGTTATAAAATGTCATTTGTATATGTATTTGTATCAAGAAGATCATGATATAGAATATGAAACTTTTCTTAATAGATATGGTCAAGTAAAAGAATTACTTTCTGATAAAGTTCAAGACTATTTTGTCAACCAATTGTCTAGGAAATTGATTTTGTAAAAAAGAAGAGGTAGAAATATCAGAACTTGATCAGACTAAGGTTAAAAAAACTACTTTGTTTGATAAATCTCTCAAACAAAAAAAAAATCTTTTGAAAAACAATGACTAGTATTCAAGATATGTTCTCTAACAGAAAACCATAACTTATTATCTATATTCTTTTCAAAGCAAGGTTCTGCTTTTCTTTTTAAAATTGGCTTTAAGAAATTTGACATGTATTGCTTGAAAAGTATAATAATATTATTGTTCATACTGAACTCACTGTTCATAAACATAAAATCTGTGTTATAGCAAAACAATATTGTTTATGACAAAAACAGTGATGATAGTCAAGTATATATTATAATTAATTTCTATGTCTGAATGATGCTGTGGTTTTCAGGATGGTGTGACATTGCACATATTGTAGATTGGTTTGAAAAGTAAAGAGAGGAAAGAGAGAGAACCCCATGGGAGGGAGGGAGAGCATGATTAAGGTCTTGATCAAGAAGATAACAGAAGAATTCTTCTAGACGAAGGCCTCTTCTCTGAAAGAAATTGAGGTGCTTGAAATTGTTGAAGATGGCCTGAGCTTTTCTGCTATATTCTCCTTGAACATATTTCAAAAACATCTGCAATTGCTCAATGTTCATTGTGCCATTCTCTGAGTATTCATCAAACACCATCTTCACATCTTCTGGTGCTTCAGATACATTTGTCCTGAATCTTCTCCTGAAAAAGAAGCAGACCTTAAAACTGTGCTTATACATTCTTTTCAATGGCACAGAACAGACACACCAAATCTGCACTTTCTTTGTATCATTTTCTTCCGTTTATCCTATTGTAATATACGAGAGAGAGAAGAAAGAGGAGGGCGAGCTTCACTTTCACTCCCTAAAGAATGGCGTCCAGCCAAAGTTGGAATCCCGTGTTCATCGCTAGAGGTTCCTTTCTTAGAGAGAGCAACTGTGGAACTAGCGTAGAAGTTGCTTTTACTCTAAGAAAGGGAACTGCGATTCCAAAATCTAGCAACCTAGTTTACATTGTAGGAATAGCCTGTCGCTAGAATTTTGGATGTTTGATTGAACCGTTTAAATCCTAAATGTGGGCAATGTTTGAACTTTAAAGAGTCTGATTCTTTTGTCTTTTTTATCTTTATATTTGATTTTTTTAACGTTAAGAGGTCTGATTCTTTACAGCAAACTGTTATCTCAGCTATTGAGTAAAGTGATTTGATCAGCTGGATTCATTAGGAAGGAAAGATATCAAAGAAATTCACAATTCTGTTCATATATCCATTTATTCTCTTGGCTCTACTTTGCTTTACAAGAATAATCACTCTCTTTAGGAAGAAGGAATCTGATTTTGTAGTATTACAGTGGCATCAAAGAAGGAAAGGGGAAAAAGGGGAGAGAGAAAAAGTAGAAGACACCATATTCGATGCTTCACCCCTATCCTATGAAAAATGTAAGAATACAACCCATTCTGGTCAAAGAACAACAACAGTCTCCCCCATGGACAATGGTTGAAAGGAAAAGTTCACTCCTCTGAGATGATTGCCAAAGGAAAAGAAATTGTTTTCTCAGGAAAACTCAAAACGCATTAGAAGCTTTACAGAACTGTACTTCGATCCTTTACGGTCAAAAAGAGGAACAGCATGGATGCCTGGCTGCACTTCAGAAACAGGAAGACAGTTTTGTCCTCCGAAAACATCCTTATCTGATATGTTGTAACTATACACGTCGATTCGAAGTAAAGCCAGTTCAGGAATGGTCAAAGGAAATGTGAACTCTTCATTCCAAACAGGGCTCCAAGTCTCTTCTTTGATCTCTGTTTTCTTTATTAGCTCATCAGCTGGGGCTCCTGCAATTCCAATCTGCATAGAATTCAATAAACTCTCAGTTCTGGTAACACTATTTTCCAGAGCAATGGGCTTGGATTAGCTGGATTGCCATTCACTTGAAACGTACCTTTGTGTAGAAGTCAGGTGGGGAATATAAATGAAAGTGGGTGTTTTCAAAATCCAAATTCCAGCCAACACCCATGTAGACTTTCACCTGGCATTTGCATGATAGTGTTTTTGAGAGCATGTCCAGCAAAACATGATACAAGATCTAGTTTGGCAAACCACTACCTTCAAAGTTCTTTTAACTGGCAAATTTGCAGTAGGATCAAACACCTTGCCATGGGCATCAACTGTGAGTAGAAAATCAGGTTTTTTCACATAACCACAACCTCCGTTAGATCGAAACATCCCACGCATTAAGCTGAGAGACTTTCCATGTCCCTGCAATCATCCAACTAAGTTTATTTTTTAAAAAGAAAAGCACAGTATTGTCATTTGATCCCAGAAAAAAAAAGAAAATACCTGCATATTGAAAGCAACCATCTGGGCCCCATGTAACCAAGCATTTTGTGGCTTGTAGTTGGACGAGTTTACCCGAGTTCCCTTTGGATATATCCTTAACATGTTTTTCTGAGTGAATCTGGAACCAAGAACAAGGCAAGATGGGTATCAGTTCGAAAAATCATTGTAAAAAAGAGTAGTGAATAATTGGGGAATGAAGCCTTGGATTTCACAATGTGCTGCTCGAGTAAATTGAAGTCTATGTTATTATTACCTAATAACATCCTTTCCATGAGCTTTAGTTGCCTTTTTGAGTGCCTTTTCACTCAAGCTAAGGCGTCTAACTTTGTCAGCTCCAACTTTTAGAGCTTCCTTCAAACCTCCTTTTGGTTTTCCAGCATGAATGGCGATTAGACGTTTGTATTCTGATACACCTGTAGTGTAAGATTCGTAATCACTGTCATCACTCTCGCTGGATTCACTCTCACTCTGCAACCCAACGAAGTTGTATACTCCATCAAGATACTGGAACCAGAAAATGACTAGAAAAACACAGCTAAAATGTGGTAAAATTTCGAGCAGACCGTATCAACCCCATCTTCATCATCAGTCTCATCATCACTGAAAGAATTCTCCCCTTTCACATTTTTGGATCTGAGGTATTCTTTAGGGGGTTTTGTTGAAATGATGATTCGATACTTCAATTCTTCAGGAGAAGGGAATTCTTGTAGATATTCTGCTTCAGGAAAGAACAGCATATCTCCAAATGTTTCCTTTATGTACTGCAAGCAAAAACAATCATCTTCACCATTACTGTGAACAAAAAATTTCACTCTCCTAGAAATTTAAGGTAACAGCATAAATGATACCTCTGCTGCTTTAGCTTGAAGATCAGGAGTAAGGTGATCTTCTAGAGTAATTATGACAGGATATGGAGATGCTATGAAAGCATTCTCTTTAATAGATTTCAGACATCTAACAAATTCCACAGGTGTTGTCAAAGTCCTAAATAAAAAAATTTACAAATTCAACTTCAGTCAGAAAAACTTCATTAATCTCCCTCCATATATTTCTCTCAATTATCAACAATTCCACCTTCCATGAAGAACATCTATTTCATCTTCTTCAGAATTTGGCCACAAATCAAGCTCCACAACTCGCACACCGCTCTTCAGTGCATTTATAATTGGAACATCACTAGAATCACTACTCAATTGATTCCCAGTCAAGTATGTGTTGTGACTAGTGTAAATGTAATAATGAGACAATGGAGCTCTCATATCCTGATGAACCTGTAAGTTGATTCAACACTAACATATCTAAGAATTTGCAATTAAAAAAATCTCATATATTTCAAATCTATATTGCAGGAAAGATCCTCCTCAATCTGAAGAACAAGACCCAGAAACCAAATCTTCAAGAATAGAGAGAAACTAATTCCTCACCTGATCTGAAATTGGGGGATTCAGATCCATAGAGAAGAGATAGTAATAGAAATCATCAAGAGTGAGACAATGTTTCGTGAGTTTGGTGATCACGTGATGTCGTCGCTGCAGCACGTGTTCAACAATCCGTTGAGCATCGGCCAGTGACGCCGTCTGATCTCCTTGAAACTCAACGAGAAACGATCGGAGGTGCTCGGCGGTCATATTGGCGGCAACACCGCCAGCATATTTGACAAACGCCTCCTTCACGTCAGGTGGTGGCTCTTCTTTAGACATCTTAAACCTTCTAATGAAACAGAGACAAACTCTGTAGTTTCCCATAGAAAAAGATAAGGAAATTGAAAGAAGGGAGAGAATTGGAATGAAAATGAGAAATGGGTTGATTTGTATTGGTTTGAAATATGTTTATATATACAAAAGGAAAAGTTTTTGGTCTTCATTTTTGGAACAACTCAGCCACCAGGAAGGCAGCCATGGGTTGAGAAGATCAAAGAGTTTGAGTTTAGACTCTTTCTTTTATGTTATTGGAGCACTTTTTTCTTCTTTTCTTCCAATATATTCCTTATAAAAGCTAGGAATTTGGGTGCTTTCTCTTACCATCAGATCAGATTCTACTGTTTCTCCCTCTCAATTTCTCCAAACATACACTCCCTTTTTGCCTTGGGGAAACTAGAAACGAATACTATAGTTTTTCAATTCTAGTTTTAATTTGGTCCCTATAGTTTGGTTTGAATTGGATTCTTTGTGGTTTAGAAAAGTGTTCCTTGGCTCTTTGTGATGTGAAACTTTCTTTTAATTTGGTCAAATGTTCTTAGGGAGATTGATGGAGAGAAATAAGAGAGAGAAAGAAATGAGAAAGTGTGGGAGGAAAGGAGGGAGAACATGTGTACAATTATCTACATCTATGTTATATATAAAAGAGGACTACATGGAGAGAATCTTTAGATCTATACTTCCGTTCTACGTTGTCATAATTTATGTTGTGTCATTCATTACAACTATTCATGTCAAGAAGGTTACATGAGAAGTGATATGTATTCTTTTATTTATAGGTGTGATCTAAGCCATAGATATATAACATCACGATCTAACAATGGAGATATGTTTGAATGGATAGTCATGTCATTGTTGATTACATGACAAAGTGGTGAATCTTTTCGTGTTGGGTGTGGTTACGTGAATTATAGGTATGAAAGATGACGATCTAACATTGAAATTGTTTGTGCCCATAGTCACCTATTTACCACACATTATGATTATTCAAATCGAAGTGATACACAATAAAATGGTGTTTTCTTTGCATGTGATTTTGAGCATAGATATGAAACATCATGATTGGATGGTGGAGATATGTTTAAATGAATAATCACGTCCCTCGCCTTTTAAAATCTCTTAAAATTTTTATTGTGTCTAACATTTTTAATAATGACAACTATTCAAGTCAAGTAACATGAAAAATTATTTGATATATAAACCATAATCTTTTAAAACTTTTTGTGTACTAACATAAAAATATAAAAATTATAAATTTCACGTGCATCACATGTGTTATTAATTATGAAAATTTATTTAATTTGTGATACTTTGAACTTTTCAAACGAACTGAAGTTATACTTTTGAAAATCTTAAATGCTAACATGTATCTTGCTTTCACTTTGTCTAGATGGTTCTATTTTACATTTGTTCATGAATTTTGAAGATGTTTATTTTAGTTTTCAAACTTTTGAATGATAATGATTTTGATTTTCATCAAAATTTTGTGATTCATGGTTTATAGTGAATCTAGTTTGACAATGGTCTTTCCCCTATTCACGATTGAAAGTTTCAAATCATATAATAAAAAGAGGGTATACACATTATTGTAGAGAGTTTTTGGAGCTTTTACGAAGTTTTGAAGGTTCTAAACTTTGCTCTAAATTTGAAACTTCAACTTTCAAGTCTAAGGTTAAAAGAATGATTTCAGAGAACAAACATCAATTTTATAGTCACATTCCTTTTTACAACAAAGTAGTAAAAAGTTGAGGAAATCGTTGCAAATATAGCAATTAGATTCAAAATATAAACATATATAGTAATATTTTCTAAAAATTCAAATAGAATTAAAATTTTCAAAGTCTATCTATGATAGAAGTCCATAACTGATAGACTATGTTGCAAATATTGGTTTATCACCGATAGACTTTGCTATATTTGCAATTTTTAAAAATTATTATTATATACTTAACTATTATTCATAAAATTGCTACTCATTATAATTATCATTAAGAAAAAAAAGAGGAGGTATTTTGAAACCTTAGGTCATGTTGGACTTATTGGCCCATCCCATTTTCTATAATAGTCCTACAATATTTTCAATTTTAACCTAACTTTTAATATATGTTTTTTTCTAAAAAATATTTATAAATATAGTAAAATATATCAAATTTTCTATACCAATTAAGTTTTTTTTTGGCTAAAAAATATGTGATTTATTTTTATCTCATGGTTAGAAAATTTCAAATTTGGATAAATATTTAGTAATAAGGTCAATCCTTTTAGTTCTTGGTTAGGAGAATAATAATAAAGGGAAGTTGTCAAAAAATGGTAAATTATTAAGAAATATTAATCATATGGAAAAGGTTCTTAAAAAGTTTCTTATGGTCAATTATTAGGAAAGTAAGAAGTTTCTTGGTTGTAGTAATAATACATCACATCTCATTGTGTGAAAAGAAAATATATAAACTATTTTAGTATTTTGTTTTTCAAATATAACATAATAATGGTAAAAGATTAAGATTTGAATGTGGTAGGAAACTTATAAATGCATGTTTGACTCTTGAATTTTATGTTCAAATTGTTTGCTTGTTTTTTTTCCTTTAATTTTTTACTATTTTGTCAGAACAAACAAATAAAAACAAAAACAATTATTTGTTTATTTATGAATGTTTTAGTTAATTTATTTTGAAAGAAATAGTGTTTGAACACCAATGGTTCCATATAGCACTATTTCTTGACTAAAATTTTCTCATTTTGAAGTTATCTTAAAAGAATTCATAGCACTCAATCTTCTAACCAAAAAGGAAAAAAATAATTGCTCATTGATATATATCTCTCAAGGTGATTTTTTGGGACAAAATATCAAAATTAACATTTATTTTAATGAATAACATTTGTACTTTTTTTTTTTTTAACAAATAGTATAGAAAAAAATGAAAAGGTTTATAAAATATAATAAAAACTTAAATGGATTAAAGAGAGTTTGATGAGTTTTACTGTATTTTGTAAATTCTTTTCAATAGTATGTTATTTTGAAGATGTTCGTTCACAAGAAACTCAACCAAATAATTTTTGGATAGGATTTTAATTTCTTAGTTTGAATTAAATATAAATTTATAGTTTTTATCTTTGTTATGGATGATATCGACAAGCATAATCAACCTAAAATAAGGAGAAAAACAACAAAGCCAAAAAGCAATAAAATTTGAGTTAAAAAAAGTATCACCTTGGGACCAAAACGAGCATAGACTAGACAACCCTAGTAAAACAAAAAATAGACATATCTATCAGTCGAGTAAGTTGTATGAGTATTCTATACATTCCAAAATCATGTTGGAACAATCTATATGTCAACAATCTTTATAAATAATTACTATAACGTTCAATATGAGACAACTTGAATTTTAATATCAAATTCTCTATTTTTTACATTCTTTTACACTATGACTTATTTAACCATTAAAGTGTACTGCATAGCAACATTGTACTAATATGGAAATTTTCTTTACTGGCCATGCTTTTCTTCTCTTCAAACAAGTACATTACTTGTATCATGTGAAAGTTTTCTTATTTAAATTTTGGTATCACAATTATAATTTTTTTTTACAATAACGCTAGATAGTAATTATATATATTTAATATCTTCGACGTTTATAATTAATCATATCGTATTATTTATAATTAATTATATTTTAAAAAGAAATTAGTTGTGGAAAATTATAGTCTATTTCTAGAAGCCATTTTTTCAATCCAAATTAATGACAAAGTCAGTTTTACATTGAATGCTGACTAAAGTTCTTATCCTAATTTTTTTTCGTAACAAAAACTAAATTGTTACGTATTTAAAAGAATATATATAGGTATAAATTAAAGTTCATCGAAAAATTTGAAATTTAAAAACATTATATTAAAAAATTCGTAAGAGCTTTATCATAAATTTTGTATCCACACATTGAGTTTCTCACTTCCATATATTTTGAAACTATAGTTTTGTTTTTCAAACAAATGTTATCTAACCATATAATCAATAGTTATCATTAATTAATTTGATTATACATACGACTAAAAATATTACCAAAGAGTAGACTATTCAAATTTACAAATAACAAAAACTATTGACATTTACCTACTATATTCGTGTGTTCACGATTAAAAAAAAATACACAAATAATTATTTTAAACAAAAAGACTAAACCATTTGTCATTTAACAAAATTTGTTCAACTTGCATTCTAATTATTCTAATGCTTCCATCATCATTTTAATGTCTAAATAATTAAGTTAAGGAATTCATTCCCCACAAGAATAAAGTGATTTAAACTTCAAAAAAAAAAAAAAAAGAAACAAGAAAAGAAAAGAAAAAAGTATGTAAAGTGGGAAACCAAAATAAAATAAAGTGATTTAAACTTCCAAAAAAAAAAAAAAAAAAAAGAAAGAAACAACAAAAGAAAAGAAAAAAGTATGTAAAGTGGGAAACCAAAATAAAATATTGTAATATTGAGAGAAATAAAAATTATAAAACTACAAGTGACCTCAAGAGAGAAGATGCCATCTTTATTAAGAAGAATAAATATTTTGGACAAATGTATTAGTCTCATAGCTTCATATTTAAGGTTCGTTCTTACTTGTTTTTATTTTTAAATCTTTTCATCTACCATTTATTACATATGTTTTTTTCAATCAAATCCTTATTTGGAGTGATGTGTTGAGTTTACACTATATTATATTTGTTATCTCAAGAATATTTTAACTGTAACAAGTTGTGTTTATGGAAGAATTTTTAGTCACAAGTTCACACAAAAGTAATTGAGGTGATGAGTTGGGGTATCATTGTAGGGAAATGATACGAGAAAAAGAAATTCAGTTTGATGTGGTGTTATATGTTCATTATGTTGAGTTTGGGTAAAATATTTGAAGAGTTATATCTTATATCTGAAAAAGAGTATGAAAGTTAAGATTAGCTTCTTTATTGAAAAGAAATACAAACGAGTTTTTAATTACTTCCAAAAGGAATAGGAAAGTAAAAAATTTCAATTAGTATAAAAGAAGCCTAGCTATGACGACTTTGGTTTCAAGTAGTCTTGGTTAGAAATATTTCAAGTGTGGTAACTCTAGTTAATTTCTTTTTGTATTCACTTGTTGAGAGTGGAGAAAAAGGTATGAGGAGGGTATAAAAACATTAGGCAAAAGAGCATATCAAATTTGATTGTACTTGAAATATTAGTTCCACATGTTGCAGATGGAGGAAGGTACGAAAATTTTAAATCATGTGGTGTTCTTAATGTTGTGTTTTCTAAGTCGAAGGTGATTGAAGTGAAGAAGGTTAACAAAGATAAGGCACTCAAACTCATCTTGTCACTTTTCACTTCTTACAAACATATGGAGCCAAACTTGATGAATGGGAAGGAAACTTTAGATTTTGTTGAAGCTACTAGCAAACTTCTAATAGAGAAAAGAAGATTGAAAAGTGAAGGACGTACTTCACAAGAGAATTCAACGTTGGTAGTTAGCAATTGGAAGAAGACAAAAAAAGTTCGTGCATAAAAGAGGTTGAGAATGCATACAATTTGTGGGCACATGAACAATGATTGTCTTAACAGAGTAGGTTAGCAAAGGATCTAGGTTGGATGCTAACACTATCTATCAAGGAAGACAACAAATTGTTCTCTTGAAGAAAGATAGAATCCATCCTCATATGGTATGTTTGTTTTACCATGAACGAGGATGTGATGTTAAATGTTCTATAAATTTAGACACAAAGCATTGACTAAACAAATATGCAAGATAAGTCATGATATTTGTGTATCAATAGTTGAAGAACTTTCAAGTGAGTTAAGTATGTGGAAGTTACACCATCAAACTCAATAGGGTTTATCGATATGTGTAAAAAAAAATTTAAAATCTTGAATAGTGTTATTTTAAGTGGTCATACTTTTTATGATGGAAATAAACTATAGTCCTATTAGTTGAGATTTATGGTTGTTGTTTGAGACAGTAGAATCAATCAAAGCTGTTGAAACTCACTCCTATTCTTTTTATCTATAGGAACTCATGATTTTCATTTTCCTTTCAGATGTGAGATTCATCTCTTCAAATATTTAGCCAAAATCCAACACAATACTACACTATGATGCTCAAGTGTATATTTGGATTGAAATGATGTTGAGTTTGAGCTAGCTAGAGTGATATTGTGCTCATTGGTAGCGAAAAGTAGGTCCAATATTTATAGTGTTTTGAAT
Source organism: Cucumis hystrix (assembly GCA_025688845.1). Taxonomy (NCBI): domain Eukaryota; kingdom Viridiplantae; phylum Streptophyta; class Magnoliopsida; order Cucurbitales; family Cucurbitaceae; genus Cucumis; species Cucumis hystrix. The sequence goes on along the minus strand of CM046894.1, from coordinate 3,218,476 downwards.
TAGATTGTATTAGGTTAGATTTGTAACTCAACACCCTATCCCTAAGGTGTTTAATGTTCATTTATAAATTGGAAGAATTGAACACTTCAATTTTGACTTTAGGACAACTTATTATCTTTACAAAGTAAAGCATTAGAAAAATTGACCATATTGAATGATTTGCTTTTATTTTATTTTATGCAAGCAATAAATTTCCAACTTATTAAAAATAATTTTAAAATCCTATTTCTATCAATCTTTTGTAAAACAATTTCTACCGCATCATTCTTTAATCATTTATTTGGAAGAAAACGATATTTAATTTGTTTAGAAATAATTAATTCATTGAGAACATAGTTTAAATTTTGAGTAAAATCTTCTTAATTTTGAAATATTATATTTTTACGTGAGTTTTAAGTTTACAAAATATTAAATTTTATATTTTATTTTTATGAGGACCATTTTTAAAAATACAAAATAAATTAAAACATTTACAATATATAATAAAATTTTAGATTCTATCAACGATAAGAATGGATAAATTTCTATTACTGTTTATCAATGTCACTCATTTTAGATTTTGTATACAACTTATACTATCTCAAAATCAAACACAGCACCTCTTTTTGGATTACCAATCTATTTGGGTTTTTGTGATTTTTTGAACGTGAGATAATTTCGTGAAAGGTATTAAAATAAAAAGAAAAATGTATGAACATGTTTTGAATTGAAATTCTCTTCCCAAAATTTATGGTTAATTTATTCAAGATTCTTTATTTTCAAAGTAAATAAAAGAAAAATAACCCACTTATTTATTAAATATATTTATTTTGGGATTTAAATCGTATCACCTCAATGTTCTTTTTTTTTATTTTTTTTTCATTTTTTAAAAAATTATCACGTGTATTTAATTTAAAATATGAATAATGAAAAGTAACCTTGAAAATAAATCAAAATAAATTTGAAAAGACAGAACCTAAATCAAATATGGAATATTATGTCAAAAGGAACTAAAGGGGATATCACATTTGATTTTATTGATATAATTATGTTATACATCTTTATACCTGTCACTTGTATTTCTATTCCATCTTTATACTTTTTTTTTTTTTCTCTTTTGGTATAAATTTTGATTTACTGTTGTTGTTGTCATGGAGTGTTTCGATGATTTCATTAATATTTAAGTTAAACGTTCTAAGAAACTTGTGAGACGAACTATCAGGTGGAAACATTTATATTTGATATCCTCACATTAAGATGATACCCACCCTTCTTCACTATAGGTAGTTGCTTTGCCACTAAAACAGCCCAACTATTGAATAGTTGTCTAAGTCGATTTTTAAAATAGTTTACGACGTAGGAAAGCTTAATTTACTTAACTCAAATCACAAGAATTGAGTTGGGTTAGATTTAAAAAAAAAAAAATAGTATATTTTATTCCATTTGTACGTAAATAAAATTAAAATTCGCTTAACTTAAACTCAATTGATTTAGTCTTTGTATATAAATGTGTGTATTTTTAGGGTTTCTCTTTTCTTCTCTCAACATCGTCTCTCTTGCTCTCTAGAACATCTCCCTCTTACACTTCACAATCAATTCAAAGTTTAAACTTCATTCAATGATAACAATCATTGCATGTCTCTATCCTTTCATTATATCCGACATTTCTTTCATGTTTTTTCCATTGTACTCTTTAACCTATGTAACTTCTTAATTTTTGAAAAACCAAATAATCTAAATTTTAGTCCAAACTAAAATATAATTGTGATGGTTGGCTCCCTCCAACATGACCGACTCAAATTTATGGTCCGTCAAGAAATGACCTCTAACTTTCAACCGAACCTAAACCAAAATTGTGAGAGTCAGGTTGCCTACTACTCAACCAACTTGAATTTTCATGTTAGATCAAAATAATGATAACTAGTCTAGCTAACTTTATTTAAATCAAAATTGTGAGGATTGATTTTTGTGTTCCCTCTTATTGGTCCAAAAACATCCCTTGCTAAACTAACCTCATCCAATCTTATGTACTACAACCCTATAACTAATAGTTTAGACTGAGCTTATCACAAGCTCTTTACTTTTTTGATAGACTAATCAGTTTAGAGTCTCCTACAATAGTATGATATTGTTCACTTTGGATATACACCCTCATGACTTTGTTTTTAGTATCATCCCAAAATGTCTTATACCAATGGAGCTAGATGTTCAACTTGTATACCCAAGCTCATCTTCTTATTTAACCAACGTGGAACTTTGGTCGAATGTACATAGAGTCTTAGACATATCTTTTGTGTAAAATTAGGTTAATTAAAGCACTATAGCATAAACACTACTCTCCTCGATGCTCTAAAATGGAACAAAAAAAACATACATAACTTCTACTTTGAGGCTCTTTATGCAGCCATTTCTTCCTCCTACATGGCCTTCCTCCTCTCCTTTTGCTGCAGCCAACTATAAATGATATCACTACCACCACGGTTGAGTGAGCACGGAGGGACTGACGAAACCGAGGCAGCTGACCTCTCAAGGAACTGCATCTGCTTCTCGTCGGCAATGCAAAGCAAGGAATCAGTACATACTTCTAAAGCGGATGGCGGCGGGGTTGGCTTGAAGTCCTGAAGCTTTGAGTATTCTGTGATGAGGTGAAACATGTAAGAATAGACTGTATCCATGCTCAAGCTCTCCATGAAATTCTGTCCCTGTCGTCCTATAGTCTCGGCCTGTTTTCAACGAATCGTTCTTTAGAACGTATGGAAGAGAAAAGTTAACATATTCCATGGGCAGATTTGGTTCATGATTTTAATATATTCCTGTAAGTTTGTTATACATGAAAGCAGCATTATCCTTTCATTGTTCATATCAAATCTAGAATCAACTTCTTAATTTCAGATTACATGCATAAACCCAACTTTATGAACCAAACATATTTCAGCTGCTTAAACTTTTAGAGTTAATCTTAAATTGTGAGTTAATATAATAAATTGTAAAATTTGGTACTCAGAGTAAAGGTAGCTTTCATAAAGTCAAACTAACATCATACACCTTCGAGTTAGAAACAAAAAGAATCACCAACTTCCAAATTCACAGGTTCAAACAAACCTATATTCTTCTCTATGTAGAACCATTGTAGGAAGAAGAGAGATATTATAGTAATAAACATGAATCGAGAAAAAGAATTACGATAAGGAAGTTAAGAATTATATACCTCAGGGAAATGAGTATTTCCCCAGTCAACAGCATGCTTAATAGACTCACACATGTTAGTGAAGGGGATGGGCCAATAGTTCTTCAAAGGATCAAGACCACGGCTGAAGAAATCTTCATATTGAGGTGAAATAATCAAAGACATTGAACCACATGAAAGAATGTACTTCAAGCTCACAGACCAAGCAAACCCTTCGGCATAGATTTTATATCTATGGAGACAGACAGACACGATGGCTTCAGCTAGCCAGTTAACACACAACAATAATAAAGGTATAAACGTGAGAACTTTAAAAATAAATACTATTGAAAGTGAGTTATTTAACACTACTTAAATCGCCCTCGAGGAGTTTAGGGTTTGGTTTTATTCGGTCTTATTAGACCATGAACCGAACCAACTATTCTAACCAATTCCTTCTAATCAAACCAATCAATTTGATTTAATTTTCTTGATTCAGGTTGCCATAATTTTTTATTACCTATTTTCAGCCCTAAATTAAATTAAGCATTCAAACATTGAAGTATATTTTGAGCTAAATAAATGTTGGTTTTACCCTCTTTTTTCTATGAGGTAATTGATTTTCTTGTTCTTTTTTTTTTGTTTGGACCGGTTTATTTTGGTTTTACAAAACATAAACCAAACCAACCAATTCTATTCAATTAAAATCTCAAGTTTGGATTCGCAAAGGAAAAAACCATCCTCACCGGTGGTTGCATTGGTTGGATAGCTTAGACTGCTCATAACCATCTCTTGCTTCTTGTGCCCAGTCCTGCCATGAAGCACATTGAGTTTTCCCAGCTCAACAACAAGTGATTTGTGTATAATACAAAAAAAATTCAAAGAAAGAAAGAAAGAGCTTTGAGGATTCCAGATTGAACCTGACGCATGATCTGAGCTCCCCACATTCTTGAGTGATTGCATTTCAGCAACTCTGTACGAGCAGGGGAATCAACATCTGGATTTCCCTTCCAATAAGCTCGAGGAAATTTGTTCAACCAACTTAAATTTTTCGACCCTTTCTTTATATCTTCAAACTCTTCCCTCCATGATCTTAAGTTCACTTCTGGCCTGCATCACATTCCCACATCCATTGATGAAAAATATATCATAAGTTTACTAATTCTCATCACCTAAAGTACAACTGTTGGAAGAAAAATGCAAACCAAGACTTTAGGTCCAAAAGTTGCAATTCAAGGATGGGACAGACCAATGAAAGCAGTGAAGGGATCTTAATTCGATGCCATACATACCATCCCCAGAAAGACCAATCAGGAAAAGGAATGTCGAAGTGAGCCTCAGTCGTGCAATACCGAAACAGAGGCAGCGGCATGGCCTTATTCTCAGTCCGATTGATACTCGGTTTATCCATACAATCAAACATCATATCCACATCCGGCACCATTCCAGGGTACCTTCTAAGCATTTGAACCAAACCCCAGATCGTGAAAATCGCCCTGCTCTGCACACAAGCATAGTACATATCAACATAAAGCCTACCTTCCACGATCACTACACGAAACGCCGCAAATTTCTGAGATTCTTCCAACTGGGTCATCGAGATTCGAGTACGAGCCCAAGGATCCAGATCGTGATGAATCCACCGGAAGAATTCAGGACATTTGGGAGCTGACACAGCGGAATGGAAAGGGAATTTAGTAGCATTGTCGGTGGCATAGCGGCAGGTGAGGTAAGAACAGTGGATGATCTTAACAGCTCTGGCATGGCGAGTCTCATCACTGAAGGTCTTGGGAGGGAACAAATGCCATGGGGTTGGATCCAAGTTGTGACCAGCAACAGTTTTGGTTTGAGCAGCGAAATCATCCACCTGAAAGAGGGCAAAGAAAATTGGAAATAGAACTAAGTAAGTATAAGATAATGGTGTTTACGAAATGCAGCGCAATGAAGAAATAGAGTTTTAGAGACCTTGTAACAAAGGAGGAAAGTGAGGGAGAGGAAGCAGATGGCAACGACGGAGGGGAGGAGGTGGGAGGGAGGTCTGGGTGCCGGAGCCATGGGGGAAATGTGAAGATTTGCATTTCTGAAAGAGAGAAGAGGGAATTGGGAAAATGCCTAATTTGGAAAGAAGACTATTTTAGAGGCTCACATTATGGTTTGTGTCCGTTTTTTCGGTTGAGATTTGTCTTTCTCTTTGTCTTTTCTCTAAGTTATTGTTAAAATTTTCACTTTTGTTTTTAAGCTTTTCAGATGTATATATTATAAGTCTTTTAAACCTTCACATCATTTTCTTCTCTAAGTTTAATAATACAAAGAATAAAAAATTTTGATTTTTCTTTTTAGCTTTAAAACAAGGGTAAGATGGTCTAGATGACAAAAGGATTGTGATTATATGAATGTGAGATAACTCCAAAAACTCCTATTTTATTCAAATTATAGGTGTAGCGTGCTCACTTGCATGAATGAGAATTCATTAATTAATCATTTGTTATGATAGTGAATTTATTTATTTGAACTTTGTAGACGTTGCACAACACATTATGGGAGTCAATCATGCACGAAATTAATATTGAACTTATTGAATCATTAGCAATTCATGTAAGGATTGGTTGAAGATCCAAAAAAATACAACACGAATCTCTTTAGAACTAAATCTAAGACAAATTTCTTTTTTGAACTAAATCTAAATGTCTTAAAAGAATCAATAGTTTTAACTTGATACTCTTAAGTCATATTTTTAATTAGTTACTTTATGCTCAAGTTTATTTATGTAATTTATTCTAATTTCTAAAACTATTCTAAAATAACCCTTTGGATTTTATTTTTGTTATTATTTTTATTTTGGTATTTTTATACTAAAATACATAGAAAGCATACTCAATCACACCTTTCCCAATTGGAGACTTTGAAAGGGGCATAAGTAATCTCTTAAAAAGTAAAATTGTAACCATATTTTAAATTTCAAAAAGCTTGTTTGGAGTATATGTAGATTAGTAGATAGTTTACTAAATGTCCTAATAAATACTTCTGTCCTTTTCAGCAATCATTCTATCCTTTTCATTGATCATTAAAATCAATTGATGCTAAAAAAAAGATATGATAAATATGAAAATTCAATATTAATACTAAAAAAGGTTAAGAGGTCTTAATTTCGATGGTCTAATTACAGCTATTGGTAGAAAAGTTCACACACAAATGTTTATCCAATAATACCATTTATAACTTCCAATTTTTCTTTCAAGTTCTTCCCATTGTTTTATCTTAAAATTGTAAGCCAGAGTACTAAAATCATTATTTGTAGCTCAAGAAACAAATTGACAACCTGAAAACTCGAGGAAAGTAAAACAAAACATATAGCTTGGTTTCTGTTTCCTCTATTTTCAAGTAGATGACTTTGGTTTATCCACTTTTTTTATGCTGAATTGAATGATCGCAGATTCACTGATACAAGTATTAATATAAGCTATGGATGGATCTCTCTATTTGTTAACCAAAGTTACATGATTAAAACGAAGTTACACAGTTATTTTGGTTTGTGAGATTTTGATGCGAAAATTTCAGCTGGCTTTCTAATTTGCTCTTCATATTAACTATTTGTAGTGCCCATTTACTTGTTCCGCTGCTATGGGAGAAGTTGGCAGACTCAATTGGCATTCCGATCTGACTGTCCCAAGCAACTTTTGGAACTGTTCGTGTCCTTCTGGCATCTCATGGATCGACTTGTTCTCTCCCGGGTGGCATGAGTCCATGCACTGCACCTTTCTTCTCTCTACCTCGTCCTTAATTCTCTGTAGCAACACAAAGGGGAGTAATGAGTTCACTATAATAGAATAGACACTCAGCATTAGAGCTGAGATCCTGCTTTCAAATTCCGAAACAAGCACTTTTTCCTCTGAAAGAGTTGGACTTTCAAATCTCATTCAAAAAGTACAGCAGCAACAGCAAGCAATACAATCATTCACAAAGGAGAAAAATAAAACAGGATCGATTTTTTCAACAATTTTCAAGAGATATGTGAGCATTGAAGAAACGGTACCAAAGGAAACGCAACACGAGCTAACCCCAAACAAAAGTACATGTACAAATTATTAAAAGTAACAAAATTTTATAGCTAGATCAGGATGTATGCTTTCTGTTCCACTATGGACACATCAGAATATCAGTACTCTATCTGCTGTCTTAGAAGAGATAAGAAAAATCATTCTTCAATCATTATTTTAAAAAAACCAAGGCCCTAGCTAACGAGCATGTTTGGAATCACTTTCCAGGGCTGAAATAAACGATTGTCCCCACAAACATGAAACATTACCACTCCATTTTCATTTACGAACTACATTTAACAGTTAATGAGAAACTTGGCCATCGGTAGACCTTAAACAAAACAAGATTATGTGATTCTCTCGTGGGTAACAAATAGAGCAACACAGACAAACATAATTTTTGTTTTTGAAAGTCAAGTCAGAAATATAGCTCCTTTCGTTTTCAAAATCTTTCACAAAAATTATGATATGGGCAACGGGTGAAAATCAAAGTTAGTCGCACTGGAAATCGCTATCCATACTTTCAGAAGAAAACTTCCACTTGCTCTAAAAAAAAACAAACTAAGAAAAAAAAAGAGAGAGTTCTAAGACTTACTGGATATATTCTGCTAAAAAGAATATAAGATAGGCTTATGAACTTTTTTCCTTAACTCGCTAGCCCCATGATTGTAAGTTCACTCCCTATCAGGCCAAACCAGACTAGAGCAAAGTTAAGACACGTTTTGGCAGAAAAGTTCATCAGATCTCTCATCTTATTCAACCAGATATGAGAATAATGAGAAAACCGATAGTGTAATAATCTTGTCCTAGAGTTGCTTCTAAATAAGAAGTTAAAGAATTCAACTACTTCAAGATAGCATCAGAGGGAAGAAAAGCAACGTATAAGCTACCAAAACAAATCCAACATTCAATCTTCTGTAATTGTTAAAGTGTTCATCCAAAGTTCAAAATTCGAAAACAAACCTGCAAGATTCTGGATTCGAAATGGGGCAAGCCAATTTGGGAGACGGTAAGAGATCCAAACAAATTCCCAAGCAATGCAGCATCCGGCACAGCCAATCCAGCCGTGAACCCTGCCGCAAAACCACCTAAGAAACTGTCGCCAGCACCGGTGGGATCGACCTGAGTCGCCGGGAACGGAGCAATCTGCAACTGGCTGCCAATCGAGTACAACGTACAGCCTTCCTTCCCATTCGTCACAACAACAGGGCAAAGCTTTCGTGCCTCTTCAACATCCATAAACGGAGCTTCTTCAGCAGAGGCCTTCAAAAACCCAATTCGAGGCAACAAATGGAAGAAACCACTCTCCTTCAAATTCACATGCTCCACAGTCCCATCAATTTCATCAAAAACTCGAATCAAGGATTGAACATCAACAAACACAGCATCACAAATCTCAATCATCCGCTCAAGCGTCTCCGGAACAACCTCCCCTCCAACTCCAACCGCCATTCCAAAATCAAATCTAAAATCAGGAAGATCAGACGGCAAAATCGGAGAACAAGCCGCAACCCTTTTCAGAATCCGATCTCTACGTCCATCACCAGAGATTGAAGAATCAAAAAACGCACGAAAAGCAGTCGTCTTCGAGTTCGACACAACAATCGGACTCTGATTCGTCGAGTAAGCGAAATCCTCCCCTACCTTTGAAACAGTAACATAAGGAACCGATAAACCATCAAAAACCGTGGAAATAAAGGAAGCGGCGCCACCAAGGGACTCGGTGACGACATGGGCATCACGAATAAGGAAATCATGGCAGAAATTACCAACGATCAAAGCACGAGGAGGGAAATTGGGAGGTGGGTCTTTGGAATCGCTCACCATTTGGGAGCTGTGAAGGGAAAAAAGAGAGAAATTGAAGAAAGGAGAAGAATGTATCGGTGGGTATTGGGATCATGGGTGGAAACAGGAAAGGCAAAAGGCTAAGTCGCCATGGAAGGAGGAATTTGAAGGAGTAAATGAAAGAGATTTTGTAATGTGAAAAATGAAAGAAAATGAATTAGAGGACAGGAAAAAAGAGAGTCGTGTAAGACGGAGAGAGTGGTGGTGGCAGAGAATGGCGACGCGCGCCGGTGAGAGATTTAGATTCTTAAAGGGTTTTATGAAAAGGTTTTAATTTGAATTATTTTGCATGAAATCGAATTAATTAATTATTATTCTCTTTTTTTCCTTATTTATTATTAAATAATTAAATAATTAAATAAAAATAAATTAAATAAAACAAAAAAGTTTGAGATCTGATTGTAAACTTGTAAAAGGAAACGTGGGCAATGGTCAACAAAGGGAGTTTCTAAGAAAAAAATCAACTTTTTGCAATGTTTGTATCTCAACTTTGGATTTCATTCTTTACTCTTTAATAAAAATATTTTTATGTTCATTTATTGAATTAATAACATATATTCAATACAAAATTAATGAAATTTCAATTTGAGCCTAAGAAAAAGAAAGCATTGAGCTAGATTTTGGATAAATTTTGTGATTTTGTTTACAGCTTTTATAATATGGTGTAGAGATTATTTGAGCTGACATTGATATAAACTATCTTTTTTTTTTCTCATTTGATTTCTCTTATTACCACGATTTACTTTAAAACGAAGTTTATTGGTTGTTAAAAAGTTTAATTGATTCTTGAATTTTTAATTTGGTAGGTTACTAGAGTTTTAATTTATATATAATGGATCTTACACAAATTTAAAGTTCTCATTTTATCATTTGAGAATCTATTAAACACAAATTGAGATTATTATTTATTTCAAATCCCAAACCTATAAATAAAGAGTATATTATTAACAATTTCTTGAGCTTTAGTTAGAAGTAAAAGAATCAGTAATTTGTTTTCTTTGAGATGTCAAGTTTGGTCCACATCCTCAAATGAGAAAAAAGAAAAAAGAGAGAAAATCTCAACTATATTTGAAAGTGTTTCACCAATTTAGTAAAATGAGAAAAGTATTCCACCAAGTTTGGTCCACATCATTTTTTATGATTTTTTGAAATTGTGGTTGCACTCATAAAGAATAAAGAATGAGAAAATCTCTACTATATGTGTTGTTTGGTAAAATGAATAATTTATAGGATGTGTGGCGGTGATTTTGACACTTTTTCACTAACCAAAATCACTTTAATTTGCACAAAAATATGACTTGACAACTTAAAAGAAATTGATTTTAAAAAAATAAGAAATGATTCACCTCTAATTGTCGAAAAGTGATTAATCAAAATCACCACTTTATTTACATAATTTTTCAAATGCCCAAAATATATTTTTATTTGATTTTTAAAGAATATAGAATAGACTCAACTAATCTTCGAGTTTTCAAAATGTACCATTTTAATCTAACTTTTAAAAAATAGGTTTATAAAATTCTAAAAAAGTATTTTAGGTTTGATTTTTGAAAAATAATTATACAATGTTTAAAATTAGAAAAAAAAAGTTTTAGAGAGGATATGATTTGTAGATTAAATTTATTTTTCTTCATATTCTTACGATGACATGCATCAACTTTGAGTACAAGAATTGAAACAAAGTTTTCAAAAACTACTTTTCTTATTTTTCAAAACCCGGCTTTGTTTAGAACACTCTATAACAAAAAAATCTAATAACAAAACTTAAAATCTAATAAATGAAAGTAAGATTGGTAGGTTTTAGGGTTTCTAAATGAAATCTAATAAATGCAAACTTGCATTAACACACACATAGAAATTCAAGTCATTACCGTGAACTAAGAAAATGTGAAAGTGAGAATGATTAAATGTCTTAATCGCTCATGTTAGCCAAAGGGTAACAAATGCATTACGTCTTAATTGTTTACATAGAAAAAAAGAAAAATCATAACTAAGAAATAGAGAAAGTGATTAGACATGTACAAAACAATTGTAAACAATTGTGTTCTTTAAGTTTTGAGTAAAATTTTCATTCGGTCAATAAGTTTCAAAACGTTCTCTTCTTTACCCACTATGTTTTGGCTTAAGTTATCATTTGATCTCTAAATTTCAAAATTTCCAAATTAGTTTTCATATGGTATCTAAATTTCTAGATTACATTATCACGACTAAATTCCAAAGAGAAAGGTATTAGAAATAGCTTACCTGACAGTAATAATCCGTCCTTTGAGAGGTGGGAATCTGAAAAACACAAGGCAAAAAAAGGCAGAGAATATCAATGAATGGCAACGACACAATGTTATGGTTAGGAATCTAATACCACCTCAAACTCATTTCACCACTTTTGAATGAGATTCCAACAACTGCATTCTCAACCATCACCACAGCAATTCCATTTCACGCTTTAATTTCTATTGCTCAAAGGATTAAAGGAACCAGCAAAAGAAAACCCTTCATTTATTTTATTAAAAGAAAAGGAAATGGCAACCAATTACAAGTGCAATAACATAGGCCCCAGCAGCAAAATGCATTCAATATGAGCTGTTACACACGAACTACAAATCTAAACAGCATCTCATCATAATTTGGTTGGCCAGGGAGAACTTAAACTAAAGAGGCCCCTTCTCTATTTTACTGGGAATGAGATTTGGGTAAACAAATATATGGAGAACGATGATTCGGTACCTATTTTTACCATGAACTAGCACCTGCTATCAAATTTGGAACTCTTGTTTATATCAAACCAAAGAGAAGACTAAAAGACAGAATGTTGGTAGTTAAATTTATATCACCTAAATATTTTCACTTCAATACAGAGAATGGACAAAGTACATATCCTTCTCACAATCGTGGTGATTACAGGATTTGCATAAATCAAGATCAGTACAAAAACTACATTATTTACCGAATGTCACGTCCATGCAAGTTATAAATGCCACACAAAATTTGTCAAACTTAGCGAATTCCCCCCATGAAGGTCCTTGGATCAGGACAGTTGCCCGAAAACTGAGCTTGTGAAAAGTCAAATCCAGGGTTCTGCGAGAAATAATTAGTGCAGGTTAAATTTCAAGATTTCATTACTTAACTAAACTTAAATCAGGACTTCTGAAATTAAAAGAAACGCATTCGTCTATTTCTAAAATATCATTACTTTTCAATAGTAAGTCAAAAAAAGACATAACAACACGCTGCCCACTTGTGGGATATATAAAACCAGTAAAAAATCAAATTTTAATAAGTAACAATAATCCTACAACACCCCATCCATAATTAATGAACTAACTTTTGTGACATTATATGAATAGTAGAGCTCTCTTGTATCAACTATCACTTTTGAAACATTGTCTCATCCATCCTACATCAGTTGGTACAAGAGCTTGTCACAAGTTCATGCCATCATGATGGCACTCCCATTATGGCATGAACTCATGGGAGTGCCATATTTTTTTCAACATATTAATATATGTTAATTTAAGATTCTTTCTATAGAGTCTTGCTTATCTAGAAAAACATGGTAGTGTCTTGAATCAAGTTTTTTTTTTTTCTAAATGAGAGATGATACTGTAGGGATATCACTTGAACAATGAGTTGGCCTATTAAGTTGGGGTTCTTTCCTACCAGTTGCACCTAATTAACTTTTGAAAAAATGCCTCGAATGAGATGAAATAGACCACACACTCTCTCTCTGGGTTCTTTCTTTCTTTTTTTTTTAAAACGAATCCGTGAGTGTTTGGTTGCCAAGGTAACTCATAAGATATTGAACTTAGGTAAGTGGCCAGCCACCAGGGATTGAACACATTCCCAATAAATCCCTTGTTATTTACACGATCTCATTGACCAAGAGGATGCAGGGTATCTACAAAACGGTCCAAAACTCTTCTCAGACATAACTGCAGCTACCAAACGGTCCAAACAGTACGCTAAAAGTCTAGGCTGTAACAACGTGAATTAAATGTCATGATTTTCCAGACACGATAGCCTTTATTTTTTACGAGGCACATTAACCTCATTTCAGATGCCAACATCAAGCAGTAATCACAACATCTCAATAACTATTACTCAATTAACTCGAGCAATGAATCTCCCATAAATAATCGATTTGGATAACTTGAAACAATTGATCTCTAAATAAAAATGATAAAAATGCTCAAGAAAGGAAACAAAGAGTACCCAAAAAAAAAAAAAATCTGACCTCCTCTTGAAACCTCTGGAGCATAAGACGCTTCTGCTCAAGATCAGAGGAGTAAGGATCAAGTTGACCCTGACCCTGTATTGGGGAAGCCCATGTCTGACCCTTGTCCCTCTTCTGCAGTGTAATGTGCATTATATCATCCTCTGCCACACCAAATAAACAAAAGCAGTTACATAACAAAATTCCTGAAGCCTCCATCTGAATTCAGTCCCATGAAATTTACTTGGCACCCAAAATTCCATTTTAGTGCTTAAAGCAAGAATTCACCTAAGGTCCAGAAAGAAGAATCCGTCTTCACAGGGCAAGTAAGCTCGTGCTGAAATTAAATGATTGAAACAAATTGGTACAATCATAAACCAAGAAGTATATCGAAATTTCAAAATTAAATCTATGAAAATGCCAATGATACCGACATTGAGATAAGGAGGATTCCCCTTGATGCCAACCTCGACATGCCTAGATTGAATCTTGCAGTAGAATTGCTTGGAATTAACATTTGGAGGCAAATTAATATAAATGTTAACCTCCTCCAGTGTCTGATCCCATTCAAACACTTTCTGACCTGAAAAACCACGTGCAAACAAGCATAGAGATCAGAAAAATCGTACAACAATGAATTCATTCATTCAAATTGAAAATTCAGAAGATCAAACCGTTGTGAAGGAAACTATGGCGCTTTTCTGGAGCCAATTTCTCTGCCATCCCTTTAGGGTTTTCTGCTCCCCTTTCCCGCGAATTTCACCGAAGCTTTTTCCTTTTTCCTAACGAGAAGTTCCGGTCAAACGAAGCTTCTAGACAACTGGGTTTTTTTCCTTGAACCGGTTCGGAAATTTTCATATACACATAGTAGCAATTAGCATAATTTAATTAGAATTTGAATTTTAATTAAAAATTAATAGGTCAATTTCATAAATAGAAAAATATTATAACTATTTATAACAAAATTCATCTAACTTCGTAAAGTTTATTTAATATATTTTATGAATAGTTATACTAAATATCGATTCGATTGATTTACGGTATCATGAGATGAAAATCCTTCCTTCCGCTTAATTTCACATTTCTCAGCATATTCATTTTGGATGTTTTTAATGATAACTTTTGAATTGAAAGTTTTAAATTTAAACGTTTCTTTTTCTAACATTTTAAGGCTTCCTCTAACTAAACTCTATCTTTGCATATCCATTAAATTAGCCTTTTTTATCTATAAAATTTTTATTTTAACTTAAATAATTAACTAAATTTTAATTTTAAAATTGATTAATTCTCATACTCCAATATTAAAATATCAATAAATATGTTAATACTCCAATATTAAAATATCAATAAATATGTTAATACATACCTGATGTATCCTAAAATCAAGAGTTCATATTGATATTAAATATTTATGGATATATCCAACATCGTTTATTAATAGTTGTAAAAGACAATAGGTAACATATTTAATTTAATTGAATATAAATTACATAACTTAGTTTTGAAAGAAAAACGACTTAAATATTAATCTAAATAATTTTTAGAAAGAGTTTTTTTAAAAGATAGAACAAAACGTGAAAATATTTATACTGTATAGAACAATTTTAAAAACGAAAAAGAGTCAACATGTCCATAATGTGAAATAACAAAAATACCCTGCAATTAACCGGTCACACAGGTGTGAAAAAATAGTTTTGTAGCCCGTCTAAATGATCTTGTATCCTTGTACCCAGTCTAAAAATCTTGTACCCAGTCTAAAAATCTTGTACCAAGTCTAAACGATCTTGTACCTAGTCTAAATGATCTTTGTACACAATCTAAACAATATTGTATCAAATCTAAATGATCTTGTACCAAATCTAAACGATTTATTAATGATAGTGGTCTATTTTTGTCTATTTAGGATAGAAAACCAATTGTTTAGATATTTGTATATAATCATGTACAAATATCATTTAAATCCTGTATTAAGAAGAAAAAAAAGAAAGAATGAAGAAATTCTAAAATAGAAAATGAAAAAATTGATAAATATTTACATAAATAATCAGAATGTTGCAACTGAAAAAGAAGTAATATGAATAGGAGATGAAAAAATTGCAAAAAAGAAGTGAAAAATATCTTCGACAAACTTGAAATTTATGAAAATATCATGAACTTTTTTATTTTGTTGATTGTAAATATTTTGGTGTTGTGTTATATTTATGAAAATTAACCTTCTATAAACTTTGTGAGTGTTACAAATATCTATTGATATCAAAGGTCTCAAAAGTTCACATCTAGCTACTGAGTGGTCTCATTTTGAGAAATATTAAAGCTTTTTACCCACAAAAGCCGAACAGTGATGTACCAGACTCAGTTTTTTGGTTTCGTTCCAAAACGTTGAAAAAAGAGTCAATGCTATGGTATAGAAAGAAACTACCCAACTTAGAACAATGTCAAAGGTCTCGAAAGTTCACATTTGGATGGTCTCATTTTGAGTAATATTAAAGTTTTTCGCCCACAAAAGTAGAACGGTGATGCCCTAGACTCAGTTTTTTGGTTTCGTCCCAAAACGTTGAAAAAAGGGTCAATGCTATGGCTTAAAAAGAAACTACCCAACATAGAACAATGTCAAATGTCTCAAAAATTCACATCTAACTACTGGGTGGTCTCATTTTGAGTAATATTAAAGTTTTTCGCCCACAAAAGCCTAACGGTGATGCCCCAGACTCAGTTTTTTGGTTCCGTCCCAAAACGTTGAAAAAAAGGCCAATGCTATGGCCTAAAAAGAAACTACCCAACTTAGAACAATGTCAAAGATCTCGAAAGTTCACATCTAACTACTGGGTGGTTTCATTTTGAGTAATATTAAAGTTTTTTGCCCACAAAAGCCGAACAGTGATGCCCCAGACTCAATTTTTTGGTTCCGTCCCAAAACGTTGAAAAAAGGGCCAATGTTATGGTCTAGAACGAAACTACCCAACTTAGAACAATGTCAAAGGTTTCGAAAGTTCATATCTAACTGCTGGGTAGTTTTATTTTGAGTAATATTAAAGTTTTTTTCCCACAAAAGCCAAACAGTAATGCCCCAGACTTAGTTTTTTGGTTCCGTCCCGAAACGTTGAAAAAAGGGCCAATCTATGGCCTAGAAAGAAACTACCCAACTTAGAATAATGTCTATTAAAGTTTTTTGTCCACAAAAGTGATGGAAACGGTAGACATGTGTAGCGGAATTAGGATCAAATTTTTACTCTAATTGCAACTAAACAAGTTTAGTGATTAACATGCATAAAAAACCCTAAAATAACATAGATAGTGTTAAAGGAAAAACTTACCTTTGAAGTTTTTCTTCTCTTGTATTCTCTTCACGAATTTGAAGTCAACACATCCTCTAGTGTTTACCCGCTATTCTCCGAACTTGGAATAGAGTTGTGGGACTAAAAAATGGTGGAGGAAATAGGGGGAGATGATATCCTTTGGAGGAACCTAACCTTTTGTTTTTGTTTTTTTTTTTTTTTTTTGGATGTTGAGAGTCTCAAATGAAAAGAGTTCTTGGTTTTATTTTGTAATTCTCAATTATAAAATTAATTTTCAATTTCAATTCCAAGAGTCATTTCACCTTTGCATAAAACTTGTTTACAAGCAAACTATATGCAAGAGCTTCCCTATCTCACCACTTGGCATTCTTAGTGGGGTAGGTGTCTTGCATGCAATAAGCCACTTGCATATCACTGAAGGGATAAAAGCCCTATGGCAGCGGAAGAATTTAAAGAACCATTACTCAAATTAATTTTGAAATATTAAAATACCAATACATTGGAAAAAATTTAGAATCAAAATTCTAAATAAATTCTAAGCATGCTTTTAAAGATAAGATACGGGAACTTACTTTCGATGATGTCTGTGTATCTACGACTCAATCTCCAAATTGGGACACCATCCGTCGGAGACCTTCCTATCCTCTGGGATGAGATTGATTTGTGGGAACCAATTGAGATGGGAAAAAATTTAGAGATATTTGAGAGAAACTCTTTTGCAGAGAAAAACAGCTTGGCCTTTTTTTTTTGTTTTTTTTATAATGAATTTTGGGTTAAAGAAAACTGTTTTCTTCTAGATATTTATAGCTCTTTTTCCTTCTTGAAACAGGAAAAGGAGTAGGAGAGAATCACGAGATTCTATTATCAAATCTATTAATTAATTAACAATTAATCAATTAGTTAATAATTAATTAAATCGTATTTAATTAATATTTTATTCAAATCTTATTTGAATAAATATCTCTCCAATATCTTATAGGTTTATATAATTAATTTAAATCATATTTAATTAATATTTCATTCAAATCTTATTTAGTTAAATCAAATTTAATTAAATAAAACTAAATTATTAATTAATTCTCCAATTAATTAATAGCTAAGTTAAATATCTTATATTTAACTTAAATTTGAATCATATTCAAATATAAATTTCTCTCATACTCAATAATTTTAATATGAATCCAATTCACAGTAAATTAATATTTGAACTCAATCAAATATTTTATCTCTCATAAATTAATTTTGAATCATATCCAAAATTAAATTTATATAATAAAGTTTCACAAACTTTATATTATAATGTATCACTATACATTAAACTAATTCCCAAAGTAAATTTGAACATTTTAAATTACAACCAATATAAATAAATCTCATTGCCCTTTACGAGCTAGGAAGGGGACCTAATCGACCTACAAATTAGAAGTTACAACGATCTGAGATTAATTGGCTAAACTCATTAACCACATTAATCAATATTCGTTAACTGTGTGTACACTCCACTAAAGACTCACAGCTGAACTCTTCTCACTGTAGATATATTTCTGTGTCCACGGATATAGACAAATATCAGTAAGTTAGTCCTTCACGAGTGTTCGCAACACCAGCTGGGTCAATTTACCGTTTTACCCCTGGGTTACCTCTAATCCTTAAATACCAGTGCTCCTCCAATGAACAACCTGTTTATGATCCTACAATAAACAGAAACCCCTCTCGTGCCATAGAGAGGGTAGGGCCCTTTGTTCAAGACCTGGAGACACCATTTAAAGGAACACTCATCTACTTATCCTAAAGTAGGGAAAGAGTGAATTCCATCTTGTGTAATTATGTTCCCAGCTCCCCACTCGATCTTGTCCCCAAAATGATAAGCTTATTGAGTCGGCGATCTGGCCATTCTCACCCGTACAAATCAAAGGACAATCCCTCGCGAACAAGAGTTCATAACACACTCAGGATTAAGACTAAGTTACCAAGGTCATCCTAGTGAAATAGAAACCTAACTAGTTAACGGAGTTACATCTAGTGGTTACTATTTCGCGGTCCGGTCTTATGCAAACTCATTGCATAGGATACCCTCAATCGCATGTCAACTACGCGAACGCGTTGGATCATTGCGTTTGTATCAAATACAAAGTGAGCCGTATCAATAGTGTTACCAGGATAAGGTATCCAACCTTATCCCTATACTATAGACCCTTTAAGCTGATCTTGAACATTGATCCCTGTATGTCTCTACATACTGTTCAAGACTCATTAAACAGCTTAGAATGTTAGTTTATTGGATTTGGGTTATTAAGACAAAACTAATAATTTAATTAATAACAATTATTACAATAATAACACTTTATTAATAACGATCAATGGACTATATTTACAATCTACGAGTTTTAGGACATAAATCCCAATAATCACATGCAAGTGATAAGCTTGCCAAATCTCAACAAGTGTTATTATTTAAATTAGTTTAAGGGCAATATGGCAATTCAACATTTAAATCAAGTTCAAAGTTTGACTTTTTCAAGTTCAAAGTCAACATTTTGACTTTTAACCATTTTGTCCGCCTTGACTAATTTCAACCTCCCAAGCATGAATCCGTATTCATTTCTCCAAAATTCAAATCACATTTGAATATAAAGTTGGTCAAAGTATGATTTTTCAAAGTCAAAAGTCAACATTTTGACTTTTTACATCTTTTTACCTTTTTCATCAATTCTGAGCTTTCAAATATGAATCCATATTCATATTTAAATCACATTTAAACATGAAGCTCTCTCTTAAGTTATAACCGATGACTATATCAGATATATTTGTCGATTTCTCTCTCTTTACCTAATTCGAACAATTCGAATTATTCCAGCATAATGTTCTAAGTTGATTCCTTGTGAGCTAGCGGGGGAACTAATGGACCTATAGATCATGAACTCCAACTATTTAAGATTAACTGGTTAAACTCTTTAGACCGAGTTAATCAAGCTTCGTTAACTAACAGGTCATTCCACTAAAGTTCCGTAGTTGCACTATTTACACTCCCCTCATTATAGATATATTTGTGTCCATTTGATATGACCATGATAAGTAAGTTAATCCTTCACCGGTTGTTCATAATCTCGACTGGGTCAAGTACCATTTTACCCCCAAGATTATATCTTTTCTCCTTATGTCCCACTGATCCAACTATTGAACAATTGGTTTAAGGTCCAACCTTTAAACCGAATCGAGGACCAATGAGAGGGTGGGGCCCCTTGTTCAAGACCTGAATTCAGTTCTTAAGGGAACAACCTATCTACTAACCCTAGAGTGGGTAGGAGTGAATTCCATCTTGCACCCCACGTTCTTAGCTATCCACCTGATCTTACACCTGAAATGAGAGGTTTATTGGGCCAGCGCCATTGAGCTGCCCTCACCTATGCAGATCTAAGGATAATTTCGTGTGAACAGAAGTTCATAGTTAGCTCATGATGAAGATTAAGTTACATTGGATATCTATAAACGAAATAGTCAGTTTTACAAAGTTAACGGTGTTATAACTTAAAAGTGACTATTTCATGGTTCCAGTCTTATATAAACTCTTTACATAGGATGCCTCCCACTTTCATGTCTCTACATAAACGATTTAGGATCACATCGTTTGTACTAACTACAAAGCGGTCCGCATCCATAGTGTTCCCAGAATAAGGTGCCCAACCTTATTCGTATACTATAGACTATTTAGGCTATATACTCGAATTTGATCCACGTTTATGTCTCTACATAAAGTTCAAGTTTACTATATATAATAGTCTCGGGTCCTTAGTTTATTGGCTTTAAGATTATAGTATTAATAGAATATGATTACAAATTACGAGTTTTACGACATAAATTCTAACAAACTCCCACTTGGACTAAAACTCATAGTGGGATAAAACAAGCTGAATTTATTCATGAGAGAATTACTCATATGAATACAATAAACTAGGGCACATGCCCAATAAGTCTCTCATTTGTCCTAGTTTACACACATTGTAGATCTAAACTCTGTAGGTGACCCTCAAACAATTTAGTAGTGAGAGCTTTTGTAAAAGGATCAGTAATATTTTGCTCAGAAGGTATCTGGGTCACTATAACGTCACCACGATGTACAATTTCCCTGATAAGATGGTACTTGTGTTCAATATGCTTTCCCCGTTTATGGCTTCTATGTTCTCTTGAATTTGCAACTGCACCACCGTTATCACAATATAAAGTAATTGGCAGATGCATATTTGGAACAACTTCCAGATCTGTCAAGAATTTCCTTAGCCATACTGCTTCCTTTGTTGCTTCGCAAGCTGCTACGTATTCAGCTTCCATTGTGCAGTCAACTATACAAGTTTTCTTTACGCTTCTCCATACTACTACTCCTCCATTTAGAATGAATACTGATCTTGATGTAGACTTTCTAGCATCTTTATCAGTTTGGAAATCAGAATCAGTGTATCCAGTAAGAATTAAATCCTTAGTTCCATATACGAGCATGTAGTCTTTTGTTCTTCTAAGATATTTTAGAATATTCTTAACGACTGTCCAGTGATCACGTCCAGGATTGGACTGATACCTACTGACTATCCCTACTGAGTAGCAAATGTCAGGTCTAGTACATAACATTGCATACATCAAACTCCCAAAGGCGGAAGCATATGGAATATTTCTCATATCCTCAACTTCTTGAGGTGTCTTAGGACATTGTTCCTTTGACAATTGAATTCCATATATGTACGGAAACAAACCCTTTTTGGAATTCTGCATCTTATATCTAGACAACATTTTGTCTATATAAGACGCTTTAGACATGGCTAGTGTTATGTTTTACGGTTTCGAACAATTTGGATCCTGAGAACATGTTGTGCATCTCCCAAATCTTTCATTTGAAATTGCGTAGATAGCCATTTCTTGACATAGTTAAGATTATTCACATCATTTCCAATGAGTAGAATATCATCGACATATAGAACTAGGAATGCTACAATGGAATTGAAAACCCTTTTGTAAACACAAGGTTCATAAACATTCTACTCAAAGCCATAAGATTTAATCGCAGTATCAAATCTTATATTCCAAGATCTTGATGCTTGCTTTAAACCATAAATGAATTTTTGAAGCTTACAAACTTTTTGTTCTTGACCTTGTTCTATAAACCCCTCTGGTTGAGTCAGATAGATACTCTCCTCAAGATTACCATTCGGAAATGGTGTCTTGACATCCATATGCCAAATTTCATAATCATAAAATGTGGCGATGGACAAGAGTATTCTAATCGACTTGAGCATAGCAACTGGAGAGAAAGTTTCTTCATAGTCTACTTCCTCTCTTTGGCTATAACCTTTTGCCATAAGTCGAGCCTTAAAAGTTTGTACTTTACCAGCTTGATCTTGTTTTCTCTTGTAGATCCATTTACAACCAATAGGTTTTATATCATTTGGTTGATCTACTAGAGTCTAGACAGAATTGAAGTACATAGACTCCATTTCGAGGTTCATGGCTTTGATCCATTGGTCACTATCTACATCATTCATTGCCTGTTTATAGGTTAATGTATCCTCTATGCCATCATCAGGTATGACAGTTGAGTTTCTGTTAAATTCAAGTAGCGATCAGGCTGATGAACAACCCTCCCGCTACGTCAAGGCTCTCTCAACTCTTGAGAAGGATGTGATTGACCAGATTTCCAAGTTTTATCAACTACTTTAGTTGAGGAACTAGGTATATCTGTAGCATTGGTAGAAATCTCACTTAATACTAGTTTACTGCGCGGTTGATGATTCTTGATGTGGTCTTCCTCCAAAAATGTAGCATTTGTCAAAACAAATACTTTATTATCTTGAGGATCGTAAAAGAGACCACCCCTTGATTCCTTTGGGTAACCTACGAATTGGCATAATTTTGAACGATGTTTCAATTCCTTTGGGTAAACAATTTCTTTGTCTATATTTTTCTTTGTCTATATTTTTTGTACCAACACATGTGTCGGACATCCCAAAATTCTAAAGTGATGTAAACTTCCTTACGCCCTTTCCAAAGCTCATAAGGTGTTTCTGAAACACTTTTACAAGGAACATTATTAAAAATATAGACAGTTGTCTCTAACGCATATCCCCAAAAAGAATCTGGCAATTGAGTAAAGCTCATCATAGAGCGAACCATGTCCAACAAGGTTTGGTTTCTTCTTTTTGATACACCGTTCTGTTAAGGCGTACTAGGTGTAGAGAGTTGTGACTGAATTCCATTTTCTATCAAATAATCTTGGAATCGCAAGTCCATATACTTTCCACCTCGATCTGATGGAAGTATCTTTATTGTTTTTCCTAATTCATTCTCAACTTTAGCTTTATATTTTTTGAACTTTTCAAGAGAATAAGACTTATGATGCATTAGGTAAACATGACCATACCTTGAATAATCATCAATGAAACTGATGAAATATTCGTACCTTGCACAAGCTCTAAAGGTATTTTGGCTCTAAGACCTTTTCCAGTAAAAGATCTTTCAATCATTTTTCCTTCAAGACAAGATTCACATGGAGGTAGAGAGTTATCTTCTAACTAATTTAGATGTCAACTCTTAATTAATCTCCCAATTCTATTGATATTTATGTGACCAAGTCTTAAGTGCCATAAATAGGCGTTAGAAGAAACCTTTTGTCTTTTATTCTGAGTTTTGACTGTCCTATACATTTCAGAATTTAAGACAAAGTTTACTCTATTTGGTCTTAACTTATATAAGTTGTTTTCAAGTATAGCAGAGCATATTTGAATACCTTTTCTGAAAATGAATGCTTCATTAATTTCAAAAGATATTTCATACATATGTTCCAAAATGCAAGAGATAGATATCAAGTTCCTTTTCATTTGAGGTACATACAAAACATTTTTAAGTAGTAGATATCTATCTTCAAAAAACAACTTCAAGTCTCCCACTGCTTTAACCGAGACTACCTCTCCCCTTCCAACCTTGAGAGTAATCTCGTGTTCTGCAAGCCTCTTCCAAGAACTAGTTTCCTGAAATGAGAAGCAAATATGATTAGTGGCTCTTGAGTCTAGTATCCAGGTTGAAGTATCATATTCGACTAAGCATGTTTCAACAAATAGTAAATCATATTTACCTTGTGCTGCTTTCTCTGCTTTCTTCTCAGCAAGGTATTTCGGGTAGTTCCTTAACCAGTGCCCGTTCTGGCCACAATGGTAACACTTACCTTTTTCTGCAGCTTTCTTTGCCTTGTTCGTCTTAGGAGTCTTCGCCTTTCCCTTCTTCTTCATTTGAGCTTTAGGCTTAGAAGGTCCACTTGAGCTTTTAGAGGACGATCCTTTTGAAAAGCTCATTTTTGTGGTAGCAACATTTGCTTCCACTTGTTTTCCCTTACCCAAAGTAAGAGTTTGGAACTTTTGAAGCTCATTCAGAATTTTTGGTTAAACTCTATCTTGTTTAAAGATGCATTCGTTTGAAATGGAATGAAGCTCTTCGGAAGAGACTCTAAGATAAAGCTAACTTGATTAACCTCTTTGATGGGACCACCATTTACTTTGGCGATGTTAAAGTGCATCATCATGTCCAGAACATGTTCTCTAACAGAGGTCCCTTCCTTCATACGCTTAGTGTAAATGTATTTGACTGCCTCGTGGCTTAAGAACCATTTTGGTTGCCCAAACATTTCCTTTAATGAATCCATAATTTCTTTAGATGTAGCTAAGGATTCATGTTTCTTTGCCAAAACATCGACATGTTGGAAAGAATATATACACGGGCCTTTTTGTTTGTTTTTACCCATCGATCATATGCTTCCCGACCAATTTGGTTAGCATTAGAGGTAGGGTTTTGAGGACATTCCTCAGTTAAGACAAACCTTAAATCGTCAACTACTAATATTATGTTAAGATTTGATTTCCATGTCGCATAATTATCGCCATTAAGTTTTTCGGAAACTAAAAGTTGAACTATGGAGCTATTCATGGTGAAAAATAAACATATTCATTTTAGAAACCATAATCACTAAAGAAGCCAATCATTTAGCAAATACTGATAATGTACGCATCATTATAGTTTTGCAACGATATTCCAAAGGTTTAGAATAACCCCCACCGAAGGGCAGTCGATTATTCCTTCTTTGAACCAAGACAATCTTGACCAGATGCCAACTCTTGAATATCTCATATTACTATAACATTTAGTTATCGCTATTTTGGTCGAAAATATACTAACAACTTAGTAATTTTGTAAGTGTAACCCTCCATTTTTTAATATCAGAGATTAGAATCATTATGCTCCTGAAAGGGAAAGTCAACATGAAAACTAATCAAGGAGACTCTATCCACATTTAGAGTTCATTGTTCCGAATCCTATAACACAACCCTCCGAAGGGAACGTCGTTCTAGGACAAACAAGCAGGTGCATTATAGGAATCTCACGGTGTGACCAATGGAAGAGACCGTGGGATCTGTTGTCACATATCCCTCACCCACTTACTATGAACTACTTCCCTTATTCACCTTGATATTGATCCATGCAAACACTCTCCGAAGGGAAAACACTCATACGCACAACGCAAAGCCCTGCATGGACCTCACTATGTGAACTCTTAGGGATGCTAGAGGTTAAAAGTACACTACTTCTCTCTAGCTGAAGTTTTCTATAATGGTATTAAGGGTATTTAACTACTTTAGGATTTTATTCAAGCTAACTTAAACAAATCCTAAGTCTAGACGAAACATCCGAGCATAACCATTATATCGGATTTTAACCTACGATGTCTAGGTCATAAACTAGTTTTATTACTTCACATCTCTCACACATGCTCATAAAGCTAGGTTAAATTAGGCTCAAGAACTGATTACGATCTCCAGGTAGGAGGTGTTCCGTAAACCGTCAACTTAAGAACCTCCAAACCTTAGTCATCTTATCTGACTTGTTGATAAGATCCAATCAGGTGAGCCTCTTATAACCAGTTTTATAAGATATCGACATAACTCAACAAAGAAAGTAGATATTTATATATATATATATATATATGTTTTTAACCTAGGTGAGCATGTAAGTTATCTTTGTTATAGATTTTAAAAGTTTAATTCATTTTATAACTATTCTAAAAGAACTATAAAACTATACCAAACAACCAACAAACTAATAATATATAACAATTATATAAAGAAATAAAATAATATGGATTTTAATTTATTTAAATTTTAATTAAATCATATTTAATTAAGTTAAATAAATAAATAATTAATTTCATTAAATCACATTTAATTAAGATTAATGAAATTAATTAAACAATTAATTAATCAAATTAATTAATTTCCATATTAATTAATCAACATGCATAATATACATTATAACAATTATAACATACTTTCAATGCATGAACATGTTAACTTATGGTGGGATTTTAAATCTATATGACATACTTTATGCACATACAAATTAAAACATACATCCCATGCATAGTTTATTAAACACCCTAAAATGGACTGGTTTTGGCTCCTAAATTAAGTTAAGGACTAGATTATTACAATAATAATTTGGTGAAGTACATTAGAGCTTCCGAAAAACTCGAACCGGCTGAAAAACCACAAAAAATCCACTACATCGGCCCAAGACCCAACAATTGGGCTTGAACCGACCCAAAACCAGCACCAACGCACGTGCGCGGGTCAAACCTGGGTTGGCATGCGGCGGGCGCATGCGTGAAGCAGGCCACACGCATGGGCCGTTGGTGAGATGGGCCGCACGAGGGAGCAAACCGGGTGTGCGCACGAGGTGGTCTAGGTTGGACGCAGGCGGGGCGCAGGTTGGAGCGGGCGAGATGCATGACCGCGCTACATCGCACCACGTGGCAACTTCTGGGCGCACGCGAGAATGGGACGCGAGTGGGTCAGCCGATCGGGTCACGGGTTGGTTTTCGGGTATGTAGCCTCGTTCTCGGGCCTGTCCTCCATTTTTTTCAATTTTTAGAACAATGTCAAAGGTCTTGAAAGTTCACATCTAACTATTGGGTGGTCTTATTTTGAGTAGTATTAAACTTTTTTGCCCACAAAAGTCAAACGATAATGTTCCAGACTCAGTTTTTTGGTTTCGTCCCAAAACGTTGAAAAAAGGGCCAATGGTATGGCCTAGAAAGAAACTACCCAACTTAGAACAATAGGTCTCAAAAGTTCACATCTAACGACTAGGTGGTCTCATTGTGAGTAGTATTGAAGTTTTTTGTCCATAAAAGCCGAACGGTGATGCCCAGACTAAGTTTTTTGGTTCCGTTCCAAAACGTTGAAAAAAAGGGTAATGCTATGGCCCAGAAAGAAACTACCCAAGTTAGAACAATGTCAAAAGTCTCGAAAGTTCACATCTAACTAATGGGTGGTCTCATTTTGAGTAATATTAAAGTTTTTTTCCACAAAAGCCGAACGATGATGCCCTAGACTCGTCCCACAATATTTAAAACCAATAAATGCAGATATGGAACTCGTTTATGGGGTTTTGTTAGATTGATGTAAATTAACCTTATACTACCTATCTTCTAAAAAATAAAAGAAATTCAACAAAAAATGAAATGTTGTTTTTAAAAGGAGAGAAATTGGTTAAGGTGTGTGTACCGGAACATGGGAATCTCTGGCGTTTCGTTTAGGGTCGGTGGCGAAGAAGACGGTGTACATCAACACAAAACTCCCAACGATCTCCTCTGCCAGTCCGGTGTCGATGCTGTACTCATAGGAAACCCCATTAGCCTCGCCGCCGTGCTTCTGGAAGTGGGCCTTCTGGAAGGCCTTGACAAGCCCAACTCCACTGATAGCCCCCAAACATTGGGCCACTATGTACATCACGGCCCGTACGAGTGACACCTTTCGCCTCAACAGAAGCCTAAATGTCACTGCTGGGTTTATGTGGCCCCCTGCACAATCTCTACTCTTAACCAATAACGAAACAACTTAACATATTTACACATTATAATTTTAGATTATATCAGTGATAGACATTGATAAACTTTTATTGATGTCTATCAACATAAGTATCTATCAGCGTCTATTATAAATAAAATCTAAATTTTTACCATATTTCATAAATGTTTTGGTTCTATATTTGAAAATGTCCTAAAAGAATTTCTATAAAAATCTTTGTCAAAAAACTTTAATAAAAGTAGTAACGACTAACGATTTAGTTCTCGAGTCGAAACCTTGATTTATAATGAAAATGGTTTATGTAGTTTTAAATTTATAATAACATAATCTGTTGAGACTCGGAATTAGTTTAGTGTCTTAGCATTATTTTCATGATTAATAAAAACAAAATATAAAAAAAAATATAATAATACAATTTTATTAGCCATGTACAGCTCAACTTATCATTAATTTTTGGAAAGATTAGATATAAATTTCACTATTTTCTTTGAATAGAAAAAGATAACAATATATACAAATAAAATGTATCTCCCATTCCCATGAACTAACTTAGAGGTATAATATATATATCCCATGAACTAACAACTTATAAGTGTCACATTATATCCAAATTGATTATATATATAAAGTAAACTAACTTAGAGGTTATTATTTTTAATAAATAGGTTAATAATAATAATTGAAAGAAAAAAAAAGAAACAGAAAGAAAAAAAAGCGCGAAATGGAATTTGGTTTGTTTGGAAGCTAAGAAAATGAGAGAAAAATTTCAAAAATTTTCTTTAACTTGAAGACGATGAAAGAGAGGAAGAAGAACCTGAAATTCTAGCAGTACAGAAAACAAGAACGAAGATCTTTCCTCCAAAAGCCCAAGCAATTCCCAGAATCCCAACTCCTCCACAAGAATCCACATTCTTCTTCCCCATACCATGCGTTTCCGCTTTGTACTCGATCATCGTCAACACCGTCACATACAGGAAGAGCAGAGTCACCATGAACTCCTCAATCAGAGCTCTATAGAACGACCATTTCCTACTCTCCATGCTGTCTATTAGCGGCACCAGTGGTGGATCCTGGTAGTCCTTCGCCATAAACATACAGAAAATTGAAACCAAAGCCCTAGAAGAGACTTTGAATAAAGATATGTGGTGCAATTTCCCGAAGCGAAGAGCGACATTTAATGAAGAATAAATTGAAGGAAAAGAAGAGAAAAGTAGCAGTGCTTTCAGCGGCTCCGCCACTGCCTACCCACTTGTCATTGCCTTTGGTTGCTTCCGTACCTTTGTCGTTCGTTCCTTCTGACCCACTCAGAACAGTGCCTTCACTGTGCATTCCATTTACTACAGTAACGACAAAGTCCTTTTCATGCTTTAAATAAATAATCAATGGCATTGGTAACCTTTTTAATTCTTTTTCCTCTGTGTATGTACTTACCAGTTTAATAGATGGACGTAGCTTAGAAGTGATAGCATTTGCATCTTTACTCTTAGGGCCATTGCTATTTCCGAAACTTAAAGACTAAAACATAGATGGGATTATCAATATCTAATTTTATCTTGCCTTCAAAGATTTGGAACTATTTAGTTCTTTCTTGAAATTATCTGTTGCATTTAATGTCTCTATAGTTGGAGATTTGTGTGTGTGTGTATATATATAGATTGAGAAATGATAGTCCAAATTTGTGGTACATTTCTCAGTGAGAAGTCAAAACAATGGCTGCTCGTTACATATTACTAAATTTAAAACTTGTTTTTCTGATTGTAGTTCTTATCTTGTGTGTTGAGTATACAATTTCATCCTTTGCAGGTAATGGGGATGATCAGCCATTTGATTTCTCAGTCGAGGATGCTACTGAGAATCATTTCACATATTCAGACATGAGTCATGGGTAACTATTACTTATGTCTCCTCGATGTATAAATTTCTCATTAAAAGGTCCCGCCACTCCGAATCGAATATGTTTGAAAGTGATTTTGAAGTGGTTAAAAGTATTTGTGACATGCTTTTTTATCCTTCCAAATTAATTTAGTGTTCGGATTTCACTTTCAAACACATAGCATTGACCCTTTTTTCAACGTTTTGGGACGGAACCAAAAAACCAAGTCTAGGACATCACCGTTCTACTTTTGTGGGCAAAAAACTTTAATACTACTCAAAATGAGACCACCCAGTACTTAGATATGAACTTTCGAGACATTTGACATTGTTCTAAATTGGGTAGTTTCTTTCTAGGCTATAGCATTGACCCTTTTGTCAACGTTTTGAGACGGAACCAAAAAACCAAGTCTGGGGCATCACCGTTCAGCTTTTATGGGAAAAAAACTTTAATATTACTCAAAATGAGACCACCCAGTAGTTACATGTGAACTTTCAAAACCTTTGACATAGCATTGGCCGTTTTTTTAACGTTTTGGGACGGAACATGAAAATTGAGTCTAGGGCATCACTGTTTGGCTTTTGTGGGCAAAAAACTTTAATATTGCTCAAAATAAGACCACCCAGTAGTTAGATGTAAACTTTCGAGACCTTTGACACTGTTCTAAGTTGGGTCGTTTCTTTCTAGGCCATAACATTGGCTGTTTTCTTTACGTTTTGGGACGGAACCAAAAAACTGAGTCTGGGGCATCACTGTTTGGCTTTTATGGGCAAAAAACTTTAATATTGCTCAAAATGAGACGACCCAGTAGTTAGATGCGAACTTTCGAGACCTTTGACACTGTTCTAAGTTGCGTCGTTTCTTTTTAGACCATAGCATTGGCCATTTTTTTTTACGTTTTGGGACGGAACCAAAAAACTGAGTCTAGGGCATCACTGTTCGACTTTTGTGGGCAAACAACTTTAATATTGCTCAAAATGAGACCACCTAGTAGTTAGATACGAACTTTCGAGACCCTTGATACTGTTCTAAGCTGGTTCGTTTCTTTCTAGGCCATAGCATTGGCCATTTTTTTACGTTTTGGGACGGAACAAAAAAATTGAGTCTAAGGCATCACAGTTCTGCTTTTGTGGGCAAAAAATTTAATTTTGATCAAAATGAGACCACCTAGTAGTTGGATGCTCACATTCAGACCTTTGACACTGTTATAAGTTGGGTCGTTTCTGTCTAGGCCATAGCATTGGCTCTTTGTTTGACTTTCTGGGACGGAACCAGAAAACTGAGTCTGGGGCATCACTGTTTGGCTTTGGTGGGCAAAAGACTGTAATATTGCTCAAAATGAGACCACCCAGTCGTTAAATGCGAACTTTCGAGACCTTTGACACTGTTCTAAGTTTGGTCGTTTCTTTCTAGGCCATTGCATTGGTCCTTTTTTTCGACGTTTTGGGACGGAACCAAAAAACTGAGTCTGAGGCATCACGTTTCGGCTTTTGTGGGTAAAAAACTTTAATATTGCTCAAAATGAGACCACCCAGTAGTAGATGCAAACTTTCGAGATCTTTAACACTGTTCTAACACTACAAGAGACTGGGGTTTTCCCGACGCGTCACAACATCGGGAAAGAGTGCCCTAAACATCGAGACAAGTTCCCCTAAAGAAAGTTGCAACGTCAGGAAGCACGTCGGTACAACTGTGTCAGGAGACCCATCTCCGACTCAGCACAAACGTGCATCGACAGTTAATATGTCCCGACGTAGTTTCCAGCGATGTATTTTTTTCGTCGGCTTACCCATTGGGATCTGCCAACGTTTACCATGCGACGGAAGACCTTGCGTCGGTGAACGATCCTCTGACGCAGTAGATATGCGTCAGAAACAGACCTTTTTCCCGACGCATATGCTGCTTCGGGAATATCATTTAATTTTTTTAAATAGTATTATTATTATTATTATTTTATTATTATTTATCTATTTATTTTAGGTTTTTTTTTTGTTTCCATTGTAGTTTCTATTTGATTTAATTTAAATTAAAACTGAACAACCAAAACAGTATTCAATAAAATATCGAAATTGAAATTGTATTATAATGACATAAATGTCAGAAAAACATAGTCTTAAATTCCAAAAATGAAGCAAGAAAGCAAGAAAGCAAGAAAGAAGGAAAGCAAAAAAGTCGCGGACGCCTCACGATCCTCCATGTGCCCGACTCAATTCTTCAATCTTCTTCATCATTTCTTCCATTTGTCTAGACTGCATCTTGGAGAACTTTCTCTGCTCTTCAATCATGCGTCTAGTTTCTTGAATCTCAAGTCGTTGTTCAATGAGGATTGCATTAGCTTCTTCGACCGCTGTAGAATGTGAAGAAGTGGTCGAAGAACTGCTACCTGAACTTTTGCGGGACTTGGGCCTGGGTCCCCAACCAAGACCTTTTGAGTAGCCTGGACGCTTACCCAAAACGATCTTGCAAATGTCATCATCAAAGAGTGGCTGAGAACCCTTTTGGGTAGACTGGGACTGAAGTGCCAGGATTTGACTATACAATAAATAAAATTTTATGTAAGTTATGAAATAGAGAAGGGTTAAGTACATAATTTAGACAAAATCAAGTTCAAACTAATATGCCATCTGCAGCTGTAGGCGAAATGAATTCTCCACTCCGAGCGTGGGTTTCTCTGAATAATTCAAGCCGATCGACTGGTATACCTTGTTCTTCAGCAAGGTCATGTTGTCGTGGTGGAAACAACTTCGACCCACTACTATGACTGTAAGGCTACTTCTGCCTAACAGCCTTGTTCGTCCGTGATTGCTCCTACATGAAAATATGTTTGTTAAGAGTACACAAGCCCGTTAAGAAAATTAAGTAAAATAACACATATCATTGGAATTTGTAAATCTCACCTGAAATGCACGGCTCTTGTAGTGATTGCAGAGGAAGTGTCAATCTTCAATACGTCCCACCAATATGTTAGGTAGGTTGGCACGTTCTTGTTTTGAAATGTCGGTGACAATCGTCGCCCCTGAACTCTTTAAAAGATGTGAGCATCTGATGCTCAACAAATCTAGTAGGTGCTTGATTGTTGAAATCAAGCGCGAAAAAATGCTACGAACGAAAAAAATTCACATGTTAGTTTTCTTTATATAATGATGTATATGTCTCTACAGAAAAACTAATGCACTTTTGAATTTACCTGCAGATTGCCCTTGACGACCTCAATGTACTCTTTCCCAACATCAGCCCACTTAAGACAGCGGACTGAAAATGTATTTCTCACACACACGCCAATGGTGTTGCTGAATCGGACAGCGTGTGGAGATATTGGCTTGTTCGCTTCTGGAGCTATGGTAATTGGAATTTTACCACTTTTGTGAACGTATGTCTCTAACTCCAAGTTTCGAGACTATTGACGCCTCCTTGGAGTCGAAGTAGGTTGAGACACGTTTGCTGTAGAAATGAGGAAGTTATGTTACAAACAAATCGTGACTAAAAAAATTGTTCGTAACTAACACTCACCTGATGTGTCACCCACTGAGGACGTCGTTGGTCCCACCTTCTTCAAATCATCGTCGTTAAAAGTAAGAAATAGAGCATCTGTGTCGACAAAATTACTATTTGGGAATGAAGAAGACATAGTACCTAGACACATATAACTCAAAGTTAATCAAACAAATTAAATATGAGTACATGAAACTGAATGCATAAAATAATGAAATATGTGGATACGTGGTTCAACATCATTCGTCATCACAAGATTCACTTAATGGGACAATTGATCATCCTCATCGTCTATAAAGTCGTCAGCAATAACGTTCGAACGAATTGGTCTTTCAACAACTGTAGGATCAACGTCAGGTCTACACAGAGTGTCATCCTCAACTGTTTCTCCGAAGTGATGTCCGTCGTCAACGATTTCCACTATATTCAGTTCTTCATTGTCAACATCATCGACTTTCGGCACATCCCAAATCAGTTTATTCTTGACCACTTGAATAACCCTCCAATTTGTACCATTTTTTGGGTCCTCTATGTAAAATACTTGGTATCCCTGGGTTGCAAAGATGACTGGTTCATCAGCGAACCAGAAACGGGACGTGTTGATTGATTTGTAACCTAACTCTGCATGTGTCCTATGACTTTTGCTGTTGTCTGTGTCATACCACCAACACTTAAGTAGCCAGACACGTTGTCCCTGGGATAATGAACGTCCAACACTTCATCGATAACACCGTAGAAGTTATTATTCTCGCCACTGACTACCATTACTCCACTATTTTGAGTAGTGCATCTGGAATTTCGTTCTACTGTGTGAAATCTCACTCCACTTACAATGTATCCACTATAAGATCGAACGTCGGTCGTTGGTTCCATCGCAAGCGAAAATAAATCAGTGGCAATGCTTTCTCTCTTACGCATTTCTAAGACTTGATTTTTGAACCATTCAGGAAATGCTCGTTGGTGTCTTCTGTTATACTCCCGAGCGTTTTGAACTTGTGGACTTATCAATCGCAAGTGTCTCCTAATAATGAAATGTTATATAATGAAGACATAAAACATCAATTGTAAGATGAGGTAAGTCAAAGGTTATAAATGCTTACTTGGGTTACTCCAATATTTCACTTACATTGTTGAGAATAGACGTGAAATAGACGTTTCTCTTCTTGTGATAGAGGGCGAACGCTTGACGCCCCTAATGGTCTTACTTTCTGAATGAAGACTTTGAACTCACCCATCACCTCATCATTTGGAATGCTATCATCGTTCTGTTCATCTCTAGTGAATCGTGTCTCGATTCCAATTAGGTATCGTGAACAAAAGGTTCCTGATTAATTCATCAGATATGCTTCTGCAATAGACCCCTTAGGACGTGCTTTATTACGCACGTACTGTTTTAATGTGCGTAAACTTCTTTCAATAGGATACATCCAACTGTAAGAAACTGGTCCAACAATCTTGGCTTCGTATGGTAGATGAACGACAAGATGTACCATTACGCTGAAGAAGGCAGGTGGAAATATTCTGTCCAATTTATAAAGTATGACTATAATATCTGTCTGTAGTCTGTCCAACTCACTTACTTGTATCGTTCTAGCACACAAATCACGAAAGAAGTAAAACAATTTAGTAACAGCGGTGTATACATTTTTTGGTAAGAAAGCTCGAGCACCAATAGGTAGAAGTCGATGTCTCAAAACGTGACAGTTGTGCGTTTTGAGACCTAAAATTTTCCCTTCTTTTTAATGCACACATCGAGAAATATTAGAAACGAATCCTTCGGGAAACTTCATCGATTTCAAGAACTTACAAAACTCAACTCGCTCTCTACTAGTTAACTTGTAACTCGCATGTGGCTTCACCAATCGGTTACCAACTTCTATGAGATGTAAATCCTTTCTAATTTTCAAATCTTGTAGGTCCAATCGTACATTCGTGGTGTCTTTGGTTTTTCCTTCAATATTCAACAACGTACCAATCAAGTTGTCGCAAATGTTCTTTTTAATATGCATTACGTCTGGTTTGTGACGTAATAATAATCTCGACCAGTAAGGAAGTTCGAAGAAAATGCTTCGCTTAGTCCAATTAAGAGCTCTCTTTCTTTTCTTCTCCTTTGATGCAGGATGTTTACTAAGAACTGGAAATTCCAATTGATCTACTTGTTCTATTACTCCGTGACCATTCATTACCACTGGAGCAGCCCTACGTTCTACCTTGCCATCGTGCAGCCTACTTCTCTACCAAACATGGTTATCAGAAAGATAAAGTCAATGTCCCATGAAAGATATTTTTCCTCTTATCCCGAAGGACGATCTATCTCCCATGCATATGGGACATGCTTGATACCGTTTTGTACTCCACCCCGATAAATCACCATAACCTGGAAAGTCATTTATCGTCCACAACAAGGTTACGTACAACTGAAAAAAATTACTGGTAAGGGAATCATACGTACGCACCCCAAAAGTCCACAACTGTTTAAGTTCCCAACAAGGGTCTAAGGTAAACATCAATTTCCCTACCAAGAGATTTGGGCCCGGGAATGAGCAATGTCATGAAAAAAGTTGACTCTTTCATGCATTTTCAGGGTGGCAAATTGTAAGGAATTAACACCACAGGCCACATACTATACGAGGTACTCATATGACCGAATGGATTAAAACCATCAGAAGCTAACCCCAGACCAATGTTCTATGCATCTGTAACAAAATCAGGATTATTCAGAATCAAAATGTTTCCATCCATCCGCATCGGCTGGATGTCTCATCACATCATCTATTTGAACACGTTTGTCATGGTGCCATCTCATGTCAGAAGATCCTTCTTGTGAAACAAATAAGCGTTGCAATCTCGGTATAAAAGGAAAGTGACGCAATACCTTATGCGGAATTTTTTTCCTTTGTTATGATCAGGACTAACCTTATACCGAGACTCACTGCAAGTTGGACAAAGCAGTAAATCCTTGAACTCCTTCCAATACAGGACACAGTAGTACTTACAAGCACAAATAGTTTCATATCTCAGCCCCAAGTCACGCAATTTTTGTTTAGCTTCGAAGAATGAACTAGGAATGTTGGTACCTCACATTGGAAACACACTCTTTATTAAGTCTAACATCATGTCAAATGACTTGTTACTCCAACCGTTTAAAACCTTTATGTGCATCATCTTAACCAAAAACTTCAGGCAAGAGTATTTGGGACAACCGGGGTATAACTCACTACGAGCTTCATTCAATAAGTCATGAAATATGTTTGATGTTTCTTCTTCTATGTCTACACCAATCGGAGCTTCTAATTCCCGTTCGTTTTCAATCGGAGCTTGTAAATCGTTAAGCATATCAAACATTTCATCTTCTTCATCAAAAAGGTTACTACTAGTTCCTTCATCAATAGGGTTACTACTAGTTCCTTCATCAAACTTTTCAATACCTCTATGTAAGTTCACTATATCTCCATGATACAACAATTTAGTATAGGATGAGGATATTCCGATGGTCAATAGATGTCGCTCTACACCCTCTAATGAGTACCAATTTGAGTTCATACATCACTTACATGGACACCTTATTCGTCCGTAAGCATCGACGTACAACTTGGCAATCTCTAAAAATTGGGACACACCCTCTCTATACTCAACCGATAACTTATTCCTAAGTTTCATCCAACTCTTATCCATCGTTAAACACCTAAAACATGAAACTCTTTGACCATTAGTCCTATATATTATTGAACCTTATCAAACCCTAAACTTAATTACTCCATGAATAAGTTATGGCAAATCATCCCTCTCTTTTATTTGAAAGCTAAGTTCAAACTACAAAAAGCTACCATAACTGCAAGATAGCCAGAACAAACCCAGTGGTTAGATGCGTACTTTCGAGACCTTTGGCACTGTTCTAAGTTGGGTCGTTTCTTTCTGGGCCACAACATTGGCCAACAGCATTCGACGTTTTGGGACGGTACCAAAAAATTGAGTTTGGGGCATCACCGTTTGACTAAGTATGCAAAAAACTTTAATATTGCTCATAATGAGATGACCTAGTGGTTAGATGCGAACTTTTGAGACCTTTGGCACTGTTCTAAGCTG
>CM046894.1:3015653-3181584 GCA_025688845.1 Cucumis hystrix | reverse complement strand
GAGACCACCCAGTGGTTAGATGCGAACTTTTGAGACCTTTGGCACTGTTCTAAGCCGGGTCATTTTTTTCTAGGTCACAACATTGACCCTTTTTTCGACGTTTTAGGACAGAACCAAAAACCTGCGTCTGTGGCATCATTGTTCGACTTCTATGGGCAAAAAACATTAATATTGCTCAGAATTAGACCACCCAGTGGTTTGATGCGATATTTCGAGACCTTTGACACTGTTCTAAGCTGGGTCGTTTCTTTCTTGGCCACAGCATTGGATCACAACATTCGATGTTTTGGGACGGAACTAGAAAACTGAGTCTGGGGCATTACCGTTCGTCTTCATTGGGCAAAAAATTTTAATATTGCTCAAAATGAGACCACCCAGTGGTTAGATGCGAACTTTCCAGACCTTTGGCACTGTTCTAAGCTGGGTCGTTTCTTTCTAGGCCATAGCATTGGCCCTTTTTTTGACGTTTTGGGACGAAACCAAAAAACTAAGTCTGGGGCATTACCGTTCGGCTTCTGTGGGGAAAAAAGTTTAATATTGCTCAGAATGAGACCACCCAGTGGTTAGATGAAAACTTTCGAGACCTTTGGCTCTGTTTTAAGCTGGGTCGTTTCTTTTTAAACCACAGCATAGGCCCTTTTTTCGACGTTTTAGGATGGAACCAAAAAACTGAGTTTGGGGCATCACCGTTCGGATTCTGTTGGCCAAAACTTTAATATTGCTCAAAATGAGACCACCCAGTGGTTAGATGCCAACTTTTGAGACCTTTGACACCGTTCTAAGGTGGGTCGTTTCTTTCAAAGCCACATCATTGGCCCTTTTTTTGACGTTTTAGGACGGAACCAAAAAACTGAGTCTGGGGCATCACCGTTCGGCTTTTGTGGGCAAAAAACTTTAATATTGTTCAGAATGAGGCCACCCAGTGGTTAGATGCGATCTTTCGAGACCTTTGACACCGTTCTAAGTTGAGTCGTTTCTTTCTAGGCCACAGGATTGGCTCTTTTTTCGACGTTTTGTGACGGAACCAAAAAACTGAGTCTGGGGCATTACCGTTCGCTGTGCTTGGTTGGTGTCATGGGTTTGAATGAGCCGTTGGTACTCATTGGGGATTGCGAGATCAATGAAGGTGCCGATACGGTGACAGTTTCTTTTTTGGTGAGGTTCGGGTTGGTTAGGGAAGTGTGAAGGAATTTGGTGAAAGTGGTTTTTGTGAAGCTTCTAGACAACTGGGTTTTTTTTCCTTGAACCGGTTTGGAAATTTTCAATAACACATAATTTGGTAGCAACTAGCATAATTTAATTAGAAATTGAATTTTAACTAAAAATTAATAGATCCATTTTCATAAATAGCAAAATATTATAACTATTTATAAAATATGGCAAAATTCGTCGAACTCCCTAAAGTTCATTTTAACGTTTTTTATATATTTTGTAAAAATTTATACTAAAAACTCGATCGATGATGTTACGAGACGAAAGTTCTTCCTTCCACCTAATTTCACATTTTCCACTCTAATTCATTTTGGATGTTTTTATTGATAACTTTTGAATTGAAAGTTTTAAATTTAAACGTTTCTTTTTCTAACATTTGAAGGCTCCCTCTAACTAAACTTTATCTTTGCATATCCATTAAATTAGCCTTTTTTATCTATAAAATTTTTATTTTAACTTAAATAATTAACCAAATTTTAATTTTAAAATCGACTAATTCTCATACTTCAATATTAAAATATCAATGAATATGTTAATACATACGTGATATATCCTAAAATAAAGAGTTCATATTGATATTAAATATTTATGGATATATCCAACATCTTTTATTAATACTGGTAAAAGATAATATGTAACATATTTAATTTAATATGAATATAAATTAATAACTATATTCATAACTTAGTTTTAAAAGAAATACGACTTAAATATTAGTTTAAATATTTTTTATAAATGGTTTTTTTAAAAAATAGAACAAAGCATGAAAATATTTACACTGTATAGAATAATTTTAAAAAATAAAAAAAATCCACATGCCCAGAAATTGAAATAACAATGAATACCCCGTAATTAATCGGTCACACAAGCGTGAAAGAATGGTTTAGTAGCCAGTCTAAACGATCTTGTACCCAGAATAAAAATCTTATACCAAGTCTAAACAATGTTGTATCATTGTACCGTCTAAACAATGTTGTATCATTGTACCGTCTAAACGATCTTGTACCCTTGTACTTAGTCTAAACGATCTTGTACCCTTGTACCTAGTCTAAATGATCTTTGTACACAATCTAGACGATCTTGAATCAAATCTAAATGATCTTGTACCGAATCTAAATGTTCTACTAGTGATAGTGGCTATCTTTGTCTATTTGGAATAGAAAATTGATCGTTTAGATATTTGTCACTACAACAAAAATGGTCTACGACGACAGTTATTTTCTGTCGCGAGTAAAATCTGTGACAGTTATTTACAGTCATAGAAGCGGGAGTCATGGAAAGTCCTTCCATGACAGTTATCAAAAACTTTGGCAATAAGTTTTTTCATGACAGAAAATTAATGTCGTTAATTACTATATTACGTCAAAAAATAACTGTCATATTTTTATTTTATGACGAAAAATAATTGTCATTATTTGCTTATTAACGATAGTTTTAAAAATGTCGCAAATTCATTTATTATGACATTTTATAAATGTCAAGGATATGTCAATCGTGACAGTTTTTTTAAAATAATATGTCATTGTTTTGCTATTAACGACATTTTTTTCTGTTAAATATAGGCCAATCGTGACAGTTTTTTTAAAAAATTAAATGTCATAGTTTCCATATTGACGGCATTTTTTTCCAATCAAATATAGGGTAATCGTGACATTTTTTAAAAAAAAACTAAATGTCATTGTCTCACTATTGACGACATTTGTTTTCTGTCAAATATAGGGCAATCGTGACAGTGTTTTTAAAAAATTAATTGTCATTGTTTAGGTATTGACGATATTTTTTTCCTGTCAAATATAGGTCAATCGTGACAATTATTTTATAAAAGAATTGTCATTGTTTTGGTATTGACGACAATTAATGAATGTCACAAATTCTGATATTGTGACATTTATTTCCTGTTGCAAATTCCTCAATTACTACATTCTGTTCTTGTTCTTATTGCCGCTTAGTCATTACACGAACCATTTGAATGACAATAATGTTATAATACATCACACCCATATAGAAACAAATAGCCGACATTTTAATATATATACACTATAATACACTTTGTAATATATGTACATTTCCAATCAAGTTTCAACAATTTACAAGTACGGAATTCCAACCCTTAATCAAAACCAATATAAATACCATCATAATACATATAACATGAGTTTCTGCACAAGCATAAACAACCAACCGGTAAGCCTTCATCTCTGAAAATATTATTCGTTGCTTGAACCATGCTAGCCAGTGTATTTTGATGGTGTAGATACACTTCTTTGAAACAGTTGAACCTACAAAGATAACATGAATATAAGCATCCATCACAGGACAAGAGAGTACAACTCTTAAAGAAAATTTCAACATTGAGCATTACATATCACTATTTCTTTCACAAGCATTAGATATTAAGAAATATTTCAACATTGAGTACTACTTGAACCTGAAGCAATTATATCATATGCATAAACGGGTTTTGTTGACCAGGAACCAAAAGTCGGTAAACTAAATCACTTCCATCCTTTTCATTTAGGGGCGAGGAAAATAAAGTGCTTACCTTCTAAAGAATCTTCTTTCCCACCTTGCAGTTCCAGGTTGATCAATCTTTTAGAATGGTTGAGAAAGATGGAACCTTCAATTACAATCTAGAGTATATTAATTACATAGTACAATTTCACAATTTTGACAAAATACTGCAGTTGTACAATTTGATTTGTCAAATGAGATCTCCAGGTGAAAAAGAAGCAAAAAAAAAAAAAGGTAACGTTCTTACGGTAGACTGGGTCTTAAGCTTCCTCCTTAGTAACTGCTCGATCATTCCTCCACCAACCATTGAAGTAAGTATTTCCATAAGCTAGTTAAGAAGCCAAAGAAAGATTTTAGAGTAAGAAAGATGAAGATAAAGAAGCATTTAAGGCATAGCTCAAAATATCCATGCTTCATAAATAGCCTTATTTTAAAAGAACACTTATGTTTTCTTCAATGGGAGCATGTGGTTCCAATACACGCATATTCCATTACCAACCTCTAGAAGGTCAATTATACAAGCACAGATTCAAAATAAATAAATTAAACAAATAAGAAATACATTCCCTGTGAAAGGGCTGAAAGGTATTAAAAAAAAGTTTTCCTTCACATTAGAAGTTCAACTATTTTAATAATTGTTGCAACCATGTACGGTATACAACTTGTAATTTAAATAACCCACCTTTCCCACCTTGCAGTCCACCGAAGGCTGTTATATCAAAGCCACAAGAAAATTTTCCCCTGGCACCAGCTCAAATTAATGAAATAGAGAGTTAGCTTTTACATCTCCAACATTTCTAATAGCTTATGTACGACTAAACTGTAACAACAATTGCCTTCACATCTTCTCTTTGCAAAGCCTATTCATAACTCTCTTTCAAGCTAAGTAATACTACATTACAAAGAATAACAACCAATATCCAGTTCTCAGATTATAATTTCCCAACAAATAAGAACGGAGTCCCCAAATCATAAATTCTCATGACTGGATGAAAATCAACGCAGTGCTGTAAATGAAGTCGTCTTATATTTCATCATTTAGATTTCCAGTTGTTTTTCATACACAGCAAGAAGCCTAGCTCAATTCTAATAACAACACCAATAACATAGATAAGTACAATGCTAAAACCTTGTGCTACTGTTTGGCAATTTGTCATATCAATTATAATTTTTCATAAACCAAGTCGAATTAGCAATTAGCAATTGTGTTTACCTTCACATCATATGCACAATGAATAAGGAAATGAAGATGGCACAGTTGTGTTTACATGCATCTGGGTTGGAGCTGTTTCAATTATGTGTTCATTGACTACAGATCATAATGTCAATAGCGGCAGAAACTGCAAAAATCCCTAAACTAGTTAATAACAGATTGGAGGTTGCAAATGATCCACTTAGTGCAAGAAAAAAACTTAAGAACATAGAAGGCAGTAACAAGTAACCAGTGTTCCTTTCACAAGAAAATGGCAGAAAACAACAAATATAGTAGTTAATTAATTAATTTCACATATTTGTTGGTACCAACTCGAAATGCAGAGAGAATGGGAGATACCTTCCAGAGTTCTTAACTTCAAACCCCTATGAGGCTAGGATGAAAACATAATTACTCTTTTTTAAACAAACAAGAAAACAAAATAAAAGAAGCCTCGCTAGCTATCAAAATTGGAGGATGAAACTTCTACAAACATTAGTTGAGGAAGGCTAAGAGCATAATGCAAGAAGTAGGCCAGCACCCCAGTTAACAAAATATATAAAACAATGTTAAAGTGAAAAAGAGTGGAAAGTCCAAATCATTTTATTTAATCCACATAATCTCCTAACTGTCCCATCGTAGAGATATTTTTTAAGATATTCCTTAACAAGAATACTCAAGAACAACTAAACCAACAATGAACACTATCATAGAAATATATGAAAATTTGTTGTAATATCAATAGGAAGAGTAACAAGATAATCTAGCCTTTCAAGAGAGCTAGCCTCTCCCTAATAGCCCTCTCGATAAAAAATCCCACAAAAAAATTCTCTCAACCACACTCCCTCTAATTTATAACTAAAAGTTCTAAAAAAACTAACTATTTACAAAATACCATTTTACCAACCATAGTAGTTATCCTAATATATCCACAACAAGGAGTGCTACAGTATACAATTATCATACCTTTCTTTTGGGGATTGTTGATCATTGTACACTACCGTCCCCCCAAGAATTTCCATATCCAATAACTTAATCCACAAGAGAAAAGATTCAGAAATTAACCAAATCATTTTATTTATTATCAACATTGAACATTTTTTTTTCTAAATTCAGCAACAACTATCAATTTTGAACTAGGCAAAACCCTATGTGCCAACTGTTACTATCCATTCATATCTAACGTGATTAAAATCAGAAATCATCATATTATCATTATGTGACAAACATCCAAC
Organism: Cucumis hystrix; assembly: GCA_025688845.1. NCBI lineage: Eukaryota > Viridiplantae > Streptophyta > Magnoliopsida > Cucurbitales > Cucurbitaceae > Cucumis > Cucumis hystrix. The sequence goes on along the minus strand of CM046894.1, from coordinate 3,175,434 downwards.
ACTATTTTCTTTTAATTGAAAAAGTCAATAACAAAACTAACCTCACAGTAACACAAAACCCGACTTTGTGCTGCTTCAGGAGGCAACAAATCCTTTACTTTCAAAATTTGACTCGGTGGGGAATCCAGACCAATCCTAACCCCTATGTGCTGAGATTGAAAAGAATAATAGTAATAAAGAAAACCCAACCAAACAAACATCATTCAAGAAGCAAATCTCCACCAACCAACCCATCCACCATCCTTCCCTATTTGTGGCAAGTTTTTTGATTCCCTCTTATTCTATTTTAGGGATTAGCTTTCCCATTTGGATATTGATTACACCACAAAAATGTCAAGAGATTATCATTTCTACTAACCGAAGTTAATTAAGTGAACCCCAGATTAAACTGATGGAGGCAATTATCCAAAACATTGTTTTTCACTAATATCCTTAAGAACTATATATACACACATTGTTTTTCACTTTCAACTCTTCGTTTTTATTTAAATGAAAGTAATAAAATAAATTTTGAATCTTCGACATAGGCTTTTGTAAATTTATAACTTTTTTAAGTGAGGAAAAATAAAGACATGCATTTTCATCAACGGGGACTCGGACACCACAATTTCCAAGCTAAGAAGAAGCAGTCAATTGTCACCAAAGTTTCACAAAAATTACCTTGTGCAGTTAATTGATTGCATGAAGATCCATATTTCAATGCAAAACAAAATGTTTCCATGAACATGAACTTTTACTTCCAAAATACTGGTCTCTTCCTAAGAAAAAAAATACACACACATTCATATCCGTTTAATTATAAGCCAGCCACATATATATAAATGTGATACAATAACCATGAACTTACCTTTGTGCTGCTTAAGTTCGTTAAAAACTATGTGCTTAAACATTTAAATCATGTGTCGTTCCGGTTCAACAAAGTTAGATCAACAAAAAAAGATCCACAAAATACATAAAAAAAAAAAGTTTATAAATAGTCTGACGCTAAGCACGATGTACGTGCTTAGAAAGGAACTCTGCCAATTCTGATCTAACTTCATCGATGTCATCTTGCGAGAATGTATGAGGTAAACTTTTCATCTGTAGACAATAAAGTGGTTAAGAATGAGTTTCATTCCAAAAAAATAACATAAGAATAGTTTTAAAATTGTTATACTTACAACATCTACAATAGAAGTACTCCTTGACAAAATTATGTAACGCATGAACCGCATGACATAATACCCACATTCAACCACCCCATTTTGTTTGGGACACTATGGATGCACATACAACAACATACATATGAAACGTTAAAATTAATAACTACTTTACATCTATCCCAACAAATAAATTCACATACCTTCACAACCTTCCAGTTTGGTTTCTTTTTGTTCGATATATTAAATGATCTACCAAATAATATAAGATTGTTACGTACTCAAAATAGTTGCACACATTCTAAAGAAAGTAACAATAATAGTATGACATACATTTGAAGTACTCCAGACATGTCTCCGTCAATTCGGTTCTTCACAGGGTCAATCCAAAATGCAACACCCTTTGTAGGATTTATAACGACCAAAGTCCAGTGATTGCTAGGAACACGTTTCAAACATTATTACTTCATATTTGAATAGTGCATTGAAAACATGAAGGACATTGGAAATACCATGATCATTCACTTACCCAGAGTTGTAAGGGAACAATACTAGCTGGTCATACTCGGCTCCGAGCAGTCGAGCATTCAACAATTGAGCCCGCGATTCTTTGTAACTAGATAAACTTACAGATCCGGCATCCATGAACTTGTACAACCTTAAACTTCTGCCTTCTTCCATAATTGTGTGAAGCTACCTACACAATTACAATGGAATTACAATTAAAAGGAGATCGTACATCATGTAAACATCAATTACGCATATATAGTAAAAAGAAATCTTACAACATGTAAGCATCTAGACATGTTGTACATGTTGGCTGCATTGAGGAGAAATCTATCAGTGACTCAATCATAATGCAGCATTTTCTCCTCACACTGAATACCTCAATGGGCGTGGTTAGTTGAATTGATGACCCCCTACGTTCAATTAGTCTTACAAAACACCGAAGTTCCACTGGAGCACGTAGATATGCTGCGCTAGAGAATGTTGACCGATCCTTACTGAAGCCCACAGTATCCTTAATCTATCACAAAGATTACAACTAGTGTTAGTATAAACTGATGCATAAAATAGCAACGCAATAAGACACTCAATTACCTTGCCATTCCCAGTAAGAACAAGATGTCGTGGCCACATTAAATGTGAACCCACTTCCTGTGTCATTTTGGTGACTCCTTCCTTCGTCTGGATGGGAATTGCACATTCACCATCAAGGATAACATCTACCTACACCTTAATGTTGTCACCGTCGCCTTCAGCATTAAATATTGTCCCATGGGCAATGATATTATCTTCTATTTCAAACGCCAGCATACACGGGGTTCCAACCTACGTAGAAGTATATGTTAAATATGTGCACGTACACTTAGTAAATAAAGTGTGAACTTAGTAAAGTATTTGTGAAACTAACCTTCAAGTCATTTAATCTCGTATCTTCCACATCATCTTCTTTCTTCAATTCGGCCATGTCATCTGTCGCTTTCCCTGGTACTGGATCAGAGGCTACATATTCTACCTCATCATCTGAATCCTCTTTGATTGATGGTGTTCCCTTCGAACACAAACTCGGTTGTTCTTCTTCATCTCCTTTGCCACCCTCATCTTTTTCATTCTTTCTAGCTCCGCTCCTAACTCCTTAATTCTTTTGGCCATTTCATATCGTTCCTCATACACTGTCTTCTCCTCGTTTCTTTCTTTAGATTTGGATTCCATTGAAGTATGGAAATACTTTTTCTTTGTGACGTACTTCCCCACGCCTCGGACTATGCCCGGACGATCTTTCTCACCCAATGCTTGGGTAAGTACATCGTCACCGCCAGATAAAGTACGTGCCTTCTGGTTGCCCAATAGATCATCCTAACATAGTAGAAAAAGTGGAAAATATAAGTTGTGAAACCATGGAAACAAAAGAAAATAAAGAACCAAAATTTGCCAACACGTTAACTTACTATAACATCGGCAATGTCCTTAGTCTCTTTATCTGGGAACTCTCCCTTACGATCCAATCGCGCATGTTTCCATACTATTGATCAATCTATTTGATTGGACGAAGAAGACGCACGGTACATAAAGAGTAGATGTTATATAAGTATAAATATATAAAATATACGTAGATTCAATAAATAGCATTGTTGAAATGGTATAGCTAGTTATATAAGTATAAATAGGTAAAATTATATTATATAACTTGATCAAAATTATTTTGAATGTCATTCATCCACAATATATAAATATGGATATCACACATTAAACCTAACAAGTGTAAAATAATAGTAGTAAACATTTACAGAATCAATAATAACACACATGGCAGGTGGTAACACAGATAATTACAACTAATTTGCAAATCTTTATATTAGAATTTAATCTTTCAATTATGCTAACAATGCATTTCGTGTTTTAAATCCATTTGTTAACAAAAAAGAAAAAGAAAAGAAAAAACAGCATGTTTCAAAATTTAGGAAACCATATATAAACCATATACGATGTTTGAAGAAGTTGGTAAACCAAGAGCTGCTTAAAACCTCTTATATGTAAACTTCTAGAAAAAGTTTGAATCTCAGGGGAGAGAACAATTTTCATGAATTTTTCTTATATTTCTAAACCCTATTTTTCCTTAACCAAAAATAGAAATATAACCCATAAAGATCAAAAGTTTTAACTATTGGACAATTAAAGAACAAATAGGTGATTTATACGGCAGTTTAACTACGACAGTGCATGATAGTCAATTAGTACTTAACATTTTGAAATTACTTTTAAAAGGGTATTTTTTGAAGATAATGCACCTAAAGGCTAAAACAAACTATTGTACTACCAACTCCAAATACAGACAAAATCACGTGCAACTAGGGATAATAGATGGCTTGTAATCAAAGACTTCAAAAGATATCACGACTTACCAACTTCTCAACAAGATTTGCATACCCCTTCGAGATGTTCTATGGTTGTATTTGTATAGCTTTCTTTTCAGTTTTCCTTCTTCACTTTTTTTCTGTAGAACAAATTGTATCAACTCAATTCAATTAACATATTTGAGTAACAAATTGTATATAAAGTATAACAAATTGTTTGAATCTTCATACTTACTTCAAAATCTTCATTCAACCGTGAACCTATAAATTCAACCCAATGGTCTTGATCGATGAATGAGTACTCCGCTGGTGGCTGTTTTAATTTCTCCATATCGTCCTTAAATGGCAGTACGTACGTAGTTGTTAATCTAGACTTAAATCCGCAAAAGCATACTCCAGCATTTTGAAGTATACTTTTCTTCGACTTTGGATCAAGAATGAGGCCGGCCTACAATGTGAAAAACACATCAAAAGTATTAAAATTGTTCAAGTGGATGGTTTATTATACTTAAACTCACTTAGAAGGATTTTTACCTCAATTAGTTCATAGATCTTCTCCTTCATCTCTTTTGGAACGGCATGCCAACTAGAGTACGTGATAGGAACGTGAAACCTTACGATCGTTCCAATAAAACTTTTCAGCTTCGTTGCATTCTGTCCAATTGGTTGACCTAGTTCGTTGTACTGAATCACCATTCTCCGTCCCTCACTACTAAAACGTGTTATATCCTTCATTCCTGTAGGGCCACATTTCTTTTTTTGGCTACTAGTTTCCCCTCTTTCATGGGGTGTAGCAACATGATCGTCATTTGAATGAACCATTACTGCAAACATAAATGTGATTTAAAACATAACCCAACAGACTGTTAGTAACAATACTCATGTAATTGTAAATGTGAATTGAAAAATAACTCAAAAGTCAAAACATAACCTATGAAACGATTGTAAATGTGAATTGTGAAATAACTCAATACTCATGTAATCAACAGTTGATTCTCAAATAAACTATGAAACGATTCGTACATACTTACCTACGCAAAGTTCATAATAACTATGGTAAAACACATAACACTTTCAAATTAGAATATCTACTACATAAAATTCTTCGAAATTTGAAAACAAAGAAAATGTTGAACATTGAATGAAAACTTGATAACGGTAGATTCTGAAGTAGTCATATCTGAAAATGGAATTGTCCTACAAAGAAGAAAAAACGATAATGATTAACTCTATGTAATGAACATTAAACACAAGCAAATACCAAAGTGTAAGCATCTTACTATACATACTTCTCAAAGTCAATTGGTAACCCATGTGCCTTCACAGTCAGGTCTAGCATATGTTTCCCCACCTTCGTCAATACCATATGTTGTTGACCATTTCGAGAGTTGGGGATAGTGCGGTAACATGTCTACTATGTCATCATCAACACATTTGAAGGGAAAGTCCTTTTCAGGTGGCATCACAACAACAGACCATCTTGAATCAACAGGATCTGTGACATAGAATACTTGTCTTCCGTGTGTGGCAATAATGAACGAATCTGAAGAGTGTCCAATTCGACTAAGATCCACCCGTGTGTAATTAAGATCGTCCTTTCGAACACCAGCATTATTTTCAACCCAATTGTATTTGAAAAGAACGAGCTTAAACGTATTATAGTTGACTTCCCAAATCTCTTGAATCGTCCCATAGAAAGACATGTCACAAACGACCGAGTTTTTGTCTTTCGCACTAGACACTTGCATTGTTGTTACGACTAACATAATCCCACTGTTTTGAACAGTTCAGTGGTCATCACGAGACTTTGTGTGGTAAGAAGATCCATTAATTATGTACCCCTCATATGTCATTAAAGTAGGGTGGGCTCCATGTACAAGCCAACGTATGGTGTTCGAGAGAACCTTTCCTTCCTGTAATTCACTCATCACCTATTGAAGAGAACAGTCAGTCGTTCTAAATATTGGACAATTAGACGAAAAGAAAATGCATTTTGATTGCTTAAGTACCTGATCCCTAAACCATGCACTGAATGATCGATTATGTTCAACTTGTAGTCATTGTTCATTTTTTGCTCTTCTTCGATTCTCCATCTTTAATTGGTTCAAATGTTATCTACAAAATGTTTCATACATTAAAATGGTTCCTCGACGGTAAATTGATGGCAGTATATAATCATACGAATGCTTACTCTATGTATGGGTGCACTTCTTCAGTGTTCTGCAAAACGTGAAGATATGCTTGCTTTAGTTGTTGCACATCGGGACGAACGTATGTTCCTGCTGATAGTGGTCTATCACTTTGTATGTCTTCCCTTGAATTGAGTGACCCAAGTCCAATAGGATCTAATCCTGAAAGAAAATCTAAACAAAATTCAACTGCCTCCTCACATATTTGTGCTTCTGCAATGCATCCTTCCGGTTGAGTTTTATTGCGAACATAACTTTTAAACACTTTCATGCATCATTCAAATGGGTACATCCATCGAAAATATACAGGTCCACAAAGCTTCACTTCTCTCACGAGATGAACGACAAGGTGAACCATAATTGTAAAGAACGAGGGTGGAAAATACTTCTCAAGATTGCATAAAGTCATAACTATATCTTCTTGCAATGCATCAAGATCTGACACAGAAAAACTTTTGGCGCAAATCGCATTGAAGAAAAAGCACAGTCTACTGATAGTGTACCTCACATTCTTCAATAGGACTGAGCGTATTGCAATTGGAAGCAGTTGTTGCATTAAAACATGACAGTCGTGCGACTTAAGGCCGATCAGTTTTAAGTAGTCCAAAGAGACACGACTGCTAATATTTGATGTATAACCTTTTGGAACTTTAACTTCAGACAAAGTCTTACAAAACCGATATTTCTCTTCTTTTGACAATCTATAACATGTCGCAGATATATAAGTTCTATTACCTGTAAACGTTGGTGCCAATTCTAGTGTAATTTTCATTTCAACTAAGTCAAGTCTAGTACTCATCCCATCCTTACTTTTTCCTGGTATATCAAGAAGGTGCCCACTATGTTGATGCATACATTTTTTTCAATATGCATTACGTCTAGACAGTGTCGTACATGCAAGTGTTTCCAATATGGTAGTTGAAAAAATTCTGGTCTTCTTTTCCAATAGTCAATGCCACCTTCATTATGCAATGTCTTCTCACACTTCTTCCCACATGAAAATATCATGTCTTTCAGCTTGAAGTACATGGCCTCCCCCGACAAGGGTTGTGGAGGACTTCCATGCTCTTGCTTACCATTAAAAAAAAAATTGTAATATGTATGGATGATGTCTTGGCAAATACTTCATGTGTCCCATGTATGACATTTTTTTCCATGTTGCAGTCTTATTGAAGTAGTCTCCTCTCCACATATTGGACAAGCCTTATATCGTTTGACACTAAAACCGAATAGATTACCGTATGCTGAAAAATCGTTGATGGTCCACAATAAGATAGCCCGCAGTGTGAAATATTCTTCTTTATATGCATCAAAACAACGGACTCCATCTTCCCACAACATTTGTAGGTCATCAATTAAGGGTGCTAAGCACGTATTGATATCGTATCCAAGTTGCTTTGGACCTGATATTAACATTGTCAACATCAAATATTTTCTTCTCATACACAGCCATGGCAGAAGGTTGTATATTGTAGTAATAACAAGCCAACAACTGTAGGTCGTTGATAGATCTCCAAATGGCTTAATTCCATCAGTGGACAAACCCAAACGGAGATTTCTCTGTTCTGACCCAAAGGTTGCCCACATGTGGTCAATCAACCTCCATAATGGAGTGTCAGCCGGGTGTCTCAAAATACCATCAACTTTTCTATCCATCGCATGTCAACGCAAGTTCTTAGCATTTTCAAATCTCTTGAACATTCTTATAAACATTGGAACTATTGGAAAGTACCACATCTGCTTGGCAGTCACACCACTTTTTTTCTTTTTTGAGTTCTTAGCGATCTTCCACGTTGACAAACCACACTTAGGGCACTTGGTCATGTTTTCATATTCTTTTCGGTACAAACAACAATCATTAGGACATGCATCAATTTTTTGGTAACTCAGTCCTAAGGCACCTAGTGTTTTCTTCTCTTCGTATAAGGAACATGGAATTTCGTTGTTTTCAGTTAATAGATCACTTATTATGGACAATAATTCAGAGAAGCTAGTGTTACTCCAACCATACCTAACCTTCAGGTTATACAATCTCACGAGGGCTGACAACTTTGTGAATTTCTTACATCCTGGGTATAAGGGTATCTTCGCGTCATCAAACATAGTATCAAAGGTATTGGATGCATTACAAGATTGTTCTTGAACGGATTGAACCATATTAATTGTATTAAATAAATCATCGTTTTCATCATTTTCATCCACTGTATTTTCCATCATGTTGGTAACGTTATCTGAGTTCAAATCTTCACCATGCCAGAACCATACATTGTAACTTTTATCAATTCCATTAGCATACAAATGATACCGAACTGATGAGACATCCTTAAGTAAATGATTGTCGCAATTCAAACATGGACATCTAATTGAATTAGAACCTTTGGCATGACTTAAACCAAATTGAATGAACCTTTCGCCTCTTAAATCATATTCCCTTGACATTTTATTTTTCGTCATCCATGACTTGTCCATTGTGTAGATGTATAAAAATTCAATCTTCTAAATTGGCCTCTAAATAAACCTGATTACAAAAGAGATATTGGGCAACAACTTTTAAAACTCAAACTTTCAAAACGGTACATAATCCTCAAAATACTCAAATATACCACCCTTAAAAAGCTAAAATGCCAATCAAATGTACAGGATGTTGAAGAGTATTGTTGTCCAGCAATAATTTATTTGATAGCATTCAGAAATTTTCTATCCCAAACAATGATCTAAGAGATACAAAATAGCACTATATAGATAGCTGAATTTGAAACAATTGAGGTAAAAAAAATCGGCACACACTCACACACAAATAAAACTGACGCACACACAAAATTATATTTCCAAATTAGCTAATCAACTCACAGGAAAAAAAAACAAAACATGCGTGAGAATTGAAAGTTTTCAACTTAGTCTTAAAAGTATCCTAAACAATACTTCATAACTCCAATGATCCCCTAAATTTCAATACCAACTACTTGAGCAATATTGTTCAGGTTTTCAATCCACCAAAATTCCTCACAGTCCTCTAAGTTCATCAAGTTGAGAATTGAAAGAAAAGTAGAAAAAAAAAGACCACATCCACATTTCACAACTACTCTACCAAGAAAGTATACTAATCAACATCAATCTTAGTCTTAACAGTTGGTTTTCAGCTTAGTCTTAAAAGTTGGTTTTCAGCTCAGTCTTAAAAGTATCCTAAACAATACTTCATAACTCCAATGATCCCCTAAATTTCAATACCAACTACTTTAACAATATTGTTCATGTTTTCAATCCATTCAAAATTCCTCACACTCCTCAAAGTTCATCAAGTTGAGAATTGGAAGAAAAGTAGGAAAAAAAATCCACTTCCACACTTAACATATTGAAAAAGAATTCGTTGTTTCTCATTCTCAACTGCAAGACCACTTTTTAGTACATAGCTTTGCCTATGTTTTTTGTTCTGGCTCCAATACTTTTTCATTTGATCTATACAATAATGGATTTTATCATTTTATATATATATATATATATATATATATATAACGTTTATTCCCAAGAACATTGCAGAATAAACGTTGCCCTTACCCTACCCCCATCTCAGATTAATTAAACCAACTAAATTGTAAAAATTACAGGACCGATAATTACACAACTCCATAAGCAACCCAGGAAATGAAATCCAAAGCTATAACAAAATCATAAAGAAAACAAACAAATAAGAAAAACCCATTTCACCAATTATCATAATAAGCAAGAACAAGACAAGAAAACCTGAGAATTCATTCACCCAATCACTCTTTCAGCTTCAAGTTTTAAATATTGTTTACCCAAAAGATCGAATTCATACAAAATTGCAAATTGAACACCAAACTAATATTTGCCCATGGAGTTGAGGGAAAGTGTGACAAAGAACAAGTTCACACAGAGAGAGAGAAATAGAAAAGGAACAGACGACTTACCGGTAGAGGAGGTGACGGCGGCGGATTGAATGTTGAAGAGAATGCGGTGGATTGGAGATTACGGGCACTGCCGGATTGAACAGAATAGGAAAGAGGACGTTTCGTCGTCCAGTAGAGGAAGTTCCGGCACCGTTGGAGTGGGAAGACGGGCACGAGGGGCAGTGGCGGTGACGGAAGTGGTCGTCATCCCGAGAAGACCTTCAAAGGGTTCGGAGATTGGGGGGCTAAAGGGGGCGGTGGAGTGAAGACACGGGCGCGAATGGAATGGCGGTGGAGTGAAGAGACGGGCGTGAATAGGTTAATCCTAATTAAAAAACCCTTTTTTTTCATATATTAAATATATTGTTTTATTATTATTTTATTTATATTCTATGACATCAAATAACTATCGCAAAAAGTATAATACGAAAAATTCCGTTTTTTCCCTTTTGTGACAGTTTTTTTTTTCTCCCTCTATTTTGTGATATAAATAACTGTCGTAGTAGAGGGTTTTTCTTGTAATGTGTACACGTTCATTTAGATCATGTACCAATATAATTTAAATCATGTATCAAGAAGAAAAAAGAAGATGAGAAAGGAAGAAGGAAGAAGTTTTGGAAGAGGAAATGAAGAAATTGATAAATATTTACATAAATAATCATAGTATTGCAAATGAAAAACAAAAGTAGTAATATAAATAAATTAATAATATGAATAGAAGATGAAAAAATCGCAAAAAAGAAGAAGAAAAAGAAGTGAAAAATATCATGGACAAATATGAAATTTATGAAAATATCATAGACTTTTTTATTTTGTTAACCGTAAATATTTTGATGTTTTGTTATATTTATGAAAATTAACCTTATAGTGTTACAAATATGTATCGATATCACTATTTGATGGCTCAAAAAAAAATAGCATTATTATTAAAAAAAAAATGCTAATTATAAACTTACCAAACATATACAAAAGGAAAAGAAAAGGTGGAAATCAAGTGTCAACCATAGTTTATAATTAAATACAAATGAATGATATTTGGTAAGCCTTCCTAATTTCCACCTATTCACTTCCCAACTCCCAAAAATACAATTATGTGTAACTCTCATGCAATTCAACAACAAAATTCCCGAAATTTCCCAGAAATTTCCCTCCTTCCTTAATATATTTTCTTCTCTCATTAAAAACCAATATAATCAGAGATTTTATTTTCACTTTCTTTCTCTCCTCTTTAAGGCTAATTCCTCCGCCGCCGTGCTTGGTTGGTGTCATGGGTTTGAATGAGCCGTTGGTCCTCATTGGGGATTTGGAGATCAATGAAGGTGCCGAGACGGCGGGGGTTTCGGTTCCGGTGAGGTTCGGGTTTGTTAGAGAATTGTGGAGGAATTTGGTGAAAGTGGTTTTTGGAACAAAGCTTGCTGTGCTTTTTCCGGCCATCCCTTTGGCTGTGGCGGCGGATTTTTATAGCTTTGGAAGAGTAAGCCATTTGTATTTTAATTCAAGTTTGCACAATGCAACTTTTTTTTAGTTAATTTTTCCTCTCCTTTTTTTTTTCTGTTGAAATATTGTTTTGGTTTATTATTACTTTTTATTTTCATTTTAGTTTATGATTTTGAATTTAGCCAAACGTAAATTTACTATTCACTAGTTTAAATGATACTAACAATAATCTTATAATGATGAAAATTAAATATTTGAAAGGACAAATATGAAAATGAAAAAAAAAATTGAAGTTTGAAATATAGAAAAAAGTTGATAGATTTTAATAGAAAAAAATGAAAACTATTTTCAAATATAATAGTACATTTTCTAAGGATATATTATCATTTTCTTGAAAGGAATTATTTAAAATTTTAATGGTTGTTTTTTTAAAATAGTTTTAAAAAATATGTAATACATTTTTCTTGTATTTTTTGATAATCGAAGATGATAAGTAAGTGATGAGAGAAATAATTTTTAGTTCCCAAAGCTTGAAAGAAAGTTCTATAAACAAGTTTCTGACAGTGGTTTTTTTAAGTGAAGTATAAATATCTAAATAAAATTGTTTTTCTATTTAAAGTTATAAACTAAATAATGAAAACAAAAACAATATTTTTTGAAATGAATTAAAAGATTATTGTATGAGTTTCTTTTAATTTCCTTTCTTCTATTTGCAAAAATAATTTCAGGCAGATTGCATGCTACACAGGGCACACAGGTACTCGAAATCTCTGCCGTCGTCCACTCCTTAGATTTCTTAGATTACGATATGTCATATATATATTATGATATGATATTTCGATGTATTTGTAAATATTTTGTGTCATTTAAAAAAAATGGATGCAGTTGGTGGGCTAGTGAATGCAACATGTGGGAATGCAACAGAGTTAATAATAGCAATGTTTGCTCTTCATCAAAACAAAGTCAATGTCTTGAAGTTCTCCCTTTTGGGTTCTATTCTTTCCAATTTGCTTCTTGTTCTTGGAACTTCCTTTCTCTTTGGTGGCTTATCCAATCTCAACAAGCAACAGACTTTCAACCTAGTAATATATATATGTAACTTTTCTTTTTCTAACTATTTCTAATTCGTTTTTACTTTTTTGATATTTATACGATACGATTCTTTTGTTTTATGGTAATTTCGTACAGAAAGTGGCCAATGTGAGCTGTGTGTTGTTGTTGTTGGGATTGCTATTCCAAATGTTACCATTGATGTTTACATTTGCATCACCCACAATGATGATCTCAACAAACGTTTATGTACTTCAATTATCAAGAACTTGCAGCCTTCTAATGCTCACTGCATACATCGCTTATGTCTTCTTCCAGTTGAAAACCCATCACCAATTTTATGGTCTACAACAGGTAACTTTTCTTTATCCCTACTCGTTCATCCTTAACTCTAAATTAATGCTTCTTATATATAGCAGCACTTTAGTCTACGGTAGAACTTGCATTTCTTTCAGTGCAAACAAATTTAGAAATTTGTTCCTATAGTTTGTGATTAATATTTATTCTCCTATCAAACCTTTGATATATAGGATCAAAATTTAAAATGTCAATATTTCGATAGAAAGATCACTATCTTAATTTTGCAGAATTTTCTATGAAAAATCGATAAAATGTCGATATCATTACTTGTATTATTGTATTTTACCTTAGTAACAATTTTGTTACTTTTTTATGTATTTTTTTAATTTTTCTATAATATAAATTAAAAATATTAATGTGTCCTAAGGGTGATGTTGATCCCATGGAAATGTGCACATATATATTCACATGTCGTAGAAAGAAATTGAATATTATGGAAATTGAATATTATGGATAGAACCCTTGTAAATAGAAATTGAATAGTATGGATAGGACCTTCGTAGATAGTTTTTGAAAGTATTTTCAAATATAGTAAAATGAAACAAAATATTATAAAATATTACAAAATAGTTGAGGTTATAATGATGATAAACACTAATAGTTAGGATACAAAATATTATAAAATAGTTGAGGTTATACTAATGATAAACCCTAATAGGTAGGATGATATTTGAGATCTGTGTACTGTCAGTTTTTTCATTTACATTAATTTTCTTTTATTTATTAGTTGACGTAACTATTATTAGAACTAAGTATTTTAATGTAAATTAACAAAAAGAAAATTATAATAAATAGGAGGAAGAGGATGAAGGAGAAGAAGTAGAAAGGGCAGTGGTTGGTATTTGGAGTTCAATTGCTTGGTTGGTTGGTATGACCATACTAATAATATCTATTTTATCACAATACATTTTTGCAACAATTGAGGTACCATAAAAAAAAAATCTTTTCTTTCTGCCTTTTTTTTATTTTTATCAAGAGTTTAATTTCTTCAACTCTATATATCATTGCCATCTTAAATTTATAGAATATTTTTGGAAATATAATATTTTGATAAAACAATTTCAATCCGTGTACTTTTGTTTTCGAGAAAAGTAGTAGTTAGCAAAGTTAGGACAAGAACCTTGATCCCTTTCAATTCGATCAATGTACTTTCTTTTCTCTCAATGTTTTACGATGATTTGCATCTTATACAATAGTTGAATTATTCTTAATCAAATTTAAAATAAGTAAATTTTTTTTAAAAGCTATTTTTTTTAGTAGGTAAAATAGCGTAGGTAACAAATAAAAAAAGTTAGATTTAAAAGTATTGTCTATAGATGTAATAAAATTTTGATTATTAAACGGGTCGTAATCTATTGTCCTATCCTATTTTGATTTTTGAAGTTAATGTTGATTGAAAGGAGTTAAAAATGATAGGATGCATCAAAATCATAGGGAGTATCAATGAGCTTTGTAAGCATAATTTTGGTAGCAATTATGGGCAATGCAGCAGAACATGCTGGATCAATTATTTTTGCTGTCAAGAACAAATTGGTATTTATATTTATATTTATATTATATACACTCCAAAATTAAATTCAAATTACCAAATTGGAAATCATCAATAAATATACATAACATTTTATAAAATTTTATTCTCTCTTTGTGTGCTTCTTGTGTAGGATATAACACTACGAATAGCCTTGGGATCTGCAGCCCAAATTTCCCTATTTGTGGTAAACTGCTAGTTGACTAAAATGTATCTATATTATCATCAAGATTACAATTTTAAACTTAGGATTTGAAATATATTATAGTATATAAGAGTTGATTATGAGAGAATTTCCTTCTATATATATATACCCTTAATTTTCTAATGGTTTTGTTTGATGGTAAATTTGAAAAAAAAAAAAAAATAGGTGCCATTGAGTGTGATTGTTGGATGGTGTATGGGCATCAAAATGGATCTTGATTTTGGTATCATTGAAACTACTTCTCTTGCCTTCACCATCATCTTAACTATCTTCACTTTACATGTATTGTGTTTTTCACCTAAATTATTAGCTAAGCTCGATATCTTTATTTGTAAGTATTTTCAAAGAATAATGGTGAGAAACCTAACTTGTTTATCAAATAATAGTGGGTTTAAGTTTTATTATTATGTTTATTATGATTAATGTAAGAATCTCACCATATTTTATTTTTTGGTCAGGATGGAAGTTCACATTACATCAAAGGATTGGTACTTGTCCTAAGTTATGTAGCAATTTCTTCCTGTTTTTTTTCATAAACTTAGTAATTAATTAAATGTGCTAAGAAAATAGATTTTTTAATTTTCCAATTTCACGACTCGTTTGATCCTTTAACATTTAGGTATTAAGCAAATTAAACTTGTAAAATATTAAATTTTAGTTATGCAGATAACTATATCTTGGAATGAACGAACGAACAAACTCATTGATCCTCGCTTAATTGATCTTTAACCAACCCAGTTTTTTTATTTATCATTAGATCAATTTATGATTGGTTTAACGACTAAAATTGAATTATAATTTAAGTAACCGATTCATAAAATATAGTTTTTGTCAAGGGGAAATAGTGGTGGAGGTTGTAAGATGAACATGTGCCCTAGTTGACTAGGCCTTATTGCATTCTTAACTACCAAACAAATTTGTTTCTATAATTCTTTATTGTTTTAAGAAAAAATGGTGTAAGAGATGCTCTTCTCTTCTTAATTTCAAAAATACAATTTGCCTCATTTTCAAACCTTCTTCTGCTTACTTTACTTGTCAAATAATTTGACTTTGATAATAATGGAAGCCTTCAAACTCATATTCGATTGAGTGTTTCATTGTAATTCTTCCCATTGTTTTTCTTAACAAGTTGATGACAAAACTATTTAGATCTCTAATATTTTTTTAAAATGTTATGTTCCTCCATTTGTTTTTGTTTTCGTCGATACAAATTTGGTCTCAACCAATACACCTTGCAAAATAGAAAAACTCACACCAGTTTAGGTGCTTGGCCACCAATACTCTGACAATCAAGTTAGTAACCGTTGAGATATAGAAGTTTGAATGTATTTCAGAGTAGTTCAAATCTTATGAATCCTCTTGGTTATAAAGAAATAAATTTTGTAGCTGTTGCTCGGCATAATTAATTCCTTGGGCATTTAAGTAGTTACTGACCGTTAAATCATCCTATTTCATAGGGTTGGCCTCCTTTAGCCTTAATTATGCATGTCTTTATGAGTTGGACCCCATACTCATGGCTTTATGGCTATCCCTATATGCTATTCAATAAAACTCACTCTTTCATGATCGATTGTATAGTTGGTCTCCATACTTAATTAGTCAAATAATCGCATGACCTTATGGTCGACTCTATGGGTTCGATCTCCATACTTAGCCAAATAAAGTACTCATTTATTTACCCACAACGTTTTTTATTAGGTCAAATAAGTTTTGCGATCTATATCATATTAACTCATTCTTTCACTTTTAAAATTTAACTTTGATACTAATCATTAAAAAAAATTTGGGGCCAATCATGTGACTAATAATAATCGGAGTAACATAAAAGTGTCTTAATAATTTGCTAAGCTAAACTCACTTTTGGATTGTGGTGTGCAATAAGAGAATAACTAGCTCATTGATAATTAACGTTCAACATTAACTCCTTTTTTTAATATAGTAAAAGTGAAGAGATTTTCTTAGATACAAGAAATTGAACCACAGACAAAGAGTTAATTTGTTGGCATATAGCATTATTGGTCCTTGTCACACAAGGAAAGGGTTGTTTTTTAATATCTTAAACTTCTATTGTCTTGTTTGCACGTCTTAATTAAAAAGGGTCCATTCCAACCTTAATTAGCTACTTAATTAAACTCTCTTTTTCTCTCTCTCATTTTTAATTAAATTAATAGTTTTGTTAATTTTATGATTTTTTTAACGTAAAGATTTATTAAATTGAAAGGGTATTTTAGTTATTTTCATTTGGTCAAATCAATATAGGTTCCTAACTTAAAATGATAGGAACATTTAAAAAAAAAATGTGGTTTTAATTTTGTATACCTAATCATTTCCTTAGCCAATTTTCATGACCTTTCATCTAATGTACTAATTACAAAAATTGATTGTTTGCCCTTGTTTCTGATCTTAATAGTAAAAAAAATATATAATGAGATTCGTATTAAATAAAATGGTTAAAAATATAATAAGATTGATGTTAAATAAAATGGCTAATGAACAATGTGGAGGTAAGTATTCTCTAAAAGAGACGTCGCGTAGAACGAAAGGGGTTGTATGAAACTATCTAAGATTTAATTAAATTATTGGTTAGGCTTCTAAGGACACTTGAACAAGGTTGAATGTAAGTAGTTCTTTGTTCTTAGTTGGTCAATGTCAATATGATGTGGTCGCATAGATTAATGTATGCACACTTTATTCGTAGGTTGAACTTGACTTGAATCCCGTATTTCTAAAAAAAAATTTATCTTTAACATTTATGACTAAATAGACAAAATTATTAGTTTTTTAAAATTTAGTGTGAAAAGAAAAATAAAAATTAAGTTCAAATTTGCAAAACTTTGCATTACCACAAACTCTAAAACCTTAAAGATTAAAATTTTGGTTAACATAGAATTTAAATTTTAAAGTCTAATTAATTTGATGAAAATGAAAAGTTTGAGATATAATTGACTTAAAGTTTCAAGAACCGAGATTGATATATTTTTCGAAAGTTAACAATTTAATTATTAAAGTTCCACGAAATGTGAAAAGTTAAAGATTATTAAAATATTGATTTGACATTTTGATTAAGAATATATGTCTTCATAATTTGTATAGTAAAAATTTACTTATAATCACAAATCTTCACTCATTTCGATAGAGCATTTGATATGTTTGAAGAAGGAAAATGGTATAAAAAGAAGTTCCCCATAAACTAAGCAAAACTTTCTCCTTCATTTCCGGATACAACCTTTCTCTTGGAAACTTCAAAAGACAAATTCCACCATTATTATTCATCTTCTTCTTTCTTAAGTTTTTTTTTCAATCCAATTATGAGGTCTCCTAGTCAACTTTTTCCTTTGAGATAGTGTACTTTCAGCTTCACTATTTTTTCTCCTTTTCTCTTTTATTCAGATTGAATATATTTGCTTGAATTTTATGGATATTATGATATTATATAAACTAGATATACTTCATATAGTTTATCCGATTATAAGATATCTTCATCTTTTCAATATATAGGATCATCCAATTCACATTTTTCAATGGATCGGAGTTCTCAACATCCACTATCAACGAAATATTAACATGATATGTTTTCTAATAATCTCTTATATGAACTGTCGATCAAATTATTGCTAATATTTTATTGAATGATTTTGGAGTAATTTTGATTGTTGTTTTTATTACATATTAATTAAGTAGGGATATTTTTGTATATTTGAAATGATTATGATATGACATTAGACTTTTATTGGGAGATTGTTTAAAACATTAGTCATTAGGATTGTTTCAAAAGATTATGATAATCAATTTTAGCGTTTGTGCTTCTTTATATCTAGTAGGACTTTCTTAAATTTTGCAATTCGTTTTTAAATTTATATGTCAAGAACATTCAAATGGAATTAACTCTCCTAAATATCTTTGGTCAAAGAATTTGTTGATCTTTATCTCAAGATCAACTTTGATATCTTAAAAAAAAAATGTGTCTAACTCAATTTTTGGTTGAAAATCATATTAATTTATTTATATATATCTTGGTTTTTTTAGAATGAGAGGTTCTCAAACCAAATTAAATTCTTTAATCACTAGAGGTTTTTTTTTTCACTCTATCTAACCTACATGTTCATGTTACGAGAAATTCATACAAAAATTTCTAATAAGTATAATGTTAGCATCTCATTAATTAATGTATGTTATCATTGGCAAACTAAGTTACTTAATTACGTGTATGGACTACATTGAACCACTGTTTAAATATGAATGAATCTAGGGTTTAAGGCCTACATGTCATGTTTCTATTACTTTAAATTACAAACCCGATCCTTTTAGTTGGTAGAAAAAAGAAAGTTAGAATTTAATTATTATAATTTGATAAAATAAAAAAAAAATAGTATCTACTATATATATATATACATATAAATCATAAAAAAACAAAAATCCTATTTCTTATCGACCACCTAATATCATAATCTACAGTTATAGACATGTCATAATACAGATAGACGTACGGTAGATTATAATATTAATATTTTGTAAATATTTTTGTTTATTTGAAAATAAGCCAATTTATTTTGTAATTTAATTTTTGAGTTATTAAATAATTTTTTAAAAAAACAATAAATTAATAAAATTTGTACATGTAATAAAGAAATAAGATATTCCCATTTGAAGTAACATTATTGAGTACTCCGTATATTTAGGTTCTAGAAATATTCTCCAAGATCTTCGACAACAAACATATGTAATATATATATATAAGGCTTAAGAATTCGAATAATTCCATCAATGGCGGTCGAAATAATCAACACAAATTTGGATGCCAATGGCGAACTCGTCGCTGTCATATTCGGAGTCACCGGTTTGGTCGGAAAACAGTTGGCCAAAACCCTTCTCTCAACCGCCGGCTGGAAAGTCTACGGCGTCGCACGGCGGCCGGACAATGTCTCTCCCATCTCCCATTCCAAATTCCATTTCATCTCTTGTGATTTGCTCGACCGCCGGTCCGTTCAACAGAATCTCTCTCCCGTTCGCCACGTCACCCACCTCTTTTGGATCACTTGGGCCGCTCAGCTCCGGTTAGATTCCCCGGATTGCTCCGAACAGAACCGGGCCATGTTGGCCAACGCCCTCGACGCCATTCTCCCGTCCGCGCCGGCCCTCCGCCACGTCTCTCTACAGACCGGGATCAAACATTATGCTTCGTTGACGAGACTCGCCGCTGGCTGCGGCGGCGGAGGAGAAGGGGAGGTGGTTTATTGTGAGGATAGTCCGAGAGCGGAATCTGGGAATAATTTTTATTACGTGTTGGAAGATCTCCTCCGTGAGCGGTTGTCCTGTGGGCGGAGAATGGTGGCGTGGAGTGTTCTCCGGCCCGGTTTGATATTGGGATGTTCGAACCGGACTTTCTTTAATTTTATGGGGAGTTTGTGTGTTTATGGTGCCATCTGTAAGAAGTTGAAGATGCCATTTGTGTTCGGCGGCACGGCGGCATGCTGGGAGGAGGTTTATATCGACGGTTCCGATGCTCGACTCACAGCGGAGCAGCACATGTGGGTCGCAACTAAAGCTGTTGAAATAAATGGTATGTGATTTCTTCTCAGGCCCAGACAATTTGATGAGCTACACGAACTTATACTTATGATTTTGTTAAATGAATTAGCATTTCATAAATGTCGTCGTCTAGAATTACGTCAAAATATGGGAGAAATTTTATTAAATGAGTAATGATTGTTACACCTATTTTCATTAGCAATAGTCGCACTTATTCTCATAACTCTCCCCACATT
The DNA here is from genome assembly GCA_025688845.1 of Cucumis hystrix. Classification (NCBI taxonomy): domain Eukaryota; kingdom Viridiplantae; phylum Streptophyta; class Magnoliopsida; order Cucurbitales; family Cucurbitaceae; genus Cucumis; species Cucumis hystrix. The sequence goes on along the minus strand of CM046894.1, from coordinate 3,154,995 downwards.
AATTTACACACGAAGAAGAGATTTAATCGTTGAAAAACAGGATGAAAACATAACAATCATCATAGATAGATGAGAGATCGATGAATTCAATATTATATTCTTAATTAAAATACAGCAACCGCAGACGGGGAAGCATTCAACGTGTGCAACGGGTGGAGTTTCCGGTGGAAGGATATATGGGGGGCGGTGGCGGAGAAACTTGGAGTGGCGACAACGGGCGCAGAGGAAGAGAAGGAGAGAATGTTTTCGAAGGAGTTTCACTATACGGCGGCAATGGGGGACAAAGGGAAGGTGTGGGAGGAGATAGTGGAGGAGGAAGGGTTGGTGATGACGGAAATGGAAGAACTGGCGAATTGGGGGTTCTTAGACACATTGTTTAGGCTGCCGGAAAAAATGGTGGCGAGTCGAGCTAAGTCGGACCGATATGGGTTCAATGTGAAATACAAGATGTTGGATTCTATGTTGTATTGGATTGATGTCATGAGAAATGACAAATTGATTCCTTCTTAATTAATATAATTAATTTGCTTTCTTTTTATCTTTTTTTTAAAAAAAATTATATAAATAAAAGAGAAAATAAATTATAAAAAATTGTTGTGTGATTTTGAAACTTTTGAAAAAAAGAAAATATTTTGATGTAATTCGTTTTTTCTTTTCTTTTTTCATAAAGAAAATAAAATGTCACAATTAATATTGGACTATGCATATAGTTGAAAAATTGAGTTGAACAAGTAATAATTGGTTGTTGAGTTAAATTATACCTAGAATTCATATTAGTGTATTTGAAAAGTATAATTATTTTCAACAAAAAAAATTCTAATTTTACTACACGTAAACTATTTTTATTTGCTTAATTATCATTATGTGCAACCATTCTTCAATTACATCCATATTTTTTCTTATGTGTTTACAATGTTGTGGATGCAACATTTGTGATTAAGTTAAACAAAGTATGGTTGTTTCAACTTTAGAGATAACAACAAAATTACAAGATTAGATACTTTTGATATTCCAGGTTAAAATAAATTTTTATATATTAAGATTAATTAGAAGACACTCTAATCTGAAGCAAACATATATTTTTTTTTCGATTTTTTGAAATGGAGAAACAAACTACTTGGTAACTTAGATTTTAATCATTGTAATTTTTTTAAGTAAAATAGTAATACAAATATATAAAAATTTAAATTTATAATCTTGTGGTCAACAACACGTGACTAAACTAATTGAGTTAGCTCAGTATTTTAATTTTACAATTTTCTACAAGTAAACTATTGTATTTGAGATATATATATATTACACACATGCATCTCAATTTTTTAAAAGTAAAAATGTAAATGTATTATAGGTCTAGAAACTTGAAGCATTGCTTATGGGTTTATTTGGGTTGCCTATATCTTTTTCTTTAAAAAAAAATTAATATCATTTTCTTTTTCATATGTGTTTAAGCTACATTTTATCAAAAGTACTTTTATTGACAGAATTTGTTGGTTTGACACAGACTCATAGTGATCACATTGGTATTAAATTAATTACTATAAAATATGACCATTAAACTAATAATTTAAAATTTATATATAAAAATACTTTCATCAGTTGGATGTTCTTTTATTATTTATAATGGATCGATATCGATTGTTTGTTAATTAAGTTATTTGTTGTTAGAAATGATCAACCATTGAATTGGTCGTTGGAATCATAATCGTTGATGATAGTTATTGTAAGACTACAAACTTGCAGATAGATACTAAGTAGCTCAAACTTGTAAGACCAAAAGTTAAAAGAACTGTGTGCAAAAGGATTCAAACTTGCTCTAATTGACAGGCCGACTAAAGCATTCTACTGTATATTATGTCAAATAGAGATGGAACCTTTCTCTTTAAAGATAAAAAACCGTGCCAACCACCCTTAAGAAAAACTCAGATTAAGAATAATAGTTAATGTCTTACCTATTAAGTTGGACTCTTAGTCAGTAATTATTTTAGGATTAAAATAGCAAGGTAGGGGAAATAGCGGCGGAGATTGTGATGCTCCACATGTATACCCATTGACCATATCACTATAATTAATATTTAAGGAGTTCCCAACCACACCAAACTAAATATTTTTTCTCTTTTTTTTTTTTTTTTTTTTTTTTTCTTTTTAGTAAATAATTATTTATTTACAACAACAATTTATTGATAACAGTATGTGTGTGTGTGTGTGTGTGTATAAAATAAAATATGAGATTGGTTTTTTCTTGTTTTCTTCACTATGTGTTTCGACAGAAGCAATGGCAAAGCTTAGCCTATTTTCCATGTTCTCATCCCTACTTGTTTCCCAAGTTCATATCTTCTATCTTGGATTTTGCTATTTTAAAAGGAAAAAAATAAAATCAATGTTGGGTTGTCTTTTTTATATATAAAAAAACAATAATTATGAGGTAGAGTTATATTAGGGTTTGTTTTACATATTGTATCATGATTTTGTTATAAAAAATTTAAGTCTCCACTTGGATTCATTTGGAAAAAAATATTTTTATTTAAACTTTTTTTTTATAAACACGGTATAAAATATAATCAAAATGTGTTTTATAAGTTATCTGGAGGGATTCTCAGATATTTCATTTTTTTATAAAAGGAATTGATTTTTAAATTAAACACTTAAAAATATTTTTTTTTATCGTACTTTTAATATTTTTGTTTAATTTTAATGAAATGTTATTTTTTAGTGACCTTTAGAATCCATCTGTGTAGGCTTTTTAATAGCCTATAATCAATCTCTTAAATTTATGAGAATATTATATATTGATCTTTTACGTTTCACTAAGACTTATTTGGTAGTAATTTGGTTTTTGGTTTTTAGTTTTTGAAAATACATCTCTTCGACGACTTTTAACTTTTTAACTTTGTTAATTATCTAGTTTCTATCAACGTTTTCAAAAATTAAGTCAGTTTTGAAAACTAAAAAAAATAGTTTTTAAAAACTTTTTTTTTTTTATGTTTTTATAATTTGTCTCCCAATTCGACTCTTTTACTAAAATAAAATAAAAAAAAGTCATAGATTTAGCTTTCAAAAAACTAAAAATGAAATGAATATATACCAAACACAATCTAAGTAATTGTTTGATTACCATTTTTCTATATACAAAACTGTTAAAACAAATGTGTGTATATTTGATTACTTAATGCTAATTATCCTTCGTGAATTATCTCAAACATTTAAGTCAATATTTGATTGGTGATTCAAATTATGTTTTATTGAACTTTAGACAAATAATCAACATATTTAATATACATATCAGGGAAATAATGTACTACAAATAGATATATATTGCAAGTTTAACTAAACATCAAAACGTTTGTAGTTTCTGTTTTCCTTTCTTATGTTTTAGTTTTCTCTCTTCCTTCCAAAATTATAATTTTTCAAATATTAAAGAGTATGCATGTTTACTCTATAAATGCATGACTTTAATCCCATATTTGGCCCATTAAAAAGAAAGCCCATTGGTTGACTTTTTTAGCCCACAAAACTCCCTTTTTTTTTTTTATTAAAACGAAATCAACACATTTTTAAAAATAGCAAAGTCTAACAGCGATATAATTCTATAATTGATTAACCAATCATCAGTTATATACTTCTATTATTGATAGATGTGGACAAATTTTTCTATACTTGTAATTTTTTAACTTTGTGTTATATATGTTAACAGTTTGAGTCTAATTGTAGCTAACTCATGGATTAGTCTCCAAACTTAATCAAATAAATTTATGGTTCAAGATCGATTCTATCTTTCCGTCTTCATAATTAGATAAATAGGTATTATTTACTTTCTACCAACAACAATTTGCATGGTATCAACAACTTCAACTTTGACTTTAATTCTCTCCATATATGTTTAAATTATCTTCTAGAAAAGCCATTATCATCTTGTTAAGAAATTTCTCTAATTTAATGCTAAGCTCCCTTGCCTTTTAGAAAATATTATTATTGATGAAAGACGTGTTAAAGTTGTTAAAAAATAAAAAATGGAAACAACTAAGAGAAGTTTGATATATGTTTTATATATAAATTAAGGTCAAATAGTTAAAGGTCAATATGGAATTATATATATACATATTGAGATATGTGAAACATCAACTAATGTTTAAAAGGTCAAATATAGTTTGATTCCATATTCTGCAATTTTTAACTAAAGAAAACAATACTATGCTATTTAATATAATATTATGTTTACACATTGATTTTATTTTTATATCAATCCATCATTTAAAATTGTATCAAAATAAATAGTTAAAAAAGTCTTTAATTCACGTCCAAATAATAAATTTGTTAATGTAGAGTTACTATCTCAAACTTTATCGATTAATTTTTTTAGTTAACTAAAAAGAGTGATTTTTGTTAGTGGTAGATTATTTATTATCTTTGCTTTGAAGGGCTTAGTTCATTTTTTCTTTCTTTCAAATATTGCAAGTTTGATTTTATATATATACATTAAAAAGATATTATATAAATTTTCAAACTTAGGAGAAAAATATTGTATTTTTAAAGAACAACACATTTTGAAGACTCAAACATTTTTTAAAAAAGCAGCCAAAGAGGCCAAGTCATTAACTAGACCATTATTAATTTAATTTTGATACAAATCATTGAGATTATTTCATCGGCAAATCCAAACGAATTAATGTAGTAGGTCTAGGAGGAAAATGTTAAGACATAATCCTTTTGTCATGATCGACCCTACATGTCAACCTTACGAGTCTTTTGATTTACTCATTGATAGCTTTTGATCTCTTATTAATCCCTATGGAAAAGCCTATAAACCGGCATCTATATTACTTAGCCAAATAACTTTTTTATCCTAAAAAGGCATTTGGAGAGTTTATGTATATGTGAGCAAGTTTTTATATGCCCTAGTTTACATGTTAGAAAAATAAATCGGCAATGTGAAAGTTGAATCAAATCATTTATCATCCATAATTGTCTATCCAAGATTTTTCTATGAAATTTTGAGGGTTAAATTATATATTATTTTAAGTTTTGAATTTTGACATTTGTATTTATCTCTCTGGGTTTTTTAAATTTTACGTATCTACTTACACATAAATTTAAAGTGTATAGTTTCAATGGACATACCATAAAAATTTATATCTAGTAGTAAACCAAATAATTTTTTTTCAAAAAATCAAAGATTTATCATATATAAAATTGAAAGTTTGAGAATAATTTAATTATTCTCTCTTAAAAAAGATTTTGATGTCATCTAGAACAAAGAAATTTTGGTCCTAAAGAGACAATATTAACCACTTGATGCACGTTTAGTACTACATCCATTATGATTATACTTATTTTATACTCTTCTTTTTCTTTTAACATTATTTTACTTACTATACATGTCGATGAAACATTACTAACAATAACATTACTCTTACTTTCATCTTTCTTTATTTTTGTCTATGTATATGGGATATAGTTTAAGAAGTGAACATAGAAAATGTGATTTCACTTTTTTTTTTTTTACCATAAATCAATCCTATTACAAGAATATTTTTTAATGTGAACATATATGTATATATATATAGTAGAAAAAGATGTTATTGTAGAGCAAGCATAACTTAACTGTGATATGAATATGGTTAGGGACAAAAAGAAATTGTCGTTTTTTAATCTCCTTATCATTTATCGTACAAATATATATAGTGGATAATTGGATAAGTATTCATTTTTTAAAATTTGTATATATCATTTACTTATCACTTTCTTTATAAAATGAATGTGTGACAAATATTTGTGGAAGAGTTGGAGAAAAATTCTTCATGATTTTTTTTTTATACCGTATATAGGAAATTTGAATGTTTGATTTGTAGGAATCAGATACCTAAACATCTAAGAATGTTCATACCAAAAATATCTAACTAATTTTTTTATGCCATTTTGAATCATGAATTTCTAATATTTTTATGTAGACAACATCCTTTAATGACATTTTTGCCCTTCATTTTTCTTGTATTATTATTTCACTTTTTGTTAATTAAAAATAAATTCATGTATATATGCACTAAAATATCATATCATCAATGGTCTACCCTTATATTTAATATTTTACTTTAAAACCTTAAACTAATATATAAATTGATTTTTCATAGAAAATTATACATCAAGTTACTATAGACTAAAATTGATTTATAAATATATCATCAAATTAATAAAGTTTAAAATAATGCTTGTGATATAAATCAAATTTAAATTATATTAGTTTAATAAGTAAAATGCTTAAAGATTAGTGAGAGCATTAGTGGTAGTGAACATAATCTTAGTTACTCCATTAAAACATATATACTCAATTATCTTAATATTAACTATCTATCCTTTAGTAACTAATGATAACTATTGATACAAGCTATCACTAATAATTACTATCAATAGTATCAATTTATAATATATTTCTCAAATTGAAAACTATTAGTGATGATTGTTTTCAATTTTTAGAAACCGAGAAGAAACCTTTAAAATGGTAGTTGGGGTGTGAACTTTTTAGTATTTTACCAATTTTTGTATTATATGTGCAATTATTTCATCATCGTGTTATATATTCTTTTTTTTGTTGTTGTTGGTTTAAATGTCATTTATGCCATTTGCCCTATTTGAAGATAAGTTATAGAGGAAAATAATTTTCTTACTCTTGTTTTCTTTTTCGCTTCTTTATAACTGGATTAATCGAAATTATCTATATATAAAGGATATGTAATCCCTAAGTTTAGAAAGGTGATCAAATATAAATTAGCCGACATCACATTTGACTGAGAGAGACCCTAACTTTTGAAAATCGTTGAAAGTTCTACGTATACCAATAAGGTGGTGGCTCAATCATTAGAACCACTAGTGGATTTAGTATAGGCCTGGGGGCTCGAGTACCTCTCACCTCTATGTGTTTTATATATATACTGTAATTATTCCAATATTATTAATTAGCTTGGTGGCAAAGTTCTCATCTAGCCCACTTTAGTCCTAAGTTTAAGTTCCACTTCTTACATGAACTACAAGACCGCCGTCAACTTAAAATTGTTTAATCCACTACTGATTAGAACTTTAAAGTTAAACATGATTGATTAACTTGAAGCAAGAAGTCCAAATCTTTAAGTATAAAGTGTTACAGAATAATTCAATCTTTAAAAAATTTATATCGTACATATATTTTACAAATGCGAATTGTTTATAATATGGTTTGGTTAGTTCATAAATTTGTACTTTGAAATTTAGTGGAGTAAGTAATGTAGTTTCATGGTGATCACAAGCACAACTTATTATGAAATTCCAACTTGTACTCCAATGGCAAATTGCATTATACTTTAATTATAGTTATAAAATATGATGCATTAACATTTCATAAACTAATAATAAAGTATTCAAATATAAAATGTGATACAAATACATTCCCCAATTGGCTATACTCTATTTACTATTTTATTTTTGGAAAAGCAATTGTAATAGTTTATTAAATTAAACATAAGGAAAGTGACAAATATGTCAATTTATCCCAACCTTATCCATAATTTAATTTAACAAACTTTGTTTACTACTTTAATTTATAAAAATTCCCCATTACCTTTTCACCACAAATATAGTATGTCATTAACACTATGATTTTTTATTAATTAAACTTCTATTTAACTTTTTAAACTTTCAAATTTTTTAAAACGTTATTAATTTTCTGATAGATTGCAAAAGATATTTAATTTTCAACAATTAACTTTAATTTATCTATCTATCTTTCATCTCATATTATTCATTAAAAATCATTCTAAACGTGTAAAAGAAACATTTTTTATTGCTTAAATTTATTTATCCAAATTGAAATTGCAGTTTATAAAATTAAGATCAATATAATATTCTTTAAAAAAAAAAAAAAAAAACTCTAGCTAATTATTAAAATTAAATTTAGTCCTTCAAGTTTTAATAGTTTAATTTTAGTTCCCTTCCAATAAAATTTAAATTTAGTCTCTATTACAAGTTATTGTTGAATTTTTTGAAAAACTTATCATCATTTATTAACGTTTATTTTTATTATAAAATTTGAAAACTTATTCACATATTGTATTTCTTATAGTGTGTCTGAATTACATTTTCAAATATTTAATTTTAAAAGATAAATTATTTAGAAAAAATAGAATATTTGAAAGCTACGCTATTTTTTTAAATATATTTTAAACAATTTTCAAAATAATAAATTTAAACAAAAATGAAAACTTTTTTTTCTCAACCTTTATACTCTTATAGAAATTAACTTAATTCAACCTTAGTTGAAAGTTGAAAGTAGAAAATTGAAAATTGAAAATAATATTTGAAGGGAATATTAAATTTGACCTAATTTCCTAAAATGGCATTTAGTGAAAAAGAATAACAATAAACAAAGTAGAGTTGATTCTAATGAATGCGAATTAGAATATAAATTAAAGAAAGCCACCAAAATTAATTATAAACATTGGGCGTCGCCAGCTGTTTATACGAATTACTATTAACCAATAACAACTCGCCACCTCATTTCAACAATCACATCCTTTTAAATATTTCTTCTCCACACTTCTTTACCTAAACAAAATACTTTCAAATTTCTTACACTAAAAACCTTCCATAATTCATATCTCATTTAATATTATTTTATTTTATTTTATAAAGTCATTTGTATATTTAAAAGATTTTGCATAACCCCAATATAATAAATAATTTTTAAAAAATAGCAAAAAAAATATATCATTTTCGTTCATTTTAGTTAATAAAATTGTAGACGATGTTTGAGCTCCCTCCTTTTACTGAGTGGAGTGTCCTCCAATTATAATAGTTGACCTTCTCAACTATAATTAATAACTACTACACTATTATTATTTCAAAATAATAACCAACCTAATATGTTAGATAGCCTTAAATACTTTCAAGTAACATTCCATATATTAACAATGAATTAGATTCTTAGTGCAAGTGTTTACGGTTCGATTTCAAGTTAAAATTGCACTGAACTACAAAATGCAAAAAAAATCTCATACAAAATTGAATCGAACCACACGTTTGTATCAAACCGAATCAAAATCAAACTGCATATGCGGTTCGATTTAAATCTCAACGAATCTCAAGCCACCAAAGCATTGAGTTTAATAAAATTTACCTTTTATTTTAAATTTCGGACAATCTCAGGCCACTAAAGCACCAAGTTCTATAAGATTTTTCTTTTTATTTTAGATATCAGTGGATCTCGAATCAACATATTTAACCAAGTTTTAGAAACAAAACTTTTATGAACATTTTTTTAAATTTATTTTAAATGAAGCAATTCAATTCGGTTTAAAGCATTAAACCGAACCGAACCGCATAAGAAGCAGTTTCAACATAACACAAATCGCATCGAACCATGTGCAATCAGTTTCAATTTGGTTTTCAAATATTTTATGAACACCTCTAATTCTTAGTGCAATTTTTAGATTTATTAATTATATAGGTATAGGAAGGAAACTAAGAATTAACAATTGATAGGTGTACTTAACTTATTTAAAAAGATTTGTTTAAAGAAAAACTTAGATGGGGTAGAATTGAAATAGTTTTGAGTGAAGGGAGGGTAAGATAGTAAATTCACTGAAATTACGTGGATATTTATTTATATATATATATAAAAGAGAGCGTCTTTAGCTGAGAGAAACCGGCGTTTTGCTTAAGAGAGAAATTTCCTACTTGAAAATTTTTCCAGATTTTCCATTACGCAAAAATTTTCCTTTCTTCCTTTTTCTAATTTGATGATGATTATGAAGATAATCACTAGTGTTTCATCTCCCGATTTTTGCTCTACTTGATTAATATTCGTTTCTTTGTTTTCTTTGATCGAAACTCTGTTTTCTTTCCCGGAAAATTCGACCGCCATGGGAAAGCTTTCCTTCAAGGATTCGCTTAAAGCACTTGAAGCCGATGTTCAGCATGCCAATACGCTGTAACCCTCTTCTTCTTTTTCTTCACGAATCGAAATTTTTCTTAAATTTTTTGTTTTGTTTTTTTTTTTTTTTTTTTTGTAATTTTTTTTGGCTATAAATCGTTGAGAATTAAGAAACTGATTCTGATATGTGTATTGCTTGATTTACTTTGTTAACTTTCTTTTGCTTGTTTTGGTTTTCTGTAGAAGGTATTTGTTCTACTGTCCACAGTATGATGGACTGTTTACTTCTTGAAACTCTGTACATTGTTGAATGTTGGATAAGGAATGTTAATGTCCTTTAATATAATGTCGAATCAAATTTAGAATGTTCTTAATTGCTGCGTAGTTGTTTAGTTTCACGATTGGGGGTGTGGAGTTTAATTAATTGTGGTGTTTATCAGGAATAGTAAGGAATTTTAGTTATTGATTGCTTTTATGTCGGCTGTGTAAAAGTTAAGCAGTAGGAAACTGAAGAAATATTTGATGATTGTTTTGAACTGGTCAAATTTTCTTAAACTCTGTTTAGTTGTTTGATCTTTTTTCCCTTTTTCCTGCAGTGCTTTAGACTGTCCAAGAGAGAGTGATGGAGCTTGTGTTCAAATGAGATTATCATACAGCCCTGTTGCTCCTTTTTTTCTTTTTCTTGTGCAATGGACTGATTGTTACCTTGCTGGTGCATTGGGGTTGTTAAGAATCCTTATCTATGTGGTATGTATGCCCTTTTCATTTTGGTTCTATTTGGCAATAATTACCAGTTGTGTTTATGTTGGCTTGATTTTTTATTAATTCATTGAAGCCCTTATCTTTTACTAACTTTAAATTATATTTGGATTAGGAACTAAATAATTTTTTGAAAAAGAAAAGTCTGATGTTCTAATGGTCTATTTCTTGACAATGGAAGTAATTATCATTTGATTAGTTCTTGTCTTGTGGAACCATGCTATGATGCAGACTTATCCCGATGGAAAGACCACCATGTCAATTTATGAGAGAAAAGCAAGCATTAGAGAATTTTATGGTGAGCGAAATCCGCCTAAGTGACTTTTTACTTTATTAAGTTAATTTTGGTGCTATGAATCTGTTTTGGAACTTAGCTTTCTAAACTTCTTGTTCTTTTTCTGGTTGGGGTTTTAATTGACTGACATTCTCATCCTCAGTGGTAATCTTCCCTTCTCTTCTTCAACTTCAAAAAGGCATCACAGAATTGGAAGATAGAAAGCAAAAAGAGGTCTGCAATGCCAGGTACAGCAGAAGGGATGAATTTGGAAGGGGGAAACTGTCCGAAATCGACATAGAAAGAGAAAAGGAGTGTGGAATTTGTATGGAGTTCAACGGCATGGTTGTTTTGCCCAACTGCAACCATTCTCTGTGCTTGAAGTGTTATCGAGACTGGTAAGCATTTGCATTTGTATGTGATCAAGGTCCTCTTTGATACTAAGTCTAGCTCGGTCCCCTTTGATACTAGGTCTAGCTCAGCCGTAATTGACATGCACTCCATTCCACGTCAGAGATTCGATCTCAATTCCAGCAACTGTTGCATTAAAGTAAATAATGAAAACAAATAAAAACAATGGATTTAGCATATATGTCGGCAAGTGGAAGTAGTTCTAGACAAAACGCATTCTCTCTCGTGGGGTAAAATTAAATTCTCTGTTGGGTCTGAAAAATCTTCATAACTATTCTAATGTCTTTAGAGTTTGCATTTATTGCTACCACTCTCAAATCCATACTCAACTGGAATCTTGTCTGTCTGTTTCATCTGCCAGGCGCGGTCGTTCTCAATCGTGTCCCTTCTGTCGTGATAGCCTGAAGAGAGTCAACTCTGGCGACCTTTGGATCTTCACAGACAAGAGTGAAATGATTGACCTAAATTCAATTTTGCATGACAACCGCAAGAGACTATTTGCATACATTGATAAATTGCCATTGGTTGTTCCTGATCCAGTGTTTCTTCCTATGGATTCTCATATTAGGTAAGAGAATGTGGGACAAACTTTTACAGTCTGTGATTATTAGTGTTCTTATCCAAAAAAAGATATATGTGAGTATATTATTAGGTGAACTTTCTGTATATATAATTATAGGTTGAGGAGATAAGTTAGGAAATGTAAAAAGGGGTTCTTCTCTGGCTAATGGCCTATAGGATGCTTTGCTAATTTTCAGTTTCTTAGCTTATCAAAGTGAATGATTTTTGTTCACTTGATTGTCTCAGTTCACCATTCCCAATCAATGCAAATCTTTTTTGAAATATCTGCATATCAAATTAGCACAATTATTGCTATATATATATATATATATATATATATAGATATACCTATGTTTGTGTGTATACATAGTTGTGGATAGGGACAGAGATTTGTTTTGTAATGTTATGCTTAGGTGGATATGGATGTTAGTTGTTATGATATTTTAGGGTTGTCCAGATATTTTGGTACTCGAGCAGCCAAAAAAAAAAAGTAAATATAGTTTGAATAATGGTCCTCCAGCATCCTCAATCTTTATCCTTTTCTTTTTCCTTCTTCTTATTATTATTGGTGCTTCTCAACTTTTTGGATTTTTAGCCTCTACAAGCTTTGATGAATGTTTCTGAAAACAAAATTAAAATGAAAGTTTTTTCAGATTCTTTTGGTGATTATTTCAGTTTTTGAAAAATAAGCTTTTTTTTTTCTTTTTTTTTTTTTTTTTAACCATAGTTTGTATAAGGGTTGATTTTTTATCTAAATTATAAAAAAAACAAAAGAAAGTTTTTTATGATAAAATATTCCTTTGACTTGATTTTGGAAACATTGATAGAAAGTTAACAAAACATGAACTATAAAGATAGAGAGACTATTTATAGGGTTAGTTTTAAAAACTAAATGTGGGGCGAACATAAGATGGGTGGGAGGAAAGTTATGGACAACCAAAGTATACGGGTCGCTAAAAATTGAACTACCCAAAAGTTCGAGTTGGATCAAGTTGGGTTGGTGAGTTGATTTTTATGCTCAAATTTTAACCCAATTCAACTCTTACGGTTTGGGTTGGTTGGGTTATTGCTTTTCTTTAACCTATGATCTAAGTTAGTGAATAATGTTCTGTGTTTTTTTTTAAAAAAATGTTTCTTTATTTATATTATATTTACAAAAGTGTTTTATCCTTTTACTTTTCTTATATATATAATTTGTTTTTAGTGATTCACTTTTTATATTAATGTCAAACTCATAGAAATAAAAAAAATTCAAAACCATGATTTTTTTTACACTATAAAGTGGGAGATTGAACTTTAGATCTTGAAATTGATAATAAACGTCTAATAATTATGATAGCTTTAATATAATTTATTTTAACTTCTATTAAAAATAAATTAAAAATAAGTTTAACTTTTTTTAAAATTTAACTAATATTTAAGTGTACCCCACGGGTTTTATCTAATGTAAGTTCAATCAAGATATCACTTTCACTTATGGAGTAAATTAAATGATTAAATGTTCAATCAAGATATCACTTTCACTTATAGAGTAAATTCAAATGATTAAATGTTAAATTCAATGATGTTTCCAAAAAATGTTGAGTTCAATGATTGGAGGCTAAGTTTAGATTTAACAGCAAAAATAATTAAGATGAGAATTTGGTCAAAAGCTCTAAACATTAATAAATCAATCCTCACACCTAATCTTTAGGTTACACCATTTAAAAGCCTCCAAATTAATAAATGCATTAATACAAATTTTGTGCTCTTAACTTTGGATGCAACAATTACAACTTGTGAATTAATAGTTTCTAAAAAGAATCAAAACTAGTAATGTATTAATTTAAACTAATTAAGTGTATAGATTTATACTTTTCCATTTTGATCAAATGTGTAAAATTTAAGTTAAACAATTTAGACAATTCATTACAATTATCTTTAAAAAAAAAACATCAATGTATTAATTCTCAAACATTGATATTACAAAATGGACTATAAGATTAGATGCATAGACAATTTTCTAAAGAAAATTCTAACTGAAAATTTAAACCAAATTTTACATGAGGCTTTTCCAAAGTTCAAATTGATATAGTTACAAAAGTCCAAAGCTTAAAAAGGTTGTGGCTATTGGTGTTGTGAAGTTCAACTCATGCACCAAACAGAGCAAGCGAACGTAGAATCCATTCTTTTGCAGCTTTACCAGTAATCCATACACGAACAATGCCCGTCTCGGAAATGATGGAATCGATATCGATCTCGAAGTAATATATCTCTGTCGTAAACTCTAGATACAAGCTTAGCAAATTCATGGCAGTCTCCACAAATCCGAAGATTCTTCACAACTCGAATTGGTTGAGATGGAGCCAAACTAACAAGCCCAAAAGCGATGGCTAACTTTTCGCTGTGAAGGCTTAAGGCCTGTTCCTTGAGGTCGTCCTCTTCGATGAGCTGGAGAAGATGGGATTTGTTTGGTTCGTAACCGACTGATTTTAGTTTTGTTGCAATCTCCTCCAACTTTGAATAGATGTTACTGGATAGTGGGTGCGAATTATCGCCCACTAGAAACTCGTGGACGTTGCCGTTGGCTTCAATGGAGCTACAACCAGGTTCCTTTTTCAATTCAGTGTCTCTCATTAGTTTCCTCAACTCAGAAACCTTTTCCCATCTTCCTGTTTTAGCATATATGTTTGATAAAAGTACAATAGCACCATGATTTCTAGGCTCCAACTTGAGCAATTGGTCACTCGCTAATTCTCCAAGCTCAACATTCATATGAAGGCTGCAAGCACCAAGCAAAGCACCCCAAACGGATGCGCTTGGAGTTGTAGACATTTCATTGATCAACCCCATAGCTTCTTCAAGAAACCCTGCACGACCGAGAATATCAACCATACAAGCATAGTGCTTCGTCTCAGGAACAACCCCATAAACTGGCTCCATTTCATGGAAAAACACCCGTCCCTGGTCAACTAAGCCAGCATGGCTACAGGCACATAATACATTTGTAAACGTCACACTATTTGGCTTCACCTTAGCTTCCTGCATTTCGAAGAATAGATCAATTGCCGCCTTCCCACGGCCGTGCATTCCTAAACCAGCAATCATGGCACTCCAAACATACACATCTCTCTCCTCCACTGAATAGAACACCTCGAGAGCTTTCTCTAAAGCACCACATTTAGCATACATGTCCACAAGAGAAGAAATTAAATGGCAATTAAGATCTATCCCTTCCCTTTTTATGTACACATGAATCCATCCACCCAAATCAATGGCTCCCAATTGAGCACAAGCTGACAGAGTACTGACTAAAGTGACTTCATCAGGCTTTGCAATCTTACTGAGCTGCAACTCATTAAAAATGGCCAAAGCTTCCTTAGGTTTACCATTTTGTTCATAAGCAGATATGAGAACATTCCAAGCAGCAATTTCTTTCACAGGCATTGCATTGAATACTAGCCGAGCAGCATCGTAGTCGCCCATTTTCGCATACCCATCAAGCACGATGGTCCAAGAGAAGACATCTCTTTCAGGCATTTCGTCAAATAGCTTCTGTGCATCATCAACACTTCCACACTTTGTATACATGTCAAGCATGGAGTTACACAAAGTTAAATCCACTTTGATCCCTTTCCTTTCAATGTACGAACAAACCCACCTCCCAAATTCCAAATCCAACTTCTTCGCACAAGCAGATAAAACACCCACCATTGTTACAGAGTTAGGCATCACATTTTCCCTCTCCATTTTCAAAAACAACTCCAATGCATCTTCTGGACAGTTCCCCTGAGCAAAAGCCGAAATCATGGAATTCCAAGACACTACATCTTTGCAAGAAATACCCTTAAACAATCGCTCAGCCATACTCAAATCACCACATGCCCCATAGAATCGCACAAGAGAATTAAGGATATAAAGATCCATACCAAACGACAACTTAATCGCCATTCCATGAACAGCTGTCCCAACCCGTGAAGCTTTAAGCTCCGAAGCAGCCTTAATAACAAATGGGAAAGTGAAATTATTAGGCAAATCCTCACATTTATCAAGCAAATCCAGAAATATTACGAAACTCTGAAATGGGTCGGAGCTGGAAGCGTAAGCTCGAATGAGGATATTCCAAGTGTAGAGATTTGGTTGGGGAATTTGGTCGAACACGTTGCGGGCATAGTCGAGAGTGGAGAAGGACGAAAGAGCAGAGGCTGTGAAGAGTTTGCTAGCCGAAAAGGGGTCGAAGAAGAGACCGGTACGGAGCATGCGAGCGTGAACTTCCTTCAATTGCTTTGAACTTGAACATTTATCTATTGTAGAGAGAATTTGATGGTTTCTGAAAAGAAGATTGTTGCTTAGGGTTGAGAAATTCTGGAGAGAAATCGATGAAACACTTAGAGCTTCCATAGCCCCTTACAAATGGCCTCCTAGTTTCGTTTCTCCGCCATTGACTCGCCTTTTGAGGTACTCTCTTCCTCGTTATTCCAACAAAACTTGTCTTTTCTTCTTCATCCTTCAATTCTATTTAAAGTGGTTTCACTTCACAATTTCTAAGAATCAACTCCCCTGATGTCTCCATCTGGTGAATGGAAGATGAACGATCGAAGGTTCTTGAAATTCTATCGAAGAGTAGGTGAGTGATTCGTGATTCGTGATTCGTGATTTCTTTGAATTCGTAATAATAATAATCTAATTTCTTGTTAAACATAAGACATGTAACACTAAAGAAAACCAAACAAGAATCCCATCCCTACAATGGATGATTGAAAGGATGTGGCAACAAAATTTGAGTAACAATGGTGGTTTGTCAATTCTAGTAAGGGGATACTACAAATATCACTTCTCATTCTAATTTTCTTGTATGTTTGATTAGAGATTGTTCTTGTGAAAAATTTCCAAATATTCAAAAGCATAAACATGTACCTATTTTACCTTTTTCTCTGCATTGCTCATTTTTCAAAGAGGTAACATGATCCATCTTCTATGTCAACCTCTCATTTAATTTCTATCATGTATGTCAATTAGATGCTATTCTCATGATAAATTCTCAAATATGTGAAACTAAACGTGTTGAGATCTCATTGAATTAAGAGGGAGTCTTGGAGATTTTGAACTATGGTTTAAAAGGAATTGAAAATTATTACATATGTTACTAAGATCACCTTCTTTTTTGGTGATTCAATCATAAGAACTTGGTGACTCAATTATAAGAACTCAAAAGTTAAGTATATTTAATTGGGTGTTGACCTATTAGCCTACTGAACAATTTCTTAGAAAGCATCGTAAAGGAAAACAAAGCACGTTGAAGGAATTTATGTTGGTTCATGGAACAATTTTCAATCTTATAAGTTAAAGGCAGTTTTAAGAAAATGGATAAAGACCACCTTGAATAAGTGAATATGTGTTAGAATTAGTCAACTTAACAATAATGGACACTAGGTAGGGTGAGCATGAT
The DNA here is from genome assembly GCA_025688845.1 of Cucumis hystrix. Lineage (NCBI taxonomy): Eukaryota > Viridiplantae > Streptophyta > Magnoliopsida > Cucurbitales > Cucurbitaceae > Cucumis > Cucumis hystrix. The sequence goes on along the minus strand of CM046894.1, from coordinate 3,137,667 downwards.
AAACCGAAAAAATGAAACAGTCAGTCGGTTTTGGTTTTGTTGTAACCAAAACCGACTTATGGTCGATCGGTTTGGGTCAGAAGGGCAAGACCTAACCAAACTTTTTTTTTTTTTTAATGTTTATCCATATTATATATATTAGTTTTTATTTATTTACTTTATGAAAATTTTAAATTTATTAGTCCGGTTAAATTCATATCATTAAAAAATCTATAATTAAATTAATATATAAAACCATAATTTATTATTATTATTTTTTTACCCCAATTTCTATTTTCATTATGTACGTTTAAAGAAAAGAAAAAAGAGAGAGAAAAGAACGATTCTAGTGGGACATTTTGACGATCATTTTCTCGGGATCCAAACAAACTCCAAAAAGAAAATAATAAAGAAATAAGAAAGTAGTGGGCCCTGAAAAGGAAGCCCGCAAAAAAGAACAAATTATAGGATCCAGCCCCGAACATTAAGAAAAAGTATTAATATCAAAACCAAAACTCCTTCCCATATATATTTCATGCAACCATTCTCTATTCTTTTTCCCATTCATATTTTAGGGTTTCTTCTTCCGGTAAAACTTTTCCCCCAATTCTTCCGCCATGGTTCTCAAGCCCACCCGAGCTCAGAAGAAAACTAACTACGATCAGAAACTCTGTCGTCTCCTCGATGAGTATTCTCAGGTCCTCATCGTCGGTGCCGATAATGTCGGTTCCAACCAGCTTCAGAGCATTCGCAAGGGTCTTCGTGGCGATTCCATTATTCTTATGGGTAAGAACACCATGATGAAACGCTCCATTAGAATCCATTCTGAAAACACGGGTAACACCGCCGTCACTAACCTCCTCCCTCATCTTGTGGTACGGATTCCCTCTCAACTTTTACTTTTTTTTTTCTTTTCTTTTTTTGTTGGTTTTTTAAACGAGTTTTCTTCGATCCTTAGGGAAACGTTGGCTTGATCTTCACTAAAGGTGATTTGAAAGAAGTGAAGGAAGAAGTTGCCAAATACAAGGTGATATATTGCTTTGTGCTATGATCATATCCATGTACATTGTCTAAGGCTAGATTGGTAATTTCCCTAAAAGTTATGTGCTAGTTTTCTAATTTGTCATATTCTTTTTACTGTTATGATTAATGAGTTATCATTGTAAATATAATTTACTGTCTGATTATTTCACGATGGTAACCTTGTGATGATTTGTTGATAAGATTATGGACTTCAATGAAACCGTATCATGATGTAACAGTCAAGTGAATAGTGATCCCTTATAAAAGTTCAAACCACCAATTGTGTTGACGATTTTAACTATTGCATGGATGCCTGCTGTTCATAGTTTAGTTTAGTTGGATTATTTGGAGGAAGTTTTTGTTCTATTTTATTTAGTTTTAAAGATTCAACCTTTAGTTTGTTTTCGAATTAGGTTCTGATAGAGTGCACATGTTGATTCCACACTGTTTTAATCTAACTGTTTAATAAATTATTCAATGAAGCTGTCTTAACATAACTTGATATAGACTTGAGGTATTTTGGTCTCACATGTCAATGATGAACAAGCCTGGTGGCCTCCTCGACGCAGATTGCTTCTTTGTACAATTTTTATACATGATATGCATTTATGGAAACAGGTGGGAGCCCCAGCTCGTGTTGGCCTTGTTGCACCAATTGATGTGATTGTTCCTCCAGGAAACACTGGACTCGATCCATCCCAGACATCTTTCTTTCAGGTTTGTTGTAAAACTAACTACCTCCATTTTTAAACCGTTTGATTTATAAAAGGATCTCAAGACGAAAGTTGAACTGATCTCAGGTGTTGAACATCCCAACAAAGATTAACAAAGGCACGGTCGAAATCATCACTCCTGTGGAGCTAATCAAGAAGGGAGACAAAGTCGGCTCATCCGAGGCTGCACTACTCTCTAAACTTGGGATAAGGCCCTTCTCTTATGGTCTCATTGTTGTTTCTGTCTATGACAACGGTTCTGTTTTTAGTCCAGCGGTGCTTGATCTTACAGAGGAAGATCTTCTCGAGAAATTCCTTGCTGGGGTTTCCATGGTTGCCTCTCTCTCTCTTGCTGTGTCTTTCCCAACTCTTGCTGCTGCTCCCCACATGCTTATCAACGCCTATAAGAATGCTCTTGCCATTGCTGTCGCTACTGAATATTCATTCTCTGAGGCTGATGAAATCAAAGAATTCTTGAAGGTTCGTTAGCCTTGAACCCTTTTAGACACCTTTATATATCAAAGGCAAATCCAGTTTTGGTTTGATTAAGTTTTGTTTTGATCTCCTTAATTACTTTCTATATTAGACCATTTAATAGTTAAAACCTTAACTTTAACCTTCAAATTTGCTAAGCTTTTTATTACATTCTTTAACTATTTACTTTTCTTTATATGGCATGTTTTTATTGACATTTTAGTGGTATCCACTTATGTTAGACATGTGTAAGATCCATCTATCTGTTAAATGTAATAGTAAAAATTATACCATTTTGAAAAGCAATTTGTATTAGAAGATGCGAAGGAGTTATATTTGAAAATGGTATGTGACAAACCTATGGAAAATTTTGTAGGATCCAAGCAAATTTGCAGCTGCAGCAGCCCCAGCTGTGGCAGCCGAGTCGGTTGCTGCCGCCCCTGCCGCAATGGAAGAAAAGAAGGAAGAACCAGAGGAAGAATCAGATGAGGGGGATATGATCATGGGCCTATTTGACTGACTTCACAACAGCTAAGAAAATTATTCCAACCCATCTAGTTTTATGTGTTTCTTTTATGTTTTATATGGTTAGAGATATTTTGAGTTGGTTTATCAAATGTCTGGTAAGGATTTTATGTTTTTTTTCCTTCTTTTTTCTGTTCATATTATGAACATGGACCACTCATTTTATCATAAATGGTGGTTGAGTGGTTACTCACTCCTTTTTAAGATTTAGAACTTTACTTTATTTATTTTATGATCTACTGAGGAACCTGTCCTTTAGAAAAACGTGTTTTGTGGTCAGAATCTTTTTTTTTTTAATTGGATCTCTTGTTTCCCTCGTTTTTTCTGAGTTTATATTGTTTATTGTTTTTTTAAAAGGAAATTTCTGAGTCTATTTTATTTTATTTATTGTTAAAACTACCTGTTTTCTTTAGTTTCTAACTCATGTTTTAAGTTTTGATTAGTGATTAATGACATTTTAGTTTGTTTTTACTTTTAAAAATTCGTCTTAGAACTGCTATTTTTATTTCTCTAACTTCGTAATAATAATATTAAACACTTTTTGAAGAAAAATATTTTAAAAACTGGAAATTACAACGAAAATCAATGTTGAATATTTTGAAACTAAAGGAAATGTGTTAGCCAACTTAAGGTGTAAATATTTTAGTTAGCATTCTAATATTATGATATACTTGAAGTCCACAAATCATTCATGATTAAAATCTCACTAAAGATGAAAAAAATTGAACATTATCTGTTCCTAAATCAATTTATAATAACTAGTTTTACTATTTATGAATGCTTTATACTTATAACACTCATGTTGATTTTCTTTGAGGATCATAATTCAATTTCTAGATTTACTAAATGTATATATTTGAAATATGAAATAACTTTGTTTTAATTAATAATTTTTTACTATAAAAAAACAAACATTTTACCTTTGTAAATATATTGTTTGAAATTTTGAAAACTAAAATAAAATACATTTTGAAAGTTCTTCAGTTTTTGGTTTTTATTTTTACTTTTTCTGTTTTTTATTTATTTTTTATTTTATTGAAAACAAAAACCATATATATTTGGTGATTGATTACAAAATGAAGCCTTCTTTTCTTCATTTTTAGTTTTCAATAAACAAATTTCTTGTTTTAGAAACAAAAATGTGAATTAGTTACTAAATGGATTACCAAATAAATTCTTTCTTTTTAATAATATAATTAATGAATTTTCTTAAGTGTTGCTATTATTCAAATACAACTTAATACTCTCCACAAAAATGGAAAACTTTAAAGTACAAGATCAAGGAAATATAATTCCTTTTTGAGAATATGAGTTTGTTTTTTCTTTTTCATTTTAAAAAGAAAGAGAATTCTAATAAACGAAAAGACAAAAAAAAAAAAAGGTAAATTTTTTTTTTTTTTTTAAATATCAATAATTGTTGTCTGTTCTATTTTTCCTTTTATGTTTCCCACTAATTCTTCCATTAGAGTTGAAGCAATTCTTGATAAAAATTAGATTTTTCATTGCTACTTTAACTGATAACCTCTTTTTATATTAAAAAATATCCCTTTATGATATGATTGTGTGTGGTTATATTAGGGGATGATTATTGATTGTAACAAATTAATAGATCCAATTAAAAAATTAATTGAAAGTTAAAAGAATTCATCTACACTTACATATTTGATTTACTACATATACATGGGCTAAATTAATTTGTATATTGTGTATATCTAATCTACATTATATTTATTTATTTTTTTGTTTGTGTAACAATAGTTCTAATACTTTTCAAGAGGTCTGAGTCGTCAATACAACAATAATTAACAATAATTAGCATTATGTTCAATTCGTTGTTAATCTTTTTTAGAGTATATTTATTTATTTTTACATAAAAGCATTCTAAATAATATATTATGTTAGTCTTTCACGAATACGGTTAACAACATGCTATCATTTATTTTAAAGAAAAAAAATACATACGATTAAGTTAAAAGTATATATTAAAAGTATATATTAAAGTTTAAATCAAGTTAAAGCATTTAATAGAATAAAATAAACTAAAATCTAAAATTTTATTATATTTTTTAGAAATATTTTAAGAAGTTTTAGCTTTATTGAAATATATTATTTTGATTGAATTATAATTTAGATTATTTGACCTCACCACTTGCCTTAGGAAAGGGCAATGCCTTTGGATATTTTTATTTTTTGGGCTAATCTCTTAGATTTTTCTTGCTGTCACATCTTACTTTGTTAATCAATTTAATAAATAAATTTAAGGATTTCTTTCTTTGGTTAGGGTTTGAAAATTAGATGTGATTGAAGAGCTATTAAATTTAATTATGTTTGGAATTGACATGATTTGATTTTTTAAATATCCTAATTAAAAAGAAACAAATTAAAAGGGTCCTAATCCTACCAATTAAAAAATTACCATTAGCAGAATTGTCAAAAAAAGAAAGATAAAATACTCACATTTCATAATAAATTTAAGTGTAATGAAGTTTATATTTTTGTGGTTTTTTTTCAATAGATGGTGAATAGTTTTTTTTTTTTTTTTTTCTATTTTCAAAAATACACCTTGACTTTATTTATTTTTTAATAATTAATTTTATGTAATATATGTCATTTTCATTTTTTAAAGTTAAAGCTCATAAAAATTGCATTCACTAATTATTTTTTCACCTTTTTAGGATAATCCACTATCAAAAGGTAAAAATAAAAGTTATTGAAATAATTTATTTTTTTATGATAAAAAATTAAAAAAGAACTCTGTTATTGTATTTTTTTTTTAGATTTATTATGTATATAATACATTTATTCATTTTTCAAATAACTATTGACTTCGACTTTAAGCGACTATTTTGTAAGACATGCTTTATTAAATTTACTTGGCATTAGTTGGATCGCGATGGATAACAATGTGACAATATTTCGAGGTAGAAAAAAAATGAAAAATAATTTTCAAGTAAGGAGAAAGAGAGAGTGAGAGAAGGAATATGGACAAAGGAAATAGGTGTGGCATTGGATGTCTTCAAGTCTTTGTCTTTCACCTCATTTTCATGCAAACTTTGCCTTCTTCTCATCAACCTTTTCCTCAATTTCTATTGGTCTATAACAATCTAATCTCTCCATAATTCCATCTCATTTGTTTGATTCTCTATTTCATTTTTAACATTCTATTCCTACACGGTCACTATTTCCATGAGATTGATAGAGAAACGTGTTTTATAGAGTTAAATCTGAGTTTATATGATTCAGTTTAGTTCGATCTTTAGTATTTGATCATATATTTGATTCTCTTTATCGAATGCATATACTTAATTTGTTTTCTAGAGTTTAAATGGAGTAAACTACTCTATTTATAAAATTTTCACTAGTCGTGTTAGCTCGAGCTTGACTTCTACTTTGTTCAAAAGTTTGGTTTTTTTTTTTACTCAATTAAGACATGTTGGCTTTTAATTGAACCCAATTTTAAAGATTTACATAGTTTGGGTTATTACTTTTAATTGGTTTCGATTTTGATCGATAACTAATGACATTCCAAAATAAATAGTAACTTATTAAATTATATCCAACATGTGTATAGGTCCGTCCACACCCTAAACCATAAAAAGTGAGTTTGGTGGAAATGCTCAAAAAAGTCCCTTTGATTTTTTAGCAAATAACCACATCTCTCATTCACAAAAATAAATTTAAATAAAAATTAAATAAGTTATTTCAATTCACAAAATTTCTACAAATATTTAAAAATAACAAAATATCACAATTTATCTTGGTCTATGAAAAGATGAACCGTGATATTTTTCTATAAATGTCTATCACGGTCTATCGTTAATAGAATCTAAATCTTGTTATATTGTGATTTGTTTTGATTTATATTTAACAAAACAAAAATTCTAAAGTAAACTAGAGAAAAAAAAATTAGTTGTCATTTCATTTCATGTTTGTGAATCATTTAGGAATGAATTTGATTTTTTTTTATTTAGAAAATAGAAAAATTAGCAACAAACAAAGAAATTGCAATTTGAGTATAAACCTAACTTTTTTATATACTTTCTAAATATAAAAAAATGAGTTTTTTTTTTTCGCCTAACTCTTATGTTATATATACCATTGTCTTTAATAACCCCATTGTTTTTAATAACCACTAGATATAAATTTGATAAATTTATTTTAATTTATCTAACAATAAAAAAAAACATGAATAACAAGTCACGGTGCTTTACTCATCAATTAATGTCTACAATTTCACAAAAAAGAAAGAAAAAACTCACTATATAGTCTATGCTACTAAAAAATGGTATTTGCACAATGTTTTGTTCAATTTGGTTTCTATATTTTAAAACGTTTTTTTGATGGACATACTTTCAAACTTGATTCATTTTGGTTTTACATACTTTCAAAATGTTAATATTGGTCTTTTGTACTTTCAACTTTGGTTCATTTTAGTCCTCGAACTTTCAAACAATAACAATTTTGATTCTCTTAAAATGAAGTGAGAATGAAAATGAAAATAAAGAGACAAAAATGTTCACTTTTTTACCATACAAGAACCAAAATAAACTGAAGTTAAATACTAAAAACACCTGAAATAGAACCAAATTTCTATCGCACGTTGAATAATAATCATATATTTGTATGTATATATATTCCTAGTTTGTATTTGAAATGTAACATGCATTCACAAAAGTTATTTATAGAACAAAATGTATATAAAAGTGTGGTCTCATGTTACCTAGGCCCCATCTACTTAGTTAGTGAAGAAACTTTGCAATAATTTTGGAGGGACAATATTAAGCTTTAGCCCACCTAAAATGTCACATTCTTATTGTACTTTCCTTATGGTTATTGAGAAGAAAAGGAAACATTAAATCACCCTCTCTATGTTAAATCAAATACTCTCTATTTTAATTTCTTCTTTCTTTCCTTATTCTTCTTCTTACCAAATATTCTTTCCCATTTCTTTGTCACTTTCCTTTAACAACTCTACCTTTTCCCATTCTCCTCTCCCTTTCTTTTCCCCTTTTCAAACTCAAACTTTCACATTTAACCACTTTAATTACAATATCCCACATGCATCCCATATTAAAATAACTTACATCTTATCCCTAACTTATATTATATACTTTTCTCATTTAACCAATTTTAAAAACTCATGACATCACGTAACATCGGTGGAGAATTATATATCCCTTTTAAGTAGATTCGGTAACTAACTTTGTATCAATATGAAATTGAATGATTGTTGAAAGATTCAAACCATATGAAATAATGAAGATGGTTGTATTCACTTATATATAACCGATGTGAGATTTTGTTCACACTCTTAATAGATATATGGGTATGGACAAAATTGAAATATATCTATATATATATATAAAAAGAACATGTTTAAACCAAAATCTAAGAATAATTTTTTGTATGGCCCATATGGTTAGGTTATTTAAGGGACAGATTTAGGTTTGAGTACCAAAAAAATTGTCAGATTCTACTTGCAACTTTGTGATAACAAGAGAGAGAGAGTGGGAGCATTGAAACATGTTACATGTTCATTCTAATTTCATTCTTTGATTCATTTATTTTGCTTTATTACCATATATATACATATTATATGTATATGTAGATATGGTACTTTTAGTCTTTCTTTATGCTCTTTTATTTGTGATTTGTCAATCATCCACTCTTAAAGCAAATGAATTTTTTATTTATCATTCAAAGTAGTAAATTATAAAACAATTTTGTTAATAGATTAATATTCAATATTTATAATTAGAGATTTTAACATTCAATTTTCAAAACTAGAAATATATATCAATTATGTATTGTCGAGCCATACTAACTTTAGCTGTCGATACTAGTCATTATCGGTTAATTTGAGGTGTAAAATTCTAAATCACTCTTTTGTTTAAAAATTTGATGACAATATTCACATGTGCGTTTTGTAGCGTCGATTCAGTGAGCTTGTAAACTATCATACTAAGAAAAGAATGAAGCTAAAATTGAAATCCATACCCCTAAGACCTTGGTTGAGCTTAGAAAAGAAGAGAGATTGGACCAAAAGTCTAAGGTAACGTGCATGACCTCGACCTAGGCCAAGGTTGTGACTCTCGTTTCAATGAACGGGTCATACTCAATGTTTTCTCTCACACATTTAGCCATTTGGAAAGGAGAGAAAAGCCTAAATAACTTGCATGCCTAAGGGTCAAGTCTTCACATTTTATGAATGAGGAGTGTTAAATGCACATCGTCGCAACTCTTTTGGCTCGAGGATAAGCCTACTTTGACTTTGAAACCTAATATAGATATGCTTTAAGTTAGAAAATTCATATAAATACCTCATTATGACTTCAAAAGAAGTAAGATCATTCTCATCCCTAAAACCTAAAACCCGTTCCCAACTTAAACAATAGAGACATTATGACAAATACCACATCAGTGTCCATCTTCTTCCTTGTTACGCAGGTTACATTATCTTCCGCTTGAATTATAAAAATATCGTTGTCATCACATGAACGTTCATTATATTTTTTTTCTATCGAATTTTTTCACCAACCATTGGCATTAATGGGGACAAGTGATCAGCTCTAACTTTGTATTCCAAAACTAAGAAAATGAATACTAAAGAGAAACGTCTCCAACTTGCTCACAATCTAGTAAAAGGGAAAAGTCTAATTTGGTGAAGGACATTAGGAATTTTACATCCTTCATCATAAACTAAGGAAAGACAAACTATGGGCATGAAAAGTCTCTTTGAGTAAAAGACATCAGAAAATTCCATCCCATAGTAAAAAACAAATGAATAGACATACCCTAAAAAGCTAGAAGGAACAAAATCATCAAAGAGTGCAAGAAATACATCAAACATTATACATTCAACATCAAAGATTTCGCAAAATTCTACATATATAACTTTTATTTCTAACTCAATATTAATTTCTAATCCTGCATTAAAAATCAATACCCAATTTGTCTAAATCTCATATGTTATTAATTAATTAATAACCACACAACAATTTTGTTATTATTTTTTGTTCCTTTGTAAAATTGTGTTCACTAGAGAATATCATTTCTAAAATTAATTAGCCAACCTTTCAAAGTTGAACCATTGATTCCATTTTAATCTCCATTTTTCTATTAAAAAAAACAATCCATAAAAATCGAAATAAACTCCAAAAATATCTTTTTAAGTAATTTCCCATTAATAATATAATAATAAACAGATATTTTTTTAGCATAGAAAAAAGAAAAAAGAAAAAGAAAAAAAAGGAATATTTATTTACATAATAAATTCGCCATCTGTTGAATAAAAACGCTTGAGTCCCTATCAAGTGAATCACAGCCGTCAAAATGAAATCAAGTAAGAGAGCAAGAGCCGTTGATTTATTTTTTGTATATTTCGAATCAGGTGTCAGAATCATAGAGACTGCTACTCTGACAAGAACCGCCTTTGGCCAACTTGCTTCTTCTTGACTTGTTCCCATCTTTAATTCTCCACCGTTAGTTTTCTTCCCCTCTTCTATTTCTTTTCTTTCTTTTGTTGTATAGTTAACATATGTAAATTAAGAAAATATAATAATAGAAAAAGATCTTCCTAAAGGAAACCAAATCTAATATTTTTAATCCTCATTTTCTTGGCTTCAGGTTGATAAAGTAATATCATTACTGTAGTTTCTTTTGGGGTATACTGAGATTAACAGTCTCATGCTATGAAGTATATGAATCCTTATGTTTCATTCGTCTGTGAGTCTTGGTCACTGATAAATCCTTACCTGTCTTCACCTTCACACTAGTTTACTGCTTGCTTATTATACTAGAGTGAAGTGGCATTGAGCTAGATATATAGATGTTTGATATGTTTCATTGAGGAAAAGTGCAATAACTGATCTTCCTTTTATAGAAGAAAACGTGTTAGGATTTTCCTCGTTGCACCCATCACCTCAAGTTTGTATTATTATGGGTTTTTTACATTCAGATTTTTCCTTAGGGTTGTGGATAGCTCGGACAAGTGTTTGAGGGACGATAGGTTGGGAGCAAAGCAACCTCTGCATGATTTGCTGTGCACCTCAGTCTCGTATAATGTTTAATTTAATATCTAGATTTAGAAGTTTAATAATATAATCCTCCACTTTTAACTATTCCACTTGAGGAAGTAAAAAAGGAAACGAAATGAAAGGAGAGCAATTTAGGTAGCCAAAAGGAATTAGGTTAAGAGTAATTAAAGCAAACTTAGTTTGTTTAATTTCTAACTTTTTAATACGATTGATATACATAAAAGCAAAAATATTAAATACAACGACGATAACATATTAAACTTACAACCTAAGCCAAATCCAAAACAATTTCTTTGTGATATATCAAATACATCATAATTAAACTTACAATCTATACAAATTTTTTTTAAAATTTGTATCAAGTTGTCCACAAAATAAGTTTTTCTATTGCTAAAATAAGGTTAATTAATAATCCAGCCTATAAATAAGTAAATTTTAGCTGACCTCATTGGTTTTTGTTTCTTTCTTTTCCATGAGTATAACTTTTGGTTCTTATTGAATAAGGTTGGGTGAAAAGTTAAGTCAATATATTTTATTTAACAAATCTAATTAGATTTGAGTAATTAATAGTTCGCTAAAATCCCACTAATTTCTTCTCCAACATAAAGAAATTAATAGAAATCAAATTCTCCACTATTTGATTTTTATAATCATGATAAAATAAAATAAAGAAAAAAATATATTAAATCAAGTTTCTTATTTTTAAGTTTAAGTTTTGACTTTACCCTTAAATTTTGAATTTTCTTCTAACCTTACGTTTCTAAATTTATATTTTGATCTTAATTTTTTAAAATTAAATATTCAATTTCGAGGAAATTTTTCATAAATACAACAAAATATTTACGACCCGAGTAATAAAATGAAAAAAACACATGAACTCGATCATTTTTTTATAAATATTTCAGGTTTGCACTTCCTTTTCATATTCTTCCTTCTATAATTTTTCATTTACTTTCCATTGTTTTTTTCTCTTCTTCTGCAATTTTTGTTTTTCAAACTCTTATTTGGTTCAAGATACGATTACAAATATAAAAGATCCGTCTAACAAAGAATCTTGAAAAAAAATCGTTTAAATATGAAGATCAAAATTGTTCGTTTTTGGTATCTTTTATTGTGAGCTTTTTTCGTTTTCAAAATTATTAAGTGGAAATATTTTGTCGCTTTGTTATATTTTTTAAAAACCTTCCTTTCTTAATTTTTAAAACTAATTAATAAACATTATTATTAAAGATGAGAAGTGATCATCCTTCAACAAATAATCTCAAAGTTAAATTGAATTTTGAAAATAATGAACCAAATTAAAACAAAATTGAAAACTTTATAAAATCGTAACATTTTCTAAACTTAAACACCAAACTCAAACGTTAAAGATCTGAAAGTATAATATGTTTTTACAATTTATAAATGAAATGAAATGTTTTTCTTCCTAACATAAATGAAGTCAAATAAAAAATAAAAGTTGAAGTTAGTAGAGATGGCCCAACATGCCAAGGAAAATATACCTTGTGGGATCTCAACACAACAACTAGCAACCAAGCTTTTTTTTAATTATTTATATATTTATTTTATAAACCTTTTTTTTTTTGCTTCTATTTTTTAAATTCATATGAACCACAATGAAAAGTTAGGGAAAAACTATTCTACTTTTAAAAATGTGTAGCACATGTTGTATTTCCATGTCTTTATTTATTGCAAAAAGGACCCACTCTTTCTTATCTTTCTTTTAAAATATAAATTTATTCTTAACTTCATTATTCTCTCCATGTACACAAAGTTATTTACAAAAAGAATAAATAATAATTAAAGATTATGATGTTGGAAAACACAATAATTTATATCAAAAATAAACCTAGGGTTGGGAAACAACCAGATATCAATAAAAAAAAATTATCAAATAAGTAATGCATATGTATGTATATGTATATTTTATAAGATATGATAATGTAATTAAATTAGGAGTTTGAGAGTACTCCAAAATTTGTAATTTGTCTTCTTCTATCGTTGTAATAACAAAGTCTAATTATTTTTAGTTCATTTTAGGATAGAAATAGAATCGAAAAAATTGTGAAACATTAGTACTAAATATTTATACGAACACTTTCTTGGTTCATTAACAATGTGTCAACTACGTTCATAGATGGAGAAATAAGTTTTATTACTAAAATAAAATATCAATTAATCATAGATGCAAAAACATCAAATATGATAGCAACCCATCTAAATTCTAGGGCCATAAATTAATCTCAAAATTACTCAGGTTATGTGTATAATTTAGATCCACACCAAAACATGTTTCTCCTAGATCCCGTACTTAATCGTTCAAAGATAAATAACATATTCGAAGCATTCTATAAGTTTACTTTTGGTTTATTTACTTATTTTATTATTATTAAACCACGAAAAAAGAACTCATTCTATAAATTTTAGTCTATGTTTAGATTGACTTGTTGAAAAAATATTTTTTTAAAATATTTTTAAATTAAACATTTTTTTTTAAATGAGTGAAAATAGATTTCATGAAAATTTATTCCAAACCCACTCTAAAATGAACTCAAATTTTAAAAAAAAAAAATTATATAAAAAAATTTAACTACATCCTTAATTTTAAGTTATGTATTCATAATTCATATTGTTAACACTTATTGACAACTTATCTAAAGAAAAAATAAACTTGATGGCAAAGCATTGTTGTGGCATTTCATTGCATTCAATTTTACATAATATAGCATGCTTTTATTTAAAGAGAGTTTTTTTTTTTTTTAAATTATTTGGAAAGAGAATGGTTGATTTTTTAAAAGTCTATGGAAAATAAAATTTAAAATAGTATATTTGAAAAGCCTAGAATATATATAACTTTAATTATATAAGGTTAAATAGGTAATTAATTAATTTTTAAAATAGATTTTTTTGTTTTTTCTTTAAACCATAATTATATGAATTGTATGCACATTAAAATGTATCGGAAAATCAGAAACAATGAATGTTTTGTATGTATATATATATGAACAATTTAAGCTAAATAGAAAGTATTAGTAGTCTCATTATGGAGATCCATTACTTCTATTTGAAAAATTCTTTATTCAAATATACATAATATATTTACACAAAAATTAATATTGAATTAAATAAAATGGGAAACAAATTAATTTGGATTTTCTTGTTTTCAAAATTATAAGTACACCCCATGTCTCATTCACCCAATTGTATAAAATATAATTAAATACATTAATTTAAGTAAAAATAAAAATGGAAAATTAGTTGTATTAATTATACCTCTCTTACTTAAATCTCAAGAGCGAAGATAATGATATAGATTAAAATTATAAAATTTCCTTTAATTATTGCTTAAAAAAAAATAATCAAATTAAAAGTCCAAATTATGTAATTTCCACTCCATGTCTATTACTTGAAATAATCACAAACTAGTTTAGAAATTGTATTAAATTAAAGTCCAAATTATATAATTACTTGAATTTAGTATAAACTAATTTAAAGGAAAATATAAAATACAAATTATTTAGTAAATCAACACATCTTCTCAATAAAAAAAAATTAATATCTTTGAATGAAAATTAATATTATTTATAATTAAAGACAAACAAAAATGTGAAATTGTTTTTGCATTTTTTAACAATTTAGTTGCAATTATTAAAGAAAATACATTGAATTAGAACCTTAGTTAATGGTAAATAATAAATATATATTTTGCTTTAAAAATTTATTTTGGAGTTATGATTTTTCTTAAAGAAAATATTATCCCATGATTTGTATTTTGTCAACTTGCATTAGTTGCCTTTGTCTACAATGTGACCACTTAACTCTTTGGCACCAAAAGCCATTAATTAACATCTATATCCTTATTATTATTTGGCTCCCTCAACTTTTATATATTTATCTAATACGTCCTTCAACCGATTGTGTTTGAATTTTTTGTTTTTGAAAATTAAGTTTATTTTTTATAATATTTTTAGAATTATTTTTAAAAATAGCAAAATAAATTAAAATATTTATAAGTTGTAGTAAAATTTTGAATTTTATCAAAGATAGACTTCTATCACTGTCTATCAATGTCATTGAATGAAGCATATTAGTGTCTATCAATGTTTATTATTAAGAGAATTTAAAATTTTGCTATATGTAGTAAATATTTTGTTAAATTTACAATTTTTTACAATTTTTTTTATCATTTTTAAGTAAAATAGTTTAATTCTTAGTCAAATGTGGAAAAAAATCTATATTTTTCTAGTTTTCTAACTTAGTTCTCGAAAAGTTTGATAGAAAATAGATAACAAAACAAAAAATTTAGAGGTGTATGTGAAGTTTATAGATTTAATTCTTTTAAAACCAAATACTCACCGACGTCTAAGCTTAATGACAAATTCAAGAATTTATTTGATAGAAAAACGAAATAACTAGTAGAATTAATTAATATAATGTGAGTAATGTTAACGACCCGCTCTTATCATAATAATTAGTTACATATATGACAATGAAAAATAAGACTAATATGATAATTGAATTCTTGATTTATTAGACTTTATTGTTTACAATTTTGTTTTTCACAAGAGTTTACATATTACATTCAACAACTTGAAAGAAAGAGAGAAATGATTAAGACTATACTTAAATGTAATGTTACACTTAAAAGGTTTTAACTATATTCTTATAAAATTATAATAAGTTTGAAAAAATAACATGTTAATTGACACTGTTAATATCAAAATTTGTAAACCTAAACTTTATGATTGGTTAAATTTTACTCTATAACATTACTAAACATAAACTATTTAGTAAAGTCCATAACCAAAGTTTTTTATATATAAGAAAAGACCTATTGTAGTTCTTGTTTTGTCAAGGTGGATGAAGTTTTATTTTTCCTCTGACTTTTCAAGAATGTGTGTTTGGTCCCTGTCTTTTTAAAAAGTAGTTTTCGAATTTTCAGAATATATTGTTTTACTTTGAGATTTAAAAACAAATAATCTTAGTCTCGAGCTTTCGAAAGATAAATTTTTAATCATCAAATTTTTAAGAATATACATATCTACTTTTAAACTTTTAAATTAAACTTTTTTTTCTAAGTCATTAAAGTTTTAAGAGTTCGTTTAAAAGTTGCATGAAGTAATTTTTAATAATTTGAAATAATCATATGAGATTTTAATTAAAAAAATTATTTTGACACCTTAAACCTTGCATTTGATTTATTCTTAAAATCACTTCCTAATAATTTTAAGGGCACTTTTAAAAATAACAAAATAAATTAAAATATTTATAAGTTATAGCAAAATTTTTAGATTCTATCAATAATAAAAAGTGATAAATTTTTATCATTTGCTATTTTTGACAATTTTCTTAATTTTAACTTATTCTAAAAAAATATTACTTTAAATATATATATTGTAAAATTTTAGAAACAAAAAACACCTAAAAGAGTTCGGAGTAAATAGTGAGTTATTATAGCTTTTTTTTGTGTAGATTATTTTAATTTGCATTATAAAAATACTTATTTGAAGTATAAACTATTTAAGTTTAAAATAAAAAAATAGTAAATACAGTACATAATTATTTAAGGAAAATTTTTAAAAATAGTAGATTTTACAAAATATTTACAAGCTATAGCAAATTCTATCAGTGCTAGTGATTGATATGCTACAATGATTGAAGACTATCAATGATAGAATCCAAAATTTTGCTATAGCTTGTAAATATTTTAATTTATTTTGCTATTTTTAAAAATGTTCTTAAAAAAAATACAAATATTAACCCATAAAAACGAAAACAAATATTATTTACTATGATTTTTTAAATAATATTATGTAGCAAAGATAATTATTATAAGCTTTACATAATACTCGTTCCAAAGTGTTACTTAATCTTATATTATATTTGGAGGCCAAAAATGAAAAAGTTAAATTTCGCAAAAATACAATATAAGAAAAAAAAGATCAGTTTTGCCTCCAAAGAGTTGCCGTTAATTTGGCGGTGTTAGTTAAACACCAAAAACGAGTTTCATTTCTTTCTCTCTCCCGTTAACAGTTAACGGCGTACCCGGTCCGGACCCACAATTAAAAGAAAAAAAATCTCAACAGTTTAAATAATTTAAATATTATTAACTCCCATTACCTTTTATTACTACTCCTCTAAAGTGACCGTTTACCGTCTGTTCCAGTTCCGACTCTCCGTACGGACTTGATATTTTTGCATTAATTCTTTATTTATTTTTCTTTTAATTTCCTAACAGTCTCTAAATATTAAAACAAAATAATTGGCATATATAAACATCACTCCCGTCCTTTTTCTCTTTGCTAATAAAGTGAAGCACGGAGCGCTTCGCTTCTCTAAATTGCTTCCTAATTCTTTCTTTCTTTCTTTCTTTCTTTTTCTTTAATTTAATTCGGATCGTTTTCCGATGAACCGACAAATCCAAGTAAGTCTTGTATTTCCGAGGGGTATTTGTTTTGAATGAATGAAAATCTTTTCGAGTTCTTGCGTTGGATCCAATTTTTCCATTGGTTTTTGTGTGTTTTTAGTGATCCTATTTTCATGGAAAGAAGTTGAAATGATTGTCTCTGTTTTCCAATGGAGTTTTCTTTTAAATTTGTCAATGGTAATTTTTTTTTTTTTTTTTTTTTTTTTTTATGGTTTTATGTTCGTTTGATTTGATTTGGTTTGAATTTGTCTTCCTATTTTGCAGGTTTGAGTGAATTCAAAGGCAGAAGACCTTTTGGGTTATTTTCATTTGGATCTGAGTAAACAATTTCAGATATTCCAAGCCTTTTCTCTAATCTTTGATTCTTGTTCGATTCTTCAAGACTTTGTGGTTAAGCTTAGAATTTCGTGCTTGTTCTTGAATCCTCTGTGTTGTGTTGTTAATCTCGCTTGGAAGATTATGGAGGCGACGACTTGTTTCCATTGGTCACAACCGTTTATTCCTCATTGTCCTGCTTCTCCTCAAACACTAGCCTCCACCGTACTCTCTCCGTGCTCCTCCAAACGTCGGAACTATACCGATGGAGGATCTCTTGTGTGGCGGTGCGTTCACCGGTTAGAGCAATCGACTCTGTTCGGTTCATCATCGACGAAGCTCCATCGGTCGCGATCTTGCGAGATTCCGAAGCAGACGAGTCGCGGTATCAAGAGAACTTGTAGCGCGAGTTTGGATGCCTTTTCGGATGAGGAATTTTCGAGGAGGATTCAGGAACTCGCGCGTAGATTCCAACACTCGGCCGATGCGGATGAAACTGCCGGAAGTAGTAGCAGTAACGACGCTTCCTGTGCGGATTCAGATTCGGTATCGGAATTTGTGGAGCCTTCGTGGCCAGAAACAGGTCATGAGCCGCCGGATTGGCCGCGGCCTGACGAGCTTGTTCCAGCTATGATTGAACGGAGAGCGAATAGCTTCGATCTTCCGGTTTCGCTTAGAATGATAAAGAAGAAGTTACAATGGGAAGAGGATATCAGAGAATCGACGGAATCTTCTCATTGTTCCGTCAAAAAGGCTTTCTCCTCTGTTGTGTTCATGATTCGCGAACTTCACAGCTACACTCTACGGCTTCGAGAGATTCTTTACTTCGAAGATCTACAGAGCATTCTCGTTCGTGTTCAGAAAGAATCTCAAGCTTCATTTGTTTGGCTATTTCAACAAGTTTTCTCTCACACTCCAACTCTAATGATCTCCATTATGATCCTCTTAGCTAATTTCACCGTCTACTCCATGGGAAACAACACCGCTCTTGCTTCCACTTCGCCACCGCCAGCCGCCATGGTTTCCGTCGTCGAATCACACGACCAATGCAACTCCAAGTTCGACTCAACCACCATCAAAACATTCTCAATCTCCTCATCAAGTGGAAAAACTACTTCCATCGGCGGAAACAATGGCGGTGGAGGAAAAGTACGCCCCATCGGCGGCGGAATCGAGGATGACGGACAGTTCAATCAGTCGGATGAATACAGAACGATTTTCCCTGATAACGCGTCTCAGGTTTCTTCATATGGAACGACGCCGGAGGCAGAGTCAGTGTTAAACAGAGAAGAGGAGGAGACGAGTTTGTGGAAATCAGTAGTGGAAGAAGCTTCAAAGATGCGGGAATGGGGAGATGAAGTCATGGATGGGGATGCGTTTCGAGATCTGATATCGCCGGTGACGGCGAATATTGAAACGGATGATTATGCAGAGTATTTGAGAACAGAGCTTCTATATCAAACAACCCTTCTTCAAGAACCTAACAATACTCTGCTTCTTACGAACTACGCCCAGTTTCTGTACCTCGTCGCCCATGATTATGACAGGTCCACTTTCCCTTCCCTTCCCTTCCATTTTTCCCTCAAAAAATAACTTTCTTTTCGGTCAACAAATTTACTTAAATTTTAACTTTAGCCTCAAACTTTTCACATTTGAGAAAATTTTGTTTCTAAATTTCAAAATCTTGCTAACCGTTTTGTATCTTATTTCTTATCATTTTTTCCCCCACCTTTCTTTTACAAAGGAATGTTGTATGATTAATGAAAAACAAATGGATTAACATTAGAGAAAGTTCAAAACGAAATAGGGAATGATGGGTTCCTTGAAAAACTTGGCGATTGCAACATATGTGGCAATGGTTGAAGTTGAAGATTGCAAAAATCGCTTGCACTTGTCACGATTTTTCCTCTCGTGAAAACACGCGCTTCCCTTTTCCAAAATAAAAAGTAAACAAATAAAAATCAAACTTTTTCTCGTCGTCTACTGTAGTCGCCGCTACATCCTTAGGTCCACTAAGAACTGGCAACTTGACTTCATTGCTATTCATATTCTTTACAATTTGATTTCATAAACCTATCTTCTTCCAATTTAAATCTTTATTTATTTTTCAAATTTAATGGTTTTACAGAGCGGAGGAGTATTTCAAGCGAGCCGTGGCAGTGGAGCCGCCGGAAGCTGAGGCGTTCGACAAATACGCCGCCTTCTTATGGCAGGTAAGGAAGGATTTATGGGCGGCGGAGGAAACGTTTTTGGAGGCTATTTCTGCCGATCCTGGCAACTCTTATTACGCTGCTAATTACGCCCATTTTCTATGGAACACCGGTGGCGATGACACGTGTTTTCCTCTCGACTCCACGGAAGCTTAGAGGAATGAGGAGAGAATTTGGTGGTTGTGTTTGTATTAAATTAATTCTGAGGATCAATCAATCTGCGGCGGCAGCGGTGGCGGTTTATAGGGAAGTGGTGGTGGTGAGGATGAAGATGGGCGGTCGGGGATTGAATGTGAAGAGATATTGAGTTTTTCTTTAATTGGCTTTGTAGCATCATCACGTGGCTATGTTATTCAATGTCACAATGTATATTTTAATTTCCCCCTTTCTTAGCTCTTTGTTAATACTTAACTTTTTTTTTCTCTTTCCTAATAAAATTAAATGAAATTGTAGAGGAGAAAGAATTTGAGTTCTTTTTGTGTTACTTTCCTTTTTTCCTCGAGTATTGTTCAAACTCGAACAACATAGAAAAAAAATTGAAGGCAATTGTAATTGATGGCAATTTGAGAAATAATAATTAAGGATATAACAATATTTTAAAAAATTGCAAATATAGCAAAACTATCGTTAATAGACTTGTATCGTTGATAGATCTATCAGTGATAGACCAATATTTATAACATAGTCTATCAGTGATAGACTTGTATCATTGCAAATTTTGTTACATTTGCAAATTTTTTTTAAATGTTGCTATATATTTAATTATTTTGAATCTAAGTGCTAAATTTGCAACTATTCCAAAAATTAAAGGTCGAAAATTTAATAAAATTTTAAATTGATTAGCATGTGATGTAAAATTTTGATTCATTTTGTTATATTTTAAAATATTCTTTTTAGTTTTGTTTTTACTTTTTTCTATTTCTTTTCATTTTACAGTACAAATTGAGATAAAGTAACTTTAACTACAACCATTGTCATCCAAAAATTTTACGTTGAAGTATTGTTTCATTTAGATAATGGTTAGAGAAAATAAATTAGAGTTTTATCTTCATCAAAATTTAGCTAAATTAAAGTGACGTTTTAAAATTAATATTAAAATAAAAAAACCGATAATGTAAGAAGGGATACATGCTCCTAGTCCCCTAATAAATCTGTTCCTAACACAAGTTCTTGGTGTACACGAATGTCAATTTAGTTAAACTCTCGTTGATGATTGTTACCATGTTTTCCATTCTCCTAACTCATATAGAAAGAATATTTAAAAAAGATATCAAAGTATTTTAATTTTAAATAGGAATTCACGTGACAAGTGATCATCCAATAAGCAAAAATGTATATATATTTTCAAATAATAACAATAATAATTAGAATTGGTAAATAGAGCACAGGGAGAACGGTAGTTGTTAGGTAACTAAATATAGCAAACAAAATCTAATTTAGAAAAAAAAAAAAAAGAGAACGAGATGAAAAGAAGAAAGAAATATGTGTTCTATATTTAGTTTTTGAAAATTGTTTTTACATATTTGAGTAACATTCAAATGTGATATTTCTTAAAAAAAAAAAAAAAACAAACAAACAAACGCTTCTCTTTAAGCAAACCCATTTTCAAAAGAAAAATCTGTATTGTATAATTTATTAAAAAGAATAAAGTATAAATTATATAATATTAAAAAGGAATAAAAGTATTAATTAAAAATGTTCTTTAAATTAATATAATATAATATTTATATTCAAACTAAAACTTTTAAAGTAATTTCAAATACAATTTAAATAGTTGTTTAAATTAATTTGGTCTAGTGGTATTTGACATGACTTCTGTTCTTAAAGGTTAAACACTAAATTTTTCACTTTCATACTTGTACTAATAAAATTAATTATATGTATCAAAAGAGGTTCAAAATTAAGAGATTTGTATATATATATATAGTTTCACAATTGTACATAAAATTTGTGATATTTAAATAAAAAATCAACCTTTTAGAATATGAGGAATTAAAAGTATGCCAAAGTTAAAAAGAGAATTAAACTATTTCTCAAAAGAAAAAAAAGAAAAAAAAAAAGAAGAATTAAAGCAATAAGCAAAGGAATAAACAATGTAAAATAGAATGTACTAAATTTTTTATATTAAACAAAAAAAAGGCCAGAGAATTTAATAACATGCATGATATAAAACATTGAAATCTAAATTTAATCTTCATTTTTTAAATATAATTTGTTCTTCTTTTGCTTTTGCTTAGATAAAAGTTTATTAGACTATGTGTCATATGCAAAGATATTCAAAAATATTGATGTGAATATTGATGTTGTAATATATTCTAGATCTATATATATATATATATATCAATATTACCAAATATTAATTATGTAAACAACCAATTTATAAAAAAAATATTTAAAATAACATTTTTGAACCAATCGAATTACCTAACCAATGAACAACACTTGTATCGTAGAATATTACAATTTTTTCTAACTTTTGTAAGGTTGAGACGAGATGAAAAAGATGAATATATACATGAGTCGTTACATTGTTTTAAAAACATAGAATAATTGTAAAGTAGATGGAAAGTTGAAGAATGGCTGCAAATTAGAAGATGCTTATAGCATCTTTGGATGCCAAAGAATATTTAAAAAAATGCATGAAATAAAGACATTGGAATCTAAATTTTTTAAGGGGATGGGAACCATCCAAGATTCCTTCCTACTACCCCAAATGAGTACCATATGAAAAGTACCCTACTCTATATACATATGTTTTTAATTTTCTTTCTTTCTTACAAAATAGTTTGGCCGAAGAGGTTGGAAATAATTTTCTAATTAAAATATATATATGTTTTTAATCATAGGATTTAATTGAGAGAAAGGTTATATTTCCATTTAAATGAATTCTTAACCCAAATTTAAGAGAAAAAATACATTTAATTTGTATCGAAAATTCATTAAATTACTTTTAGAAAATATTGATGTATAATATTGAAAGAATATTACCCTTTTTATTTTCTAGAACAATGTCTTCATTAATGGTAAAGAGAATTAAAAAAGAAAGAAAGAAAGAACAAGAGGCCATGCTTAGGTAATGGAAAATATAATAATGCCATGGGGAAATTGGATGAACTTGTTTTAAAGGAAGTAGTCGTCATATATATACACATAGATAAATTAAGAAATGGAGACAAGTGCCATGGTTTCATGTTTTCCCTTCATTCTTATCTCACTTTATATATATATATATTTGTCAATATCCAACTTTTCAATTATTCATTTCTTTGGTACATAGAACCAAACACTACACCAAGAGTTTGGTATTGATGTTGGATGTTTGATAGTTTGACTCTCAAGACTAATTGTCGATCGATTTTAGGCCTCTTAGGTGACCCATAGATCAGGTCCTCGAGGCTTTGGCTATGATTAGATTAGGTTTGAAAGTCTTAATTGGTTGATTTTTTCGTCAATGGATATCTCCCTCGTGTTTTTTACAAATCAAATTGTGCTAACCTCATTAATTAATGTGGTCAAGCGTAAGGCTCTAGTTTTGTCAAAATTTAATTGGTGGGGTTAGTTGTTGAGATTGTGAGGTTAGAGGCGTGTTGGCCCATGTCGTCTCCTTTGATTGGTGTGCGATATGCATATGGAATGTTACATCGCTTGGCCTTTGCTGCAATGTTGTTTGGTGATTGGGTTGGTTTGCTTGTTGCTAGTTCTTATGTTAACTCTGAAGACGTCGTTAACATTCCTTATATTACTTCAGATTCACTCTTCTCCACCTCTATTGAGAAGTCTAGTGGATTATTAGTTTATTTGAATGAATTAGTTTTTCAAAAAACAATACACCAAGAGAAAATAGATAGTTCATGTAATTGGTATGATTTTGTCCTTCGTCAATTAACACATAGGAATTAAATGCTGATTTTGGCAAGAGATAATAAGGTTCTACAACTGCAAAATTATTATACTACAACTCTATGTATCAACTTCTAAGTTATTAGATTTCAATAGTTTCTTAAACATTAAAAACGTTTAATAGATCCACAATTCTCCATTTTTATATCTTAATAGCTTTTTAAACTTCTAAAGCATTACATAAATCATTAAAACATTATATTTTCTAAAAAAAACACAAATATATCAAAAAAAAAATTAGGTTGAATTTAGATTAAAAAAAAGTTGAAAGTTTTAAGAATCTCTAATAACAATTTAAAAGTTTAGCAAGAGACCCATATATATACACACTCATAAATTTATTAGACAAATAAAATTGAAACTTTAGTGAGATATTAAAAACTCATTTTAGGTAAAACATATGACCTATTAGAAACAAACTTAAAAGAAATTATACACTTAGATTTTTTAAATTTTAAATATTTGAAAATTTTAATTTAGGAGAATGAATAATGATAATTCGATCTTAAAATTGGAAAAATGTAAGACGATATGAGGTTAAATTTGTCTTTTACCATCAACTCAAGCTTTTAGATAATTCATCCAACTAAAAAAAAGAGATTTAATTAACTCTTTATACTAATTGTTTTGAACTTTAATTTTAAAAAATAGAAATATATTATGGTTTAAACATGAAGAGAAAATTAAGACAATCTAAAGATTATTTGAGCCTAGATTACTTGAATTAATTAAATGTTACATATAACCTTAGTTCAAAGCCTTACCTCTTTATTTAAAGTATTATAATATAATATAATTTTTTTCCCTCCTAAACTATATATCCATCAAAATAAATGTATATAATTAATTGATTGATAGAACAGTATATCAACCAACATTATTGACCATAATTAATTTTCCAACAAGGTTAAGAAAAATGTCACATTTTTCAAAATTTAATATAGAAAATACTTCTAAAAGAAGAACACATAATAATTTAAGGTTGAAATTATGATTTAAAATAAATTTTGAGAAGTTATCCAAAATAGATTTTTTTTTAAAGTTAATTACGTTTAATTTTCGAATGAGATATTGTTGGAATAGGTATAGCAATCAATTTTTTTAACCTTCCTTTACAATACTTTCATATTTTAAGAATCTCTCTTGCTCCTATGTAATTTTAGTTCATTCATATATTTTTCTTAATCTTGAGTGTTCTTAATGGTATTTAAAAATGTCGAGTGTTATATTAATTTTAGGATCTCTCGATTGTATGTAATTTTAGTTCATTCATCGGTCTCTCTTAATTTTAACCGTGGTAGAAACATAAACTTATAAATTTTAAGGGATTAATCGATCAATCAACATTAATTTTATGGAAAGCAATATAAGTTCTATAAGCTTAAATTACAAATAGTCTCTTCACTGTCATGTTTTAAGGTGTTTTGTAACTAAGAATCTAAGTCTATGTTAATTTAACAAAACTTAATTTAATAACCAAAATAACATTATGAAAGTGGCGAAATATAGACAAACCACCTCTAGGTTTGTTGAAATTACGGCCCCTACTAATTTTTAATTTAATCAAATAGTCTTTATAGTTTGCTAATTGTTGTAATCAATTTATGGTAATTTGTTAAAATTGTACTTTTTTTTTTATTGAATTGACATTCCTTAGATATTTAAGCTAATTAACAAAATACAATAAGGTTGAGATTGATATCAAAATCTTAATTTCACAAATATATTGATGTGAATTCTAACATAGAGTTGATTGAAGGTAATTAAATTAAAATTTTAATTGTGTAATTTACAATAAATTATCTAATTCAAGAGTAAAGGAAGAAATTAAAATTTTAATAATGTAATTGTACCAAATTTATAACTTTAAAATAAGTGTTTTTAAAATAAAAAGATTAGAATTAACAAGACTCATAAGTATATAAAAACTATAAATAAGAAAAAAAAAAACAAATAGTATTTAAACTTAAATGGATTAATTATAAATGAGAAAGAGTTGAGAAAGGGTTGGAAAAGGGTTGAGGAAGGGTTTAGGGGAGAGGTTGGGGATAAAACTAGGTTTATGATAACCCTTTCCCCAAACATGGGTTGGGTTACATAACCCAATCCTCTATAATCCAACCCTTCCCCCAAACACACCCTAAATTTAGAGATCAATATGAAACTCAAAATGTAATATTTTTTAACTCACTAAATTCAAAATCTAACAACTAAATGGTAAATTATAAATAAAAGGCAGATCAGACAATCCAACGGTGATGTGACATATGATGGCCATAGGAGATAAATCCAACGGAGGAGATTTTATTCTAAAAAGTGGTTATTTGATGCAGAGGAGGAGATGTTAAGAGCATGGGATCCCACAATATGTGCATTTTACAAATTGGCCTATAAGGGTGTGGCTCCCAATGTGAATTTAATGCATTTTGCCTCATTTACCCATATATTCAGTGACCTATCTAGAAATTTTATTTATATGACTCAAAACTCAACTACTTGATGGTTGTAAGAGTGGGACACAACCACGATACTACAATCATATTTTATTTAATATTAAAATACACAAATCCATAATGTGAGGAAGGCACGTGCCTACACTGACCTCTCCATAAATCTGTCAGTGAATGTATCACCAATATATATATATCCAATTTTAATCTAAGAAAAAACTATGTTGAATTTTAATTTTAGAATGAAGAAAAATGCTCAATTAAAAACAAAAACTAAAATAAAATTGAAATTTTGAGAAAGAAAAAGACAAAATTTGAGTCCAAAATCTAAAACCAAACTAACATGGAACCAATTCAATCAAAATTCAAACCATTGGTTCCATCAATATTGAAGAAAAAAAGAAAAGATGGAACCAAAGTATTCCCTAATTGATATGGACATTGATTTCGTTGTGGGCTGGGTTTGAACTCTAATTTGGTTCAAAAGCCCACAATCACTTTGTAGACTCCAAATTTTGAGGTTTACATTTTATTTTTCATAATTAAGTTCTTTTCAAAAATTTCTATAAATCAAATAACGTTTTAGAGTTTAGAATTTGAATATCCAATTTTAAATTAATTTTGAAATTTATATACTTTTTATTGTTGATTTTTGTTTAAAATAACATCTTTATTTATTTATCCTTTTTAATAATTAGTAGTAGACCGTAATAATATAATTTCATGAAACACTCAATTTAACTAAAATTTTATAAATAGTACCAAAAAGAAGAAATAATTTAACTATTTCAAATTACACAAAGTTTCTAATTATATGTTCTATAATTAAGCGCATTCATCGGATGGATATGTTGGACTCAATTGAGTTTCACGATATTTTAGACTGATCAACCGGATCGTATATAAATTAGGATAATGTTGTCGTTGGATTAGTGTTCCACCTAGTTCTAATAAAAAATTACTTTGCATGTATAACTATTAAGTAGAGCTACAGAATTCTCAAATATGTGTATGTAATACGTGTTTAAAAGTGATGCTTACAAAATTCTACACACGTTAAGGTAAATAAGAGTCTATATATATATACACATATATATAGCTAGTAATAGGAAGGGGTATTTAGTAGCAAATATATTAATTTACAAAATTAATAAATTAATTTCCTTCAAATTCCCCAAAATTTCCTCCCTTAATTAAATATACAATTAATCTCACTCTAAAAAGAAAAGAAAAACAATCACTTCCCCTTTCTCTTTCCCCCTAAAATTTTCTCAAGAATAGATTAATACATAAAATCCCAAAATTGCCCCTGACCCTTCTTCACTCCAAAGCTACAAAAAGCACATCCACATAAGGGCAAAATAGTAATGTCAAACATAATTTAGCGCCAAAATACAAAAAGAAGTTTTTTTTTTTTTTTTTTTCGAAAAAAATCTGACTTCTAGTTGTATGATACCAAAGACGATATTTAGGATATTTTAAATTAAAGTTTCGTGATATATTTTAAACTCAACCTAATTGCTTTGGATCGTATATATGGACCAATTGGATCGATCATTTTTTATAGTTTATTTTCGTAGACCTACCTTTATACTTTTTTTTATTAATTTTATTTGGTGTGGAGATAAAAGGAATATAAACTCTCTTCAAATTCACATTATGTTCAATTTGACATCTTAGGACAAAATAAGCTAGAGAATTTCAAATTTCAAATTTGTAATACAAAGATACATATAATTCATTCATTCATTTCATTATAAAAATGTTGCTTACAAAATTGTATACACATAAAGAAGAGCAACATAGTAGTGGGGAGGGGCAATTAGTGGCAAATATTAAACAAAATTAATAATTAAATTCATTATAATTCCCTTCAAATTCTCCAAATTTTCCTCCCTTTATTAAATATATAATTAATTTTTACTCAAAACCCCCCCATTCATTTCACCATTCTTTTTCCCCCCTAAAATTATCTCAAGAATAAATTAATTAAAATGAAAACCCAAAATTACCCCTCCCCTCCCCTTCCCTCCACTCCACATCATACCAAAAGCACATCCATATAAGGGCAAAAAAGTCATTTCGATCATAATTTGGCGCCAAATTCATATCTCATTCACATTAGAAAAGAAAAATGTATATGGACAAATAATTAGGAAAAATTAAAGAAAATTAATGGGTTATAATTAAAACCAACCCACTAATCCCTCTCTCATAACTCTTTAATTTCTATTTTATTTTATTTGTTTGGGCAAAAAGGAGGAAGCTTAGGAGTTACAATAACTATCAATCTCAGCCGTTAGATCATCCCCAAGATCAATGGCTGTAAAGCTGCATGTCTCATGACAAAAACCCCTTCATTCTCTTCTCAATTTTCTCACCATTTTTTTAAACTCTCTCTCTCTCTCTCTCTTTCTAATCATTTTTCAGGCGAAACACACACAAAATCCGAGGAGAGAGAACATGCAGAGCAATGCTCCGCCGCCCTCAGCAGTACCGCCACTGGCAGCCATAGATCGATTTCTCTACAGCCACAACCTGAACGGGAATAATTGCTTTGAGAAAGGTTGTATTGGAGGGTTGTCTCCCGAAATTTGCGGCGGTGGAAGTGGCGGAGAGTGGATTGAGGTTGAAAGAGGAATAGAAGAATTAGAAGAAGTAGAAGAGGAAGAAGAAGAAGAAGAAATTATGTATGGATGGGGAAGAACAAATAATAATAATTTTGAAATGGGTTTCAAGGAAATGATGATTAGATCATCAAATATTAATGAAGTGAAAATTTGTTCATCCAAATTCAAGAAATTTAAAAAGCGTTCTTCTGCAAATTTGATTAAAGGACAATGGACTGAAGAAGAAGACAGGTGATTTCATTTATGTGTATACACATATATGTCTCATTTTATTTTATATATTTATATATAATATATATAATTTAAATACATCATGATCATTATCATTGCTTGATTATCTTTTTTGTTATATTCTATGTATAATTGTAATAATTTTTATGAAATAATTATAATATTATTACACTCAAAAGAATAAAACCTTTCTTCAAGCCATACATTTCTTGTTACCATTTCATGAAATTTTAGGGTTTTGGAAACATCAATATTTAGGGTTTCCTTTCCTGTGAGGATAGAGCTTCTAATTTTTTCATCTTACATATGATAAAAAGGAGTTTTTTTTTTACTATCATATGTTGATAACAATCGATGTTTTATTTAGTGTGTTATGTTCGGATCATAATCGTTGTTGTATTATTTTCTCTTTTACATCATAATGTTGGTATGATTATTAATAGGTTTGATTTTATGTTATTTTTTTTGTTGGTGATGTGAAAATTATAAAGGAAATTGATAAGGTTGGTGAAGCAACATGGAGTGCGAAAATGGGCACAGATAGCTGAGAAATTAGAGGGCAGAGCTGGAAAACAATGCCGTGAGAGATGGCATAATCATTTGCGTCCTGATATTAAGGTTTTTCTTCTCTCTTTTTTTTTTTTTTTTTTTTTTTTAATGTCTAATTATTTGGTTTTTGTGTTCATAAGATTCTCAATGAGATCCATAATTAATTTTGACACAAAAAGCTTCATAAAATGAAATCTATTGTGTTAGATTTTTGTGTAGTTTCAAGATTTTGTTTCTTTGAAGCTTTTCGTCTAACAACTTACCATTTAAGTGGCTATATATATTGCACTGCATGCCGCTAATCCATGCAAATATTTTATGGAAAAGGTACACAATTATAACTTTAATTCATCAAATACTGACATTTTATTCTATCAATTATCAATAATTTAGTGTATAAAATCTTGAATTTTTCGATGAACTATTAAAGTGTTAAAATTAGTTCAATATGTATAGAAATATCGTTATATTAATTCTTTAGTTACTTTGTATGACAATTTAATGTAAATTTACCTTTGACCTTTATTTTTATTTTACTCGACGAAATTAACATACATCTATATATATATATATGAAAGATTACAAAAATATGAAATGAAGTTGTGTTTTCAAACAATCACATGATATAGCTTTAGCTAATCCACAATACCTATGTCTAAATTTTGAGATAATATAAGCCTAGTTTTAGCTATAACGTCATGACATATATCCACATTATTGATTAATATTTATGGGTATATGTTAGTCTTTTTTTTTCTCCATTGGAATAAAAATATTGTAGTTATGAGGAGACGGTTAGCTAGTCATGTTTTTTATCATGATTTTATGAGCGTTTTTAAACTATAGTTATGGCGGTTACATTAAATAATTTTATTGTATATTTTAGAAAGAGAGTTGGAGTGAAGAAGAAGAGAGAATACTAGTGGAAACACATGCAAGAGTTGGTAATAGATGGGCAGAGATAGCAAAAAGCATTCCCGGAAGAACAGAAAACGCTATAAAAAACCATTGGAATGCTACAAAAAGAAGGCAGAATTCAAGGAGAAAGAACAAACGCCCTAACTCCCAAAACGGCAAACCCCACTCTTCTATTCTTCAAGATTACATCAAAAGCAAATACAACCCGGCCGCCGTCGCCACTGTTCCCACTTCCACCTTCTCCGATGACCCTTCATCTCATTTCAACCATTTCTTCTCCGAATCATCCGATTCTACCTCCAACCTCTCGTCGGCAATCATCTCATCGCCGACGTATGATGATGAGCTTCTCTTCATGCAAAACTTCTTCTCAAACTCAAGCGACTTAGTGTCGTTGCCATCTGCTGACGATGGTGCAACGATGTGGAATCAATCTACGGTAGAGTTTGGCTCTGTCGACTCCGAACGGAAAGCAGAGAGGCCAAAGACTGGAGATGATGGAATCAATGTGGCGACGAGTAGTCACTTGTATTCTGACATGTATTTGTCATATCTTTTGAATGGGACGATGAACAACTCTTGTGGCGGAGTCGGAGAGATTCAGAACATGGCGGAGCTGCAAGTGGTGGCGGCTGCCGGTGAAGGCCTATGGGAGAATTCGCAACAAGTGAAGAAGGAAATGGATTTGATGGAAATGTTGTCTTTCCATTGTTACCCTTGAGTCGAATTGGTAGCTTTTAGTTTGAACTTTCAATGGAAAATTTTGATGAAGGTTTGGAATCTCCTCGTTCTTGATCAAAATTTGTGTTTACTCTCGTCGACTTTTTATTTTTTTAAAATACTCGAAAGTTGTATGCGAGTGATTTAAATTAAATGGCTATAGCTAAAACCACTAATTTTACACTTTTTCAAATCCAATTTTTATATCATCAAAACTATAAAAATATGTTTTTGAATGAAAAATGATTTTAATTATTTCATAATTCTTTTCTAAAAAGTAATAAAATGTATATAATAAGGTATAAAAATGGATTTGAATTTATCACTTTGTATCAATTTGGATTCTAAAGAAACAAATGTAATTTTACACTTTATTAGAAATTTTAACCCTTTATTTAAATGTTAAATGTTCGCTCTCCACAATTATCGTATACATTCAATGATATATGAAATCGATCATTTCTTTAGTGAAAAACAATATTAGGACTATTTAAATTTTTTAGTTGAAAAAGTTCAGAATTATGAGAATGTTGTTCTTCAAATTAGTGTATCGACCTATATTATATTTGTGCAAAACTTTATTCTATTCGAACTAAAGTATTTGAAAACTTTATCTAATTTTTTCGATAAAATTATGGATCTTTTAAAATATAATAAAAAATCACAAAATATTTATATAAATAATAAAATAAATCACTAAAATCTATCCAATGATGTACACAATAGCAATTTTGCTATTGTAAATAATTTGTCAATTGTTTCAATATTTCTGACAATTATATTTCCTTTTAGCAAATTAAAATAAAATTGATGTTTAATGTAGGGTAAAAGAGTCTAGTGAAAAAAATGAAGAGAAAAGAATTTAATTTGAGTGAGTAAAATTTAGCAAAATAGTGTAATTTGATCAAGAAAAAAATGTTTTTTTTTTTTTTTTTGTTGGGTAGCCCAAGCTTTCTTAATAATAATAATATCAAGGAAACAATGGACTTTTTTATATATATATAACCAATTTTAATCCACCAATGGTTCAATTGCAATCAAAATGGCAACAATTTGGCAAAATTAATCACTAAATTTAACACTATCATCAGAATACAAGAAACCCTAAAAACTGTTTATGGCAAAACAAGTGTCATGGGTAGAAATTGGAAGATGATAATGGTCCTCATTAAGCATATAATTGCTTTGTTACGAAGCCATAAATTCAGCAGTTTCATGGATGAACAAAAGGAGTTATTGACAAATTAAAGGTCAAATGTAACCGTTTTTCTTTTCTTTTAGCCATCAATGCTTTGGAATAAACTGTGATAAAAACGGAAAAGGTAAATAGAAAATTGATTTACTTTCTTTACTTTTCTTTCTTTTCTTTTCGTTTCCCTGAATAATTTACAATTATTCTTCAGCAGAATACAGACAATTCACTGAAATTTTATGTCCTTTTTAGCAATAATAATAATTACTTAATTATTCCAAACTCAAAACTCAGAACTCTTTTGCAAATCAATTAACTTTAATTAAAAGAAAATTACGTGCCTGGCTTTGAAGACATTTTGGCCCTGGCGAAGAACACCCCAGCAAATAAACCTGCCACACATAATGGAATTCATGAACTTCATAATCCAAATGGGCCTAAATGTAGTAGAAAGGGAAATAGTGACCATATTTGCAATATTTGAGAGAGACTAGAGAAATTGTGTTTGGTTATTACCAAATAATATACTGAACAGGTTTGGTGGACTCAGTGGAACTTTAAACAAAAGAATGCCAGCAATTGATATTGGAATCTTGTTCAAGGAACCTACAAGGCTGTAAAAAAATAAACAAAAAAGAAACCCAATGTAAGTAACTAGTTTGATCATTTTATGTGTTGCATCTAAATTTTTATCATTTTTAGTTAACTTACGTTTGGTTTGTTTGTTGGATAGCAATTTTGTCTTTTTTTTTTTCCACAGATTCATCTAAATTTATATCACAGATTTCTAACTCTACAACAACTTCATCAAAGTCAAATAAGTTTTGAAAATTAAAAATGTAGGTCATGTTTGGTAACTATTTCGTTTTTTTTTTTTTTTAAATTAAGTCTATTTCTTATGTATCTTAGAATGATTTGTATTTTTTTAAATTGTAAGCCAAATACAAAAAACAAAAACAACTTTTTGAAAGATACTTTTTTAGTTTTCAAATTTTGGTTTGGTTTTTAAAATTAGGTAAGAAAGGAAGAAAGTTGGAGATAGAAGTTATAGACTTAATTTTAAAAAACAAAAAAAATTGTTTGTTTTAAAATTTTAACTTAAATAAACTTGAGAAAATATTGTGAAAAAATTAGTATAATTTTCACAACAAAAAACTAAAAACAAAATGTGTTAAATGGACTCACGAGTAAAACGATGAATCATGTTTTATCTCATGACCTAGACATAGTTCAAGAGTCAAGTCTAGCTAGTACATTATTAGTAGGTGGTACATTCATATTATCTCCCCGGCTTATACAATAAGACTCATAAATAATAATAAGTTTATAGTTGATATCGAGCATAAGCTCAATGTTGCACTAGACGCACAAGAAGGTGTGCATTAGGCACTCGACTTCTTTCAAACCCAAAGGTGAACAACATGACCTTTGAGCATTTTAATTATTTCAATAAATAATTATTTCAATTTTTCCTTTATTATTAATTTTTTAAAAATGGGGGAATTGCATTGTATAGCAAAATATAATCGTATGTATGATTGCAAGCATGACTGCAATTTTTTAAAATTGCACTTATAGCAAAATTATTAAAGAATGTTGAAAGGATTTTTAAGTTTGAAGACAATAAAATAAATTACACCCGTGGCAATTTTGAAATTGTTTTAATCTTTTTCCTTTCGGGCTCAAATTGTGAGAAACCTACGAAGTGGAAAACTTAGAGGTAGCCAAACACCACAATCTTTTTGTGCAATGTTGGTTTTTGTCTGTGCATTTTGGATGTGTAATGTGTCTTATATATTTAACATTGTGTTCTTTGGTTTTTGACTTAGTCACCACCTCTTCTTCCCCCAAAAATACCTTTTAAAACTGTTTGTGCATTTGGATGTGTAAAGTGCTCTTTTAAGTTTTGGGGTTTGTGGTGTTCTCTAACATTATTAGTGTTGAACAATTGCACTACGAACTAAATGTATCATTATATTAAAGTAGATGCTGGAAGGCAATGGAATGACAATCATAAACTACCAACTATGTGACAAACTATAAGTTAATTATTATTTGAGAAAAGTCTTCGGTGAACGTGTTTTTTTTGCTTCTTTTTTTTCTTTTCCCATTTATTTGGTTATGACTGCCTCAAAAAGTGTCTGGTTTCATTATTTGTTCATCGAACTTATTCATCCATATGTTTTTAATGCATGAGTTTTTTTATTGGTAAGGGTCATCCGATTACTATTTAATTGTCATGTGATTGTTATCTTATTGATATTAATGTAATTTTAAGATATTCTTAGACAATATTAGCAGCATATTTTTAAATGTTGTTTTAATCTTATTAAGAAACTTCACTTATTAGAAACTTCACTTGTTTTAGTCTTATTGAGAAACTTCACTTGTTGACACCCCTAATTATTTGTCTAATTGCCGTGCGTATTTCATTAGATGTTAAGTACTTTATGTTGGAGTTCCGATTAGCAGTGATCAGTCTCAGTTTAGTGCCACATGGGTCTTTAATGGGTTGGGTTGATTTTCGACAAGTGGACGTCATGTTTAAAGGTTATGTTTTCTGGACCAGTTTGGTCTCGGTATTAAAGGCTTCATTGTGCGTGCAGTGCTCTGTGTACATTAGATGGCTCAAGCAATTGGTCTTAGTCAAAAGGCCAAATAATTGTGATTCATTCTTTATTGGAGGGCTAAATTATAAAATAAAAAATAAAATAAGCAAAAGCCTATTTTTTATGTGCCCTAAACTTATACCCAAAAGCTAGTGGTTTCTATTGCATCTTGAGCCTTAAAAGAATGGGCATACTCAATCAGTCTTAAGCATTTTTAGTGTCTAAGCATTACTTATCTTCTCGGGTGTGACACACACCAGGACTACAACTTTTCTTTTTTTTGCAAACCAGCCCACACAACAGGAAAAAAAAAAGTTTAAAATAATTTTGAAAAAAACGAAAAAATTTATCACGTGATAAACTATAATTTGGTCATTCCTCTAGAGAAAAAAATAAAACAACAAGGATCCGTGCATGCAATGACAGATTCAAAATTTTGTTGACGGAGTTTTATATAAAAAGGTAAAAAAACTGTAAAGAGTAGGACTTGAATCTGAATTTAAAGATGGCTGGAAGATAGATTTACCATTGAGCTATTAGCAATTTTGATGCTATGGAAGTTTGTAATATGTATACTATATAAAAAGCACAAAGTTGAGAAGGCCTCAAGCTTCTTAGACCTTAACTAAATCTGCCCTCGATGCATTTATAGTATTTTTCTATAGATATGCATGTTTTGGAAAAATCTTGCACTCAAACATCAGACCAAATAAAAACAACACGAGATCCACAAGAAGTAGAAATATTTGCATTGTAGTATTCCTAGCTGCAAGGAAAGGAGGGAATACCTGTAGGTGGTGGGGCCAGTTTGATGTAAGAACCACATAGAGGTGAAGCTAATAGCGAGTCCAAGTAATCCGCTAGCAGTGGCGATAACCCAAAACATTGGCAATTTTATTACATCCCTGTAGAGGAAAAGAAAAAACTATTTAATTAGCTGACGAAACTTAGAGAATATACAATGAAAAAGGAACGGAAAGGAATCAATCTACTTACGCATTCATAACATAAGCCCATTCGCCAAATAAGATGATCAAAACTACACCAAATGGCAGAGATAATAAATTATTTAGCAACACCATGGAAGCTTCATTAAGAGATCCAGATCTTGTTAATTTCTTTGCTTCGTCCATGATACGTCTCAGTGTAAGCTGTGAGTGTGACACAAAGCAAAGTCATATTGAATTGTTACAATTTACAGAGCATCCACATGCACTAAACCATGGGATCAGAAGAGTCCGGACTTTTAAGTGTATATATAGGTTTGTTCAATTAAGAATCAAATTCTAAAAACAAAAACAGTTTTTTAAAAAATAGTTTTCAAAGCTATTTTCGATACCATCTAGCTTTTGGTTTTTCATTTTTAAAAGCCAAGTCTAAAGAATACTTCACCTATTGGTTTTCTTTTTCTACTTTCTAGAGTTTGGAAAATCAATCTAAGTTTTGCAAAGTAGAAAAAAAAAAATTGGTTGTAAGAATTTGGCAAATAACTTAAATGTTTATTTGTTAGTATAACAACTACAACGTGGGGATTGAACCTCGAACTAACTTCTAAGAATGGAAGTCATATCAATACCACTGAGTCAACTCATTTTAACACAAGAATGATTTTCAAAAACCAAAAACCTATAATTAAATGGTTATCGAACAAGGTTTTAATTATCAAAGTTTGACTTAAATTTTGAAAATAGGTTCAAGGTGGATAACAAATCAAAGAAATTTAAAATAATGTTTTAAAAGCTTAATTTTAAAAAACAAACCAAAAGAAAAATAGCTAAATGGCTACTTTAGGTGGTGAATGGAAAGGAAAAAACTCAATGGGTCCAAAAAAACTGAAGACTACTTACTGAGTAGCTTGCTGTGAGAACACAGTTTGTGATCTGCCATCCATAGCCTAATGTATCAAATGTAAGATCTGTTACACCACCGCTGATGGCAGAGATGATCTTCACGCATAAAAGAAGAGTGAATTTGAGAAACGAAAAAAACTATGCTTCATTAAAGGAAATAATCGACATGATCAACAAAGTGCTTGATAAAGAGCAGGAGTCAAAGATTAGTTTTTCTCGATGAGTCACATATTTATCAGAGAACCTCAACAATTACGAAAACTATGCATCTTTTAATACCAAATGAACATTGAACTTCAGCAATATAAAGATTGGGTATGAACCCCGTGTAACTTTTTTGCCCATGGAAAAACAAATATAAAGGGAATAAAAGCACTGCCCTGTTTGAAAAGATGAAGACCGTCATAATACTTTATTGGCAGAGAATAATGAGTAGAATAGCCTCTCTCTTTGAAGAGAGTACAACTCCGTATCGAAGTTTTCTTCTATGATGGTTGAGACTCATTTATGTGAATTTACGACCAATTGAAGGTCGGAACTTCTTGAATTGCATCTAACGTTCTAAAGTATCTATTAGTAATCTTAAAACTTATAATCCGTGTTTAATAAATGTGGTCAAATAGACCTTTTTTAAAGTTAAACTAACTTATTAAATGTGTATTAGATAAAAAGAAAAGTAAATTACTCTAAAGTTTATATTAGATTAGATGCTCTATTAAGTTCAATGCAAAAGTATCATTTGGATCAAGGAGTGGAGTTGTGAAGTTTAAAGAGTTGTGAACACTTGAACTCATAGTAAATAAAGCATAAAAGTGATGTTTTAAGCCGTAACACGCACAACCTTCTTGGACCAAACAAGAAAACTCTACTCCCCAAATTTTAATATGATGTTTGCATGTAAATTGGGAAGTAAAATAGTATGTTTACCATTAAGAACATGGCAGTCCAAACTTTTTGGTTCTGCCGTTTCCGGAAAATGTAAAGTTCTCCAATGGCAGTCAATATGTTTGTCACATTCTTCAAAATTGTCACCATTGCAATATTTATATATTTCAAACTGAAACCAAGAAGCCCAAATTTCTGTCAAGGGTACTCAAAAGAGCCAAACAAAAAAGCTACTGAGAATCTTAGACACCAAACGCACCTATACATGCCAGATACCAGCATTCCGATAAAGATTAAGTTGACTGGAATCCACAGCCTAATCAGCTTCCAATTAAGCTTTTCAATTGAAACTGTTCTGCAGAGGCCCAATAGAATAATAACTATAGAACTAATCAAATTCTGCAGAAAATTACCGGAAGAAATCAAATTTGGATATGCTAGAAAATGTGGTCAAGTAAAAATTTGATAGAGAAACGAATTGAGAAGTGAATGCTGACAATAGTAAGCAAAAAATTTCATTGGTTCAAGTGATTTTGTTTCAAGACCAACAATTAAACAATTTGACAAAGTTCGGAATTTTCAATTTTAACGCATATGAGAAAGAAACGAGTGGCATACTTGATAAAACATCAACGATATTCCTGCATTGAAATTGTAACCAGAGAGAACAACTTTATTCAGTATAATCATGCTGCAAGAAGAAATGCAATACGCAGTCCCGGATAAAAGAGGGCCCGTTTTCCTTCCTAATCCATGTTCACGTGTTTCATCTCCATCAGGCAAACCATTATTATTGACAGTTTGATTCCCTCTGAAAAACCTAAGATAAAACACTGATGGATTAGCCACAGAGTAATGGAACATTACCAAAATTTTCAAATTAAAAAAAAAATTGGGGTACAAATTTATTCGGGAAACTTTAACATTGATGGTTATTTCACGAACTTTCACATTTACGAATCTAGTACTTAAATTTCGAAATTTTTTAACCTATTAAAACCCAAAATTAGGAAGTGTAGGGTTTCTTTGCACATAAATTTCAATTCTATCTTTAATAAGTAAATAAGCTTAAATTTGTCCAGATCTATTATACACAAAATTTTAATTTTAATTTTAAAAATTTAGTCTATAAACTCTATATTTTTTTGCAATGTTTATACTTTCTACAAATATTTTCAAAAATCAAAATAAAAATTGAAAACTAAAAAAAGTGTTAAAGAATATATTAGAATTTGACTAAAAATTAATCTGTTTACTTTAAAAATGAAAATCCCAATAAAAATTGGAAAGAAGAAACGATCTTAATTATACACAACTTAATAGAGCCTCAGGAAAATTATTACACACTTGGTCATTAAGATATAGTTCACTTGCATTTTAAAGATATAAATTTTAAAGCTTATATCAAACCAAACTTATAACTTAAAAAAATAATAAATACACAAAACCAAACTTTTAACTTAAAAAAATAATAAATACACAAAATGATGACCATCATAACTCTAGAGGAAACACACATATTATAGAAAATTGTTTTAAATCGTTAATATATTATAAAAAAATTACAAAGATAGCTAAAATAAGTTTAGCTCAACAATAATTGATATTATTTTTATAGAAGTCTGATCCTCCATCTTCATGATTATTATACTAAAAGAAAACTACCAAATATATATATTCATTCATATCCACTATTGTTAAGACAACTAAATTCTACAACCTCAATCAATAAATGTTCCACAATGCATCTGTTTTGATGGCTTTTCAATGCTAATTCAAAAACTTTTAACTTGTAAATCAGAGTTAAAGTGGAGCTCACTATGATTGATATGTTCTATTTTCTTTAAGTTTGGTACTTCAAACAATATTTTAATGGAGTTGAGAATTTTTTTTCAATTAATGACAATCTAAATAACATAAATGTACTGCTCCTTTCATTTTGAATTAATTTTGAGATTGAATCTCATGTTGTTTTGCTGATAAAAAATTTAACATAAATAAATAAAACTTGCTATTCTTTAATAGAAGTTAGTGACATATGTAACCTACAAAATTTAAATTCCATTTCACATATTAAACGAGATAGAATTATTTAAGCTGTTCAAATAATATATAGGACAGAGTATTCATGAGTACCTATCACCCAAGGCCCTGCGCTGCGCATTCGTTAAGAAATTGCTAATCGACTTGCTTCCTTGATTTCGAATACCGCTGAGAAGTCTATGTACTGTACCACCTCTTTCATTCTGCTCAACATTTCCATTTCTGATGCTCACAAGCGGTTCCTCACCATCGATTTCCAACTTGAAATCAGATGACATCTACCAAAAGAAACTAAAACAAATTTACACGAAGAACAAAAAAATCGAATCTCTGACATAATCTCCGAGAATAAGATTTTGAACAGTTAATAGTAGTTGCAACAAATTCATTTGAATAGTAAGATCGCGATATAAAAACCACAACCAATATATAAAAAAAAAATTGAAGAAAGAATCAGAATCTAAAAATAACCACAATAAACTAAAAGAATGAATAACGATTCTGAGTCCTACCAAGTCAATCGAGTATCAGAATCTCCAGAGAGCAATGTCCTAGTATCCTAGTATCCTCAATTCTCAAATTAAATCAAAACCACACAAAAATCCTAATTATAACAGAAGAGATGAAATCAAAGGCGTGATTGGCGAAAATACGATACACGTCCAGTACAAGAACAGGAAAATGGAAAGTGATGTGAAAGCAAAATCCGTAAAGAGCAAGAAACGGGGAGAGGAAATGGTGGATCAAAAAAGCGAGATTATAGGGAAGAAAAGGGGAAAATGAAAATGAGCGTCTGTGTAAAGAGAGAATAATATTTTGGGATTAGGGAAGAAGAAGTTCACCTTCTTTCTGTCTTTCTTTGTTTCTGCTTCTTCTTCGAAAGTCAAATGGCTCCTCGTCATCCATGAGCGTTGAGCGCGAATCTCTGAGTGAGAAACGAAGAAGGGCCATTGACGGATGAGAGGATTGCTGCAACTAGCAGCAAAGAGCTTGCTTCTTCGTGACGGAAACCATTTTTTGAATTTTATCGGTTTTACCGCGGAATTTCTGGAAATGGGCCGCTAATTGGGCCTCATTTGGGCAGTTTCGTGTCTTATTGGGCTTGGAAGACGTGTCTTACCTCAAAATCATCCAAATTTACGAGGTTGGAGAATTATAATATAATAATAATTAAATATATAGCAACGTTATAAAATTTAAAATCCATCGATAATAATTTTATTGCTAATAGATTCTTATTGATAGACCAAATATTTGCAACATAGTATCATTGATAGACTTTGACAGATTTTGTTATATTTGTATTTTTTTTAAACGTTACTATATACTTAATTATTTTGAATCTAATTGCTATATTTGCAACTATCCCAATATAAAATATCAATTTTGACATTGGAACTTATATCAGTTTTGACTTTATTTTGCCATATAACTAAAATATGAATTGAGATATATTAAAGGATGTTAGGTACAAAAAGTTTGTTTTTATAGTTCTAAGTTATTATAGTTATGTTATAATTGTATGTGTTTGATGTATAAATTGAATTACATTAGTATGGTATTTGAGATATAAGTTATTTTTGTTTGAAAAGAAAACAGTATACACTGTAGCAAAAAATAAAATAATGATAAATGTAAAATAGTAAAACCGTAGCAACTGACAGTTTTGAAATAGTGTTACGGTAGCTCATTGAAAATTATAAATACTTTATTGGAAAATGTAAAATAGTACTTGCACTAACAAAATGTGGTTGTTATAGTTTTAGGATATTCTTTGTACTATTTAACATGTTTTGTTCTTAAATGAATGGTTAGATTTATGTTGAGATGAACTAATCTAAAGTTGTAGCATCATACAAAAAGAAATGTGAATTGTGTAGTGAGATTGAATTTGTATAGATCATTGTGTATTTGTATATTTGACCTTGAAGAAGAGGTTGTAGAGTTGCTTCATTCATCACATAGCAAACATTTGGATGAAACTCAAAGAATACATTATTTTCTTATGCAAATTAGCTAACACTTATTAGATTATTTGTTATATGACAAGCACAAACTAAATTTCTTTCCCAAAATTACCCCACAATTGGGTGTTGCGGTTTGTTTTGATCCTTCATTTAAAACTAATTCTCCGATAGTTCAAGAGATTTTTTAAAAATATAATAAACTGGCAAAATATTTACGTTAAACAGTTTAAAAAAGAGAAAAAGCCACACGCCTACCATTATTTACTCTAGAACAATTTCGAGCGAAAATGGAAAAAGTCATATGCCCACAATGAAAAATATAAAAAATGTCTAAGTCAACAATCGTTTACATTTGATTTTGGGACATTTTTAAAAATAACAAAATAAATTAAAATATTTACAAGTTATAACAAAAAATTTGGATTCTTTCAATGTTATCTAACTAGTTATCACGGTCACTTATAGAAGAATATCATATACTTATTATTGATAGAATATAAAATTTTTGCTCAGTTTGTAAATATTTTATCAAATTTGTTATTTTCGACAATTTTCCTTTTTTCAAGATTATTTGTTAAAGTTATGTCTTGGTCCGAGTGAGGATAGTATTTCTCTTCTGCATGTCTATGAAGTTTTGAAAAATCCAAACATCTCATAAATAGATAGAGAGGTAGGAATTTATCGAACGAACCGCACTCCTTCGTATACGTCAGGAGTCCATTGATGAGAAGGGGCTGGGGAAAGCTTGAACCCAATTTCTACTTGATTCTTTAGATGTGAACATCATCTCAACCATTTTTTTAAACAAAAAAATATAAAAGTGAAATTGGAGAAAGAATAAAAAAAGAGTGAAAAGCGAAGACAAACGTGAAATATTTAAAAAAAATGGTACACTAAGTATGTTTTTGTAAATATTTGATTAAATGTTATATTAAAAAAGCTTTTAAAGGAAAGGTTTGAATAAAAGAAAAAGAAGGAAGAAAGTTTGGGGTTAATTCCATGATATTTGGGGGAGAGAACCCAATCTGTTCTAAGCAAAATGCCACGTGTCAAGTCTTGTACCATTTGCCAATTAATATCTTTCAATCTCTCTCCCTCTAAAATCAGCCCTTTCTGCCACTGCCTTTCAAACCGATGAACTCCCTCATGGCTGCCGGAGCTCTTCTTTACTCTTTCTCCCCAACCCCTCCAAATCCCTCTGATTCTTTCAAGAAATTCTCCCTTACAGAACGGAGGCCCAAATTTCCCTCACGTTTTCATCTCACCCTTCTTCCAGAGGATCGATGCTTCGTTTTCCAGATTTCCGCTCGACGACATTCCGGCGGAAGAGGAAATTGGAGGCTTTGGACCGACCTCAAGTCCAAACCATACGACGTATCCATCAAACCTCCGAACTCGGTGAAGTTTAATAGCTCAATCGACAAATCGGTGCTCCACGATGATGAAGAAGAAGACGAGCTCGGTGATGAACTTCCATGGTGGAAACAGTTCCCTAAACGTTGGCTTATCGTCAGCTTGTGTTTCTCCGCTTTCCTTCTTTGCAATATGGATAGGGTGAGTGAGCTCTGAATTAATCCAATTTTTTAATGGCTTTGAAATTAACATTATTAATTATATATTGTAGTGTAGAGTTAAGATTACTGTTGTGAATTAATTTACGTAACTTACGTCTTAGTCTTGATGAGTTGAATTTTTTGTACTGTTCATTGGGTTTTCTTTTAGTCAAATGGTCTAGAGACTTGCTATATATTGCAAGTATTATTTTATTTTAGATTTGGTGATCTGTTACTTGCCTACTTCTTTCTTATTGTATTTAATAGGAATTACATTTCTTGTAGTTATAAACTAGTTAACAAAGACCAAATGTATATTGATGAAAGTTCGATAGCTAAGATAAAATATTGAAAATGTAATCACATCTTAACCAGGTTAGACTTATACATTTGAACAAGAATCAAAATAAAATTAAAACATTTGGCGACAAAATAAGAAAAATGTTTTTCTTTTTTAAATTATTGTTTCTAAAAAGTGAACCTATTATTAACATATACTTGAGTCTCTTTGAATTGACTTTTTAAATGCTTAAAAAATTATTTGGCTTATAGTCCAATTTTTCTAAGTTGTTTGTAAACTATGTCTTTTTATTATTTTTTAGGAAAATAATGTATTTTCTTCTTTAGATAGAATTTTAGCACTTTTAGAGTGTTTTTATCATGATGC
This sequence comes from Cucumis hystrix, assembly GCA_025688845.1. Lineage (NCBI taxonomy): Eukaryota > Viridiplantae > Streptophyta > Magnoliopsida > Cucurbitales > Cucurbitaceae > Cucumis > Cucumis hystrix. The sequence goes on along the minus strand of CM046894.1, from coordinate 3,093,801 downwards.
TCTTAAATAAGAAACTCATTTATTTCTTTGTTTTGTAATCCTACAAATCTGTTATTGTTCTAGATATTTAATTCCTAATTCAAAATTGTAAGTAGAACAAGTTCAAGTTTAAAAAACATAAAACTAAGAGTGAAAGTGTGATTTTGTGGGGCATATTGATTTTTATAAAACACATCTGTTTGTTCAATCTATGTAGGTAAATATGAGCATCGCTATACTTCCAATGTCAGCAGAGTACAATTGGAATCCACAAACTGTTGGTTTGATACAATCTTCATTTTTCTGGGGATATCTCCTCACTCAGGTAATCACAAACATGACCGCTTTCTATTGTTCTAATGCTCTCAATGACTGACCAAGAGTCTCGTCTTATGTATATGTAAAAATGAAGCTAAACAATGTTATGGATTGAAACAATATCTTTTGCCTCAATCATATGACAAAAGTTAATTTATCCTTTTAGATAACATAATATTAAATTTACCTTTACCTATCAACTTAAGCTTTTAGGTCAATCGATGATTTAACATGGTATCAAAGCAAGTGATACAAGAGGTTTGTGATCAAACCCCTACAATGTTATTTCCTTGACAATAAGTATTGTTTCACTTTTTGCATCTTCTGCATATTTCAAGTCCACAAGTGAAAGAAAGTATTAGATCATGTTATATTAAATTTACTTTCACCCATCAACTTAAGCTTTTGGATCAATTGATGATTTAACATATCATCTATAAAAAATCACATCTAATTATTCTCATCAATGCGGTCATGTGTTCATCTATTGAATTGTGTATCTCAACAAAGGAAACACCACCTCAAATTTCGAAGGAATGCTTCTTCTCCAAAAGGAGAAACCAGTGTTTTATTTTCTTCCTCCATTTCTAACATTTAGCCATGGTTGATGACAGATTGCTGGTGGGATATGGGCAGATACAGTTGGGGGAAAGCTGGTTCTGGGATTTGGTGTGATATGGTGGTCAGTTGCCACAGCTCTCACACCTGTAGCAGCTAAAATTGGTCTGCCTTTTTTGCTTGTTGTTCGTGCATTCATGGGGATCGGTGAGGTTTGTCTCATTACATCTCACTACTAGACCCAAAAATTCAAACAATAAACTAGGGTAGGTCTAATCTTCTAAATATGTACTTAACATTCTATCTCACTTGTGAGCTCAAATATTAAAATTTGACACATGAAACTCGCTACTTACAAGTTACAAGGAAAGAAATATAGTAGTAGGGTGCTGGAAATGAAGTTGAGTTATTTCTCTGATTTATTTCCTTGGTTTTTTCTTTTCTTTTGTTCTTTTGGTTCTTGGGCTTGTGTTTTGTATGCCTTTTGGCCTTGTATATCTTTTCCTCTTTATCAATGAAAGCTTGAATAAAAATAGTTTAAAAATTGTCCTCCATAGACATTAGCTTAGGTGTTCACTTATTTCCAGGGTGTTGCAATGCCCGCCATGAACAATATACTCTCCAAATGGGTTCCTGTAGCTGAAAGAAGCAGATCATTAGCACTTGTTTATAGTGGAATGTACCTTGGTTCAGTAACAGGCCTTGCCTTCTCACCATTTTTAATACATCAGTATGGATGGCCATCAGTTTTCTTCTCATTTGGCTCCCTCGGCGCAGTCTGGTTCGCTGTGTGGCTAAATAAGGTGTCTAACTCTGCTACCAACGAAATATAACTCAGTCTAAATCCTTTTGTTTATTGTTGAATAACCTATAAAGGGTCTGTCTTGATTCCAAAAATTCTCTTGGAAACATGTCAACGTCACGTCATTGATTTCGAGTCATGGCTATAGGCACACAGTTCTCCACTTGATGATCCTCAACTGAGACCACAAGAAAAGAAGCTGATTTTTGCAAATAGTGTTTCCAAGGAGCCTGTTAAAAGTATACCTTGGGGAATGATCTTGTCCAAACCACCAGTATGGGCTCTTATAGTTTCTCATTTTTGTCACAATTGGGGGACATTTATTCTATTGACTTGGATGCCAACATACTATCACCAGGTAAGTCTTTTTATTATTTCATTGTAATATTTTATTGGGACAGCTCTATCAATAACCTGTCAATTTATTGCCTCTTGAAAAAATGAAAAAATATATATATCTTTCATTGAAATGCATCAAAGTACAGACAAGGCTCAACCAACACGAAGATTGCAAATGAAACAAAGCATAGGAATGATTGGCATAAAATTATATGTGAATCTGTACTATGGACATTGTGAATATTTGCTTCCATGGTGTTGAAGATATGTAAATCTTGATTTCGAATCTTTAAATATCACTTAGGTCCTGAAGTTCAATCTCACAGAATCTGGTCTTCTTTGTGTTCTTCCCTGGCTAACAATGGCATTTTCTGCAAACCTTGGAGGCTGGATCGCCGACACACTTGTGAGCAGAGGCCTTTCAGTGACTACTGTCCGAAAGGTAATAAGTAATGTTTCTATTAGACATATTTCGTCACGTTCTAAGTCAAAAAGCTTAAGTTGACAAGTTAGGGTATATTTAATTTTCAATATACATTCGTAACACTCATTTGAGTTAGAGAATTGGCATGAGATCTAACAAATGATGAAGAAAATGTCCCTGCCGAAAATTTCAACCTAAGTTCACTTACTTGAGATCTTGTTAAATTACAAGAGAATTTAAAACTTAAGTTTATAAGCCATTATGCATAACCTCATAGATTGAAAGAACCTCTTATTCTGCTGCTTGAAGAACATTTTCTTAAACTTTTTACTTTTCAGATTATGCAAAGTATTGGATTTCTTGGCCCTGCATTCTTCTTGACCCAATTGAGCCATGTTGATTCTCCGGCGATGGCGGTTTTGTGCATGGCCTGCAGCCAGGTTGGCTTTACATTTTGAAATGGGCTTCCATATCTTTATGTTATTCTTGGAAAACATACAATATTTACTTTGATACGCCGACTTGAATAGGGAACTGATGCATTCTCACAATCCGGTCTATATTCAAACCACCAAGATATTGCACCCCGATATTCTGTGAGTTTTCGGCTCCAAGTTATTCGTTCAAGTACTTGTCATTGATTTTCCATTGGAAAGAGCTTGTAGTTGATGCAATCATATCTGTTTAGGGAGTGTTACTTGGTCTATCAAACACAGCTGGAGTTCTAGCAGGTGTCTTTGGGACAGCGGCTACAGGTTACATCTTGCAACACGGTTAGTCCTACTTCTTCCAATAATAACTCGTTCTAATTAAGAAGAAAAAATAAAGATTTGCACTCTTGTTCTTGAACACTTGTTTAACTTTCAAATGTATCCATGTTTGACTTCAAACTTGGGTAAGTAGTGAAATCAAGATCTCATCAAAACTCATTACAAAATTATCATGAGAATTGACTAAATATATGGCACAAAACTTGACAAATAAAATGCTTAAAAGTAACATGCAAACATTTTCAAATCAAATCATGAAAGTTTTCAAACCTAGCTACAAATTCATGAAAAACCATGCCAACTCTCATCATGATAAAAGAAAAAAACCATTACCTACAAAAATAGCTTCGTCCAGCCATAAGATTGTTTAATCCATTCATTAATCAACTCAAATATATGAGAAACTTTGTTTTTGTTTTGTTATTTATTTTCGAACAATGATTTCAAAATTTATGCCAAGTTTTGAAAACTAAAAGAACAAGTTTCAAAAACTTTGTTTTGGGTAGGATTTCACTTAGAACTCAAATAACTTAAGAAAGATAGAAATTCTTTGTAAAGAAACGGTTAGAAAATAAACACCATTTTAAAAACCAGATAGTTAACAAACGAAGTCAAATATTTAACTTTATCTTTTATTCAAGGATAGGCATTTTAACACTTTTGGCATCTCATCACCAAAGTGTTTGATAACTATTTTAAGGGTTTGAAAAGTAAGCTTATAAACAGTACTCTTGCTTTTCAGTTTCTTTGTTTAGTCATCCATTTCATAGGGATATTCTAAAAGTTTTTAAAAACTTGTTTTTGGAAAGTCAATGTGAACTCAAATAATTTGTATAAAATCTAAAAACATGTTGTAAAGAAACAGTGAGAAGACAGAAACAAGTTTTAAAAGCTAGAAATCAAAAACCAAATAGCTATTAAACATAACCTATACTTCTCAATATACATATATTTTTTCTTCATAAGATTAGTTTCTCCTTACAACAACCTTTGAAATAAAACCCTTCCAATTATAATAGAAATATGAAATGAGATCATATATTGAAAATCTTTTCAGGTTCATGGGATGATGTTTTCAAGGTTTCAGTTGGGTTATACTTGGTTGGAACAGTGGTTTGGAATCTCTTCTCAACTGGTGAGAAAATATTGGACTAACCTTCTAGATGAATCTTTGACGTTTTTCACTACACAAAACCCCTCATTTTTCCCAACTAATTCTTGGAAAATTTGCTGCTCAAAACTACCATTGGAAATATCTTGCTACAGAAAGCAGAGCCCACTGTATAGTAGATTCTCTTTGGGGGGTTTTGGTCCTTAGAAAAATGAGAAGTTTTTTTTTTCTTTCTTTCTTTCTTTTTTTTGTTGGTGATTTTAGTAAATATTTATAAATAAATCATTTGTCCATTGTATATTTTCACATTAATTTCATAATAAGCAACAGGTGGTAATAGTTTTTATGTTGTTGAGTTCAATTTGAAGTGGTTTTTCATTTATAGTACAATAAGAGATATAGACATTTGAATTATAGACCATTTGGCCACTGCCACGTACTAATGTTAATTGAGTTAGGTTCGTTCTGATTTCATTATTATTATTATTTGTTTGGATATCTAATCCTTCAAACATAAATGAAAATGGGTAGAAGTCGATTATATATAATCACAACTGTATCTTAATTTTTTTTTAATGGTAAATGAAAAATAAAGAGCTTGAAGAAATGAGTTAAAGTCATAGTAGTTAATTATCTAAAGTTTAATATATTAAAAGGATACTTTGACAAACAAATGTAGTAAAATCAAATAATTATTATGTATGAATAAATGAGGTGAGTGAAATTGTTTCGGTAAATAATAATTAATCATTCCATATTTCAAACAATTCTATATCTATACTATATTAAAAAATTGGAATCTTTGGGAAACATTTTTAGACAAATATATCCTTCCAAATTTTATTTCATTACAATTATGTCATTTAAGTATTGGAATGTGAAACATCGTTTTCTAAATAAAATATATGAATAAATATACAAAATCATCTTTTGTATAACTAAGTAATTAAATAACTGTTAATATATTACATATTCTATTTTTAATTTTATTTCTTAATTTATGAGTGTGAGTTACAATATTTTATTTAACAATCAACAGTTACATAAAATATAAAATGGGAATACTTTTTTGCAATTCCCAAATATAAGTCTCATCTTTTAGTTTAATCACATAGCCTCTTCTCACAAAAAAAAAAAGACAAAAAGTCATTGTTGCTCGTTATAATAATATCCATATCACGGATCAACTCAATCATGCAGAGTTACAACCGGTCTCTAACGGTTGAACATATGTCGTCGTGAAAAAGTGGAGGTTTGAGAGACCAGGTAGACAACTGGTCTTTAACGATTAAAAATGTCTTTATCAATGTAGAACATATATCTTCATGCCTTTACATGTTTCTAACAAAGTTTTTTAATTTTGACTATTTTTTTTATTATCTATATATAATGAAAAATATTGTAAGATAGAGAAATCAAATATTATCTGTACCTAAGAGCAAGGGTCAATTTCAAATCTATCCGCCTCAATTTGTACTAAAAAAGAATAAAATTAAATATTGTATGAAAAAACAACATGATTCGCATAATTCTCAGTTTTCTCTCTTCTTTTATTTTTGTCTAAAAAGACCCCAGACTTGCATTTTCTACGTTTTTATATTTTCTATGAATTATAATAAATTATTTCTTAATTATAATTTTAAATTTAAGATTATGTTTAATCTTTTTTTTATTGCAAAGGTATTATATTAAGAGAAATTGTATAGATGGCATTTGGAGAATATGATATAGTAATTATAGCACATTGTTTTAGAATTTTGCAATTATGGCAAAATTTTTACTTCTCTATCTTAAATTTGTTATTATTCCTAAACTACCCTTCAATAACTTATTTCTCTTCCTCTTTTTAACGTCTTACTCATTATTTATTTATTCTTCCGCTTTTTAAGGTCCTAATTATTTGTTATTCTTATACTAGAAAAATTATTTATTCTTTATGTCTTAATCTTAATTTTAAAATATCAATAGTACAATAATTGTGATATGAAATATAATATAATAGTTGTTGATCAGAGTAATTTAACTTCATTTGTGATTTTTTTTTTTACTTTCTTCGATGTGATTTTGAGTTGAGTCTGATTCCAAATGATTTTGTTTTATTTTTTTACATTATTTTTTGGTTTTACTTTGTCTCAGTTTCATATATTAGTGTTGTAATATATTTATAGTATATGTATTAGTCGGTTAATATACTTACTACGTGATTTTCGTTTTTTCAAATTTTATGCAGTTCATTAGAGTATTATTAAGTATATGAATGATGTAACACAGTGTATCATTATCAAGTATATCAACAATATATTGTTAAAGCATATCATTAAAGTGAATCATTATCAAGTATATGAATAAAGTTTACAAGTGTATATCAATAGTATATCAAGTGTATAAGTAGGACTTCAAGCATATCAAGTACATTTAATCAATCAATTGTATAAGTGAAGAATACTAAATGTATTTGTAGTGTATCAGGTGTATCAAACATATATTAGTAATGCTTTAGGTGTGTATTAAAAGGTATCGAGTGTATCAAAGAGTATCAGGTGCATCAAGTGTATCAATCAAATGTATCGGGTGTATCAAAAAGTATCGAGTGTATCAAATGGTGTATTAGGTATATCAAGAGGTGTATTAATGTAAAAGTTGAACCTCTAATCTCGAAGTTGATTAGTATAACCAATATGTCTGTTGAGTTATATTCATGTTGTCATTTTACCACTATATCAGTTAAGTTATATTCATGTTGACATGTAATAAGTTTTTTATTCAAAATTTTTAAAACTAAAGAGTTCGATAGATAAATCTTTTAACTTTCCATTGTTGTCTATTTTTTAAACTTTCTTTATTCTAAATTTGTTGTAGTAATTTATTAGACACCAAATTTAAAAATTGAAAATTTAATGAAATAATAAAATATCTAATTATATCGACTTCATCAACATAGAATATGTTAAACACTTAACTGAACCATTATCCTTTCATAGGTTTGAAAAAAAAAATCTAAGACGGTAAACAAAAGCAAAATTTTAAATACTCTGATTAAAACTATTATAAGATATATATTCTTAGATTTCAAAATTCAACAAATATGTAAAACTTAGATAAAGATAGTTTTTTCAACAACACTTACCATCCTTTTGTTAAAACTCATTGTTAATCTAAGTGAAACTTATTCAACAATAAATATACACTCTAACCTTATTTGCATGCGAGACACGTGGTATTTGGTAATACACTCGTACAATTTATATATATGCTTGCAACGTTAGATATAAACGATATAATAAATTGAGAAAATACACAAAATAAAAATATACATAAAGTCTTCTTTCACTTAATATAATTTGGCATTAATATAAATTTTATGTATGTATATGTAAGATCTACCAATTGACCAAATACAACAAATTACAAACACTTCCACTCCCCAATTTAACCACCAACAAAAAAACAAAAACAAAATGGACAAACACATTGACAATTATACCCCTCATGACCACAAACAAAATGACACATTTACCCTGTGCAGTTTAAAAAAAAAACGAACCGAACCCTTTTCTTTTTAACGTACACTGAAAAGCAAATATAATTTGAGAAAACAGAAATAGGAATTCCAATAAAATGACGAAAACACTCCTCTTAGCCGATCCGACGAGGATGTAAGTAAACCCGAAGTCCATTCTTCATAAAAAGAGTAAGAGACATTTTCTGTTCCACCCGGTGACCGGGAACCAGAGATAACCGATACCGGAGGAGTACGGCGGAGGCAACGGACTTCATTTGCAAATAAGCTAAATCCTTGCCCAAACAAGTCCTCGGTCCAGCGTTAAACGCCACAAACTTATAAGCATCTTTAGGCCCCTCGAATCGGTCGCCGGTTGGAGACAACCACCGGTCCGGTTTAAACTCCGTACAATCCTCCCCCCAAATGCTCTTCATCCTCCCAACGGAATAAATCGAATACGTCACGGTCGAACCAGCTGGCACGAAAGTGCCATCTGGTAACACGTCATCAGCCACGACATACTTGAAATCCTCCGGTACGGAAGGGTATAAACGCAGCGTTTCGGCCAACGCGGCTTTTAAGTACACCAATTTATCGGCTTCGTCGAATACCAACGGCTCTTCGATCCAACGGCGGGTGTCTTCGCCACGTGTCTGGCGGAGGACGGTTGTGATTTCAGAGAGGATTTTTTCCTCCACGTGTGGGTGGTTCATTACGAGCCAAAAGAACCAGGTGAGAGCCACGGAGGAGGTGTCACGGCCGGCGAGGACGAAGTTTAAGGCAATACGGTGGAGGACGGCGGAGGAGAAGCGGTCGTCGTCGCGCTTCTTCATGAAGCGGGATAATAAGTCGTCGGAGGGAGATTCTTTATTACGGGCTGCAACGGCGTCGTTTATGTATTCTTCAACTACTTTCAAACTCTTCTTCAACCTTCTTTCCATTCCAATGCCCAAAACCTTCTCCAACCTTACCAAAAAACAAAAAAAGAAGAAGAAGAAAAAGTTAGCATTCATGAATATTCTTTAAGTATATCGAAGAGTTTGAAAGTAGTTGAAGTAAATAAATTATATTTAAGTGTTTCTTAATTTAATAAACAATGTTTTCTTTGATGGTTATTTTATTTTCTGTTTTTTTGAAGTATGTTTATTTCTTTTTACTAAAAATTGAAATTTTAATCAAATAAAAAAAAACGTTTTTAATATGCATATTTCTATAATAATGATAATATGCAAATAATAATAATAATAATTAATTAAGTTTGTTTCATTTTAAGTCATGATCTTGTAAAATTACTTTTATTTCTTATTCTACATGAACTCTTATAGTGTCAAATTTAAGAGTGGTGATTATTTTCCTTTTTCCAAGCTTAGTGGAAAAGGAACAAAAATATTATAAAATAAAATTATAATTTGATAATTTTTTTAAAAAATCAATAACAACTATAAAAAATTATGTTCTAAAATTCGACAAATATTAAAATTGAACCTCAAACTGATTTAACTTTAACATTTATATAATTTAAGACCTCTATTTTGAAAATTGAAAATTTTAAGAAAATAATTATTAGGTCATTTTTGCAATTTGTCAAAAAAAAATAATGATTTAGAAGTTTAAGAAAATAAATGTTAATAAAAAAGTAAAAACCTCCATAAAAGACCAGGGTAAAGAAGGCGCTGAAGAGTGGCTTCAGTGGCGGTATCAAACGCCAAAGCAAACGGGTTAGCCGGCAACTCCGGCGACAAAGTCTGTGGGTCTTTCCCAAAAGTCAGTCCACAAATATTATCAAATGTTAATCGGAGCAACAAATCCTGTAAATCCACCGCCGTCTTATACTCCGCCGCTTTCTCCAATATACACCACAACCGCGTCCTTATCGTCCTATTCACCCACCGGTCCATCGCTTGCCGGAGGGTCCTCGTGGTGAACTCAAGCGCCGCCGTCTTCCGTTGAATCAGCCAAATTTCTCCGTCGCTATTGAAAATCCCTTGGCCTAACAAATCGTGAAAAGCCGCTTGCCAATCCGGTCCTTTCGGGTAATTTTCGAACCGGGTTCGAAGCACGTGCTCGATGTTTCTAGGATGGCAGGTGACAGTGTAAAATCCTTGTTTTTTAGCAATGAAGGGAAGTGCTACCGTGCAAGTTTGGTAAGTGGCAGCGCCGCCTGTGGCGCGGAGGTTCCCGGCGATCCAGTCGTGGAGGCGGCGGCGGTTGGAGATGAGATCCGGGAGGCTGCCAATGAGCGGCCAGACGGGTGGACCGGTGAGTTTACGGGCGAGGAAATGGAACCAAATGAAGTAAGTGAGAATGAGAAAGAGTAAAAAAGGGAGGAAGGGGAAAACGTCGTCGTTAGCCATTGGATTTGGAAGGAGGAAGTGAATTTAGTGAAGGGAAGAGGGAAAATTTGTTGATTTTATAAAGTTGGAAAGAAATATATAAAAATTGGAGAAGAATTTAGGAAGAGTTGTTGAGAAATTTTGGAAAAGAGAAGTTTTTTTTTGACAATTACTAATAACAATAATAATAATAAGCACACGAAAACTAATTCTAATTCTTCACTTTTTCTTCAATTTTGGAATTATACATTTTGATTCTTTTAGTTTCTACTTGATTCTTACAATTCCAAATGATATATTTTTATCGTTTCAGTTTATATTTTTATATTCCACATTTTTACTCTAGAGTAATCAATGCTTACTTTTTAAATTTTTATGTTATTTAAAAGATTTTTTTTTACGGTTTTTTTAGAAAATGTACCCAACGGTCAAATTATTTACAACAATTTCGAAAACGAAAAAAGTTCACATGTCCACAATAAAAAGCGTAACAAAAATGTCTCTGTCAACATACGGTTAATTGCCTAATCGCACACGTAATATATTTGATACACAATTATTTAACATTTAGATTTGGCTACACGATCATTTAGATTTGGGTAGCCAAATTCAAACGATATCATGTATCAATATGGTACGATCTTGAACTAAATAATACTCTAAAAAAATTAAGATTTATGATTAATTGAAAACAAATATCATGATTTCAAAAAAATATAAAAGAAAAATTGCAGAAGATGATGAAAATGAGAAGAAAAATCGTAGAAGAAGAGGAAAAAGACGATGAATAGAAAAAGAAAAATTACAGAAGAAGAAGATGGAAAGAAATGACAAACCTAAAATATTTTAAAAAATTGTCAATTTCATGAACTTTTCTTATTTTGTTACTCGAACCGTAAATACTTTAATGTTTTGTTATATTTATGAAAAATTAACCTTTTTTCTTAATATATATTTACAAATAAACTGTGATATTTTATAATATTTGTAGTATTTTTTAAAAGTTTTATCATTTAAAATAATTTCACTAAATAAAACTTAAAACAATTGTGATTTGATTTTTTTCAACAAATATTAATAAAAAGGTGTGTATTTTTAAACGATGTAGCTAATATAATTACAAAATTAATTAAGTTAAAGAAATAGATTGATACTATTAATCATTTAAAAGGTTCAAGTTCACGAAGTTAATTCGACTTACTCTTCTACTTCAAAGAAAATTTTATGATGAAATTGTACTATAGAATTTGAAGTTAAATTGAACAACATGCATTAAATGAGATTAGTTAACTTTAAACAACTTCAGTTAGAAGAAATATCAAATTTGGTATTAAATTTCTTTTTGAGACATTTCCAATTTCATTAGTTTAATTTTCAATATTAGAGGTAAATCGTTATTTCTATCCTTAAAAAAAATCTATAAAATATGGATTAAAAAATTAAACAAAATGGTATTTATGTGATTATAATATAAATAACAAATATTTTAATTGGTTATTACTAATTAAAATATTCTATTTGATTTCTTTTTATTTTTATAATTTATTTTAGAAAAATCCATTATTTTATCAATATTTCCATCCGCATTTTCATAAAATTAAATACATTACCATTTTAAACTTCACAATTAACTTTTTGGGTGTTTAGTGGAATTTCCAAATTAAAAACCTTCACTTACTATTTTTAAAATATTCAACAAATTGATTTTATTGCATCTATGTACTTTGAGAGTTCAAATGTTTCACTGTTAATTACTTCTGTTTGGAAGAATTGATATAAAGCCTTTGATTATATGTTCTTTCTATAACCAAATTTGTTTCCATCATGTTGAGTTATTTATATATCGTGTCTTTTCTAAACAAGTTTAACTCTGCTCTCAATTTGAACATTGTGGTAAATTTGTTTCGAAACTTATCCTTGAGGTTGATTTCATAAACATCAGTTCAACATTCAACATTCAAGCAAACTCAACTACTGAACCAACTAGAATTTGTTCAGCTAGATTTACACATCAACAAAGTTCAATGAGTATTGTTTGCCTTGTTCATAAAGTGAATGCTTTAGTTAACTATACATTCTAATATCATTTTAAAGACTTACCTTTAAAAGCAAGTTAGTTGAAGCAACAATAGTCAAAATTCAATTGGTAAAGGAATGCTTATAGGGGGGTAAAAAAGTAAAAGTACCACATAAAAGAAGAGATCATATGAAAGAAATTAAAATGTATTACGTCAGTTATGAAAGAAGACAAAAGTAAATAATTAGTGTAAAGTGTTTTGATGTATTAAAATTTAGTCCACACCTACTAAAAGAGGGAATAAGATGCACCTAAAAGAAAAGAGGCAAAGGGAGAAATAAAAGTTAGCTCTAACATTTCTCTTAGTCCTCTTCCTAATCAATTGCCCATAGAAATTAACTTCATTAGTGTTATTTGGTTGGTTAAATTTGGTCTAACTGCCATGGGAAATTAGGGTTTCCTTCTTCAAACCAAGGTAATAGAAATAGCCTTATATTAATTAGCTAAACTATTGTTTGTGGTTTATGGTAAATTATACCTTAATTCATTGTAGTTTAAATAAATCACAATGTTAAAACTAAAAGAGTGTATCGTACAATTTTATTTTTTTGAAAAAATTAGAATTTTGATTACTACCTTTGTGTAGTCAATGGTAGTTTACCCTCTGGGTCAATGCTTTTCTTTATCAAAGATTCAAAGTATCAAATTACATAAGTATCAACGTTATTACATATTTTTAAAAATGATCCCAAATATAATAATAATTTATTTACTTATTTTGCATACACACGTTTGCCTAAAATTTCTTTGCTCTAAAGACCAAAACCATAGTTTCTTGTCCCTAAAGTATGTCATTGTTTTCAACTTGGTGCTAACATATGTATGTATATATATACATATGACAAGAAAATAATGGTAAAATTTTAAGCATGCCAGTAAAAAAAATTATAAAACCAAAATGTAGAAGAGTTCAAAATTGATGAATTAAAAGTTACTGATGTGGATTTTGAATCTTGTAAATCCTCAATAGAATAGAATAGAAGTGGAGAGGATAAAAATGTGATTATATATTTTATGTTTATATTTATTATGAAAGGTTAAAACTAGTTTCACTTAGAATAGATTGTTTAGAATTATAATGTACATTAGTACAAGAAGTTACACCAATTATCTTCGTCCACATGAGACTTTTTTTTGGTGAAACTGAAGGTTTCGTTGTAAAGATAATTATTAGAAGATAAATAAATGAAAAGGAGAATCGAGTAATCAAAATGTTTTAATTGTGATTTAATGCAAAATAATAATAATAATAATAGATTATTCTTAAATTGATAATTTATTTGTTTTAAGTACGACAAATTTAAAATGAGATTAGATATAACGCAATTTAAAACGTTTGGAGAGGAAAGTTTTTGCTAGTCAAAGTAAATACGAACAGATATCTTAAAACAAATTTTAAAAGTCAAGTCACTCGTGTATTATACTATCCATCGTCAAGGAAATTCTCCAAATTAAACGATGATAACTCATGTTGGAAGTAGAGGTAAATAAACCAATGCCAGCTTTTGTAAGGATGCAAAGAATCAAATAAAATTTCAAAAGAAAATGAGAGAAGAGAATTTGAAAAGTATCTCTCAAAAGTGTCCTGTTTGTTATTATTATTATTTTTCTACTAAAAGCTTCTTTTACGTATTTGTCCATTATCGCACATCCTCTTTCACTTTCAAAAGTGTTCATATTTCTTCTCGTCTGAAATAAAAAAGAAATGAATTTAAAGCTCATATTGGCTAAAAAATATACTTAGGAAAATTCCAGTAGCCCTATTTTTATGTGTTCTATATACCTAAATTGTCATGAAAAATTATTCTGACAGATTATTCTTATTTTTTTAAAAGTATTTTTTCTAAATGAGGAGTGATTATCAATCGAAGTTGGTTTTATTTATCCACTTAATAAGGTACAATCAAATCAATTTAACACTTTGATTTAAAAACACTTTGATTTAAAACCGAACCCAATCGACCCCTCTAGTTTTTTGGTGTATCATGATACTATTATCAGTATACATTAGACTGAGCTTTTATGTGGTTTCAGCCTAACCATACTTTCAACATTTTGTAAAGATACCGAAGTATGTGGTTTTGGACATATCCAGATCCTTGGATCATATCCAAAACATGTCTTAGTTCAAAATCAAAATTTAGTGTTTAAATTTACTACCATAGGAACCCTAATGGTGTTTCGTTAAAAACAAGAAACTGGTTTTCTTTTATATAGCCAAAAATCATGATTTTCTTTTACACAAAAATGAACACTCAAAGATGGTTTTTCTTCTCTTTTCTTCTTTCAATTTTTAAAAGTTGTTATTTACCACTTTCATATTCTTATTGGCTTTGCCAAAGGGTAAAATGCGAAGGTGTTTCAGTTTAGGAGTTTTTAAATGTTTTGGTTTTCAGTTTAGGAGTTTTTAAATGTTTTGGTAAATGAGATTAGAATCTCCCGCCTTCAGTTGTTCCCTTTCTTAAGAAATGAAGGCTCGAATGAATCCTCGACCAAAACGATAATCACGAACATAGCAGCACCATTCCTGTATACAAAAAAACAGAAAAGCACGCTCCCTACGCAGGCATTATCCTGTTCAGGTTCAAAGGGACTATCTCAGCCTGACCAGTTAACTGCCGATCGAGCAGCTACACTTGGTCGAGGCACCCCTGGTGCGTTTCATACGTTAATATACGAATTTAAAAGAAAAAAAGATGGAAGGGACAAGGTCAAAACATCAAGCAAACCAATAACTTCCTCTTAGTTCCAACAGAAAGAGAAACAAAGCAGACGAACATAAATACAGCCAATAAAAGAAGAACAGAGCAGCTAAACTTTGTACTCTTCCATGGCCTGAAACTGCAGACTCAAGCAGGTATCAATTTTCTGTTCTGGTCGGCCAATCATCGACGATAAGTCTCTTGCACTTCCAACCCTTTCTCCTTCACGAATGGTCCTGCATTGGTATTATACCTATAAGAACCAATACAAGTAACGAAGCAATTGCTAAAAAGATGATTTCTCCTTGCTCTTCTTAGAACTTATCATAAAGAGGAACAATATAGACCGCATTCTGCTTTCAAAATAACATCACAAAACCCCATGTTTTAGTCAAATTTAGTCCGGGCAATGATCCTTCAAAGTTAGAATTCCATAAGACAAGTTTTGAGGAAAAGATGGCAAAACCTTTACTCCATAGCCTAATGGATCACTCGTAATGACTTTCCAAATACTTAAAAATCATTTTTTAGGGTATGAATACTCTTGCACTTGAAAAGTCATTCCAAGCATTTCCTACGTAGAGCACATCCTCATCTAGGTGTGACAAACTATTTATTACCATGCAACCAACCTATTAAAGATCAAATAATAATCGATTACTATGTCGAGCAGGTCGTCATGCCAAGGTGTTCCACTTATATGCATCTTCTTGTGGAAAACAAGTCCTTTTCAAGAATAGAATTGAAAGACTGTAATTGAAATATTTATTCAAATTTCGTTCTATGATAAGAAAACCGAACATTAAAACAAAAGCCAAAAGTTTCTGTGATTACTAACCTTCACCTCTTCTGGGAGTCCACGTAGCTTGCAGGCAAGTAGATTTCCCCACCAGTTTCACCATGTTGTTCACCACTAATGGTTTTCTTTGCAGCCAGGAACTCAGCACTCATAGCATCCATCCCTTGCTGCAGAGCTTCCTCTGCACTCCCGTACCCATGTTCTTCAGCATACTTACGCACATCCTCGGTTATCTTCATGGAGCAGAACTTGGGTCCACACATGGAACAGAAGTGAGCCACCTTGGCACCTTCTGATGGCAAGGTTTCATCATGAAATGACATGGCAGTCATAGGGTCCAATGACAAAGCAAATTGATCCATCCATCGGAACTCAAATCTCGCCTTGCTCAGTGCATCATCCCATGATTGAGCATGTGGGTGACCTTTGGCTAGATCAGCTGCATGAGCAGCTATCTTATATGCTATTACTCCAGCTTTTACATCATCTCGATTTGGCAAACCTAGATGCTCTTTCGGTGTAACATAACAGAGAAGGGCCGTGCCAAGAGCACCAATATTGGCAGCTCCAATGGCAGAGGTAATGTGGTCGTATCCAGGAGCTACATCTGTAGTCAAAGGACCAAGAGTGTAGAAAGGAGCTTCATTACACCACTCAAGCTGTTTTTGCATGTTTTCAGGGATCTTATGCATTGGGATATGCCCAGGTCCTTCATTCATTACCTGAACATCAAGTATGTGGTCACTAGTTAGTAACATGGAAGATATAACATTTCCTGCTTCCAAAAATGAAAATGTAAGTTCCACATTTTAACATACACTCCCATAAAACTAATTGTGGGAAAAGAATCTGCTATTTAAGAGACATGTCCTGTATTGTAAATTGAAGCTCTCCACCAAACCAGCATAACAAAGTATTATTGGGTGAGGAAATCATAAGAAACTGCTTGAGAGGCTCCTAAATTCCCGACAATTCAGCCACAAATGTTTGAAGACATGCATGAAACTGAATGTACTAGGTAAGCCTTAGAGTGGTTCTTACAAATGTTACAACAACGAGATGTTCTTTCAAATGCATATAACTAGGAGTAAAAAGGTTTGCTCTCAAATGCATAGGTGTGATTATGAACACATGCATATATGTAAGCAAGAGAGATTTATATTCATTACCTGCACGTCTTTCTCCCATGCTCTACGAGTCAGTTCACCCTGAGTTAGGAGCTCTGCAAATTGAGCAGTGTCGTTGGCATCATAAATTGAACCAGGTCTCAGCCCATCACCAATCGATAGGGATATATCATACTGATTACAGATGTCAAGTATGTCATCCCAGTGTTCATAAGCGAAATTTTCCTTATGATGAGCCAAACACCACTTTGCATGAATAGATCCTCCACGTGATACAATTCCTGTCATTCTTTTTGCTGTTAGAGGGATGTATCGAAGTAAGACCCCAGCATGAATGGTAAAATAGTCTACACCCTGCTCAGCTTGTTCAATCAGTGTTTCCCTGAAAATTTCCCAGGTGAGATTTTCAGCTATTCCGTTCACTTTCTCAAGTGCCTGATATATGGGAACAGTGCCTACAGGTACGGATGAATTACGCAATATCCACTCACGGGTCTCATGTATGTGACGACCAGTAGAGAGATCCATCACAGTATCAGCTCCCCACATGGTCGCCCATTGGACTTTATAAACTTCTTCTTCAATAGAACTTGCTACAGCGGAGTTTCCAATATTTGCATTTACTTTGACCAAGAAATTTCTACCCACAATCATGGGCTCCAACTCCAAATGATTCTTGTTGGACGGGATGATTGCTCTCCCTCGAGCAACCTCTGATCTCACAAACTCTGGGTCAAGCTTCTCACGAGTGGCACAATACAACATTTCCTCAGTAATGATTCCTTGCTTGGCATAATACATCTGTGTGTATCTTGGAGCACCTAATTTGTCCCTCCTATCAACCCAGTCCTTCCGAAGTTTGGGCAATCCTGTGCAACATTGTTGATTGTCAGAAACAATGTAACTTGAAAGACAGGTAACAAGTATGCTAGTTTGCATTGTCGTATCATGGAAGTCAGAAAGTATCATATACAGATATTGAATTACAAAAAGTGTAATAAAATATCAAAGGGACTTAGTTTCCTTCATAGAAAGCAATTGTACTTGCCGCAATTTATTTTTCTCTACGTAGTCAGATAGGCCCACAGCTACAAGATTTCAGTTTGACACTAGTTGGAACCTAAGTTTAAGGGGGGAAAAATAGGCCTCCTGTGCTGCAGACTTAAAATAACAGACATGTATGTCCAAATAGAAGAACGCAGTTTACAGCAACAACAACTGGACTCCAAATAGTTTTCACATAAATTATTTTGAGTAGAAATAAAAATTCATGAACAATTAAGAACTAACAAACAAAAGCAATATGTGCCACTGCTACAACACAAATATAGCAAAAATGAGTCTTGGAACACAGCCAAAGGCTGCTCATCTTACCAATACGGGGGTTGATGTTTTGAGGACCACTGGTGTCATAATTATCGAAGTTTGGTTCATCACCAGATAAATGAACCCGTCGAAAGGGTACTTTGAGCACATGCCCAGTTTCTTCATGAACGACTTCCCTGCATAACAGATTACGCATCAATAATTGCAAACAGATGGTCATCATCTACTAGTTTTGCAACAATTTCAAAAACCATGATACCCCAGTGAATTCACTCACTTGTGTTCTTTTGTGCTTTTTGGGAAACACTGTTCAAATGAAGGAAGTGGCAGAAAATCAGGAGATGAAGGATCAATTGTATGTTTCCTGTTATTGGCTTTCTCTGTACTAGTTTCCGGGGGATCAAAGGTTAAAGTGGCTCTAGGAGCCAAGGTAATAGATGAAGGGTGTAAGTCCTTGCATGCACTGGCAACACGCCCAACCACGTCAAACCCAGGCAAGAAGGCAGTATTAAGTGATTTCGTAGGAGAGGAACGGTTCCCACTCTTACCAACAGCCGCAGCCGGTGTTATAGTAGCATGAACTGACGCCATCTTTGATCTAGAAATTTTTTTAAAAAATAGTAATAATAATGGTTAAAATCCTACCATTGAAGACAAACAAAAAAAGTTTCTTGATCATCAAAAGCAATTTTCAGAATCAAGCACAACTAGCTTCATAAATATCATACTATTAATATGTCGTTCAAAATCAGACTCCACTCGGTCATACCAAAAATAGAAAAAAGTAAATAAGCATCTTAAACGTCATAGTATGTCGTTCAAAACCAGACTCCATGTGCCCGAAAAGGCTAAAAAAAGAAAAAAAAAACACACACACACACAAAAAGCATCATCAAAATACAACCGAATGAAAGCTCAATCTAAGACCTCTAGTAACCAGTGGAGAAAATCCTTTAAAATGGACAACATCTTTACATCATAAAAAATCTTCAACAAAAAAAAAAATCACTACAATACAGATAATAGAAAGAACAAGACAGATTTTACACGAAACACTCCAATAAAATTCATAAATCATACAGAATTTTCACTTCACTCGCCTATCAAACAATCTCGACGGCAAACGATGAAAACTAAAGCGCAAACAAGATCATCAAACGAACACAGCAGTTCATGCAACAACAAAGCGATCTGATCAAAGAAAACGAAATAACAATAACAGAAAATGGAATAGAATACACAAGGCAGTGCATGAAATGTAGTTTTAGAATGGATTAAGATAGAGAAATAAGAGAATTAAGGAGGCGAAATGGAAAAGATGTAGGGTTTTGTTTGGAAGAACCTAGCGACGAATGCTTGTGAGTTGAATCTTATCTGTTAAACACGCGGTTCGAGCAAAGAGTGAAGATAATAGTGAGGATGGAAGAGGATTGGGTTTTATATAAGGGAGCCGGGCAGCAGAGTCATGAATCTTCAATTCGTACTTTATAAAAGGTAATGAAAGTGATGCCTACGTGGCAGAAACCCCGGGTTTAGATATTTCTGACTTTTTTAAAATCAAAATATCTCTTCTTTTTTTTCCTTTACTTTAATATCTCAAACATCACTCGTTTCAAAAAGAAAATAAAAAATAAACCACAAATAATAAATATCTAAATTGAGGATCAAAATAAGGCCACAATGGTAATAAAAATACTAAAAAATTAATAATTTATAACAAATACAAATATAGTAATTAGATTCAAAATAATTAATTATATAGCGACATTTAAAAAAAAATTGTAAATATAGTAAAATCTGTCAAAATCTATACTTATGGACCATATTACAAATATTGGTCTAAAAAGTCTATCACGAATCAATTTACTATGTTTGCAATTTTTAAAAAATATTATTATATATTTAATTATTATTCCTAAAATTGCCACCAATTATAATTATCAAATAAAAATAACAAATTTGAAACTATACCGAATGGAAGTATATGGATTTCTCTTTTTAATCTCTCACCGAAACACATATGTAAAAATGTCCACAAAACATCATTATTTACATGTAAAATTTAGCAACTACGATGTGGCATAAGTATATAGTCATAAGGCATGTGAGAATGGACCTTTGGATATTGGCCGTTGGAAACTAACTGTCAATGGGACGTGGTCGGACAAGGAAGGCATAGAGGAAGGTTTTGTTGGATTCTCGTGATCATAAAGGTTGTGCACTTTTGAGTCACTGTAAATTTATCAAGAGAAAATTAGAAGAGTTAATATGTTTGGAAGTTGAGGTCATTCGTAGAGGGTCCAACTGCATTGGGAGGTTGAATCTCATGTGTCGTGGGTATCAGTTTCATTAATAGGGTGGATTCCTTTCTTTTTTATATACGAATCTTTATTCATAAACGTTAGTTTTGTTGGCAAGTCTATTGATGCATTTTTATTTATCATGTCCTTCAGAGAGAGGAACAAAGTGGTCCATGTCTTTGCAGCTTTGACATTCTCTTAATGTTATCCTTTGATTTAGAAAGATGTTTTTTTTATCCGTCTAAAAAATATAGTATGGATTTTATCTTTGTAATCTCAATAAATTTTAATCTTAATCCTTATGTAAAAACTCAAATATTTTTTTGAAAAATAACAATAAACTTACCACTAGATTGTTTAAGATGTATACTATAAAAATTAAAATTGAACATTTAAAAATATAAAGACTAAAATAAAATAACATATTACATTGACTAAAATGTATCTTAATGCTATAGCTAGTAGAAGTAACAAATTTAATCTTTAATGGGTCTAGTAGAAGTTTGCTATTTTTTCTCAAAAAAAAGAAAAGAAAGAGATTAAAGAAGCTATCCGTTAGCTTTTTTATTTACATAGTTAATATTCTTACTAAAGATACTAAATTTAATATAAAAATTAGACATTTATTAGCATTTTGGCCAAGATAAAATGAATAGTAAAGTAGATGAACAAAAATGATAAATTTAATCATTTTTTTTACCATAAATTTAACTTATTGTGACACTTAATTTTCACTTGAAATCTTAGCATTTATCATAAAATTCTAATTCATTTATACATATTCTAGGCATTCGCTTCTTGCACATAGGAAAGATACAAATGTGTACTCATACGATCATATACCAAAAGGGAAATTTCAATCAATTCATGATGAATTCTTGCATTATGGTCCCTCAAAAGCTGTTCATTTATTTATCTTTTTCAGAAAGCAACATTGATATTTAGTTATGCTTCCAAAATATCATCAGCACACCCAAAAATCTTTCACTTTCACCTTCACATTTGTGGATGAGATCACCACAGCAAAGCCCAATCTTCCTGTTATGAAATGATAAGTGAAAGATGCAAATAATGCTCAGATAGAGAGACAGAGACAATCAAAGAAATCATGATAAACAATTTCCATGGTAGAAAAATGCAAAAATTCCTGTTGAATGATGAATGATTGGTAACTATTGGTAGTGGATGTAAGATGATCAAATTTTACGCATTTGAAACTTTGTTCCGAAAACCTGAGCATCTGAACCAATTTACAAAAATATCATAAAGTAACGTGTCTACTCTTATAACATTTAGGTGTCAAAAAAAGCTCGTAAAATATTAAATCCTATATAGATAGTCACTACGTATTAAACTCATTCCCTCGTATTCCTTTATCAAACTCGTGTCCTATTTCATAATCAGCTGGAGAGATGGAGACAACAAAGACAAAAGAAGTCAATATTGAAAATGCACAAATACCTATTAAAAGCTGAATGGCTTATAACTTCTGGGAGAATAAGTAAAATGACTCAATTCTTGTAGAAAGATGAGTTCACGCACTTGTTACTTGGATGAATGACTAGTAACTTTTTGGGATTACAAGTAAATGACCAAGACATTTTGCAGTTCTAACTTTGCTAGACTAAAGAGAAAGGTTATATCAATAAAAATCAATATAGAAAATGCAGAAATTCTTGTTGAATGATGAATGACTGACAACTTTTGAGAGTACATGTAGTAAAATCACCCAGACCTTCATACATTTGTAACTTATGGAAATGCTATATATTTACAGTACAGTAGTGTGTACACAGCTGGGTAATAAATTACAGATATGAAGTTGGATACTGTTAGAATTGTGGCCAATGCAAAGCTGATTGAGAACATTAAAGTTAATATGGCAACATACTGGAACACAGCTCGAAATCGAGGAGCTTAGGCAGCTGCGGCGGCTTTTTTTGTTTTGTAGCTATTTTTTCTGCCATGTTGTGAGATGACACATCCAACAGTTATCTTTCTTGTAAAGAATGCGCCGAGATTTGGTTTACTCTAAGTATACAAGAATTATACATCATGGGCTATGAAGCCGGGGCTGAGTTCACTGACTGTACTGGGAGAAGGGATTCTTGCTTGCCTCTTACGAAGATGGTCAATTCTTTTGGTGCAACAACCATTCTCAACCACTGTTGTAGTTCTTCGCCTTCTACTTTTTCTTTTTCTGTAAGAGAACATAAATTAGAAATGAAAAATGAAATCTTCTATCCTTTTTCAAGTTTTGTGATAGATAAGGATTTCTTTTGTGTTTGCCTCAAGTTTTGTAATTGTTTTCTGTCAAGGTTTTTATTTAGTTTGAGTCACTGCCTAGACTATCCTTCTACACCGAACGAGAGACGACAACCGATTATCTCTAATTCTAGTTCTATCAAATTTTTCAAAAACCAAAACAAAGAAAGAAAACAGGGACGCATAGTAATAATATTCTCATCCTAAGCATATAATATATCACCTTCTAAATGAGAACCAAGACCTTCCAAGACATCTGGGTTTGCACGCACAACTGAAAGCGCAATCTCAAGGGCAGATTGTAGCAATGCTTTAACCTCTCTTTGAACAAGATCAACAAGATGTCCCTGCTGCATATATTATAATTCATATGGACAGCATAGAAACGTATACAATGAAATTAAATATAAGAAAGAAATTGTAGAAAAAATAAGAACCTGGTCCCTTCCCCAAGGGGCAGCTCCCCCAGACTCATCAATCCCGCCACCAGAGAGTGTTGCCATAGACACAGGGCCTATTGTTTGGTTCAGACCATACTCAGCCACTGCCTTGTACGCCATGTCAGTTGCTCGTTTGATATCATCAAGTGCGCCAGTTGAAATACGACCTGAAAAGGCTACTTCTTCTGCTGCACGTCCTCCCAAAAGTGTAACCAAGCGGCCACGCAATTCATCAATGAAGAGCAAATATCTATCTTCATTTGTTGGAGGAATATAGGTAAACCCAAGTGCTCCTCCTGACCTCGGTAGTATGCTCAATTTCTGATAAATACATCCATGAAATGATTTTATCTTTCGTGCTGGGGCTAAATGAACGGTGTTCTCACCAAGTTAAATGAAAAAATTATTGGAGTTATTAAAGTGACCAATAGCACTTGCTACTTATATTAAAAAAAATTATAACCTCAAATAATTAGACCAATCACACTCAATAGGTTATATGAAAAAATTAGACTGATAGCTTATTCTGATTCATAGATTAGACAAGCTAAACTACTCAATTGATCCTGAATCCCTAATAACAAAACAGAACTATATATATGTCTGTAACCAACAGGAGAATGTCAGAACCAGAATGGATGACTGAGTTGAAAACAAACACATAACAATAAATAATTAAATCATCTTTCTTAACCATATTGCTTCTAAATCAAATCAAAATGAAAATTTGAATTATTATGGTTATTAATCAAACTATTTCATATCAAATGGCTAAAAGATAATCTAACTGTTCCCAAACATAGTCAAATGAGACGAATGAATGTCTGTGACATGACAAGTCCTTTTAAATAGACACTATCTCTGACTCTGAATCCATTAGGTTCAAATTCTTATGGCACCAGAATAATTCTATTGCTACCTCTACACGTGGCTGTCCAGGTAGAAGATTTGCAACAGCTGTGCCAACAACCGCATGACCAACCTCATGTCGTGCAACGACAGTCTTCTCGCTTCCTTGCAATTTGGCAGTCTTCTTCTCTATGCCCTGCAGCAAACAATTTCCTTTAATTACTAAAAAATAATAACAATAATTTCATCCATTCGCATACAAGGCACATCGCCTTTCATTCTAGAGCACCCCTCCCCTAATACCTGTCTGATATATTTTATATCAGACAGATATTATTGCATATTGTTGTACATCGACAAATGGAGAATAAAACTGTTATCTAAGACACTGGCTTATCCCTTGAAAAAGAATGTTTTGAGACATCCATATGTGTGTAAGAGGGTGAGAGATTTACAGCTATCGATCTCTCCACTGCTTGAATAAAATCATCTTTTTCTACCACAATTTTGTTCTGTCTTCCAGCTAAGAGAGCAGCTTCATTAACCAGGTTTGCAAGATCTGCCCTGCAGTACGTATAAGTTTCAATCCGATTTAAATCATCGCATTAGATCACAAACAACTAAGATCCATGAACTAGAAACACGTCTCGTGAAATGATAGAAAGGGGATTCAAAAATACCCTGTAAATCCTGTGGTCATAGAAGCAATATCACCGAGGTTGACATCATCCGCAAGGGGAAGCTCTTTCTTGGTAACATGTACTTTTAAAATTGATTCCCTTCCAGTTCTGTCGGGTGTTTCCACCTAGAATGTTAAACAAATAGAGTACAAAAGGGAAGAAAAAGAAAAAAGCAAAACAAAGGTGAGATTAACTTTATCATCATTCCACTTGGACAAGTACAGAACCATAATACAGGTCACAAACCATAACAACACGGTCAAATCTTCCAGGTCGGCGAAGAGCAGGGTCTAAGACATCTGATCGATTGGTAGCACCAAGAACAATGACAGCAGAGTTGCTGTCAAACCCATCCATCTCCTGCAAAAGAATTTATAACTCATTGAACTTATTTCTAATTGGCTAACGTGATATATTTTGGAAGCTGAAGACTCACGCATGGAAACCTACAGTAAGCAACTGATTCAAGGTCTGCTCCCTCTCGTCATTGCTGACAATACGGAATTTACCATCACGACTTTTTGCTACAGCATCGATCTACAAAAAGGTGGGGGTTCAACCATAAGAATTTTAAAGATTGCACTAAGTTATCAATAGCCGCCATCACTGTGTCCTAACCTCGTCAATAAAGATAATTGATGGTGCCTCTTTCTTTGCCCGTGCAAAGAGATCCCTCACACGGGAGGCACCCATGCCAACATATAGTTCTACAAACTCACTAGCAGAACAACTTATAAAGGGTACTTCAGCTTCCCCAGCGACTGCCTTCGCTAAAAGAGTCTTACCTGTCCCCGGTAGACCCACCTGATACAATGAAAAAATAAATTAATAAAATAAAAGTAATATAAGAAACCAGTTCACCAGCAAGGGTGGTTGTACCAGTTTGCATCATCTACGGCCCATATAATTGTTTCCAAGTATATGAATAGAGCATGATATAAGCTGAAATATACTCGTGTAGAAGCGAGTAGATGGTGACACCTAGCCTAACTAGCATAACATTCTATTCAAATGGGACTCGGAGTGTCATATTGATAGGAGAAGAAGGCCAAATAGAGAAGTGTATAGAGGACTTAACAATAACTTTGATTTCTATGACCAATTTGTGAAAGAAAAGATGAGGTTAAACGGTATCACTGTTTGTTAAACCCAAACCTTCACAAAATTTGACAGCAGAAAGCACTAAAAACACAATAGATCAGCGACCCAAAAATCACTTCAAAGTTCCACAGTAGGACTTCGCAAAAACCTCAACCTTACAAGTTTTATTATCAAACGAGCATGAGATGCTGTGATGTTTTATTAGCACATTAACCAAGCAACTTGATTTATTCAATTCTTTAATGATTTTGAAGTCCTAAGCAAGCTAGCATGGTTTTCACCCATATAGACCAATGTCACCAATCTCAAGAGATAACCATAACTCTCAAGTCTCCAACAAACAATTTGTAAGATATTTGATGTTCTAATTAGGTTGCCTCTATAATTTAAACCCATGCCTAAGAGTTATGGATTTGTGGGTCACTGACTTTAGATCATTGGACCAGCCAATGGTTAATAACTTATAAAATAACAACTTCCATTTTAAAGAATAAGAATAAACTCTGAAATTATATTTTAAAAGTGATTATGAATACATGCAGTTCTGACAAATTAACCCCAATAGTCATGACTATTCTTTCATTGAAACTCACCAGGAGGACACCTCGAGGAGGCCGAGCACCAAGTCGAATATACCTATCAGGATTCCTTAAAAATTCCTGTGAAGTATATTTATATCACATTATTACCTCATAAAAACCATTTCTCAAATAAATGAGAGAACTTCAAAAAGACTATCGACATAACTAACAACATAACTGGGATAAGAACGAACTAAATCCATGTCTAACATACCACGATTTCTTCTAGCTCCTCTTTAGCCTCATCAACACCAGCCACATCAGCAAAAGTAATCGATTCACCTTGTTCAGAGACTTTTGCTCCACCAGCACCCCCAGACTTGCGGTTCCTAATCTGACCAGCTGTATGCTAAATACAAGCAGGAGTCCGATCAGAATAAAGAGAGTACAATCCGGAAGGTGCAACAAAAAAAAAGTTTCCCATCTCATACCTGTGAAAAGGTAACAGGAAACCGGTGGAGAAGCCCAGCAAGCACAGCAACATAGAACAAAGCTATCTAGAAATCACGAAACAAGTATATACTTTTCAACTTTACAGCTTTGAAATAAATGGGACAGTTCAAGCACACAAGAGACGTAAAAAAAATCAATGTTACAGTTCAATTCTTGCTTTCCATTGTTCACATTCCTTTATTCAGATATGACATTGTAAGAACGAGCATTTCATTACACATACAATTATGAAGGTGTGTATTGTATTAAAGTTATCATTTAAGTTACATGAGCTCCGACAAACATTTAGATGCCACTGAATCCACTTACTCTTGTAGCAAAATAATCACCACTCCAGTCTTATTCAAAACTAGAATTTGGTCATTCTTTTTAACAATATCAGATACATAGAACATAAGATTAATGCCCATTTAGTTATAGAAAAATAGTTAGTAGTAAAACAAAACAATTGAATCTCACCAATGCAGAGTTCAAGAATCCATTCGACCGCTTATCTGGTGACCCAAATTCCACTGCATTTTCAAGCATCCTATCATAAGGAGTTTTAATATCACTCGGCCTCGTAGTTGTATAAACTATTCTTTTAGTCGGATTGACACTTCTTATCAATGAATCTGATTCCTGCAGCTTGCTTCCACTAATGATTTCACTTTCCTGAGTCCCTGGCTCAGACTTCAACTTAAACATGATGTGCACCCCATCAACTTCCACCTTCTGCACGTTATTACTGTTAATCTTGCTTAAGAAGTCACTATAAGGGACGCTTACAAATGTCGTCGGTGTTCTCGGCTCGGACCCAGGTAATGGAATCCCGGGACGAAGCAACCGCATAACAAAAATTACAATCCCTAGTTGTAGAAGCAAAATTCCTATCTCTTGGGCTTGAACTATAGGCTGCCACCGCCATTTTCCACCTTTAGACCACCACCAACCTCCTCCTTTTCCCTGCTTCTCCCTCCTCCGGTTCGACGAAGAACCAGAATTCGTTGTGTTCTTACTCACTCCCTGAGTTTCATTTGGTTTAGCTTCACTCTTCTCCCCTGAACCACCTGTAGAATCACTATCCCTACCATTTGCACATATCTTGACATTCCTGGACCCGAAATTTCCCGCTAAACCTCCCCAAAGATTAAGCCTGTCAGAATTTTTCAAAGACGCTAATCTATACAACTTTACAGAGGGAAAGGGCACCAAATTCGGAACAAAACGGTTTGAATTCTGGTGATATACCCTCGATTTACAACGAAAAAAACCCAATCCATTCCAACAACGAAGATTACAATTCGAATCGAGATGAAACTTGGTTCGAATTACCGGACTTAAAAACTCTACCGATGACATGATTTCAAACCTCTAGAAATCGAAACCAGAATCAAAATCTACAAATCGAACTATATATTTTTCCTATTATCATCTATACAAACAAACATAAAAAAATAAATCCAAAACAAATTCTTCAAAAAGAAATTTATGGTTGTGAGCAGTGCACCTGGAAGAAATTTTCGAGTGTGAAAATTGCTGTTGAAGTGAGAGAAAGGGAAGAGAGAAGAGAGAGAAAGGGCGGGGAAATGTGAAGGGAAAAATCAACTTGCAATGTGAACCGTCGGATGAAGGTGAGGTAAGGAATCCTAACCGTTGGTTTCATTTTTATGCCTTGCCTTATCCGTGGCCCCAACCTTATGGGGTTTCTTGGAAATATACATTAAAAAAGAAAAAGAACTGAGGTTTTATTCCCTGCGGTGTGTTTCATTAAAAGTAAGTATTTTGATTTCTGAAAATATGACACGTGTTTAATGAGGGAAAGAATATTATTGGAAAATCAAATTTCACAAATGATTGTGCGGTCGTTTCCGTTCCTCGTCAAAGCATTCATTTTTCCTTTTTCCGTTTTCGTCCTGACGTTCTTTCATTCACGCGCTGCCACGTAATAAAACCTTCTTTTTTAATTAAATTGGAGGAAATCTTTCTAATGACCGAAAAATTTGAATCCGCTAATCTCTTGTTTGCTTGCTCATACATGTGTTAATTGAACGATAATAAATCTTTTTATTTTAGGTTGTATTTACATTTCAAAATGTAACATATTTAATTCTTAAATTTTAATTTTAAGTTTAGTTTTCACAATCATTAAAAATAAGTATCCATCCATTTTCAATTCTTATCCTAGGTAGATTTTATGAAAATATTTATTTTCTCTAACCAATTAAATTGACTCTTATTTTGTTTTCCGTTTCAACGTTGTTTAAATTTTATTTTGGTTTCTAAATTTTTTTATTTGAAAAATGTCTGTTTTAGTTTTGAACTAAAAAAAATGGTTTAAGATTAGGCTAACTCGGTGAGATGGCTTAATAATT
This sequence comes from Cucumis hystrix, assembly GCA_025688845.1. NCBI lineage: Eukaryota > Viridiplantae > Streptophyta > Magnoliopsida > Cucurbitales > Cucurbitaceae > Cucumis > Cucumis hystrix. The sequence goes on along the minus strand of CM046894.1, from coordinate 3,064,611 downwards.
AAGATGTCAAATAAGTTATTATAATCTAAAGTTTTGATTTTTAATTAAAGACTATATAGTAAATTTATGTTGTATTGAAGAAAAACATACAATATGGTCGTATTGAGCTTATGAGCATTATGGATGCGAGTGGTTGCTTGAACTTAATGATGGTTAATTATGGTTTAGATATTAAAACAATTAGCTAATCAATAACCATTAATATCGTGGTTTTTCAAATGAAAAAAATATAGCTACAACAATGAAGAAATTATTGAGAGTATTATAAAATCAAAATTTCCAATTCTATACGTTTATGATGTGCTTTAATTATGAATTATTGTAGACCAAAAATATATATCTAGAGATATTAATTTTGTTTGGACGAAATGCACTTAATGTTAGTGTTTATGTGTCCTCTAACATTTCAAAATCTCGCTTTAGTCTTCGAAATTTAAGAAATAATTCTAAATTGTTTCTTAGTTTATTTGGATAGAACGAGTCATTCTTTCACTGTGTCATGTAACTCAATTGATGACCAGGCTTAATATTTATTTTTTAAAAAACGAAGGATAAATGAGAATAGAAAGATTATTCCCTCATACTGCATAAAATGGTATAGGTCGTTATTAAACACATGTTACATATTTTAAATTTAACCTTTGAACTTCATATCTAATTTAAGATATAATTGATGTTATAGATGTTAACAAGAGATTAAGGGTAGCTGACATTCACGTGTAAGAGTAGCCATTAAGCACGTGATTCGAATCAAATTCACTTTTTTTTTTCAAGATTGTATCGTTGTGTTAACACTTTTTTTTTATAAGAGAACTTCGTACTTTTCTGTAATAAATAAAATTTGTTACTCCTCTTCAATATAGTGAAATTATTTTATCCATGTGTTTGTTTATAGGCTTTTTCTATTGTAAAATCATTATATGCTACTCTCTTCATTCTTATTATTCTTAATTGACTCAAATCTTATTGTATTAAGTCACGTTCCTTTTTCAACATATGTTACAATTTAAAAAATTATATGTTTGTACTATACTGTGTGTATAGTTTTTCACACAGTCTTTTAGTTTCGAAACGTGCTATACTTTTATTCATGTTCTAAGTTTGAATTTTAGTTGGTTCCAGAGTTTAAAATCTTACATTTTTGCTATTAGATTTCGAGTATCTTATGAAACTTAAAAGTGTTTATTCTTGATTTTTTACTAAACTCCTATTGTGGTATTGGAAGTGAACATATGACACCTACAAAAACATTTACAAATATAGTAAAATGCCACCCTATTATCATAGACAATAATACTCTCATCTATTATTAATAGATATTGTATTATATTACAAAATACTTATACCTTTGAAAGTTATCAATGTTATTTAGTTAATTTTCTTAAAAAGTTAAATTAAAATTTTTATTGAAAATACGAGAAATAAAATTTGAGCATTAAAAGTACAAACATTAAAATTGGAAAAAGCTTATCGAAGCATAGGATTAGAATATAACTCTAACCCAGAAGAGAAAAATAACCAAATAAAAGAAAAAGGAAAAAAAATATTTATATGTATTTATTATGCTATATTTCAAAATATTTGAAAATATCATTCACTATTTATTCAAATAATTATACTGAAAAATATTGTTAATATTATTTGTAAGTATAGTAAAATGAACCGAAATGATTGTCTATCTACTTTGGATCACAATAAATTTACTTTGGATCACGATAAATCGATATAAACTATTATTTGGGTTAGATACACACATAATAAACTAATTTTGATATATTATATCTAAATTGTGATTTTTATTATATTTGTAAAATAATTTATCTTAAAATGTAAGAAGAGAAAATAGAATTTAGATAAAAAGGAAAGAGAGAAAAAGAGGATAAAGAGAAAAAAGAGGACATGAAAAAGAAAAGCGCGCCTTTCCTTCGGCTATGAACTGTTTGCTATTTTGTCTCTCAACATTTAAAAGATAGTGCCCTCAAATTCAGGATCTCTCTTCTCTCTTAATCGTCAATCCAAACCTTTTTCTAAAAATGGAGATCTCAGATTCATCGATTCCCAAATGCTTCTATCACTCTTCAACTTTGTGATTTTATCGTAAGTTCTTATTGTCCTTATTGTTATTTTTTGACGTAGAAGATCGTTTCAATTTTCAGTTTCCCCCATTTTTCTGCATCGTCATTCACCTCCATTGTATTGGAGAATCCTATCTTTTCTGTTCGACTTTTCAGATTCTTTGCTATCTCTTGTGGTTTTTTTTTTTTTTTTTTTTGGGGGGGGGGGGGGTTCCGATTAACTAGGTTAAATCAGAGAGATGGGAATCGATGCAGAAGATATCAAATTATGCGTTTGTAGAACTGTTCATTTGTCCATTAGGGTTAGTCATAGATTTGTACAGAAACATCCTTGTGTGTCCGCTACATTGTTGTTTCTTTTCATTTTGTACATTTTTCTGCCTTCTGTTTTTAGTTTTCTGTTTTACTGTTTGCCATTTCTTGGCTTAACTGGCGTTCTCCTTGCCTTTTGGACTTCTAAAAGGTCCACAATTCGAGTTGGGAAAGTAGAAGATAAAAAGTTAGAGGTCCCCAAACAGTCGACCATCACCATTAATAGAAACCGTAGCGCTTATTTACGAAATGCAACTAGCCGGCGACAACGATTTAAAGACAAGAATGAATCATGGAGAACAGAAGCTCCCATCAATGCTTCGGTAGGTAGAACGGATCAGCTGGTTGAATCAGATAACTCGAAATCATTAATCGAGGTGAAAGAAACACAATCACTTGATTCTGGAAGTAATGCATCTGCTCATTGTACATCAGTTGATAAAGATAATGAAATTTCTAGTAAAAAGAAACCAATTTTAGGCTCAGAGTTACTAGTCAAACCTGATGTTGTGCCTTGTGATGGCTCAAGCTCTCATACTAATAAATCTGATAGCGGTGGCGATGAGACGAAGAATGAAAGCTCAGAAGATCCCGAGGATGAGGATGAAGAAGAGGCGCATGAGGATAGGAATAAAGCTGTGGAGTGGACAGAAGATGATCAAAAGAATCTGATGGATCTTGGGCTTTCGGAGATTGAAAGGAACAGAAGATTAGAGAGTCTTATTGCGAGGAGAAGAGCCAGAAAGTCGTACAAACGGAAAAATGTAGATAATTCTCTAATAGCAGACGCTCTTCCTCAGGGTCAAGTTTCTAAAATTATCACTACAAGGAATGATCCCATAGATTTGGAAAATGGTTGTAAAGACATAGAAGGCATACCATTGCCTGGTTCTGCTCCTTCTGTTCTATTGCCAATGAGAAATCCTTTCGATCTTCCGTATGATCCACATGAAGAGAAACCAAATCTTATGGCCGATAGCTTTCAACAGGAATTCACAGCAGCCCACCAAAAGGATTTAGCATTCTGCAGACATGAGAGCTTTTGTTTTGGACCTGCGTACCCAGCAGAAAGTGGGGCAATGGGATACCACCCCAGATATCGAAGACCTTCAAGTAAGATATTTTATTCCTTTTTCACCTTTTGTTTTTTATTCATCTTCTTCTTAACTTCTAGATAAAAATTAGACAAAGTACTAACGAATGGATTTTTATGATGTTTTATGGCATTGAACAAAAAGAAAATAGAAGTTAAACTGTAAATTTGATTCACGTGACTTGGGCCTCTTTTCAATTTGGTTCTAACAATTTTTTTTTGTTTAAATTTCATCTTGGTTTGTGAACTATTCTATTTTGGTTTTCAAACTTTTGCATTTTGGTTTAGACCTATAAATAGTTTCTTTCTTAACATGGTACAAGTTTTTGAAGCCTCCTCCCTTTCAATTTCAAGCTGGAAAGAAAATGATGAAGGTACCACTGAACTGACTCAAAAATCTATGGTGTCTTTGTTTTAGTTTCAATTGCAGATAAAGGCGAACATGACTGGCTAATTGAACAACTATTATTTAAAGGGGAACAAGTTTCCCGCCCTGAAAAAAAACCTATTGCTGTAGAAACCAGAGGCATTCAAACTGAAGATTTACCACAAACCAAGGCTGTTAATGTAATGGAGCCTGAAAGCGATCAAGAGAAGGAGATTCCACCAGATGCTGAGAGTGAATTTGAAATGGAGCCAGAATTGATGCAAGACGGCAATAGCCATTCAAGCCGTTCATCTTCATCAGACAATCCTGAAAATGTAATCTGTGATGATGTCAGAGTAGTTTCAAAAAACTTTGAGTCAACATTGAGCAGCGCACTGAACAAAACCTTGAACTGCAGAGTACCAAAGGGCAGATTAATAAAGGAAGCTCTCTGTGAATTTAGCCCCACGGCATTTGATAAGAACAGAATGGATGACCGTTTTTCCTATCCAGATAAAGTGGTCTGTCACACTCCAACTTATTCCATTGCTTCTGACCTGCAAGTGGAGGTCTCTGAAATTGGCTCCCCTCCAACTATTGACGGGAACAATACTGATGCAGAATCATTGAACCCTGACTGGGAGGTTGAAAAGGATGTAAATTTTGGAGGTGAACAAGATGACATGTGTCCACTGTTGGATGGCCGGTGTAATGAAATTGTATCGGATGCACACGAGGGAGAAGTAAAGGCATTGAGTGTCAAAGAAGCATCGCCACCTAAAACTAATCAAAGTCCAATGCCAGAGGAACTGGTGGATAATCCTTCTCAAGTTGTTCCCCAAATGCCAGAGGTTGGTACTCTATCTTAATGCAATTTTGATTTTTGAATGATTTGAGATGCGCCAACCATGAATTTGGCATACCCTACTAAATTAACCAAAAGGGACAATTGCATTTCCTACAGATGTTTCAGTATTTGAGAGTTCTTTCACCGAAATTGGTAGAACACTTTTGTTAGTTGATTTTATATGTGAATAATGTTATTACATCACTAGAAATTTAATTAACAAATATATAGAATTGAAAAGATACTGAAATCATAATAATTAACATTATAAAAATTACAAAAAGGAAATAGAGAGAAATAATGAAGCATTATAAATGAATGTTGAAAACATCGTACTTCTAGTTTTGATGTACAATGTATTTTGCGACTCTAAAATCACGAAATTCATATTACGAAAAAATCTGCATGTTTTAGTTAGTTATATAAGCTTGAAATTAGAAATGCTAGTGGAAAGTTGAGATGTAGATTGTTTGATTTTTAAAATTTTATAAAATCATAAAATACATAAAATAAAAGAAACAAAATACTTAACATCTGTTCCAAAAGAGGTTACAAACTTTTAGAAGCATATGCTCCTTAGACTCCATCTAAATAACAAACAGCTGATTCACTTTGTTTCAGGAGTTGTCTTTTCCGACATTCGACCATGATGAAGAATCCGTAAATCACATGGTTGACCAAAAAAATCCAGAAGCTCTAGCCAATATGAAAAACATGGTAAAAACCAGAGGAGATGTATATGATGGATTGGAGATGTTTATCAAACAAGAGGATAATGGAAAGGAAACAAAATCATTGGAGGAGACTTACGTAAAATCTAGCAGATCTTTGAGTGATAATTCTGAGGATTCTTCTGGATGTCAAGCCCACTCGGATCATGAACATTCAGAAAAAGGAAGTAAAACTATGGACCAAATTACTGGGAGTGGAGATCTCGGTAGGGCTCATAAACATTCAGAAGAAGGAAGTAAAAACAAGGATCAAATTACCGGCAATGGAGATCTTGGCCAGGCTCAGGAACATTCAGAAGAAGGAAGTAAAAACATAGATCAAATTTCTGGCAGTGAAGATCATGGGTGGGCTCATAAACATCCAGAAGAAGGAAGTAAGAACAAGGATCAAATTACTGGCAATGGAGATCTTGTCCAGGCTCAGGAACATTCAGAAGAAGGAATTAAAAACATGGATCAAATTACTGGCAGTGAAGATCTCGGATGGGCTCATAAACATCCAGAAGAAGGAAGTAAAAACAAGGATCAAATTACTGGCAATGGAGATCTTAGCCTGGCCCAGGAAGATTCAGAAGAAGGTAGTAGAAAAATGGATCAAATTACTGGCAATGGATATCTTGGCTGGGCTCATGAACATTCCGAAAAAGGAATTAAAAACACTGGTCAAATTACAGGCAATGAAGATCTTGTAGAGCCAAGAAATGTTGAAGAACAAATTGAGTTTATACAAGATCACAAGCATCAACCTAATGTCGTGGCAACTGAATTACAGAGTTCTAGAGATGCCTTGAAATTGACAGTAGACAAGGACTTGGGCCCTTCTGGAGGAGTGCCTCCTGTTTCCATTGACATAATGTGTTCTGGTGCTTCAACAAATCAAGTAAATGATGTTCAAAGTGAATATCAGAAGTCTAATAAAGATCTTGTTGAGCCAAGAAAGATTGAAGAACCATTGGAGTTGAAACAAGACAATAAAAATCAACAATTTTTTTTGGAAACTGAGTTCCAGAGTTCTAAAGATGCCTCAAAATCGACTGTAGAGGATGACTTGGCTAGTGATGTTGGAATGCCTCTTCATTCCAACGATATAATAGATTCTGTTGCCTCACAGAATCAAGCAAATGCTGTACAACTTGAATTTCAGAAGTCTGACGATGCCATGAAATCAACACTGGGGCAAGACTCAGTCATTGAAGGAGAGCTTGTTGATACCAATGCTGGATTATATCCAGAGTCTTTGATGGAAGAACAAATTCATATGGACAAAGTCTCCTCATCACAGGTTCGGTACAGAAATAATAAAATTTTCTGTTGCTTTAACTTTCTAATTTTTAGTTGTATGTTATCTAAACTTTGCTTATTTTACTTCTCATTTGGTAGAAAATCAAATTATTAAAACTATATCTGAAAGTTGATGGAAGAACGAAGGAAAACCAAACCAAATAAACGTGCACCAGAATTAGGAAATGCGAGTGTGGATTTGAACCTTTAACCCAAAGGGAAGGTTGCAAATGCAAATGCTGTTGGTTTAGCTACACGCATGCTGATGTATACGACATTTTTTTCATTATAGCTCAAGATGAAAATCATCTTTTGGAAGAAATGTCCATGATGCACTTCTTCCTAAAAGTCCTAAAGTGACTCTCAAGTGTTTTTAGAATTTTCAAAATCATTTTTGAAAAATTTTAGAACGTTTATAGTCGGCTTGTACTTTTCACCCTTCTAAATGTCATTTTAAACTTTCCATTAACAACTCCAAACTCACCCTCACTCGACACAATCACTTACATTGTTCTTTATATGTTTCTTTTTCAAGTGCATATTCAAGGTACAATGGGAATGTGATTGTTATTTTGACTCCTATATCTTAATTTTTAATTCATTTAACAGGATTCCATTGTGGAGAATAGCCCAAAAACCAAGGATGAGGATGATAATAAACCAGCTGATTCCATTAAAGTCGAAAATGAGTTCATCAAAGACCTTTCAGCACAAGGTGAAAAATCGAACTTGGATGCCAAAGATGAACCTGTAAAAACAGATAAGAATTTGAGCTCACCAAACGCAGACCTCAGTGTCGATTTGAAAATCTCAGAAATCACTATTCAAGAAGAGGTAATTCTTCCTTTGGTCTCCACATACTATCATCTTTCATTTCTACGAATCTTGTTTTATAAAATATTTTAGTAGTTGGCATTACTTCTTTCGTACACTAATTATGAGAAACTTGACAGTCATACACACATGTTTTATACTTAGCTGTTAGAACATTTCTTGAACAAGTACGTTCATATAAGAAGTGGCTAAACTATAGCTGAAGTGAGTGATTATATTGTAAATCAAAATTTGAACAATACTTTAAAGATAAAATAATTATAATTATTATTTTAAATCTATATTTTGAACTGAAATGGTATTAAATACTATAAACTCTCTCAACTTGTTTTATATCTACTTTAATGGATGTTAATTATATTATTGTACTAGTATTCTACTTCAGATAAAAAACCGTTATAAAACACTTTATTTATTTATTTGTTGGTTTCTTAGAGAAATAAGAAACATAAATAACTATCAAACATGTTTAATATTGTTAGTTCATAGAAACTGAAAAGCAAGAAATAAGTATGTTACCAAACAAGTCCTATAAATAATATTTAAACATAAAACACAGAAGGAAGTTGACCTAGAACAAGTTATAAATTTTTATTATTAGTATTTCTAATCATCTAGGAGATAAATTCTTACTCTCCTTGCTATTATTTCTTAAAAGAATTAGTGAATCTCTAATGTGGTTGCTATTCATCAGCTAATGCATATACTTCTAATTTGAACACGTTGATAGGTAGCAGCACCTAATTACCCTCTAGCAGAAATCACAACCAAAGGAGTCGAAGTTGAAACTGAACCAACACTCATTATCGTGACCAACTTGGAAAATGTTGGAGAGAATAATAGAACTGAATATGAATCTCATAAATTCAACAAACAAGAATCTGATATTGTTAAGGATAAGGACTTGGAATTTGACAAGGACATGGAAAGTTACTCCAAAGATTTGAATGGGAATGAAGCTGAAGGCAGCAGCAACCCCTCCATATTAAGAGCAAACCTAATGGGCCTACAAAAGCCCACAGACTCGGCCCATCAAAGCCCATTATATTCTTCTTTGACTGCAGATAAAGGATCCTTCTAATACAGTGGCTATGAAGTTGGGAGGTTTGTTATTTTGTAGGCTTTTAGCAAACCTCATAAAAGGAAGAAATCACTTCAATTTTTTTCTTCTTCCAGTTGCTTTTTATGACTGAAGTTACTGATTAGTTGTGTATAAAGTATAACCAAAACTAAATGTAATTAATAGTCTAATAATCCTTAAAACCATGTTTGATGACGGTTTTGATGTGTAATCTAAGACTCCTTAGAAACATTATTATATGGTAACTACTTAGTTACAAATTAGATTGCATTTGTATAGTGCATTCTACTCAACTGTATGATATTTATTATATCTTATATGATAAACTTTTGTTCTTATTTTTGAAGAGAAATATATTTTATGCATGATTAGAGTGAGATGCACAAAGATGAGTGCAACTTAGAATGCACTCAAGTATTGCTTTTTTTTTTTTTTTTTTGCAAATTTAATACAATGTCAATTGGATGAGAACTTTTTTATTCACTTATTATTAATTTGCCTTATTTTCCGTTCTTGTTAGGTAATTGATAGTTGATATAGTATTCTCAATAGAGTTATATTTTTACAAACATTTTTCTCTATTTAATCAAATGCGTAGAGAGAATTGTAACTTTCAACCCTAAAAAAGGAGTGCAAATTGTTGGTGTTAACTTATATTATATTTTCCTATGGATGTAGATTAAATTTGTGATGGATATTTATGTTAACTTGTATGATTAAGTTTGGATTATGGAAATTTTATACATTCTATTTTCTTCTCTTTTATTATTATTATTAATTTCCATAACTGATTTTACTCACTACACACTTTAATCTTAGGTGACGACTAGTAAATCTATTAATTACTTGGCAAAATAATGATATTGAAATCTTGTAATTTAAAATGGTCAGAAACGAAAAAATTTAAAATGATTGTATTTACATTTTTATGTTTAAATGATAAATAAAAGAAAAAGAAAATTAAGACTTTACTAATATAGAACTTATCTATAAAGAAGTTAAGTATGTGATTTACTTTGAAGTAACATAAATTTCAACATAATTCAAGTATTTTGAGTAGAATTTTTAGAAAATAAAAACATGATTTGAAATCATTTCAAATTAAAAATTATTATATTTCTTACCCTAACAAACAAAAGGGTTTGTTAAAAATTTATAATTAATTTGAAATCGATAATGAATCGAAATTAGTGGAGATTTTGAGATTTCAAATAGAATGATATGTTGGAGGAAGTGAAAATGAAAATGAAGGATAATTAAGGATAAAAATCAGAACTTTATAATAAAACAATACACAGTTTCGAACCCCTTCGTCTCTCTCGCTCCGCCTTCGACACAGAGCTCAACAATGGCGTTAGCAGTCTCCAACATCTTCCACTGCCCTAAACTTCGGTTTTCTCAAGGGCAGTTTCATTCCAAATTCTCCGTCTTGCAGCTACACTCATCGTCAATCAGGTAATGGATATGGCGATGACGATTATCGACCTCAATTTCTATGGACTTTTGATGCTTTTACTCCTTCCGTCGAGTTTGGATGCTGAGAAAATCTGCGAAAATGAAGTGACAAAAATTAGGCAATGTAGAAACAACTACAAAATAGAGTTTTTTTTGTTGGAATTAGCTGCTATCCTATTTCATTTCGTGAGCTTATCTTGTTTCTCAATGAAAGAGCTTATCTGATTTTTTTTTTATTAGCTAGTTTCTGTTGAATTTCGAATTTTTTTTCATCTGCTGAGCAACTGGAGAATCCCCACTGGCTTATTTGTTTCAGTGAGAAACTTTGTTTGATGATACTCGATAGAGTGCTCTTGAAAAATTATATGTATGCTGAGAGGCGAGAGCTTAGATAATGTGCGAGTACAACATGAAGGCTAGAGGATGTTAAATTTTTATGTCTTCAAGTTTCACTTGTGGAGATCAAATAACTTGTGAAAAGTTGGGAAGTCAATGGATGATGTGCATACTACGTATGAGATATTTTGGAAACATTAGTGCACCTGATGCTTCATTATTTCAACGATTAATCATAACACGGGGAGTCTAATATATCAGATTAAGAGAGATAACGCGAGAGAGAAGGATGGTTATTTGTTCAGCGGCTTCTGCGGCAGGAAGTTCTAATCCAGACAGCGACTTCAACCCGTATGAGGTAGTTGAACTTGTATCCAGTTTGCAGCTCTTTAAGGGTTGCTTGAAGGTGGCAGGGCTGTTGATTCTATACCATTGTTTTGAATAACTGTTTTTTGATGTTTCTATTGTATTAGGTTCTAGGTGTAAACCCAATTGAGGGGTTTGACATGGTTAAAGCAGCGTATACTAAAAAACGCAGGGAGGCTGAGCGGATAGGTGATGAAGCAACTGCAGCTAGAGTATGTCACCTATACCCCTTTTCCATCTCTTTTGGTGACCGGAGTCTTTCTATAGGCATCAATTTAGGTATAATATCTGAAGTTCATCAAAAAGTCATCTCTTCAGACTAAAATTTGAAAAAAGTAGAAGTTGATATGGGTGGTGATAGGCCTCAAATTACTGAAGTGTATGAGCTTAAGTGTGTGAGGAAAGGGGAAGTCGTGTGAGGTGTAACAATGATGCATTGGTTGTTTGGTAGGATTTTGTTATTTATGTGATGGATTATCAGTTAATGTATATTTATGTGATGGATTATCAGTTAATGTATACATAGTTCATTCCTGGTTGTATGATGCAGCGTCAATTTGTGTGCTAGTGGGTTTCTTTGCTGAAGTAGCTCTGTTTTTCAATAAATTAACGAGCTTCCGAGCACTTGAGTTCTAGATTCTTACTGCAGTAAACATGAAATTTCCAGCTCGAGAAGGCTTATGACAAAGTCATGATGGCACAATTCGCAAATCGGAAGAAGGGTGTCACTTTTGGCTCAGTGAAGGTATGCACAACGGATACAACTGAATCAATGTATATGTTAGTATGTTGTTTTTAATTGGGCTTCAGGTAGGTTACCTTTAAAAGCCACATAATTGTTAGGTCTTTACTAACAAATGAAAGTAAATATTTACTTTTTTTAACTTAGAGTCCAAGAAGTTGCATCTTCTTGTTAATTACGTCTAATTCGATTATGCATACCGATTATGAAGATGAGTAGTTTCCATTCCCACCCCTATTTTCTCTCTCTCCTTTCCCGTATCTATATCTATTAAATTATTAGTCATACATATCTCCGAAGCATGCAGCTCACATTTTTTCTTCCCAAGTTTGTAAGACCATTTCTGCAAAAGGAGACAAATTGTCTTTCAAGCTTGTTTTGAACACTCTCCACGATGCAAATAGAGATATGATAATTTGAAAGCTTTCCATCTCAACATGGACTCTTTGGAGAGCTGAAATGTAATTAGGATTATTGAGAATTAGAGAAGTGTCGGAAAGCGTGAGTGATAAAAAAATGGAATGGAAACAAGATCATAAAACATGAAAATAGTGAAAAAGAAGGTTGTGAAAATTTTCGGAATGAAATGAGTTTTGTTTTACAATTCCATCCCATTATGAGCCACCAAACACCCCCAAAAAGTTATGCTGTATTATTTTCAAAAAAAGGAAAAAAAAATTGTGCTTATTTTCATGCTCATGCATAATTTTAGCAAAGTAAATAGTACTATGGCTTGTGTTGTGTTCATTGTTGAGATTAATATTCTTATCTGATAGTCATAAATCTTCTTGATAGTTTTTTTGAAAACGCAGGTTTCTAAGGACATCAAGTATGCTGACAACCAACCAATTGTGCCATGGGGGCCAAGGTCTGAATTTGTGTTTCTAGCATATTAATATCATGGAAGTTCTGAAGTTGCAGTTGGCTTATTCTTCTTTGCTGACGTTATATGTACTTTTGTCTGTACATGTTTTTTAGTAACCTGCCTATCTGTTACCAATGAGAACAGATGCTGAATTTTTTTTATCCCTAATTCTCAAATTTCTTCCTCTATATAGATTTAGATTTATATATCTTTAGGAGTTGATTTTTTTCTCTATTATGAATTCTCAAATTCACTTGTATGGATTTGACCATTCTGGGTTTTGTCTGTAAAGTCACAGTTTTGAACTTCAACCAATTTTCTTTTACAATTTCAAGATTTTCATTTTCACATGATTGAAGTATTTATGTACCCAACACCTTAATCTTGACCACAGATAGAACTTAGAAGTTTCCTGAGGTCAATGTATATGTTTAAATCTCACTCTTATTCATTTTTATTAAGCGTAAATATGTTTTCTAATAGTATCTATGTGTGTGTTTATCATATGCCAAAAATAAAGGAATTGCTTCGTAATTTTTCAGTTAATAGCATCTTCTATACTCTATAGGTATGCATCGTTAGACGTAGATTCATATTTTACTTAATACCTCATCGCTCATATATTGTGCATAATGCTTTTTGTTCCTCTTAGAGAAACTTTCGTTTCTAATATCAAGTGCATCTTCAGGTCTTCCAAGTCCAGCCCAAGAGATATGCAAATCAACATGGCAATATCTGCTGTATTTGTAAGTAATGAATGACGGTTGATCATCTGTGTCTTTACTTCATTACTTGGTGTTTGTTTCTCCTTTGATTTGACAATGCACTACTAGTGTATGTTTTTTGTACTCTAATTTTTTTTCTTTCTATGTTGATCAAAATAATAATATGCACATGTACAAGTTGCTTTATGGAAGTAAAAATTTCTTTTTGACATTATTTGGCTTGAAGGTCGTAACACAATAGACAACTTTGCTTTAGTGTGATTGTGAAATTAAGAAAAATCTGATCTCAACTTTGCCATCTTTATGGTATGTTTCACATGATATCTTTTTCTTCCTCATAAGTCTGAGTGACTTGATCATTTTGTCCTTGTTAATTTTTAAGGTGGCAAATAAAGTTTATGGCCATTGATACATTTGTGATTGATGAAACTTAGTTTATGTGTTTTTTTTTTGTGCAGACTGCTTGGGTCCTTATCAAACGCAGTGCTGAATACAAACCTCTACAGTTCTTGGCATTTGCTTTTGTTTATCGGATTTTTGAAAAGCTGAAAGCTTTTGAACCAGCTGTATCACCTTCATTTACAGTACGTCAAAAAAGAGCACCTCTTTTTTCTTTTTCTTTTTTCCAATGTCACATACAGAGAATATGGAGCATGTAGCCTAATGCTGTAACAATTGTTTCAATTTGTGTGTGTGTACCCATATTTATGATACTTATATGTGCAGGAAGATGGTGAAGATTCAGGACGAGGTATACGGATGGGAAAGCGGTTGCTTCGTTCTCTTGCGTTAGTGTTTGGATGTATTGCTGTCATCTCTTTGGTACTTCATCTTTGCCCAACTCATTTCTGCTCAGTGTCCATGAACTAAAATGATCGCTTCTATGACCCATGCTAAGCTCTAGCTTTGTCGTGATGTGCAATCACTAGTTTTGACGAGCCTAATAACCCTTGTTCTCTTAAAATACTAGAAACATCTCAATCAAAAAATGAACGAAAAGGAAAAAAAAATGATAATGAAAGCATAAGAATAATTGACCAGGTACAGGTGGCTATTCTTGGAGAAAGAAATTATATATACAACTATAGTTTAGGTGTCTCTTGCTGAATATTTTCTAGTCAGCCAAATTTGTGTCTTGATACCTCTAATGTTGCTGGAGAAGTTCAAGTTTTCATTTGTTTTCGATAGCAAGTTATGCTGGTTATTCTGGTAAGTGCGGAGAGGCTGATTTGTTGTTAAGGACCATAATTTTCAGGAAAACAACAGAAAATGCAGTCTTAAGCTGTAGTAAACCTTCAACTTGGTAAACATAGAGAGATCAGATTTCTGGCTCTAAAAGGAAATTTTTTATACTTGGTGAATGCACTTGAATGTGGGAAGTGGGATACTCAAATTTTAATCAAAAGATGATGGAACATTCAAAGTTGCTTGTTAACTTAATGGGTGTATTAAGCACAGCATTCTTACTTGATTGTGAAAATCAATTCTAGAAAATTCTTGTATTTTCCAACGGCATTATTAACGTTTATGCTTTATATTGAGCTGAGTTAAGTTTAACAGTCATGTACAGTTTTCGTGGTGCTGTTTGGTCCCAGAAAATGGGATGCCAATGCATATTTGATAGATCGAAATGTGTTGTCTGGATATTTGATGTCTACGAGTCTTGAAAGAAACCGTGATTATTCTGCATATATATTTTTTTTCTTTTCGTTTAAGATAAGAAACCCCAACCATCATAGATTGGTTTAATCGTAAAAAAAGAGACATAGTCTCAATAACTGACTAAGAGGTCAAGAGTTCCATTCATGGTGACCACCAACCTAGGAATTAATTTCCTACGAATTTTCTTGACACTCAAATGTTATAGGGTCAAGCATGTTGTTTCATGAGATTAGTTGAGGTGTGCGTAAGCTCGAACACTCACATATATATATATAAAAAAAAGATAAGAAACCCCAAAGAAGTATATTCCACAAAGGAGCAACCTAAGGGCCTGGGCAGTGAGAAAAACTATACGAAGAGGGACTTCTAATCTTTATTAATCATGAAGTGCCCATGAATATTATTATAAAATAAGTTTGTATGTAAAGAAATCCATCAAGAAGCCATGTTTTAAACAAAAATTACTTAAAAAAATACAAAAGGACGACTTATCTTCAAAGGTTGCATTTATTTTCTTCAAAAGAAGCCATAAGAGAACTAAAGGATGCTCATAGGATAGAAATCCCGCAGAAACCTCCAAATGTGTAAGGACTGAATTCTCCGGATCCTAGCATCAAAGAACAGTGGGGTATCTTTGCATTGTCATGTCAAAGATATATCTGAATGTCATTCTTGTGGACTTCTTGGATGAAGAAAATAGGACTTTAGGGTTTTATTCTGGCTTGTGTGGCTCTTTATATTAGACACAAGATCTTCAAGATTTAATTTTCTTCAATTCTTTTTTGTTATTATTATTATTATTTTCTGTTTTTCATTCCCATGTCGAGTAATTATTTTGGTTAATCTTTTGCAGGCATATACTGGTATCTTGAATTTCATTGAGTTCTTGGGCAGCTATATTCCAGAAGTTTTGTACAATAACCAGGTACTAGCATTTTTTATTATACTAATCTCTATGCATCTGCGGTGGTGACTATTCTAAATCTTTAACATAAAAACAAAATTTACTTCAGTAGAAACGTACTAAGTTAACCAACAGTATTTGAAAATTTAAAAGAAGATATTTAGTTGGCTATGACTGGAGGAGGAAGATTTCATATTATTATTTTAAGATCGATCAATATATTAGGATTCAGTTATAAGAGAATCTCAACTTTTTCTCCCATATTTCTAGATTAAATTTTTTTAAGAGTCGTGTCTTAAGTCTTGTCCATGTGGATTCGATTTGGATGGTTTTTTGTCTTTATTTTTGTCTTTTTGTTTTGAATCCCCATTATTGTCTGCATAATCAGAAATTGACCGACCTTATAGTATTTCAGTACTGATCTCATCACTGCTGTAATATCTGTTTTTCATGAGAGAAATGAGTGTATGTTCATTCAAGGGCGGATTTAATTAAGGTCTGGGGACTCAAGCTTTCCCTCAACTTTATGCTCTTTATTACAAACTGTCATAATATCAAAACTACTAGTTAGTCGAGTGGTAAATCTGTCTATCGGTCCTCTTTAAACCCAGATTCAAGTTTCACTCTTTATATTTTTTTTAAAACTTTTTTTATATAAAACTTGGCCAGATTGAATGCTTGGTACATTGTGCACTTGATTTACCATTTAATTATGCATTCACAGGAACTATTGGTCACTATTTCATCGGCTCTCATGCTGTACATCATGGCATCTTACTACAGATGATGTTAAACCAGCATGTACCATTCAATCTTGCACCCTACTTTTGAAGGAAACGATTTTTGATATATTATTGATTTGGTAATCTAGTTTTGTAAAATGAGGAAACAATACTGATGTTGTTATTGAGGAAATGTAGTTCTAGCTTCAGAAATTTTTCGTGCAATGGGATATATGTTTGCTATCATCTCATATATAAAAGAGGCCGCTATCTCAATTAGCAAATGTGATATTTATTGAGTTGAGGTGGAAAACAAAGAACACAGTCGATGAAGTTGTAGTTATCTCAATGGGTTAATTTTGGCTTCTTTGATATTATCATTTAATGCACACACAAATCTCATCATGTCACTCTTACTTCATGTTTGCTCTGAGTTGACTTGGAAAAGAACTCGTGTTGGTTTAGCATCGAGTATACTAACTGACACCGATACATAAGTTAGTATACGGGTGTTTGGTTTAACTAAGCACACAAAACATTACTTATCTCTTGAAGAGGTGGAACGAGATTATATAGAGTCCATCATTTAACATCTTCTTGATATACATGCGGTGTTGGCCATCTTAATAGGTGTGATTGTCAAAGTTGTAGAGTTTGTGGTAGTTAACTTGTCTGGGTTATTTTCTTTTTGGAAATCGATTGAGCTGACCATATTTTCCTACTTTTAGATATGTGACACCTAGGGTTTACTTGGGTTTCAGCCCACTCCAAGGGCATGGGTATAGGCCTTAGCTAGGATAGCCCCAACAACAATAATCCTTCGGTGAGCTTGCCTAAGGTTGTCGGGTTGCCAATCTTCATAGACATCTTGTATTCATGAGTGGTGTTACTTATTCTAGTAGATTCAGTCGGTCAAGCTTGTGTTAAGTCTTTCGCCTAATCTTTAAAATCATATTTCTTATTATATATAATTTTAAACTTGAAAAGCTATCTTTAAGTATAACAAAAAGAAACAGATCAAAATATCACAAATTTATCTAGACGTTAATAGTATATTGTGATATTTGTATTTTAAAATAGTAAAAGCATGCAAACTTTTCTTGGGTTTAGGAAAAATCCTTTTATCTCGAGACAAGAGGAAGTTGTTGAACCAATCGAAACTTCTTGAAATTGGGAAAATGAGTGAGACATCTGACATTGATGGAAATGCCATACTACTTGAAGGGAATTTCATAATATTAAAATTTAAAATGTTTAAATATACAATAAATAAAAAGTTTAATTAGAAAAATAAAAGCAAAAGTTTATGTTTAAACTAAAACTAATGATTGGTTGTGTGCGACCCTTATATCCAAAAGCTATCACATTGTCAATCCCCAGAGATCCTATGCCATTTGTTTTTAAATTTTAATTTTTAAAATATAGATGTGTTCGAACTTGTTTCTTAAGTTATAAAAGAAATTGAAAATACTTTCAAACTTATACCATTTTATTTATTAAAATCTTGACTTTAAAAAGTTTATCAAATTTCAATTAATCGTATAATTTAAACCTTCAATTTTCACTAAATAAAGCACACAATAAAGAATTTAAATTGATGTAATATTTTAAATTGAAAAGAGGTAGTGAACCGACGAAGTCATTGGCTGACTATTGGCGCCTTATATTAGAAAACCTCTGTCTCTACAGCTTTCTTTTCCGAATTTTCACTCTCACCTTCGTTCTTGAATTTCATTGGGTGTTCTTGTCTCACCTCGAGCTCATAGAGTACTAAAATGGAGGCCACCGATTGTGTCTATAAGAATTCTAGCGCACCCATTGAAGTTAGGATCAAAGATCTTCTCTCCAGGATGACTTTGAGGGAAAAAATCGGCCAAATGACCCAAATTGAGCGTACTGTGGCCACTCCTTCTGCCCTTGGGGATTTTGCGATTGGTAATTTCTTTGATTGCTAATTGAATTCCATGTAAATTTGTTGCTTTTGTTCTTCAATTTCTTTGGATGATTGTTTGTGGTTTGTGGCAGGGAGTGTTCTCAATGCCGGTGGTAGCGCACCTTTCCGTGGAGCTTTGTCATCGGATTGGGCCGATATGATTGATCGGTTCCAGTCTTGGGCGATTCAGTCGCGTCTTGGAATTCCGATTATATATGGGAGTGATGCTGTTCATGGCAATAACAATGTTTATGGTGCCACCATTTTTCCTCACAATGTTGGCCTTGGTGCCACCAGGTTAATAATTAAAGGGTTTTAGTACGGATGACCTATTTTGAAAAGCCCAAATGAAATCGGACTTTTTTTTAAGTAATTATGTTGTCTGACTTGTTAGATTAACAGAAAGGAACTTCGAACATTGTGCATTTTGGTTGGAATCCCACTCTCGCTCCTTAGTTTTAGGTTTTCTCCTCATTTACACTCTCTATATTTTTTAGAGTCAAAAGTAAGCATAAAAGGCGAGGATGTAAAGTGAGAGTCGAGAGTCCAACACGATTGCACAATGAGGTGGTTTGAGTAATTTATGCGGATGAAGACTCAAACAAAAGGTAAAAGGAAGTTTAAGTTTCGAGAGGCGTTCAGATTCCATTTTAGCCAAAAAAAAAGTTTGGTTGTACAATAATCTCATAAGATTTTCTTTATAGTTTATATACATGTTTATATTTGATTGGTATGCATTCAAACTTAGGTGAATAGGAACCTAAATTCTAGTGCTCGTTAACCACATAGAATCAAATTAATAAGTCAGGATTAAGTACTGAGCTCTTTGGATAAATGTGAGAAGTATAAAAAATAGAAAATTAGAATTACTGGAAAGATGTGCAAATTCAATATTGTTTACTATTTAAGTCGGTTGTTTACACCAACTTAAAAAACTTGGCGGGCAAGACAGGCCTAGAGTTGGATCTTAAGCTTGAGTGCACGCACTCAATTTTCCAACCATGGTTTGCCACAGCAAATTTTTTTTCCTTCTTTTTTAATGTGTGATTGGAGAGGCACCCATGTATTGCTATTATTGTATTTCCAGTTGGACTTTGGAAAGTACGATAAATTGCCTCGGGATGCACAAAGAATTGAGAAAAGGTAAATTGGCCAGCAGTTGAATTGTATTCTCTTACTTAATTGACCTGATGTAGCAATCTGAAATCTCCAACTTATGATTCTCCCTGTTGACCTTTTTGGCTTTTAGAGATGAGAGATTACATATGCGGGAAAAGTTCATAGTACCACAGCCATTAAGATATTATAATTTTCATTGTCTCACATAATTGTTAAATGTTTCTTTTACGGGAAACGATGGAGCCCATTACTACCAGAGTACTAGAAATTTTTCTATACATATAACAGTGCCAACTATATTTTAGGCCTTTTGGGATGGCTTCAAAAAGGAAGAATAACTAATTAAATGCTTCTCTTATAAAACCCTCTGAGCTTTTTTTAACTTACTCATGATTATCTCAGAAAACACTAAGATTACAAGTTTGGAAAGTGCAAATCTAGAGAGAAAAAAAGCACCTTTAACCCTTTCAAAATCTTCCCAAGTTCACCTTTAGTGCAAACCAAATTGATTTGGCACTGCCCAAGATTACAAAAGGAATACTAACATTGTCTATATTAGTATTGATCAACTTCTTCTGTCAGGGAAGAAAACCGAACTTAGATATCGAAGTAATGAAGTTGACCTTTTCCTATGTTACTGAACTGTTGAGAAATTCAAATGCTGGCACATTTTATTTTCATAAAAACTATAGAAAAACTTAAAATGCCAACTTTGAAATGAAATGTCCTTTCTCTCTTTCAAAGTTTTTTTTATTATTCTTTTCCTCTGGCTTTACCAGAATCTCAGTGTAATTTAAATGGATGATAGAGATGCTGATTTGGTTAGAAGGATTGGGACAGTAACAGCTCTTGAAGTTAGAGCCAGTGGTATTCACTATGCATTTGCCCCTTGTGTTGCTGTAAGTAATTATATATAACAGTATATTGTGTGTTTATATTGCTGCAAGTAATTATATATATATATATAGAGTATAATGTGCTATAATATTCTCTTTGTGTGTATCATCAGAGTGCAAGATGTATTCACTAGAAATGATTGTGTCAGGTATCCAGAGATCCTAGATGGGGAAGGTGCTATGAGAGTTACAGTGAAGATACTGAAGTTGTTAGAAAAATGACTTGTCTAGTTGAAGGGTTGCAGGGGAAGCCGCCTACAGGATACCCAAAGGGCTATCCATTTGTAGCTGGAAGGTACAGAGAAAAGTTTATCCATATTTCTTTTTCATGCTTCATTGATTCCACTTATTATGATAATAATAATTAGTCTGCGTAAACTTGTTTTGTTTTTTAATTATCTTGTTCTTAAAGAATCTTTCTTTCTGTTTACCTCAGAAATAATGTCATTGCATGTGCAAAACATTTTGTTGGAGATGGGGGAACTGATAAAGGTTTGAATGAAGGAAATACCATTGCATCTTATGATGAGTTGGAGAGGATCCATATGGCTCCTTACCTGGACTGTATAGCTCAAGGAGTTTCAACTGTCATGGCATCTTATTCTAGCTGGAATGGACGTCCGCTTCATGCTGACCATTTTCTGCTGACACAAATTTTAAAAAATAAGCTTGGGTTCAAGGTGCATTTGCGAGTGATATTTTCTGCCACTTATTTATTGTGTGTGAACTTGTCAGACCCAAATTCTACATAAGATTCTTAAATCACTTATTGACTCAAAAACTTAAGTTGATGGATGAGAAAAATTTAATAGATGTGTATCCTCATAGTGAGAAGAGTACAAGATTCTGCTTAGAGTGTTCATGAATTTGTAATCATCCTAAGAGTCGTAGCTTTCTAAGAGATCATATTTTCCTCAATGGTTTTGATTTCTAGTATGGAAAATGGCTGTAACATTTGTGTTGGTATTACTCGATGCAGGGTTTTGTTATTTCTGATTGGCAAGGACTTGATCGGCTTAGTAGACCACGAGGCTCAAACTATCGGTTGTGCATTTCTGCCGCAGTTAATGCTGGAATAGACATGGTGGATTTAAGGCCTAAACTATAAATTCATTTTTTTTTATTGTTTACTTGAGTTTTGGATTTAAATGGTGAAATTGATATGCAGGTTATGGTGCCCCTTAGATACGAACAATTTATCAAGGACTTGCTATTTCTGGTTGAATCTGGGGAGATTCCAATGACAAGGATTGATGATGCGGTTGAACGAATATTGAGAGTGAAGTTTGTTTCTGGTGTTTTTGAACATCCTTTCAGTGATAGATCATTGGTAGACGTGGTTGGTTGCAAGGTAAGTTTCCGACCTCTATTGTAGACTATTTCCTTAAATGAGCCAGCTTTTCTTACTCTCTACTTGTCAAATAAAAATCTCGTTCATACCAATAACCAAATTGATTCAAGTTGGCCACTTTTTGCTTCATTCACGTTCTTCTAATATATCATCTGTTTTATTGATTTGCTTGTTTAAACAATTGAATGCAAGGGAAAAGATTAGACACTCAATTGTCACGTGTCTTTTCAGATGCGAAAAGTTACAGTATAGTTAGCTCTTTGTTAAACCTCCAATTCTGCATACTTATAAAAGGAGGGGCAAGAGAGGAAATGTACCTGAGGCTGCTTCGGGAGAGATCAATTGAGAGGAAGGGAAAGTCTGTGGGACCCGCTTGTTTGTTAGTATAAATAAGAAATGTTTTGGGAATTGATGCCCTAGGCCTAGGTCTTATTTTGGTAAAAGCTGCTAAGGGCTTTTAGGGAGAGGATTCCAGCCTTTTCAGAGGAGCTGGTTAGACTCTTATTCTGTCTAGTGGAACTGTTGATATTATTGCAATATATATTGAGCAGAGTACTGTCTCTGTTTTAGCCGTTGTTGGGATTTTTCCTGAGTTTCAGGTCTAGGAATCTTAACATTCTTTTATGCAGAGAAACAAAATTAAAAGAGTTAAAAACATTTTGAGTAAACAGGATTGGAAAGAATGAGCCACAGTTATTTTTCATTTTTCCATTTCCACGAGTAGGAAATCCCTTTGGGGGGTTGGGTTGTTCAACAGTGAAACAATTGGAATCCTTGATGCCGAACCAAGTTCTTGTGCTATATTGTGCTTACTTTAAAAGTAGTCCTTTTTTTATTTACAAATATTCATGATGCAGTGTATCATTTTAAGATTCTTCTTTTTATCATCCATCAGTAGGTGTTAAAGCCAGGCACACATTAGGTGCACGCGTTATGTGGAAGCCCTAAGGTCCAAAGCCCTGGGCGTTGGGGTTTTTCCATTATTTTTCAAAAAAGTAATAATAGCTAGAGTTGTTTTCATTATTAACAAAAAAAAGAAAAATTATTAGGCTTAAATGCAAACATGGGTTTTTCTTTTTCAAATTCGATATTCTCACTTCAACTATGTTTTCTCTTTTTTGTGTAGTACTTTTATATAGTGTGTATCACGATAAAAGGTTCAACATTTTTTCTGCGCACCTTGTGATAAAGCCCCACCCCTAGAAACTATTCGACTTTAGCTTTTAAAAAACACAGTCTTCCCTTCAGATTCATCGAGATCTAGCGAGGGAAGCTGTTCGCAAGTCGTTGGTTCTTTTAAAAAATGGCAAAGACCCAACAAAACCGTTTGTACCGTTAGACATGAAAGCCAAGAAGATTCTTGTAGCTGGTTCACATGCTGATGATCTTGGATATCAGTGTGGAGGGTGGACAATCTCTTGGGATGGGATGACTGGCAGGATCACAATTGGTATATAACTTAATGGATCCCTTCTCAATCAAATTTTTGTATTTTTGATTCATAGTACAACATGGGAATAAGAGGACCTCAGCCTTTGATCTCTTGCTCGAAGATATATGCTTGTTAGCTCAACTTAGTGATTGTTATCTTTGTTAGGTACTACCATCTTAGATGCAATCAAAGAAGCAGTTGGAGACCAAACAGAAGTAATTTATGAGCAAAATCCATCAGCAGCCACCTTGAACGATCAAGATATCTCTTTTGCCATTGTGGCTATTGGTGAAAGTCCTTATGCCGAATTCACCGGGGACGACAGCAAGCTTATGATACCCTTCAATGGAAATGACATTGTAAAAGCAGTTGCTGGCAAAATCCCCACATTGGTGATTTTAGTATCCGGAAGGCCTCTAGTTTTAGAGCCAACTGTAATGGAGAATGCTGAAGCTCTCATTGCTGCTTGGCTTCCTGGAAGTGAAGGAAGTGGAATCACTGACGTTATCTTCGGAGATTATGATTTCACCGGCCGATTACCCATTACATGGTTTAGAACAGTCAAGCAACTCCCAGTCCATGCTGAAAATAATTTGCAGGATTCATTATTCCCTTTCGGGTTCGGGTTATCATATGATAAGGAGAAATCTACTCAGTAATTACATGAGCTAAGTCATGAACTGATTTAAGCCCACAGATGTGTTCCAGAAATTGGCTGCCTTTCCTTGTTGGGTATTTTCCACTCATCTCCCAGTGGTTCAGATTTCTGTTGGAATCATGTAGAGTTTGTAAAATAAAAGATGTTATTTGTATAATAAACATGATGCCAGTAAATAAATATTACTTTGGCAACCTTTCTTAGAGTAAATTGAACGGTAAACGATTATCAAAACAAGTCAGCTTTCTCAAAAGTAAAAAGCAAGAAACCAAAAAGTTTGATTATCAACCAACATGTAATTGAGATGAGACTATTTAGATGCACCAACAATTGAAAAAGTTTATTTCCTCGTAATACATGTTATCTCACATTTCTCAATTTGTGTTAACTCTCTTAATTACTCTCTTCCATGATGATTACCAACTCAACTCAACCTCCAAAAACATAACTACATCCAATCATCTTTCAAGTATTTTTCCATTTAATAAGAGAACGATGTCATCGGCCAGTTGTAGCTGAGTCAGAAGGTAGTCAGAAAGTCGACCGTATTGGTGCTGACAACGAGAACCATCTCCTCAGGTTTTGTATGTTATCCTCCAAAAATTGGAAAAAAATTTGTAAAGTAGAAACTTAGCCGTGGAATTCAACTTAAAATATAGGGTTGACTAGTAACGGCTATCTATATTTGCTTGGTCATTTAAGAGAATTATATGCGTTGGATGAAATTAGGAAAAGGAAAAGAAGAAGAAATGGATAGCAAAAGCGATTGCATGTACAGAAATCCTGGAGCAGCCATTGAAGATCGGATTAAAGATCTTCTCTCGAGGATGAGTTTGAGGGAAAAGATCGGCCAAATGACCCAAATTGAACGCTCTGTGGTCACTCCCTTTGCCCTTACGGATTTAGCCATCGGTACGTACTTCCCACTCAAATTTCATCTCTTTTTTCGTCCAGCGAATGTGGGAGATTAACTTTTGACCTTGTAAGTGATATGATACTATGTTGTATTCTATTTTTAGATCGAGCTGTTAGTTTCGTAGTCAAATAAACAGATATCTAAAATGTTATTTAAGAAAGTCGAGAAGAGTGTTAAATGATATGATATTAAATTTGGCTTATCTAAAATGTTCTTCAATTTGTTTATTTGATTGTTTGTGGTTCGTGGTTGTTGGATTCAGGCGATGCTTGAAATGTAATTCATCAATGGTAATTTAAAAAGGTGAACCTCATTTAAGTAGTACATTTGTTGTTGTTTATCTGTGTTTCGTAATTGTAAAAACTGCAGGATTATCGTACAATCTAATTGAAAAACTAAAAATGCTCAATTTGGTTGTGGTTGAAAATTACGTGAGATTCACTAACTTTACCATTATAAATATCGTTGTTACAACAATATGAAAAGCATGAGTATGTCACATTTTCCTTATTATCTTTATCGTTGTGATTCATAGTTGGTAAACAGTAACGGTAATGACAATTTCATAGTTCTAAGTAAACGAGATTCAAAAAGCGATCTAATTTATGTTTCCGATCCAGGTTCAGTACTGTTGATCCATCAATAAAATCTTACCTAAACTTTTATTACTAACCGGTTAACGAGGCCTAATTTGCAGGGAGCGTTCTGAGCGGCGGAGATAGCCCACCTTTCAACAAAGCTATGTCGTTGGATTGGGTGAACATGGTTGACGGCTTTCAGTCTTTGGCGCTTCAGTCACGTCTTGGAATTCCGATTATATATGGGATTGATGCTGTTCATGGCAACAGCAATGTCTATGGTGCTACCATTTTTCCTCACAATGTTGGCCTTGGTGCCACCAGGTTAATAAATAAAAACTCTTCATGGGATGAGACCCAAATTATTAAAAAAAAAAAAAACGAAGTTCCAATTCGCTAATCATAGTTTGTCACTTAAAAAAAAAAACCTTTTGCTTCGTTTTATTGTATGATTGAAATGAACCATGCAAAGCTAAAACTATTTCTAGCTCTTCTTATTTATATTTTTAGTTAGATTTAGAAAAGTACTATAAACTCTCTTGGGATGAAGAAAGTATTGAGAAAGAGTAAACAATAGCGCTTTCCTCTAGTAGAAAGAAAAATCCAAATTACACCTATCTCTATGTAGTCTATTTAGAAAAGAGCGTTTGTAAAAATAACAAAAAAAAAAAATTATGATAATAGAACCCATGTCACTATATTTTCTAAATTGCAAAAGTAGTAAATTTAAAAGCAAATAGTCCTTTTATAACCGCCTAATATATTTAATATTAGCAATATGTAAAAAAGAGATGTTATGAACGGTTTTTTTGTTTTAACCTTTTTGTTAACTGATGCAATTTTCTATCTTAAAAACATGTTAGATTGTAAACAAAATTGATTTTTTTTCAAAAAAAAAGTTGGAGTTATTATTGTTATTATTATGTTTATGTGATAAATGATGGACTACATGCGAGGGATCAAATCATCACCATCTAAATGCTTCTCCTAAAATGTTCCCCTCCGATGATTTTTTATTCTAAGGCTACATCATATGAAGTAAAAAAAAAAGTAACAAAATTTGACTTAATAGATTTATAAATTACAGATTATATATTTTGATTTAATAGGTTAAACTAGATATGTTGTGATTTAACTATAATGACCAAATTTAACGCATTATTTTAAATTATTTGTATGTTGTTTAATAGATTTATAAATTACAGATTATATATTTTGATTTCTTTAAATTATACATGATTAAAGGATAAAAAACTCATTTGCGATATTGAAATCAAAGATTCATTTTTCATGGTAAAAAATACATGGTTTTAAGTTGCAAGATATATATATTTATTATTGTTATTTACATATTATAGAGATGGTAAATTGGTTAGAAGGATTGGGACAGTAACAGCTCTTGAAGTTAGGGCCAGTGGTGTTCACTATGCATTTGCCCCTTGTCTTGCTGTAAGTAATTCACCTTATCTTATATATGTAATTCTATAATATGCATGTGTCTGTTTTTGTCTATATATACATATATATTTGAAGAAAACAATTTTTAATTTATTGATTTAATGGGATGAGAATAATGCTCAAAATAAAAAGACAAAATAAATAAATAAAAACACACGTTTGCCCGTAAAATAAATAACTAAATAGGAAAGACAAAGACATTCGAGAGTAAACATAAAGAAATATTATAGTTATATGTTTTGAGATGAATGTAAACTATTTTAGTTTAAGAAGAAAATAGTAAACACTATGCTACAAAGAATAAAAAAGCTAAGTGGTGTATGTGAATAATAAAAAGATGTAGCAATAGTAAATACGGGAGCATATTGGAGTTTTGAAATAGTTTTGACAATGGATAATTAGAAAATACAAATGGTATTTACTGAACAAGTAGTGGCTATTATAGTTGTAGAATAGTACGCTAAATGTTTTCAAAATCTTAGAAATATTTTGTTTCAAACCAAAATCCTTCCTGTGAGAATATCTTTTTAACACATTTGATCAATTAATGAATTGTGTAACCACTAAACAAATTTTGAAACACCCAATAAATGAAAAAACTATTTTCAAATATAACAAAATAAACTAAAATATTCATAAAACATAGTAAAATATCACAATATATCTATCATATGTGATAGATTACTATAGACTACTATCTATATTTATCTATACATTGATAACAGTTTATTGCGGTATATCATAAAGTGATACACGACTATATTTATAAATATTTTAAAAAAATTTGTTCACTTAAAATAATTATTCTAGAAGAAGCACAACAGACAAGACATGGAAAAAGCACAACAAACAAGACCTGGAAAAAGCACAATCACATACCAAAAAATTGCTTTTTGTAGATGTGAAATATTTAAAAATGTTTATCAAACTAACCTCTTTCTCCAAAAACAAGTCTAATTTTACCTCTTTCAAGGATACGAAACACACCTAGTTTGCCCTCAGTTTTTAGATTTACTTGTATTTCTTCTTGTATATTCAAAACTGTCACATATGTACCAGAAATGATCTAAGTCAAAAACTTTGTGTGACCATTAAGAAGTGGTTGTAAAACTGTTTTAAGAAAGCATTTTGACTTCCATTAACCATTATACATATTGTTTTTTTTCTCCTTCCATATAACATATGTTCTGAGAAATCATCTGTTTGGAGAATGGTCTACTGATTTTTATTATTTTTTTTCATTTTATTATAAATTTATTCTTCCCTTCGTATATGTGTTATCAAAGTGGAAAATGTATTCAATGAAAGTACAAATGATTATTTTAGGTATCAAGAGATCCAAGATGGGGAAGGTGCTATGAGAGTTATAGTGAACATACTGATGTTGTTCGAAAAATGACTTCTTTAGTTGAAGGGTTGCAAGGGAAGCCACCTGAAGGATACCCAAAAGGCTATCCATTTGTAGCTGAAAGGTAATTAAAAACAAAAGTTTTACGTACTTTCTAAATTCGTATCTGATATGCAATTTGACGTATCTGTTCTTACGTGTGTCCCCTACGTAAAGGGAATGCATTGCAACCTTTAAAAGAAAAACAGTTCATCTGATATTTTCCAACCCAAAATTAAAGGGGAGAAAAAAACAAATAAAAAACAGAACCCTTGAAGGAATCTAATCTTACTTTTCCACGCTTGAGTCCCCACAAGGTAATGCAAAAAATAACCCAATGTCTTCAACAATTCAATGAAGAAGTTCTTCATTTATCTATGCACACTTATCCATCTAGTCTTCTTCTAATTTGATCTATCTGACTCCGGTGCAACACCAACTTCTTCTATTATATTATTTCGACTTTTGTATTTCAATATCTCCTTGTTGCCTTTTGTATTGTATTTTGTACTATTGTTGTTTAACTTCACATTTTATGCTTTTTAGTGTATTGCATTTGATAACTTTTTGTCTAATTTACATATACTAGATTTTTTAATTAAAAATAACGTATCCTCATCGTACCATTATCGTTGTTCTTTTAATTAGAAACTGATGATTTGACATATTATCGTAACCTACCGTATCTGTATCTCGTAATCATGATTAGTTCAGCATCTAACTTGTTTTTGTTTTGAATACTTCTGTTCTTAATCATTATTATCTCTTTCTATTTACCTCAGAAATAATGTAATTGCATGTGCAAAACATTTTGTTGGAGATGGAGGAACTGATAAAGGTTTGAATGAAGGAAATACCATTATTGATTCTTATGATGAATTGGAAAGGATCCATATTGCTCCTTACTTGGACTGTATTGCTCAAGGACTTTCAACTGTTATGGCATCTTATTCCAGCTGGAATGGAAATCCCCTTCATACTCACCATTTTCTGCTTACACAAGTTTTAAAAGAAAAGCTTGGGTTCAAGGTATATTTGATAGACCCAAATTCGCTTCTCTCAATCATCTGTTTTTTCGTCATAAACTTTTAAATCATCGATTAATCAAAAAACTTAAAAGTTAAAGAACTATGAAGCACAAGTATTTCATGTGAGACAAACACATATGATACTCACCTAGTTGTATACTTCCTAGATACATATTTAATATTCGTAGCTTAGCTAGTATTTTTAGAAATTTATGCATCTGCTATATCACCTTATCGTATCTCATATCAGTGTCTATGTTTCACAGCCAATAGAGGTATGTAACCTAAGAGCGAGAGTGGTACAAAATCTGACTTAGAGTATACATGAATTTGTAGTGATTCTCAAAGTTTTTTAGCCTTCTATTTTGGAAAATGATTGTAACATTGTGTTGGTATTGTACTTGTTGAAGGGGTTTGTAATTTCTGATTGGGAAGCACTTGATCGGCTTAGTAATCCAAGAGGCTCAAACTATCGTTCGTGCATTTGTACCGCAGTTAATGCTGGAATAGACATGGTGGATTTAATGGCCTAAACTACAAATTTGTCTTTTAATTTTATTGGTTGTTTGAGTTATACGTTTAAAGGATGATATTGATATGCAAGGTTATGGTGCCCTTTAGATATGAAGAATTTATCAAGGACTTGCTATCATTGGTTGAATCTGGGGAGATTCCAATCGCTAGGATTGATGATGCTGTTGAACGGATATTGAGAGTGAAGTTTGTTGCTGGTCTTTTTGAACATCCTTTCAGTGATAGATCATTGATAGATGTCGTCGGTTGCAAGGCAAGTTTCCAACGTCTGTGGTAAACTCGTAACTTTTCTTCCTCTACTTGTGAAACATAAAGAAGAGGGCCACACGAAATAAAGGAGAAATTGTACAGATGACCCTTCTTTAGGGGCTCAAATGGAATCTGACATGAGTTCCAAGAACACTAAAAATGGCATATTGGTTATGTATGTTAGGCGTGTGTGAAATTATCTAGCGCTCCACGAATTCTCGTTCATTCCTCTTGCTTTAGAATTCTTCCTCTCACTTCTTTTACATTGATTTTTCTGCACTTTTTCTTGCGTCGTCATCATCTTCTTGTTCCTAAGAATCACAATAAAAAAAAAGAGAGCGAGAGGAAGAATTTGAACGGAGGGAAAAGATCAAAGAAAAAAATTGCAGTTGTGTCTGATAAAGAATGAGAGGAAGGAATGAGGAGCGAGAGGAAGAAACAAGAATTTGTTTGAGTGTCAGGCCCTCATGGACGAAACCTGTACTTTTACCCATAACTGACATAAGAAAAGGGTCATTGTTCGAGTGTTTTTGAAACCTAGGCCAAATTTCATTTGGGGACTCAAAAAAGGTCATCTGTATAAGTTTCCTGTGCCTTGTGCTCAAGGTTTTGCGGATTATTGGACTTTATATTGTGCCTTGAACTTTAATAAACATTGTCCTCCCTTCAGATTCACCGAGATCTAGCGAGAGAAGCAGTTCGTAAGTCATTGGTTCTTTTGAGAAACGGAAAAGATCCAATGAAACCCTTTCTTCCATTAGACAGAAAAGCCAAGAAGGTTCTTGTAGCTGGTTCTCATGCTGATGATCTTGGATATCAGTGTGGAGGGTGGACAATTTCCTGGAATGGGTCGACAGGCAGAACCACAATTGGTAAATAACTTAATGAATCTTTTCAATCAGTCCTCTTTTTTGTATGTATTTTTCTAATACTTAATACAACATGAGGTTTTGGAGAACTCGAACCTCTCATCTCTTGCTTTTATGCTAGTTAGCTCGACTTATTAGAACTTTTAAGTGGTTGTTACCATTGCTAGGTACTACCATTTTAGATGCAATCAAAGAAGCAGTAGGAGACCAAACAAAAGTAATATATGAGCAAAATCCATCAGCAGTCACTTTGAATGATCAAGATATATCTTTTGCCATTGTGGCTATTGGTGAAAGTCCATACGCCGAATCCGCTGGCGACAACTCCAAGCTTATCATACCCTTCAATGGAAATGAGATTGTAAAAGCAGTTGCTGGCAAAATCCCCACATTGGTAATTCTAATATCTGGAAGACCTCTAGTTTTAGAGCCAACAGTTATAGAGAATGTTGAAGCTCTCATTGCTGCTTGGCTTCCTGGAACTGAAGGAAACGGAATCACTGATGTTATCTTCGGAGATTACGATTTCACCGGCCGATTACCAGTTACATGGTTTAAAACGGTCGAGCAACTCCCAGTCCATGCTGAAAATAATTTGCAGGATTCATTATTCCCTTTCGGGTTCGGGTTATCATATGGTAAAGGAAATATCTTCTCTGTAATCACATGACGTCGGAAATTGGCTGTCCTTCCTTGATGATAGTTTGTGAGGAAGTTTGTATGCCTTGATTTTATGTTGTGCTCCCATTTATCAAATGTGACTTAAATTGTTGGAACTATGTATAAAGTTTGTATAATAAAAGAAGTTTTTTGCATAATAAAAATGATGTCAATAAGAAATTATCAATATGTATTGTTTGTGGAGCAAAGCAGACTTGTGAACCATGGAGGATACTATATACTAAAACTAATATGACAAAGATAGCTAAAAGGTCATCAAACAGTCAAGTGTGGATGTTGATTAACTTTTAATCTTTGCGTCTAATAAGTTTTTAAACGTTAATGTTGTATTTAATAGGTATTTGATACATTTAAAATTTTAAAAAAACTTACTTCACCTTTGTCTAATAGAACTTTAGAGTTTCAATTTTATGTAATATAGCTAATTTTGTTTTTTTTTTTTTAAAATCAAATGTTTAAAGACTGTATTTGTAATTTTAAAAGCTTGGAGATCAAATTATGTAAACATAAAAGTTTAAGGACTAAATTTATAATTTAACATTTTCATTTTGGTTATAAGAACTAAATTTATAATTTAACATTTTCATTTCGGTTATAATTTGCACTTATATGTTAGTTATGCATTTCGGAAATTTCATAGGTGTATCTTTTATTAATTTTTTAGTATACTAAATATAGAAGATTCGAACCACATATCTCAATTAAACTATGCTCATTTTTCTTAACGGGTGTAAAAGAGATTATATATTATATATATATTTTGAGACAAGAAAGTACAAAAAGATTAAATGTTAAGAGGCACTACTAAATTGTATTGAATTGAATTTTATACAACAATGAATGCAGTCTATAAATTTAAAATTTCCCCCTACCACCCCAAATAAAAGAAAGGAAAAAAAATTGCTTGCCATTGAACCAGACTCATTTGCAATTCACAATTGGATAACCCTCAAGCAAAACAAACAAGAATCTCAAATTTGTATTATATAGAAATAAGCAGCTGCTTTCTGTTTGCTCAGAAGAACTCTTGGCCTTTTAGGGCATTTCCAATATTACTTCAGATTTCTTTTGCATTTACATTTTAAACAACTCCATGGGGCTTTAGGCTCACCTAACATTTAGGAAGGTCACTTGGAGGAGGAAGAAGAGACTCTTCTGGCCCTCTGCCATTGTCCACTACAAATGCCATCTTCAATCCCCATGTGGTGTGCACTTCCAAATGGCAATGCATAAACCATACCCCTACCAAAATCAACAACAAAAAGAAAAACCTCCGCAAATTACATTAAATTATATTCATTTCAATCGTTTTGTTTACAAGAAGACAAAGAATTCTTTATACTCGAGCTATTTTTCAAACTTTTCCCTCTTAAGGTTGTTAGTTGTTATTGCTACTTTTGATAAGTCCATTTTCGATAATAATAAATTGGACCGTTATACTATAGGTTAGGTCGTATAAAGCAAGTAGTTTCAATTCCTTAGGTTGACAATTGTCATGTCTATTGTATTTAGAATGTTCAACTTAATTTGGAAAGCGTGCAATCGTTTGTCAATAACTTCAACATTCTGTAGTAGAATTGAACTTCAAAACTTAAAAAACAACCAAGATATTAGATTCTAAGTTATATAGCTTGCCTTTAGTTTCCAGCAAAGCAAAAGATGTTACCTGGATTATCAGCTCTGAATCTGATAGCAACCCATCCACCGGAAGGAACCCCAACTGTATTCCTCTCCACAGGGTCAACAAGATTAAATTTCTCGGGATCTTTCTTGTGATTGAAGTTTCCTAAGCCACTTCCAACAACAAAGAAGTTGAATCCATGAAGATGAACTGGATGATTCTCTGGAGCTATCATTGCAGTGTCTTGTAAAACTAATTGAACCGTAGAGTTGTAAGCCAGTCTATATAGCCTAGTCCCTTTCGTGGTTTGCAAGTTGCTTGGCTGCTTCCCTGTATAGTCGTATCTTATCGGTGGATTTGCAGGAAAATCATCAGTAAAAACACCATCTATATTGAAGTAATGAGCTTGAAGTAGTGAGATGGTTGGCATAACAAATGTCACATTGTTTATATCAGCCACCACCTGGGTTCCACTTGAGCAAGTTTTGCAACGGTTAACGCCAAGGCCAACTGTGAAAAACAAGGAATGATCAACTTCTAATGATACTCTAGCAGGGTATTGTTTTGAGTTCAAGCTCCTTAAGGAGTTTGTGAACTTTGTTGCAATTAGAGTAGCGTTTTGGGGAGGTAGGCCAGTGAAGCTGGTAGGGGTAGTAGAAATTGTTCCCGTGTAATGTAAAGTAGCGGTGGCAGTCACATTATCAACAGCACCAATGGGGGTGTCCCTGAAAGGTGATGCTGAAATAGCATATTTGCCACTTTTAAGGTCGGCGGTCAAAAGTGCATTTGTGGTCTGGCCGGGTGCTATGACAATCGTGTCGGTGATGAAAGGTTTCGTGTATGCAGCATCTACTTCGACAACAGTGAGTTTGTGGCCAGCAACCTTGAAGAATAGTTCTTCATTCAGTGCAGCATTGATGATTCGCAGCAAATATGTCTTACCAGGTTGTACCGGCATACTGAATCCTGAGAAGATCAAACATGTCCATAATCATATTTGGAGTGTCAAAATTGCATCAGTCAAAGAATGCCGGAACAGAGCAGGAAATCTTCGTTTTAAATAAGAATGCTAAGGAACAGAACCAAAAGTTTCAAGAATACATAAAAGTACTTATCAGCTTGACATTTCAAGTTTAATGGTACTTTCCATATTTTCAAAGCGCAAGGCACAGTCTAAAGAAAAATGTCTCCTAATATCCTTAACATTAGAGACAACCAAAATGCAACACCTGACTGATGAAACTCACAATCGCATGTAATAAAAGTAGGCATATTCATAACTCATTTATTTCCTCTAAACTTAGCATTGACAGTCATTTATTAGGCTTCATACTCAGCTCACAAGTTAGAGAGGGTAAACAATATATACCAAAAGATTCAATGTATCCCATCCTAACAATTATCAAGAATTCTCTGAAAGGAATCCCCAACTTCTTTCATGTTAGTTAAATGCAGACCACCACCTCAAACAGACAAACCCAAGCACATGATTTTGATAAAGTTTCACAAACTAATGCCAACAACAAACATCCTTTTACCTCGAGTGAGGCAACCATTAACAGGCCCAGGATGACCATTGATGGTGTGAGCATCAGAGACATTAGGAGCCAAACCAGACTTAGCAGCCTCATGAACAACAGCTTCAACATCAGACTTCCACCACTCACCTGAAAAACCCAAAAACAAAAATAGATAATTGGTTGGTGCATTTCAACAAAGGAGGTACCGTGCATAATTAAAAAAAAGGCAAACATTAGCTCAATTTAACCATCAAGTACCCAGTATAAGAACCAGCTCCTTATGGGGCGTGGGGAATGGATAAGGAACTCCAAGTTTGGGCAAAATGACCACTGCACCATAGAGAGTGGCTCTGAGCCAAAGAATATGAGCGTGCCACCAAAGAGTGCCTCTTTGGCCGGTGATGGTGAAGTTGTATACATAGCTTTGTCCTGTTTGAAGTGGACACTGTGTTATATAGGCCGGCCCATCAGCCCATCCTGTCCTCAGCTGTCGAATGCCATGCCTGAATTGAGTTGTAGCCATGACTATGAGAGTAATTCATTAGAAATCATCATCATCATCATGCTATGCTCTTGTTATTTTTATAATACTTACCATATGTGGAACATCCAAGTCCTACTTATTTATCTTTGGAGACAGTATCTGATTTACTAAATACAAGTTTTTTACGTTATGATTGATTGAACTATAGTCACGTTGATTGTTATATTTGTTTCCAAATTATCAAAGCTTCAAAAATAATATTAAATCAAATATAAATTATTAAAATTCTGAAAAATAGACTCTTTGAACCTCAGATATCTCGAGGTTTTAAAAGATTACATATTTAGTCGGTAAGTTTCAAGTTTTACCTTTATAACCTTGATTTTTTATTAAATACTTGCTTTTAAACGTAAGTAATTCGACTCTACGATAATGAAGTTTACTAATATTTAATTTATATACAATAGTATGAACAAAGATAATATGTTTTAAAAATATAAAATAAAATAATAATGAAGATTTATAATGTCAAACTAACCAACAAACCAACATTATAAGATTTAATAATATTCTAATAATCACTCTAACATGATACATGTAACACATGTTTTAAACTTCTATAAAATATAAATTAAACGTAGCTAAACCACCGAGGGACTTAGATTCCAAAAATTATGATTAAAATGGCATAATTGAAATGTTTATGAAATTGAAAATTTCACCACCTAAGTAGTTTAGTTGGATGGAGGATAGGATTGGTTGAGAGTTAGTAATATACATAGAAAAATTCAAACTTGTTTTAGTTAATATTGTTTATTTCTTTTAAATTGATCAGTTTTGAAACGGATTTGTAAGTAGATTTAATTTTATCGTTATATTACAAAAAATAAATTTTAAATTTACTTTGTAATTGTTAAAAAATAGCTTTTGAAAAAATAACAAAAAACATTTATGATAATAAAGTCCATGTCACAATATTTTCTAAATTTACAAAAGTAGCAAATTTAAAAGTGATTACCCTCTAATAACTTTATGATTACCATCTGATAGTCATATGATTACCGTCTGATAGCTGTTTGATATCACTAATTTTGTCATATTTGCAATACGCAAAAAATTAGTGTCATGAGCTGTTTTTTTTCTAAATATTATTGTCATTTGATGCAATTTTCCGATTAAAAATAGCAAATTTAATAAAATATTTACAACATATAACAAAATTTCATATTCTATCAATAATAGACATTGATAGACCTTCTATTAGTGGCATTGATAGACGATGATAGAATCTAAAATTTTATTATTAGCTTATAAATATTTTAATTTATTTTAATGTTTTAAAAAATGCACTTTATTTTTGTATGAACATTTACGATTAGCATGGGAGGAATTAGGATGTTAAATGTATAGCCAACCTTTTAAATTAATTAAAAGCTATTAGTTGATAAGCTCTTTTCAATGATTAAGACAAATTATTATAAATGTTAAACTACTCCAAAACTTCTATCAAATATAGAATTTAAAATTTATCAGTCAATCAGGATCTATTTTGAAATTTTGTTATATTTTATAAATAGTTAAGTTCATTAGGATATTTGAAAATGATCCAATAAATAACTTATTTATAAATATAACAAAATGATAATTTTTTTTTATCAATTTGCTATTTTTGTTATAGTTAGAAAATATTTATAGTATTTCACAATTATTTAAAATAAATAAACATTTTTTCACTACAATATTTTAAAATCAATTACTAAATATTTAGTTATTTTTCATTTTTATTTTTGAAAAATTTTCACAATAAAAGATAGGTTAAAAACTATTTGTTCTAGTCCTCAAATTTTAAGTTGAATGTTGGAAACACTCTTAAAATATGTCGGTAACAAAACATAAAAATTATTGAGCAAAATTAAATTTTCACAAATAACCAAAATTAAATGATGATTGCACAAGCTATTAACAATTAAAATTAAGTATAACTAGGATTCAATTAATATTGTAAAAGAAAAATTAAAGTGCCTAATTTTTTCAACAGAGAAAACTTACCAATGAATGCTAACGTTATATGGAACGTGATTAACTACTTTAATCAAAACAGTGTCGTCTTCTCTAGCATAAATAGTGGGACCTGGAAACTTTCCATTAATAATAACTATTGGCTTACTTGAACAAAGTCTCGTAACCTTCCTCATCACCACCTACATAGTATATAATCCTACAAAGTTATTAGGATAAACAATTTTTTTTTTTAAATGAATGTTAAATTGATTCACTTTAGAGGTAACATATTTTTTTAAAAAAAACTTTTTAGTACTTAAATTAACTTAGTTAATACAGCAAAACACTACTAGAATAACCAAAACAAAAATAATTCAATAAATCCTAACTAAATTGAACTAATAGATTGATTTTATTACATATATAATTGAACTAATCAACACACATTGCTTAAAATCTGCATACCTAAATAAGCTAACTTTTTAAGAAAGAAATATAACATTTTTTTACTTGTTTCAACAATAGGAGAAAAGAAAACACTTAACTACAATTGTATGAACTATGGAGTGATATGTCCTATGAATGTTGGAGAAATATTATAAATATTAATCATGATGATTTATAATCTCTTGCAATTTCCTAAATCTATTCTTCTTTTTCCTATCATGTCTCTTTCAATTGTTATTATCGTGCTTGATAATTAATATGTATGCCTTTAGAACTTAAATTACGGAAATAACTTTTTATTAAATACTTTTTAGTTCTTAAACTTTTTTAACAAGGATTATGTTCCATTTATATGTATATACATTTAATTTAAGAATGACATAAAAGATTATGGTAGATTACATTGTACATTTTCTTTGGAGATAAAAGGTTTAATTATGTAATTATTTATAAATTTAGTGATTTATATATATAGTTGTAGCAAGGACAAGTAGTTGATCAACTTTGCATTAAAATTTTCGTTAATGACATTTTAATTGTTTACTTGTATCATATAAATAATTTAATCCAAATCTATTCAATTAAATCCAATATCATCATATAAGTTTTATTTATTTAGTATTATAAATCTACGTAGTTTTAAATCTCAAACTTTAAAATGTAAGAATCTATTAAAAATAAAGTTTGAAGACTAAATATATAATTTGATGTTTTTAGAAATTCGCTTTCACGCACGTTACATAATCTTTATTAGACAATTTATTAACTTTACTCCATTTTATTTTTAGAAAAGAAAACAAGAGTAAAAAACTCACGTGGAACAATATATTGTTTAATTTGAACTCATTTTCTAAATTCTCATTTGAGTTTTCTGAATAAGACGCCATATTCGATGACCATTTTTTCAACTATTAAAATAGTTTTTTATACAATTTAAAGGAAAAAAAGTATTATATCGTACATATACCTAAAGAGATATATTATTGACTAAAATGTTGGAAAGGTTTGAAACTAAAAAAAAATAAATAAAAGGAAAAAGAAAGAACAAATTAATGAATTAAGGAAATATAATCTTACATTGAATTTATAATGGCGGACGAGGCATTCCACCGGCGGCGGCGACATGAAACAAAAAACCACCGTCAGCACCGCCGCCAAGCCTCCTCTGATGAACCACAGCGCCGCCATGTTCTATTTTTTCCCCTCTCTTCTGTCTCAGTAGTATCGATGACTACGAGAGAATTACACAATGGAATTTGAAGCTCTCTTTTCTATATATATATATATTAATGGGCTTCCTTACAGAGTCATTGCACAGTTATTAGGTAGACCAAAGCAACGCTTAACACCAAAGCTTATTATTTTATTTGCACAAATTCAAGCCAATGGCAAAAAGATAGAGAGATAATTAAATTAGTTATTATGTTTTTTATGTTTAAAAAATAATTAAGTTTATGTACACTATTCTATATTACCTACAATTTCTTTTATATATCATATATTTTATTTATTTATTTAGAATGCTAAGTTGATGTGTAATTTTTAAAATTTTGTTAAATTAAATTGTTTAAGTAAAAAGGAAAAATATGGATACAAAAAATCACCATAATTAAATGGTTATAAAATTTTTTAATTTTCACTTTACAGAGAAGTTTCTTTTTTGGAAAAGAAAGGTAAAATTTTAGGTTAAACAATTATGTAGTTGGATCCATTATCTAATAATCTTCTAGTTCTGTGTTTTTGAAAATTGGTTATCATAGACTTGATAT
Source organism: Cucumis hystrix (assembly GCA_025688845.1). NCBI lineage: Eukaryota > Viridiplantae > Streptophyta > Magnoliopsida > Cucurbitales > Cucurbitaceae > Cucumis > Cucumis hystrix. The sequence goes on along the minus strand of CM046894.1, from coordinate 3,025,282 downwards.
AGAAGACTAGACTCGGTTAAGTGAAATCTTATTGAAGGAATAATCTATTTAATTGATTTGTAAGTTTGAATTAGAAAGTCAATCTTAACTGAGCCGACTTTAACAATCGAACAAGTACAACATACGAGTTAATGAATAAAAATAAAAATATAAAAAAAAAACACTATTCAATTAATTTGATATACGCAAACTATTACTTCAACTTAATATTACAACGATCTAAGTATTGAATTATATCAAACATATCACCATGTTAATATATATGAGTTATTTATATTTTAGCCTAGTTTACTTTTTTTTTTTTGCCAAAATAACATAGGTCTATTATTAGTAATGATATATGAGTTATTTATATCTTAGCCTAGTTTACTTTTTTTTTTTTTTGCCAAAATAACATTTGTCTAAGGAATGATTTTTCCTATTAACTAACAAATTAATATATTTTTATGATCAATTATGAGCTGGTTTTTAGAAAGAGGAAATTAAAATGTATTTCAGGCAATTGGCATAAACATTTTTAAATTGAAGTGTTTTTGGTTAAAACTATGAAGAGTGGTTCTATCCCAATAATTAAAGAAAAGCACTCCTTAAACTCTTTTTTTTTTTTTATAATAAAACAATGCTTAACAAAATAAAAAATTAAATAGCAACTAGTAAAGTGCTTTTAAATGAAAATTTAGTTACATATGTTTGATAGATGATGACATCTTGCTGATTTGTAAAATTTTTCAAACATTTTTTCGTTTAAAAAGCTTTTAAGTGAATATTCATTTAAAAAGCTATCAAAAATATATCGAGAGATTCCGTTAAAACTACCATAATTTTTTAATGCTAGGATACAATAGAACAATAAATTTGATTATATATAGAAATGATAAAACTATTAGATTGTTAATAATGAATATAAGAAAAATTAATATCAAGAAAGAGAAAAGATTTATTTAAAAAATAGAAAGAGAAAAAAAGAATAAGAAAAAAAGAAGTCAAGTAGAGAAAGGAGTTGGAAGGATTTGGTGCAACCGTTAATGGGGTAAAGTACACCCGATTCCTTAGCTAACGTAACCAATTTAGAACCCCATGGATTATTCCCTCTAAACTCTTTCTCTCTTTCATCCACTCACTTCAACTTAAACCCAAATATATAATCATTTTCATAATATATTACAACTTTTAGTTTCAAGGATTTGAGTTAGGTCAACATTTAAAGCTAATTAGATCAATATGGGAATTACAAAAAGATTAGCTAAAACATATTTGTTTGGTAGAGATTTAGAAAATGAAAATAATCAAGTAGAGATTTTACTAGAATGCATTTGTCGGAGAAGCAATTCTGATTAGTTAAATTTCAAGATGTTAGTTTAGGTTCAATTAAATAATTAGTTGTGCTCTTAAATTGAATTTTGGAGGAAAAAAAAAAAGAAAAGGTAAATCATCACCACATTTTATTTCTGCTCCTAAATTAATTGTGCTTTCTGACCATCTAATCATGCCGATATGTTTTGATTAATTTGGTCTGCAATTCAATTGGTCTAAAATTTGCTATCTATACCAATTTCCCTATTATGATACCATCTAAGCTCATGATTTGGTCCAAGGTCTAAGTGCAATGCTCAAAATTTGCAATCATAAGTGAATAAAATTAGACTACAATTATGAGTGAATAAAATGAAAGGAATAAAATCAGAAAATTGTGGAAATTAATTATTTATTTAAATAGGAATTGCTACAATGAGGAAAAAGCAAAAGCAGGATGAAATGTACTAAATGTACTTTTGCATTATTTTCAAACAAGTAAAATCCTATCCCTAGCTTAGCTAGCTACCCCTTTCTAATAAAAAAGAGTAGGAAATCAATACTTGACGGGAAAGGCAGGTTGCATTGCCATTCCACATACACCTTGTGGGCTTTGTGCTCCTCGTTGCATCTTCATATAACCATTCATTCCCCATTGAGTTCCATATTGGTTCCTTATTATCCAATAATCTCCCTCTTCATCACTTCCGTACCCAACTACCACTACCGTGTGGTCAATTCTAATTCCGCAAAAGTTCTCTTCCGTAAACATTCCCTGCAAATAATTATCAATTTTTTCTTTTCATTATGTTGCACCAAATTATAATTAAATTATAACAAACAGAATTAACTACACTTGCCTCTCCATAAAATCTAAAATCACTTCCACTTGACGCTATAGACACTGCTACCGGTTGGTGTGCAACTGCTTTCATCAAAGGAAAGCATACTCGTTGTTTCGAGGTACGTTCTCGTATCCATCAATTGTCACTCTCTCATTATTAGGCTATTAATGAAGTATATATCAAACACAATACACATAATTATATTATGATCAATAACTCACTTATATAATAAATTTAGATAGTTTAATTAGAATTATATTGATTTAAACTCACTCCTTGTCTACGACAATATCCATCTCCGGCATAATACGGATAGTTATCCTCAATTGAGACTCCACCATTTTCCATTATGAACTCAAATGCAGAGTTATAATTTCCTCCACGACAACCACCGACTTTATAATCACAATCCACCACTTCTTGCTCTGATAAAGATATTAACTCATTTGTTTTTATTTGGTGAATAGATTCTACGGCAGCCACAGCTGCAAACGCCCAACAACTTCCTGCGGAACACATAACACATAATTATTAGTTAGAAGGCATTAGAGTTTAGAAAGAATTATAAATTAAATTAAACTAATTACCACATCTGCCTTGATTTTTTATGGCATTCACAGCTCCTTTTTTTCTCCAGTCGATTGAAGATGGAATATTTGTTGCTCGTTCATACATAAATCCACCAACACGACCACCAGCCTTGGCATGTAAGTTTTTGTAGTAAGTAATGTTGGAACCATATGTCTTACTAAACTCATCATCAGACATATCAGCAAATTGGTTAAGCTTCAATTTTAATGATTTTCCCATGTGGTTTACTTTGAACACATGTTTTGCATTATCTTTGAAGACCTTGAAACGTTTGTCCATCTCATGTGCATTCCTTGAGATTCTATGGTGGCTACTCCATCTCTTGTAAAGTTGCATCAAACTTTTTTCAGATTCAAAATCCTTTCTTTCTAGCTCAAAGCTCTTACATAAGTGAGAGGTGAAAGCAATCAAAACAAGGGAAACAATAAGAAATTTCATCATGGTCATGGTGAAAAGATTTGAATAATAGGATGAATTGATTGTTGCCAAAGCAAGTTTAAGCCAACTTATATAGGCCTTTACTCAACTGTATAATTACCTTCTTCCCTTGAAATGGGCGTGGTTAGTTTTTTCTTGATTATAGGATACTTAGTTGAACGCTTATTGATTATTTTACTTCCTATTTTAAAGAAAAAAAAAAGTTAATATGGGTTTTCTTTTCAATTTATTTTTAATGTTTCAAAATTTAAAAGTTGAGATATTATTAAAATAAAATATAATTTTCTTTTCAATTTATTTTTTTAAAAAGGTTGAATCTCCAAAAAAAAAAAAAATAGTTTGTGTATCGAAAACAAAAACATTTCAAAATTAAATGTGGATAATATTATAAGTTTAAAACCCATGTATAGTAAGTTATCACACTAGCCCACTTATAATCAATCACCTTCGTCTCCTGGATGCTTCGTTAAGATTTACTAATGATTTTTTATTTTTTAGTGGTTGGACGATTAATTATTTTACTTCTTTAAAAAAAAAATAATATGAGTTTTCTTAAAACAATTATCCTAATAAAAAAATATTTTTTAAAACAATTGCTTATATATATATATATTACAATTTTATATTCTAATTCCTCTTTTAGTTAAAAATGTAATTTTTTTTTTTTGAGATTTTTGTATGTTAATGCAATTTAAATTTTGAATAAATAAATTTTAGATTTATATAAGAAAAAGAAGTTAGACTCTATCGTATGACTTAGTTTTTTTTTAAAAAATTAATATGATTTTTTTAAAAGGAAAAATAAAAATAAAAATAAGATTGAAATGAAAAAACAAATGATTAAATTAGTTGTTTCTACACCCTACATATTAATGGACAACAAATTTATTAATAAACATGTTTTAGGTTAAATATTTTTTATAATTAAAATACTAAAATATTTTATGATTTATAATAAATTACGGTATGTTTTTGAAAATGTGTTTTAATATTTTATGATTTATAATAAATTACGGTATGTTTTTGAAAATGAGACAAAAACACAAACATTGGATAAATATAATATTAAAATAAATAAAGAAATTATAAAAACTAAAAAATTTCAAATTTCTCTGCTTTGTCTAAATTTCATGGAATTTTTTGAAATGTGTACTACAAATTCACCAAATGCCTCTATTTATATTTATAGGATATTCTCACGACGTCTGATTTTTGAACATGTTCCATATACTTTTCTTTACTTTTTAATATAGGTATATTTTATTATGTATACACTTATTTCTTTATTTTGGTTGTTTTTAAAATTTCATTCCATAATATAATTAAAATTGAGTTTAGTTAAAATTATAAATAGATTATGAGGTGGTATAAGATATTTTTTTTAATGATTCAATTATTAAATAAATATTATGGTAGTAAAACTACATCCTTATCGAAGATATTTACAAATTTAATGTGAAAACTAAAATTTGATTAATTCTAAATAAATTAAAAATAAAAAAGTGGGATATTTTCGTTACCCAAATCTTCGACATCACCCCCAACCCCCAAAATAGGGAACGAGGTGGGGACGGAGAGGAAGAATGCGCCCTTCCTACCTCTTGTTGTCAACCTTAGGCAAAATATCCTCCATCTAATTATTTTTTTAAATTCATTTATTTGAAATTTTGATTGGATTAACTTTTTTTTGTTCCTTATAAAAAAATTCCCTTTATACTTTTAGAGTGAACCACGAAAAAAACACAAAACAAAATTAAAGCAACATGACCCGATCCACTTTTGATAAGAAAACGGGTTGAGTCAAATATTCATAAATTTCAATCCAACTCGACCACATTCACACTCCTAATAAATTGAAATACTAATAATAACATCCACAACTAATTCTTTTATTATTAATCTAAACAAATCTTATAAGTTTAATGAATTACACAAATATCCATTGATATTAATATTGTTTTATCGATATATTTATAAAGTTGAAATCTAGACTGCAACGCTAACATAGATCTACAAATTTTCTTATTTAAAAATTTGTGTAATTTTTTACTTCTATTTATTAACAAGGCAACTATTTTTAATATGTTTGGAAAAATATACTTTTACTTAATTTGTGTAAATATTTGAAAAACTTTTTACGACGTCCCTAGATTAATTTTTTAATGGATAATTGATGTAGTAGTTATAATATATGTTTTTATAGGGGTATTTTTAAAAATAGTAAAATAAATTAAAATATTTACATCTATAACAAATTTTTGAATTCTATCCAAGATAGAAACGGATAGAGAAATTGTAAAAAATGGATATTTCACAAAAATATTTATCCTTTATAGCTGAATTTGATTTTCATTTTTTTAATTTCAAATTTTAGCGTTAATACGTTAAAAAAGCATAAATTATCCCCACTAAAAATTATTAAAATTTAATAACAAAGAATTGGTAAATTGCTACATTATTATTTCATTTATATGTCATTTACATCCCATTATAATTTACGAAATTCTTTTTTCTTTTTCAAATGGTCTGGGTAAGTATCAGTGCGGTTTAATGCAAAGATTAATTATAATAAAATTATAGCTAGCTGTCTTAATTTGAAACTTAACGGCGTCAATGGCATGCAACGGCTGCATTTTTAGGTTTATTTACTTCATTCAACTTTACAAATAACCTTCATCCCCAATTTTCTCCACAGTTTTCTTGGGAAATTGCCAAAAATGAAGTAGAAAAGAAGTTTTAGGATTGATTTTAAAAAAGTTGAGATTTAGGACAAATTTGGAGTGAAATGACCAAAATATCCTTATTTAATTTCCCCCTTTCCCCTTTCCTTTTTCTTTTTCTTCAACCTAAAAACAAAACAACATTAAAAAAAAAACGTAAACTTCAACTATTCCGCTTTTGAACTCTCCCGCTTCTACACTTCCTTCAACTTCGGTGCCTCCGGTAAACGTCTCTTCCATCCATTTCTTCTCCACGACTCTCTTTTTCTAGTTTCGACTTCAACTCCGGTGAACGCTTCTCCACTCTTTTTCGATTTCAACTTCGTTTTCACCGAACCTCTCAATTTCTTCTCCATGGCTCTCTGTTTTAGTTTCGACTTCAACTCCGGTGAATGCTTCTCCACTCCTTTTCGATTTCAGCTTTGTTTTCACTGGACCTCTCCATTTCTTCTCCACTCCTCTCCGTTGGCAGTGTCGTATCCATCCTCTTTGAAGTGAGTAATAAAATCTGAGTTTTTTTTTTATAAATCATTCTTGTTTAAGTTGTCTGTTGAGATATGAGATTTTTGTTGGGCACATTTTAGATATACCATTAAATTTGTAGAGAAGAAATGCATATGTCCTACAGGCACACACACATAGAGAGCCGTAGGAACATGGATTCTGTTTTTAGGAGGAAGAACCATATAATTGAAGGGATAAAAGTCCTATGGCAGCGGAAGAATTTAAAGAACCATTACTCAAATTAATTTGGGAATATTAAAACACCAATACATTGGCAAAATTTTAGAATCAAAATTCTACATAAATTCTAAGCATGCTTTTAAAGATAAGATACGAGAACTTACTTTCCACGACGTCTTTGTATCTACGACTCAATCTCCAAATTGGGACACCACCCGTCGGAGACCTTCCTATCCTCTGGCATGAGATTGGTTTGTGGGAACCAATTGGGATGGAAAAAGATTTAGAGATATTTGAGAGAAACTCTTTTGCAGAGAGAAAAAACCTTAGCCCTTTTTTTTTCTTAATCAACTTGGCTTTTAAGAAAACTATTTTCTTCTAGATATTTATAGCTCTCTTTCCTTCTTCGAACAGGAAAAGGAGTAGGAGAGATTCACGAGATTCTATTATCAAATCTATTAATTAATTAACAATTAATCAATTAGTTAATAATTAATTAAATCATATTTAATTAATATTTCATTCAAATCTTATTTAAATAAATATCTCTCCAATATCTTATAGGTTTATATAATTAATTTAAATCATATTTAATTAATATTTCATTCAAATCTTATTTGAATGAATATCTCTGCAATATTATTTTATAAATTTAATTAAATAAAACTAAACTATTAATTAATTCTCCAATTAATTAATAGCTAAGTTAAATATCTTATATTTAACTTAAATTTGAATCATATTCAAATATAAATTTCTCTCATAATCAATAATTTTAATATGAATCAAATTCACATTAAATTAATATTTGAACTCATTCAAATATTTTATCTCTCATAAATTAATTTTGAATCATATCCAAAATTAAATTTATATAATAAAGTTTCACAAACTTTATATTATAATGTATCACTATACATTAAACTAATTTCCAAAGTAAATTTGAACATTTCAAATTACAACAAATATAAACAAATCTCATTGCCCTTTACGAGCTAGGAAGGGGACCTAATGGACCTACAAATCAGAAGCTACAACGATCTAAGATTAATTGGCTAAACTCATTAACCACATTAATCAATATTCATTAATTGTGTATACACTCCACTAAAGACTCACAGCTGAACTCTTCTCACTGTAGATATATTTTTGTGTCCACGGATATAGACCAATAACAGTAAGTTAGTCCTTCACGAGTGTTCGTAACACCAGCTGGGTCAATTTACCGTTTTACCCCTGGGTTACCTTTAATCCTTAAATACCAGTGCTCTTCCAATGAACAACCTGTTTATGGTCCTACCAATAAACAGAAATCCCTCTCGTGCCATAAAGAGGGTAGGGCCCTTTGTTCAAGACCTGGAGACACCATTTAAGGGAACACTCATCTATTTACCCTAAAGTAGGGAATGAGTGAATTCCATCTTGTGTAATTATGTTCCTAGCTCCCCACTCGGTCTTGTCCCCAAAATGATAAGCTTATTGAGTCGGCGATCTGGCCACTCTCACCCGTACAAATCAAAGGACAATACCTCACGAACAGGAGTTCATAACACACTCAGAATTAAGACTAAGTTACTTAGGTCATCCTAGTGAAATAGAAACCTAACTAGTTAACGGAGTTACATCTAGTGGTTACTATTTCGCGGTCCGGTCTTATGCAAACTCATTGCATAGGATACCCTCACTCGCATGTCAACTACACCAACGCGTTGGATCATTGCGTTTGTATCAAATACAAAGTGAGCCGTATCAATAGTGTTACCAGGATAAGGTACCCAACCTTATCCTTATACTATAGACCCTTTAAGCTGATCTTGAACATTGATCCCTGTATGTCTCTACATACTGTTCAAGACTCATTAAACAGCTTATGATGTTAGTTTATTGGATTTGGGTTATTAAGACAAAACTAATAATTTAATCAATAACAATTATTACAATAATAACACTTTATTAATAACGGTCAATGGATTATATTTACAATCTACGAGTTTTAGGACATAAATCCTAACAATAATTAATAAACATATTGGACGAAGAACCATTTCCTTTGCAATGTACTGTAATAATAGATAATTGAGTTAATAATCTATTATATATGTGCATGCTACAGATATATATATCTATATATATATACATACCTTGGAGTTTAGAACATATCCAGCATATTTGGTATCCCATCTAAACTCAGCAAAGCTACCAGTAGAACAATGTTGAAAGACATTATCATTTTTAGAGTTAATCACATTATTATAATCAAAAGCTGCATTGTTGTTCTCTACTTTGTTGATGTTTTTAGTGATGTAGTTCCAATAAAATACAATTTTTGTTGCCTTGTATAACCAAGCAGCTCCCCATATTAATTCGTCCTATGTCAAACCAGTTTATTTAGGATTCATTTGTTAGAGAGAATTTGAAGACAAATGATTCAATGAGTTTTGTTCCTAAACATAAGAATTGTAGGCTTTCCTCCTACTATTAATCATTTTAGTAAAGGTGTTACAATATATGTTTAGGAGTGGAAGCAATTTGATTTAGTAAGCCTCTTATGAACTTGTCAACCCCTTATCACATGTTTATTTAGCATGTCCTTTCACATGTTTATTGTTATGGTAAGCCTCTTATGAACTTATCAACCCCTCACTAGCAATTTCATTTTAGTAAAGGTGTTACAATATATGTTTATTGGCCTTTAATTTTTTTATCTCGCATCTATCTCGCACATACCAAAATTTGAGTAGAAGTTTCAAAATGAGATTGCTACCTTTCCTAAACCGTTTAGAATGGTCCTAGGTATGTTTATTGAGCCATAATATTTTATCTCTCACCTATCTTGCATATATCTCGCACTTACCAAAATTTCACTAGGAGTTTCAAAATGGGATTGCTACCCTTCCTAAACTGTTTAGAATGCATGTTTAGCTAGTTTATTGGGCTTTAAGGGTTTAGGGTTAGCAAGTTTATTAGACTTAGCAAGTTTATTAACCTTTAATTTTTCTATCTCGCACCTATCTCGCACGTACCAAAATTTGAGTAGAAGTTTCAAGATGAGAGTGCT